>OZ020306.1:15428391-16678391 GCA_963971305.1 Arcuatula senhousia | reverse complement strand
GACTACTGTTTTGGGCTTGTTAAGATAACCACTTATAGGGGTAAGAGTTAGGACCAGGTGAGCGATTCAGGCTCCCGAGAGCCCCTTGTTTCATGATTTTGTCCTATAAAATGAAAACTGGCTGTTGCAGATGGAGAAAAGCTGCTGCTTACTTAAACATTCAGCTCAAATATTTACAAAAATCTTCAGTGGTTTGAAGGTGTCGGATAACCCCTTGTAGGGATTATGGCCCTTTCTGCCCTATAAAATGAAAACAATTGCAGAAAGAAGAAAGCTGTTGCTTGCTTAAACATTCAGCTCAGAGCTTTACAAAAATCTTCAGTGGTTTGAAGGTGTCGGATAACCCCTTGTAGGGATTATGGCCCTTTCTGCCCTATAAAATGAAAACAATTGCAGAAAGAAGAAAGCTGTTGCTTGCTTTAACCTTCAGCTCATTGATATTTACAAAGGTCTCCATTAGATTGAAGATGTCAGAGGATCCCTTGAAGGAGTTATATGGCCCTTTAATGGTTAAAAGTAGTTTTTTCATGTTTTGCCCTATAAATAAAGGTAATAACAAAACTACCGAACTATCTATAAAATGATAGCTACTGCAGATAGAGAAAAGTTGTTGCTTGCTTAAACCCTTCGCTCATTGAGCTCTACAAAGATCTGTTGGTCGAAAATGTCAGATGACCCCTTGAGGGGATTATGGCCCTTTAAATAATGAAAATAATTGGGTTTTTTTCCATGTTTTTGTCCTTTTAAATGAAAACTATTGCAGATAAAGAAAAGCTGTTGATTGCTTAAACCTTCAGCTCAGTGAAAAGTCTCTATTAAGTTGAAGATGTTAAATTACACCTTATAGGATAATGCCCTTTAAAGTTCATTTTTTTTTAAATGTTTTTGCCCTATTTATTGATAGGTATTGCAGATAGAGAAAAGCTGTTGTCCGCTTAAACTTTCGACTCATTAAGCTATAAAAAGGTCCCCATAGGGTGGAGGTTATCAGATGATAGGGGTAATAGCTCATAGAAGAGACCCTTAAAGCTTAAGGACCAGGTAAGCGATCCAGGCTCCTGGGAGCGACATGTTTACAAGGTATTTGCAATTCACATTTTCAACTTTTGGCTAGAGTGCCTATGATGATTGAAATAATGAGATGTGGAATAAGTGTACGAGTCTTGTATAGACAACCCCCCCCCCCCCTCAAACCCCTGCTTAAGACTATTACGTGAGTAATTCATGTAGAACATGTAGGTCAAGGTGACTTAATTCTGGTATGAATCCACTGACAAAATATCATCCCTCTACCACTTGCAGATGCAGAAAATATGGACCTTAACCAAAACTTTAAACCGAGTCATGCGTGCAGAAAATATGGGTCAGGGTAACCTAATTTTTGTACAGATGTTTGGTACTTAATAAATGATGTACACACAAACCAAATATCATTACTCTTCCACTGAGATTTTGACCAAACCAAAACTTTTACCTAAGCCATTCATACGGAAAATGTATGTCAAAGTTTCAGTACGGATGTTAGTTTCTACTCAAGAGTTGCCCAATGACCAAATATCATCTTTGCACCAGTTGCTGAGATTATGACTTTGACCAAAACTTTAACCCGAGTCATTCATGCAGAAAATATTGGTCAAAGTGACCTTATTTTGGTATGGAGGTTGGTTACTACTCAATATGTACCCATTGACTAAACATCATTGCCCTTCAATGTGCAGTTGCTGAGAAATTAACCTTAAGAAAAACTCTAACCCGAGTCATTTATACGGAAAATACAGGTCACAGTGACAATTTTGGTACGAATTCTGGTTACTACCAAAGAGGTACCCAATGACCAAATATTATCACTTTACGACACCCAGTTGCTGAGATACCTACCGTTACCAAAAAAACTTAAACCAAAGTCATTCATGGGGAAATTGTAGGTCAAGGTGACATAATTTTGAAACAAGCATTGACAAATGGGTTCTATAAAAGATGTACCCACCGATGAAAGACATGGCCACCAATCGTGCTCATGCAAATTTGAATGTTTTGCAAAGAAATCCGTGAGATCGACTCCCTGTTATGCATAAGATAGACTAAAAGGGATACCCTGTTACAAAAAGTAAGCCAAATATTGAAACTGTCGAACTATTTTGACAATCTGGCGATGTGATGGACTCGCCAAAGTTTTTCCTTTTTAGGCATCTATCATAAATTCACTGGAGTAACCCTATTTATCTGAAAAGCTTTTGTCCTCCAGTATAAGACAAATATATAAGTGCCGTTTTATTTCGCGCTAGCATTGTCCATGTGAGCTATTGCCATCACTTGGTGTCCGTCCTCGTTAACTTTTCTTTGAAAATCTTCTCCTCCCAAACAACTGAAGGGATTGCTTTGAAACTTTGCACACTTCATCTATGGGTTTTCCTTTTTAGGCATCTATCATAAATTCACTGGAGTAACCCTATTTATCTGAAAAGCTTTTGTTCTCCAGGTTGGAAACAGATTTTTCTGAAGAAGCAAAGGTGTACCAAAGGGGTAATCAGTATCATAAAACCGTAAAGACAAAGGCAATACCGGCAGACAAAAAATCATCACAACAAAACAAACCACATAACAACATAAAACACACATACACATAACAACAAAACCGCATTCAGCAACGCGAACTCAAGTCGAAACGAGAGTGAACTCAGGTGCTCCAGAAGAGTAAGCAGGAACTGCTTACTATAGCACACCCGTCACGTTGCCAAAGATCGATTAAGTGTTGGTCAAATCCGGAAAGGATGACATTACAAAACTCTATGTCAAAACAACATCTGTGCTCATCTGAGAGATAGAAATCCCGTATTTGTATACAAGCACATGATGTCGTCCGTTAAATTTCTTGAGTGATGACAACAACCTGGGAGCAACGTACCCCTGCGTTACCAATTTGCTTGTCAGCCGTGTGGCTCTATCAAGGAAGTCGTTGTACCCCCCACATGCTCTCGAATAACGAATCAATTGTGATACGTAAACTCCATATGCTGGAGCGGACGGAATGTTGCTACACAGGAAGGGAAAGTTAACTATTGGAAAGTTGAAGTCATCACGTTTGTCATAGAGCTTTGTACATACCCTTCCTTTTGTGTCAATTTCGAGAAATAGATCCAAATATGAAGCGGACCTCCTAGAATCTGTAGTGTCCTTTATCTCAAGTTCCTTCGGATATATGAGATGTTAATAGTCACCAAATCGAGGATTGTTTAGTGAAAGGACATCATCAATATAACGAATAAAGGTAATAACAAAACTACCGAACTTAAATGATCAATCTCATAGTCCAGAGAAAATGACAAAAACGAATCAGTCATACCGGAGAATTGGTGGATCGCAATGGTCCTGACTTGGTACAGGCATTTCAAACGAAATGGTGGGTTAAACCAGGTTTTATGGCACCAAACCTCCCTCTTCCATTGCAATCTTAGTATCCGGTAATGACCATAGAACACAACATAGTTGTGAGACACAATAGGGATATTGAGGTGATCATCTCAGTACAGCAGAATTAAAACAATTAACTATCATATCTTTTAAGTCAATTTTGAACTTTTCTACTAGTGGCTGATAACGAAGAAAGAATTTTTTTAGGGATCGTATGATACGTATTTTCTTATAGCCCTGCTCCAAAAGTCAGTCACGAAGAAATCGGTGTCTGATCAAAAAATCAGTGAAGTATTTATTTGCTAAAAAGGGAATTTCTTATGGTTCTTAAGAAATGATGTAAAATGTGTCATTGATTTGGCAAGTGTGGGGCTAAAAGATTATTTCAATATACTATGTAGTTGATGCAATTGTTCCGTTGTTTCTGCGTTGTACCGTATCCGTTGTCACATGTGTTGATTTTTAAATTGGTGATTATGTCTTTATGCTATGATTTCGGATCAATAGCTTACATGGTGTATGTTCAAAAGTCATAGTGTTTCTAATTGCATTCCATTCAAAGGTCTAGGTATTTTTAACCAAAGATGAAAAAAAAATCTTTGAAATTTCGTTATTTTCCCCTTGACTGGTCCAACTGTTTTATTCCACATTGGTGTTTATTCTTAAAAGACTTCATAAGGTAACCCTTAATAGTTATTTCATTCCGTGTGGGTATTTTTGTTAATAAGATTCGTTAACAAATATCTTAAGAGACTGACCGTCAGATTGTTTTCCCGATCCACCATGATTTCTGTTGTCTGCACGTTGCGAAACCGTTGCCAGTGCGTTATCATAGACCAGCTAGCGACTGTCAGCTAGCGTGATAAGGTTCGATGAACATAATACATGTACAAAAATGTATTTTTATTTTTTAATTCAAATACGACTTGGGAAAATTCAAAATCGTAAATACTAGAAAATAATTATATAACGTTTCTTTCATATGGTTGATTCAAATACTACCGATGCCGAAATACTAGTCAGCAGTGGAATGAAAATAGGGCAAAACGAATACGTATCTTATTGAGACCCAATTTTCGTCTTAGTATTTGAATATAATTATAAGGTTCCTCGCGGGAAAAAAACAAAAGATTACACACATCAAAATATTTGTCCATGATTCGTTTTAAGCATGTTTTGCAGTAATACACTGTCAAAACTACGGAATACCTGGAGGGACATTGCCAATTGCTAATGCCAAGTTGTAAATGCCTATGCCATTGCTAATGCCAAATGGTAAATGTCAATTCTATTGCCAATGCCAAATGTTAAATGTCAATTTCATTGCTAATGCCAAGTGGTAAATGTCAATGCGATTGCTAATGCCAAGTGGTAAATGCCAATGCGATTGATAATGCCAATTGTGAAATTCCAATGCTATTTGACAAGATTATGCCAATTGTGAAATTGACAAAAACTTTCAACATTGCCTGTTGCTAATGTCAAGTCGTTAATGCCGCTATAGTCATTAAGTATCAAATGCCAACACCTTATAGTTTTTAATTCACATTTTCCAATGTGATGTCGCGGTATGTTCATGCCCTCGTGACCTGAGTGAACGGCAGCAGTTTTGAGTGTCAGACGCCATATGTAATGTTCAACCGCGAGGCTCACGAGGCACGAGATCATTGAATGGCGGTTTTAGCAGTTGGCCATTCACAATTGGCATTTGACAAATAGCATTGGCACTTTATAAAAAGCATTGGCACTTCACAAAAAATATAACTGGCATTTCAAAATTGGCATCGGCATTTTTAAAAATTGGAATTTCACAGTTGGCATTATCAATCGCATTGGCATTTCCAATTGGCATTATCAATTGCATTGGCATTTACCACTTGGCATTAGCAATGGCATTGACATTTACCACTTGACATTATCAATGGCATTGACATTTAACACTTGGCATTAGCAATGGCATAGGCATTTACCATTTGGCATTAGCAATTGGCAATGTCCCTCCAGGTATTCCGTACAAAACTTGTATCCGTGAACAAAATGATTTAGCCGTATTTCCGTGTGTTTTGGACAATCGCGGGAAAATCAGGGGCGGTAACTTAAGTCCATGAACATCATAGTCACATGATTTCAAAATGAAAGTAGAGCAGGTAAGAAAAAAAAAGGATCATTTCACCACTGAAAATCAGCTATCTTCACATATAATTAGACTAACAAACATCGAAAATGTCAGTTTAAAATGATTTTTTAAAGAAGTAATTGATAGATAATCTTTAAAAGTTCAATTTCATCAATAATAATTTCATACTTTCATAATTTCGGTACTACCTTCCTTCTTTTGTAGCAGTTTTTGTTTTATTTGATTTTTTTTTTCTTTTTGCTTTTTGTTTTAGCTCAATGCTTAGTTTTCCAGTGCTTCTCATTTTTATTTTATTGGCATGTCTAGCTTTGCATGATAATATATGCTTTGTATGTTTCTTAATTTATGTGTGTCTGTAATGTGTTTGTATGCATGATATATGTGTATCATATATATATGTGTGTAGTGTTTTAGCTTGCATGTTTATGTTTAATGTGCATTGTGTATCTGTCATACTTATATGTCTATGTGCTATGTTTTATTCTTAATATATGTCTTTCTGCTATTTATTTGTGTATGTCGGTATAAAAGCTCTACAGAGCTTATGTTTATTGTTACAAACCCGACTTTAAATAAAATTTATCTTATCTTATCTTTTATACATGTGACGGATCCGTGATGACAAAGCTGGAGATTTTGATTTCTTTGGCTGGAGATTGGACCAAAAAGCGGGAGATTTTCAACGCTCATTAAAATAGCATTTCAATGTCAATTGACGGCACTAGCGTGTGCCAAATAAACATGGCTTCCCTGATTAATCTTATACTGTATATACAATCATCAGGTCAATCATGGCAATAAACCTTCAATTAACACCTTGACCTGTTAAATTCACGTCTACCTAATTGATAAACCCATAAAACACCGGAAATGTTTTATGATTGAACAATTAAAATGTCTATAAAACTAAAATTTTGGCATGTCTTGAAAAAGCGGGAGATTACACAAAAAGTCGGGAGAACGGGAGATGGATAAAAAAGTCGGGAGAATTTGTCTCCCGGCGGGAGAATCACATGTATGTAATTTTGGTTTAACAATAAACTTAATAAATAAAGACCATCAACAAATTGTAGATTAATCCCTGGACATTAATGCTTGCAGATGTTTAAGGTCCTTAATGATTAGTGAAGCATTTTTTATATTCTCTTTGTCAGATTAGAATGGAATGAATCATTTCACATTTTTTTTGTTTATTATTATTTTATTTAAAAAAAATATTTTTAAAATTCATTATTTTTTATTTTATAATTAACTAATTATTTTTAACCAACTTTACATGTACATGTACAATGTAATTATTCAATAAATCTTTTTTTTTGTGACATGACCATGAATAATTGGGGCTTAGATTTTAAATGTCAGACAATAATCATGATATTCATAAAATAGTGGTTATCCAATAAATTATCAATAAAAGGAGATAAGATTTTAAACATCCTGGGGCCATGTTGTTATATGATGACCAATGATAGTGCACAAGACTGGGATTAATTCACACATTTTTAAGTTGACCAGGAAATATTATCTTCATTATGTAATTTTCATTATAAGCTTAATTTCATTGGTTTGTGGATCATGATTAAGTTTCACTGAATGTGTGTAAAGCTGATTCAACCTCTTTTTATGTCCTATATGGCATATTTAATATTAAGAGTAAATTCACTCAGACATGAATATTAGTGATGGTTTCATTATAATTAGACAGCAATGTAAGTGTGATATATCTTTTTGTTTTTGTTGCAATTGAAATTTATTTATTTTTGTTCATGTTGAACATACAAAAACATCTGTTGCATGTTATCATATCTACACTGTACCAAAGGGTATGATGAATACATTTGTAATATTAAACATAAAATGTTATACAATGAACATGATGATTAAAAAATTAAATTGTACTTGTTTATTCTGTATTTCAAGTGTAGATAAATAGTCAAGATGAAAATACATGATGAAAATATATGCTAAGAAAGAACTTATTGGTAATGAAGTTATAAAATCAGAATAACTTATTATTGTTAATTTATTTTGTAGTGTCTACAGACTTAAGTACTTGCAACTTTCAGTTTTGAAGTGACATCTTAAAAGAATACATGGACAATGTGCATACTGGAATAGAAACATACAAGAAAATGAACCCTCCAAATAATGAAACAGTGTGATGAAACAAAATTGTTGAATCAAATAAAATCAGATAATATGGAATCAGCTCCCACAACACCAGACTCTTGTTGTAATGACTCTGGCTTAGAAAAATCAGACATAAAATCAGACTCAATTAGCTCATCTTCTTCTTTAACAAGTAGTGGAGAGATCACAGAGACAAAAGTAAATGGCCATAAAAGTACATGTGCACCACAGACTAGTACACCATTGTGTGTTAATACAAGGCAAAGTCATGTCCGTTTTGAGGTAGATTTTCGACATGATTCTGTGGCAAGCTTGAATTCTGAAGTTAGTAATGACAATTCTGTCTCATTTGACTCAAGAAATATTCTTAACCCTGAAGAAGTTCAAGTTCCAATAGTTGGTTTTGAGATAATGGAGGAAAGAGCTAAATTTACTGTGAGTTATGTTTTATAGTAGATTGTTATTTATTTTATCATGAAGAAGCACATGTATGTAGCCTTAATATTGTACAATTATTTTACTACAATTATTTGAATCTTTATCAAAGAATTTGAGTGAGATTATTCAAGGAGATACAGCTGCCTGTCATGAATAGTTACTATCCTCTACATGTATATGATATGCTGAGATAAATGACTTATATGTAAGATAGATTTTCTGGTAGAACAATGACTGTTTTATCCAAATGTTACTTTTTACATGTACATGAACACCCACCTAAAACTTGGATTATAGATTTTCATTTTGTTGTTATACTAGTACACATTTTCATTTTGTTTTTATACTAGTACATATTTTCTTTGCTGTTGTTATACTAGTACATATTGTTATACTAGTACATATTTTCTTTGCTGTTGTTATACTTACATATTTTCTTTGCTGTTGTTATACTAGTACATATTTTCTTGGCTGTTGTTATACTAGTACATAATTTCTTTGCTGTTGTTATACTAGTACATATTTTCTTTGCAGGTGTTCAAGATAAAGGTACAGAGGACGGAAGGTGATAGTTGGTATGTGTTCAGGAGATATACAGACTTTGTCAGGCTTAACGAGAGGGTTAGTTATTTTACCCGGATATATTTTCCAATTTACTAGAAAAATTTCAAAAACAAAATTTTAAAACTGGAGTTTTTCAGTTATTTGGCAAAAGTTAAAGATAAAAAAAACAAACAAACATGGACAGCAATCTGACTCCACTTGACATTTACTCAACCAACTACATGTACTTAAGTGACATACATGTAGTATTACTAAATCTTCTCACTATGAAAAAAACCTCTGTATACAAATGTAAGTTTCTATGCTTAGTTCATTAAAAACTTAAATATTTACCAGTACAGCACAAATATTTACATTCTGACAATGCCTTGATAAAACATGTAAATAGAGGATTAATTTGATCTATATAATAAACATGATAAGAAACAATTATAAAATTTTTATTACTAATTGCAGGTAAAAAAGAGGTTCCCAGGACTTCGCTTAGCTCTACCACCCAAAAGATGGTTTCGAGACAACTATGATAAAAACTTCTTAGAAGATAGACAGCTTGGTTTACAGGCCTTTGTAAACAACTGCACATCACATAATGAAATTTGTAATAGGTAAGGATGTTATTCATGTAGCTACATATATTTAAACTTTCAAGAGGAAAAGGATGATTTTGTTCACAATGTATAGGAACTTGTAATACCACTGCTGACATTTTGCTTTCCTTTACCCTGATTTGCAAATACTTATTTATGCACAGACTTTTTATTCACATTTCTCATATATTTTATCTACATAATTTATATATTAATGAGTGGCGAAAAAAATGAAAGGTTATTGTCATCTGAAAATTTTATAAACCTTAAAAATCTTTAACATTGACATTTAATTGTGATATTCAACTGTTTCTTTTGATATTAAAATTATCCTGATAAACAGCATTAGATGCATATTACAGTAATTATTGTATATTTCAGTAAACCAGTGAGAGATTTCTTCTGTTTTGATGACCCTCCGGGACCCCATGACAGTGTGGAGGAAAGTAGGGTTAGTATATCCAACATCACATTGTTGAGTACAATAAAAACATCATATTGACCATCTGTTTAATGTCCCCCTTTTCAGGTCCTAAATTGTTTTACATATATTGATAATATGAACAAAACAATTAAAATAGAGCATAATGGACAACTTTATTCTTTCAACCAAATAGTAGTACTGTGCATCTGATTATCTCAAAAAGAGAGAGACTGTTATAAGAATATTGAAAAATGTCTTGATAATCCTTTACATGTGTTTTAAATGTAAGATATTAATTTTTTTTCTTAACCTTTTCAGGCATATTGTGAGTCATTGGAAGACAGTATGAGTGCATTTAGATCAATCTTAGATGAAAAGGACAAAGAGATTGAGTTGTTAAAGGAACAGGTTGACATGTATAAATCACAGGTGGAAGAATTGTCAAAAACACTCAGGTAATTATGTCAGATGCTTTCAGGTAATAATTTTCAGAAGCATACTAGTAATATTTGTTTGATAATTTTTTAAAACACATGATTTAATTCTTATTTTTTCATCTTTATTGTCATTCCAAGCCTTGTTTAAAAAATAGGAGAATGTGGTCAGCTGAAAGAACGACTAGAGGTACATTTTTTAAAAATTATGTATTTCATGAAACACATTTCATTTTTTGGCTGAGGGGCCAGACTGAGAGGTGTAAAATTTAAGACATGTCCACAAAAAATTAAATTGTAATGATCTGCAGTGATATATTGTCATGAAATAAGCTGAATACATTCTTCGATTTTCACAAAAAGATGAGGAATGACAATAAACTTGAGAAAATTAAAAGCACACTTACCAGAAAAGTCCTCAAATTCATAAACATAAATTATCCAAACAAATTTCCTCGCATGACCTGGGATTGTGATTTAGGACATTGGTGGTTGTGCTTTGATTGGTTGAAAATTTCATGGATACCAACTTCCTCTTTGTGTCATTTGCAAAGATGGTCATAAGGAATGATGCAAGTCCTTCAAAAGGAATGCAGAAAAAGTTGTCCTTTGTTTTGACAAAGCAATGCTTCATGCATATATTGAAGAACTTTAATAGAGTTTGATGAGAGAAGGCACAATTCTGGCAACTGAAAAGCCCAACTACAATTGGTGATGGATTCACATAAACTAATTAGCAATATAGATGATTACACATGTAAGGTTAAACTAATTTTAAAAAGAAAATTACCGGTACTTGCATTTTGTTTTGCCCAAATAAATTTTGAAAACTGTCTAAAAAGTTATTTATTTATTTTTCAGAATCCAAACTCTTCATGAGAGTCAGATCACCAGACAACAACTAAAAGAATATTCTCCCAGCTGATTCTCCCAGAATGCAACAGTATTGAATCTCCCAGAATTCCATATCTTGATCTCAGAGGGATACATTCCAACATATGATGGCACCATCTCACAACATCACTGGTTCTGCTTGTCACATGTCACATTAGTGCTTTTAACTGCCTTATAAATAGTTGCTACTGTATTTATCATGAGTCTTTCAAGGATGTAATTATTCAGTGGTTTGGGATCTTATGTTGGCTATTGCTTGTGTTTGACATTCAAACCCAGGGAGCCCCACGTAGGAAAACTTGGGCAGAAGGAGAACAACCTGGGTAATGATGTAGTACAAAAATGTAATATAATATGTAACCTAGGTTGTTCTGAGTGTACTTTTTTATTTGTTTAAAGGATCATCAACCCATACAAAACAGAGGTCACCTGCGTTCTGTTTTATATTTCAACCAGAGAAAAATAATCTACCTAGACTGCGCAGGGAGGGAATGTCAAACGCACCCATTGTTCATTGGTTATTTTTACTTGTATAACTGTGGGCAATAAGGATGAAATATATACATCATTCATGTCTGACTTACTGCAAGTTGTTCCTGTGTACAGGGTAAATGATCCCATTTGTATATGAAACAGACCTTTTACTTGGAATAATGTCCATTTTTCATTTACATGTATGTATTATCTAATCCTTTTTCTGGAGATTTCTATTTGAAAGTCCCTTTATTTCTTATACCTTTTTAGTACATATTTGTCATGTTTTAGATACATATGTATTTTGTGTGTGTGTTTTTGATTTTTCTTTTTTTTTTTTTTAGAAAGTTTTACTCGTCTTTTTTTTAACCATTTATAAAAATGCACCTTTCTCTGTCTAATTTGGTTCTTTTTTGGCTTTCAATTGAAGACAATGAACAATTTTGGGACTAATGTTGATTAACTGTCACATATCTTTTACTTGTATAAGCTATTATATACCACACTTTATGATTTACTGAAGAGTTTTGATCTTCCTGGCATTTTTGTTGTCATTATTACATGTGTTGTGTTATTATTGTGTTCCTTTTTTACATAGTATATTCTATAATTTATATATGAAGAAGAATCTCTTTGAAAATTATAAGTCTTAGTGCATTATGAATTTACTGCCTATATCCATTGAAATGTACTTGATCAACTATTTTGTTCAAAGTACAAATATGTTAGTTCATGCGTGTGCCAAGTCAAATTGATTGGTTGTGTCAAATGAATAAGAATCTTAAACTAGTAGTATTGTACAATTGAAAATAACAAAGGTTATATACTTTGTTGTGTTTCTTCGAGGCAACATAACTTGTTTTTCACTGTACCTTTATTTTTTATGACAAAATAAGTTAATTCAATAATGGTTTGATGAGAGCTTCACTGAAGAACATACAACACATGTTTTTATATGGTTGGTTTTTTTTTTTAAGGTGAGTTATGATAGTAAAATATTTCTGTATTGTTTTGCTTTGTTACTAATTGGTAACTTTTGTTAGATTTGTAAATTTGCCAAAGTGGTGCATGTGTGCAATAAAATATAAAAATATTGTTATTTGTTAAGCTGCTCATACAACAGGTGTATATTACATTCATCTGTCTGTTCAAAATTAAGTTTCAGTTACCTTTCCATGAAGGAAGTAAATCATCATGAATCTTTAAACACCATGAACATAATTCTTTATTGATTGTGAACTTAGGAAGAGATACCATGAAGTATGAAGATCTTAATTTGTCAGAGAGATTCCCAAATGCCCAGGAAATTTACCTTTTTTTAAATCATTGTTTATACAATACTTTTGACCAATATTGGGTTTGCAAGAATTTATTAACATCGTCTCTTTACACATGCTTTAAAAATAATTCAGCATAAATTATACGGACTTGCTCAACAAATATTTAAAATGAGCAGTGAAAATCTTTGTTGTTTTATAAGATAAGATAAGATAAAAGATAAAAGATTGTTTATTCCAATTAAGGTCCCTCAAGGGGCATACTAATTTAATACAATGATTTTACATGTATAAGAGTGAAAACAAAGTTATTGAAGGTATCATAAATTTCCATGACAGCTTTGAAAAGTGAGGAATTGTATTGCATTGTTTACATTCAAAATGTTCACTGGACAATACCCTGAATGAGACGGTGTTGAATATATGTTCAATATGTTGAATGTGACAATTCTTCCATGACAATTTAACAGAATCCTAACAAACAATCTGAGAGTATTGCAAAACAATGCACAACTTCCCAAATAATATTTCTTCTAAAAACAAGCAGAGCAGAACAAAACTCTCGCTCATTATGGTAATTTACATACCAAAAAATCAAAGGGCTATAACTCCTGTAAAAATTTGGAAAGAAAGCCATCCAACTAATTGTTCTCTCAACATACTATCAGCCAATAGAAAAAAAGTTTCTATTAAGGCTAATGGGCAAAGTCTTTATTTCTTATTAAAAAATTCTCAAACTGACTGATTGAAAAAACTGATTTACTTGAATAATGTAATTTCAAGAATAGAATGCAACTGTGAAAGAGTGGATCTCATATTTGTACAGGAGTCTGTATTTTAGATTAGGGCTATTCCAGAATTAATTGTATGGGGGGGGTCGGAAGGCACTATAATTAAAATTGTATGGGTGGTATTTTTTAGATATTTCTCAAATGCAACATAAAGGAAAAAAAAATTATGCATGGTGGGTATATAAAAAAGGTGCCTTCCGACCCCCCCCCCCCTATACATTTATTTCTGGAGTAGCCCTTAACAAGTAATACTGAGAGCAAGCTCACCAAGGCATTGAAAAAAAAACTTCCAATTATCTCCCCAGAACAATATCTGACAGCAATGAAAATTCTTCATTCACATCTCCCTATGATGTACCAATTTCATGTAAAGTTTCATCTAAATCCATCAAGCAGTTCGGGAGGAGTTGCGCTTACGAGTTCTATCATTGAACACAATATTCAAAAAGGTCTCAAATAATCCTTTTGACATTCATTCATTTCAGCTTAAAAATTGCTTTTTGAAACTTTTACTTGAACAAATACGGGTAAGATGGTACACATTACATTTTCCACAAAGTTGGGTTGTATACAAAATGATTCAGCATGCTTCCAGTCTTCCACATAGAGCCTTTTCACACAGTCAAATATTAAAACAAAACTCATACACTTGTCAAAAATGAATCAGGGATTTCTAAAATGAGTGAATCTTTGGGTTTCATTTCATTGTACACATGTTTCAATTATTTATCAAGTTATACTTTGACAATTACATAAAATAACAGTACATTTTACATTTTTAATAGACTTTATGAAGGAGGGACTTATTGACCCAGAAGCAAAGTCTATGTCCAATTTTCTCCCCTGAATGATATCAAAAAGCAACTTAAGTTCCTCATGCACATCTCCATATGGTGCTATTTCTTCATGTAGAGGTTCATCAAAATCTATTCAGTGGTTTAGGAGAAGTTGGGCTTACAAGGTTTTTCAATGAAGACCACATTCAAAAAGTCTATGTTTAAATATCTCCCCTGAACAATATTCAACAGCAATGAAAAATCTTCATGCACATGCACATTTCCATAGGATGTACTTCAAGTGGCTATAGGAGGAATTGGCTTACAAGGTATGTGGACAGACTGACCAGGTGATTCTTATATACCCTGCAAACTTTGTTTGCAGTTGTATAAAAACAAATAAGATACCATTTTTTGTTCAAAATTTATTAAATTTTCATTCCTCCATTAAAAAAATATATCATATCAAAATTCATAAAAGTTCTCCACATGCATAAAAATTTTCCTTTATTAAGAAAACAGCTTCATACTTTGGCATGTAAAATCACACATACATTAATTAGCTATTTTTCTACACACAGTCCTTTATATAATATCAATTCCTATTCTGAGTTCTTATTATTACAATTATACATGAAATATCTTTCAAATATAAGAGTATTCAGGCACATATACATTTTTACCGTTCATAATTAGCAAGCAATTATATCTTCTTAACAATGATACCTGTGTTGAAATGTGTTGCCCTTGTTATATTTCACAAAGATCCAACTTTCAATTTTCAAGAAATAAACTAAAATTTCATCAATCATTCTAAAAAAATAATTAAATGATAAAGATCAAAGAACAGGCAAAAATGGATATCATAAGATAAGAATGTTCTACTCTTGCCATATTGAATTAAATGTCATTTTACCCAAGATTTATTCTCTTTATTGTCTGAAATATTAGCACACAAAGTTTCATTAGGATATATTTAATAAAAGATTTTTAAGAAATCCATTGAAAACTACAGTAAAGCCTTAGAATTTCATATTTAATGTGTGGCATGTCCCCTTCAATACATTTAATATAAAATAGAGATGGCTTCATTTCAAATACAATGAAAAACCTGTTTTAATTTTTATTTATTGAGAAATAAGATGATGGCTCTTAAAACCAATCAGAAATCTGTGAAAGGTAACTGAGAGTAACTTCCAATTTGGGCTCTAGAACTATTTCATAAATACTTGTTATCTCCCCTTGAAAATTTCTAAAAGTCATGAAATTCTAAATTTACAATTGCATAATTAAAAGAAAGCTCTAAAAACAACAAGAACATGGAATGTAATTATGTTTGGACTTTTGGATTTTTTCAGAAAAACTGAAGTCCAGTTATCCCCGCCCTTTGGAAGTTCTGATAACCATGGAATTTCATTCAGCAAATCTCGAAATGATGGTTTTCCTGCACCAGTCATGGATACAGTAATTAAGGTTGACTCTAAAATACCCTGAGCATTTTCTTGAGGTTACTGACGCTTTTGCTACATTGAATCAAACGAAAGGATGATAAGATTATAAGCAATATAATGTGATTGTCTTTGAAGCACCATAAGCAAATTAATTATAAACTTGTTAAAATAAAAATATTTGGACTAAATCATTATTACAATAAAACATTGAAGAAAAATGTTTAAAATAATAAATGAACATACAAATTACATGTATCATACTTTCCCATGTCCCATATAATGTCTAATGGTTTATCATCAAGGCAGAAAATATTGGTATGAGTATTGAACCTTTCTAAAAATATATATAAATGAATGTCAAAAGTACAAATTTCAAAGTTCTATTTATTTAAGATAGTAAAAAGAATTTATTTCATTTAATAACAAAAGCTCATTAGAAGCTCTTTATACAAATAATAAATAAATATTTCTTTAAAATGTACATCACTTTGCACACACTTATATAAAATATACACATATCAAACAGAATCTTGGCCTGTATCATCTTTGGCTGCCTTAGAAAATGAGGTAGTCTGCATAGGATATTCACTAAAGGAGGACATCTCAGCATTCGATGGAACATCTTGGAAGACATGTTTATTCTTCTTTCTTGTTTTTCTTTTCTTGACCTTTTTCTTTGTGGTAAATAATTTATACACTAAGACTATATTTACAATGATACTTAAAACTGCTATGACACTGATACAAATTAAACTGATAGATACAGATCTGAAATTATAAAAAATACAATATCTTTGCATGATTAATCAATGTAGTTTACAATTAAAGGAACAAATGATTTTACTTTATTAAAAGACAAGAGTTAACACAAAAGTATGTCTCGCCTGCCGGCACCATCAGAAACAATTATTCTTTCTCACTTCCACTATATTTTGAATTTACATGGATTATCAGTTTCTTAGATCAAAAGAGGTTTATAGGACTTAAACATTGCCAACTTATGCAATAGAAATAATCAAAGTCACTCAACCAGAATATCAAGGTCAAGGTCAAAAGATGGGGATGCAACTGTGCTAAGCTATTACTAGGACCAATAATACTTGAGATATGGAGGTGTTTGCAAAACCTTAACATTGCTATTTATGTATTGAAAATTGTCAAAGTCACTCAACTGGAAAATCAAGGTCAAGGTCAAAGATGGGGATGTAACTGTGCTAAGCTACTACTGGGGCATATCCATACCAAGTTTCATCAACCTAGGACTTATAGTTCTTGAGATATGGAAGTGTTCGCCAAACTTTTCCATTGCTATTATATGTATTGAAAATTGTCAAAGTCACACAACTGGAAAATCGAGGTCAAGGTCAAAAGATGGGGATGCAACTGTGCTAAGCTACTACTGGGGCATATCCATACCAAGTTTCATCAACCCAGGACCTATAGTTCTTGAGATTGGAGGTGCTCGCAAAACGTTTCCATTGCTATTATATGTATTGAAAATTGTCAAAGTCACTCAACCAGAAAATCAAGGTCAAGGTTAAAAGATGGAGATGCAACTGTGCTAAGCTACTACTGGGGCATAGGCATACCAAGTTTCATCAACCTAAGACCTATAGTTCTTAAAAGATAAAACTTTTCCAAAAAGTTAACACCGCTGCCGCCGGTAAATAAACATCTATGTCCCGCTCTGCTTCGCAAGCAAAACAATGTGTTCTATAATTTATAATATTGTGCATGTACCCCTTGAACTTCTTACACCAAATACCCAGCAATAGGTTTATAGAGCATAAATTATTCCAATCATGTATATCCACCTTTTTGTAACAGATTACAGCAAATGGGTCATGTTGTTGGTCGGTAATTACAATTTGTGCAATCTTGATAGAGGACATTCCATAGATCAATTCTGGAAAGTTTCAAAGCAATCCCTTCAGTAGTTTCAGAAGAGCTTTTTTAAAGAAAAGTTAATGACAACAATGGAGGTCAAGTGAAAATTAAGGACAAATATTAATTGTATCATTTGTTTACCTAAATTCCTTTGATCTATCAGGAACTAACTGCTGCTTTTTGATCTGTTCTTTTGCATAGCATGTACCAACTGTAAGAAATTATTCTTTAGATAAGCATAAGAAAAATTAAGAGTGTAAAAATGCAAAGGAGTAGAGCCACGAAGGCCTCAAATCGGCCCAGTATTTTTTATTAATTTTCAAACTGCTTCAACTTTTCGTAAATTTAACTAAAATGGGTTAAGGTATAACTGAACCTTTCAAATCTGTTAGATTTAGCAAAAAAATTACTTCACAGGTTTAGCCTTGACATTTCAAAACCCCAAATTGTAAAATTCTTAATTTTTCACACAATTTCACTGGTTTCTCTTTGTATTTTGTCAAAATTAGTATTGGCCATATTCGTCAACCATTGTATTCTTTTTATATTCAATTCATGACATAAAAATACACATTTTATCACAAAATAATTTGGGCCGACAGTTGCGGCCATTTTCATATTCATTGATTTATGCCTGAAAATCAAGGAAAATGTCAAATGTCAAGATTTTTTACTAAATAGACTAATTTTGAGCTCACTGCTTTCCTTGTTTATTAACCATTCAACCAAAAGATATTGCATTTTAAGATACATGAAGTCTAATGAACATCAATACAGCAATTGCAAGCGGGTATAGCAGAGTTGAATTTTAGGGCCGATTTAGGGCCTTTGTGGCTCTATTCCTTTACAAGGTGGTATTTTTGTTATTTTGTGGAGTCAACATTTTACTTCAAGAATTTATCAAATGCTTTCTTTTCATTAATTGTATAATTTAGCTTTTGTAAATCATAACTAAGCTTCTTCCACAGGGAAAGTTTTCAGAAATATTTGTGATCCCCTATTACTTTTTACATTTGTGTTACTTCGCCTGAAGTTATTTTATCTTGCTTTTGCAAAATCATTTGTACTGTATGACTCTGTTTAGCCAAAACATACCTTCAACATAATGAGGCTCTAACTGTGTAAAATTACAACTCCCTGTTAATGGGTGACAAGGACAGCCATCAGAGCACAAGCAAATACTAAGACAATTGTTTCCATAGAACCCAACTGCACAATCTATCAAAAAGATAAATAGTCTAGTGTAGAACACATAAGATAAATTGAACTGTATATCTGTCTAAAATAACAGTTCAATTAAAATCCTCAATTACTGTTGTAAATAGTACAAAATTTGAAATCATATCTTTAATTCCTTTACTGTTGACTCACTATGTCACATTTAATTTGTTACAACTTACAATTTGATTTTAGATCCTGCAAAAATTCTTACCGGTATTTCATTTTGTGCACTTTTACCACAGGCGTTTGGATCCAGGATTTTATTTTATTATAAATAACGTCTATATAAAAATTTTCATCTCGTCTCTACACTATTTCCACAAGGCAAGAATGTTTGACAGCTCTAAAAATAGAACAAAATGTACTCGCGGAAAACCCCCATATTTTCTCATAGAAATAAATGTTTTACGTGAAATATTGGTGATTCTCTAAATCCTTTCAGTTTAATCTCACAATTGGGAACACCATTATCGTGAAACAATTCGCAATGACGTTGAATCTAATCTTTTTTCCCATGAAGCGAGCCAAACAAACCACCACGGACGGAAGTAGTTTAAAATTTCAAAGGGAGACAATATTCTTTTACTTTTTCCAATTTTATCATTAAATATGAAATAACCACGTATTTTTTATCCTTGAACGTCTTTTTGAAATTTATGGAACACACATCGATCCTAGTTTGTAGGTATGTTTTTATTATACTGCCATCTCGTCATTAAAAATATTTCAAATGAAGTTGAGACCCCAAATGATTTTATTCGAACTCGCCCAGATTTTACCTTACTGTAGTATCACTCGGAAGTCCTTTTATTTGGCGGAATATTGTTTCCCTTGAAAATCTTTGGCTACTTCCGTCTGTGGTGATCTTTTGTTTTGCTTCGTAGGAAAAAAGACCCGATGTGAGATTTAAACATAATGACATGCTTTACTTTTGCTTCCGAAAGAGAGTTAAAGCTATAAGGAGTAATAGAATTTTCTAGTTGTTTATGGTAAAAGATATTTCTACAAGAAAAAAGGGAGTTTCCATCAGTTCTATTTTTAGAACTTTCAAACATTCTTGCCTTGTGGAAATAGTATATAGACAACAGGGCTGTCAAGTTTTGATGAGCTGCATGCGTGAGATTTGCCGAAAAATTGAAAGATCAAAGGAAAAAATTAAAAGATCAAAGAAATTTGCCGCCAAATTGCTGACTAGATGCGTGAGTCTCACGCGAGCTGCGTGACACTTGACAGGCCTGAGACAAGGATGATTTTTTTTTTATATACATTATTTATAATAAAATAAAATCCTGGACCCAAAAGCCTGTGACTTTTACTTGCAATTTGTAATTTTCTGATGTCATGTGCATCCACATACCAGCATTTTCATGAGTAATGTCATGAAATGGATTTTTGAATTCTTACCATTTTCACACAGATCACCAGTGAAACCCGCCTGGCAATGACATTGTCCAGTAACTGGGTCACATGTTCCCAATGATTTACTGGTACATGTGCACTGTTGTAGACATCCTTTTCCATAATATCCTTGTGGACAAACTGAGCTACAATCCTCTCCTGTCCACCCTTCCTCACAGTTACAACCATCTATGAAGAGAAAAGGAATTCACAAACTGTGCAAAATACATATTCATGTACATATAGATGACAAAAGATGGGAAATTGAATCACAAAATATGGGATCCATGGTAATTCTGCAGACAAAATACCAATAGGCTGTCATAAGTAGTTGCTGTGAAAACAGTCCAGGATACATTTTCTAAACCCCCTTCATGCCCCACCCCAACTTTCACTTTTTTGTAACTCAGATTTCACTTGTTAAAATACAGCAAAATGAGAAACAAGAACTGTAAGTAAGTTATTTCTTGGGAATGATATCTATATATGAAGACATTTCTTCATCTACATCCCACATGATGTTCTTCTTTCATTTAAAGTTTGGTCAAATTCTTTGAAGTTGCCTAGGAGAAGTAGCATTCGTATGTGGACAGACAGTTTGATTTCTTCATATCTAAAAATGAAGCTAGTATGTGGGGAATATACAATGGAACAGTAAATGTTAACAAAGAAAGACAATCCTAAATGAAACATTTGAAATTTTAAAATCAAAGTTTTTAATTATTTCTGTGATGTTTCATGTTATATTCAATATAAAATAAAGACCTGAAAATCAGAAAAACTCGTTCATATCAGTTAGGTTGACAGAAATTAATTACAAGTTTTCTAAGTATGCAATAATTGAAAGAGACATGATAAAATCTATAGGATAGTCAAATAATTTTATTCACCAGAAATTACTTATATATGTCTAACTAGCTTACCCTCAGTACAAATCCCATGTTTAGAACAATCTCCTGGGCATGTTAGCTGATCACAACCCTTCCCTGTCCAATGTTTATCACAATGACACATCCCTGAATTACATGTACCATGCCCTGAACAATCAAGGGGAGAGCACTCGGGTTCATGAACACATAAAATAGTGGATACATTTCTGGCACAATTAAAATTACTGTTATCTAAGCTGAAATGTAATAGTTTATTTAGATATGTATATCTTCAAAAGTTTAGGTGGATAATGATTTAAATATTGAGTTGAAACGGTTGAAAAAATTATGTTGTACACCCCCTTTTTTTCTTTTAAAAATTTCAAAATTTAAGTCTTTGTGCAACAATATACTGCTAAATGTTTTTTCTCTCATGATTTAGTTTAAACATATTTTATTTGTAAATTATACAAAATGGATTGGACACAAGTAAATGCATACTTAGGACGTCCTCTCCGCAATACAGAAATATGCATTACAGCAAAACACAAGGTACAAGAACGTGCATTAAATAATATTTTGGGGTTAAATCACAGGTTTAGAAGGGGGAGGGAAGAGGAAAGTGCTGACTTTTGTGGATGTTGGTCTACCAAAGATAGCATTTAAGTTATATTGAAGCGTTCAAATCTCTTAATGAAGTCGAAAACTTCTTTGAATATACGAATATTTTCGTCATAAGAAAGATTCAAATCGCCATGCGTTAGTATTGCAACACTTGTAGGATTTGGAAGCCAGTTTAATTTATTCAAAAGTTGAGTTCTATGGTAACGGTATAGAGGGCACACTAAAAATAATGATTCGCATCTTCTGTTGGAAATCCACATCTACAAAATGGATTTGGTACAAGATTTGCTTTATGCAAGTCGTTGTTTAGGAACGAAGCGGAACATCTTAACTGAGTGAGGATAATATTAAACTTCCGTGGGCCATAAGAATAGTGTCTTGGCACTACACCGTTAGTCAATCCCGACGCAGTTAAAGCATTCCTGAAAGCTCCTATCGTAGGTAATTTTCGAATAGAAATGTCAAGGTTGTTCCAATGTCTAATAGTATTTGGAATGAAAGAGTTGTTTGTTACTGATAGTCTACAAAAAGGAAGTACTATATCTTCACCATTACGTACAGGATAAGCACTTAGACTTTGACTTTTCTCTCATGATGCATGGTACAGTACTGAAATTCATTTTATTTGTTTTGTGCAGATTAAGAGAAAATGTTTAATCTAACATATATTGGTAGATTTTTGTAAATTTATCAGCACTACACATATTGAAGTGTGCAAACTTGTAAATGATTACATAACTATTTATTTTGCTTGTTAAAAAAAATGAAGAATAGTAAACATGTACACGTTTGTTTATATTTTTTTCTTCAGCTCTGTGACATTACCATATGGGATGAAATTCTTAACAAAACATAATAAAACCATTAAAATAATAATTACCATCTATCTGTAGGATAGTTGACTAGAGTATTATTGACAACATAGGTAGAAGATCCTCCTCCATCTAAATTTATAGCATTAACAAAACCATACTCCAATAGTACATCAGCTAACTCATATAAAGTCATACTGAAACAAAACAATTGCATTTCTAATTTCCTGTACTGTACTAATGAATGTTTAAGATTTTCACACATGTATTTTCTGAAAGTATTGTTACTCTTAGGGTACCACTTTGTTTTTGTTTTCATATGGATCAGTCACCCACAGAAACCAGTAAAATTGGTACCCCAAAAACAACTACTGTGAAAGTGAATGTTAAAGATTTTCACACATGTATTTTCTAAAGTATTTATGCTCTAAGGGTACCACTTTTAGGGTTTTCATATGGATTAGTCACCCAGGAAACCAGGGAAATTGGTATCCCACAAACAATGATAAAACCACAGTGTTCTAGATATGTAACATTATAATCAATACTTCTTCCTGTGGTAAAATATTTCTTTGACAGTGATACTTTGTCATTTTTCTAAGAGCATTAAAACAAATTTGCCAGTGAGATTATTTTGAGTTTTTCCAATTATTCTGTATTTGTGCTTAATCATTTAAAAATCTTCTGTTGAGTTTATCTCTATGCACATGTTTTGGGGACAGGGCAAAAAAATCTATGTATGAAATATAAATAAAAAACCTATTAAAAATGTTATAGTAACTAAAAAATTGTGAGCCGCAGCTCACAAATAAATACCCCCCACCCCCCAAAAAAAATAATCAGATAAAATTTAGAATAGGAGATGCACATCTACATTATGTCACAAAGATTGTGTGTAGGTTTCATGAAAATCCATCAAGGGGTTTAGGAGGAGTTGCAGATAAAAGATGGGTACCCCCATGAAGTCGAATGGCCGAGTCCATGTATTGCTATGGGAAACCCCAAAATCATTTCTGATCAAACTTTCAAATAGTAGGTGCACATCTATATTATGTTACAAAGATTGTGTATAAGTTTCATGACAATCCATCAAGGGGATTAGGATGAGTTGTGGATAAGAGATGGGTACCCCCATGAAGTCGAATGGCTAAGTCCATGTTTTGCTATGGGAAACCCCAAAAATCTATGGGAAACCCCAAAAATCATTCTGATCAAATTTTTAAATAGTAGATACACATCTATATTATGTTACAAAGATTGTGTAAAAGTTTCATGACAATCCATCAAGGGGTTTAGGATGAGTTGTGGATAAGAGATGGGTAACCCCATGTAGTCAAATGGCTAAGTCCATGTTTTGCTATGGGAAACCCCAAAAATCATTCTGATCAAATTTTTAAATAGAAGATGCACATCTACATTATGTCACAAAGATTGTGTGTAGGTTTCATGAAAATCCATCAAGGGGTTTAGGAGGAGTTGCAGATAAAAGATGGGTACCCCCATGTAGTCGAATGGCCGAGTCCATGTATTGCTATGGGAAACCCCAAAATCATTTCTGATCAAACTTTCAAATAGTAGGTGCACATCTATATTATGTTACAAAGATTGTGTATAAGTTTCATGACAATCCATCAAGGGGATTAGGATGAGTTGTGGATAAGAGATGGGTACCCCCATGAAGTCGAATGGCTAAGTCCATGTTTTGCTATGGGAAACCCCAAAAATCTATGGGAAACCCCAAAAATCATTCTGATCAAATTTTTAAATAGTAGATACACATCTATATTATGTTACAAAGATTGTGTAAAAGTTTCATGACAATCCATCAAGGGGTTTAGGATGAGTTGTGGATAAGAGATGGGTAACCCCATGTAGTCAAATGGCTAAGTCCATGTTTTGCTATGGGAAACCCCAAAAATCATTCTGATCAAATTTTTAAATAGAAGATGCACATCTACATTTTGTCACAACAATTGTGTGTAAGTTTCATGAAAATCTTCAAGGGGTTTAGGAGGAGTTGCGGATAAGAGATGGGTACCCCCATGTAGTCAATGGCTAAGTCCATGTTTTGGTATAGGAAACCCCAAAAATCATTCTGATCAAATTTTAAAATAGTAGATGCACATCTACATTATGTCACAACAATTGTGTGTATGTTTCATGAAAATCCATTGAGGGGTTTAGGAGTAGTTGCGGATAAGAGATGGGTACCCCCATGTAGGCGAATGGCTAAGTCCATGTTTTTCTATGGGAGACTCCAAAAATCATTCTGATCAAATTTTTAAATAGTAGGTGCACATCTACATTATGTCACAAAGATTGTGTGTAAGTTTCATGAAAATCCACCAAGGGGTTTATGAGGAGTTGCGGATAAGAGATGTACCCTGAAGTGTAACGGAAGGACGGAAGGACGGACACCCCTATCACTATATACCCCCCACTTTTGAAGTGGGGGTATAATAAATTGTTTAAGATCCAAAGAATACACAGACCGACAAACAGTTTTTCCTTATATATTTTCTCCAGAACTTATATTCAGTTTGAGGACGGGAAGTGAAATTAAACAATTACCCATTGCTCCAGGTTTTACCATCCACTTGAAAGAGTAACACATGTCCATCTTTATCACTACCTACAACTGTTCTTGATGACATAACGTTGGCAAACGTCTCTAATGTACCTACAAAAATTTGATAAATTTAAAGTACATTAAAATTCATACTGTATTATTTTCTTTACAACATAATATACAGGTCTATGTTTACAATGATAAAATTAGGTAGTTACAACTATCATGCAATATATGTTTTTTTAACACAAACACAAATCTTACAGTCTCCATATTTTTAGATAGTGATAATTATTTTTTCTGTAAAAAAGAACCAGATTGCTTGCATTTCTTTTTATTATCTAGAATCCATTCTGATTCTGATTTATCAATGCTATATTGTTTAAACTCACAATAACAATTATAGTAGTGGTTTCAATATGGAAGACTCAAGTAAATGCAAATTAACAATGTTTGATAAGATGTAATGAAAAGAAATAGGTACTTTCACACATTCTTTGAAAAACAAACTTGGGGGGTTTATTTCATGGTAGAAATATTTCTGTCTCTAGGCTGGGCAGCCGTGCTTTCAATCTCAAACAGATTGAACATTTTTACCATTGGAGAAAGATCACTTAATCTTTATATAGAACATGTGAATATATAAGAACATTTTATTCCTTGTCCATCTTTGATATGTTATATTCTTAGTTTTTTCTTCCTTTTTCTATATAAAACATACCAGTCTCTTGAGTGTCCTGACATTCTATCTTAATACTTTCTTGTATATAGTTTTTTCCATCTCTTAAAATCCAGATAACTCCTCCAACAAGCTGCAGAAATTGGTTTGACACCAAATCTATCTCTGATAAATATCTGAAATAGGAAAACTTATAATATATCACGCTAACAGTGTTATCTTTATCAACATTTAGAATGAGAAGACTGCCCTGTGATGTTTTTTTAAAAATATTTGATTGCTTTGCATAAAATTTAAATATAAAAATCCTCATAAAGTATCACTGCTCTAAATTTCAGATCTTTGATATCTCATATTTTTGTGTTTTTCCCCACAAATATTTACCAATTTATATGAAATGTATGTAATATGGACATCCACATGTATACTACTTACTAAATAATACTAACTACACAAATTTTAAATCTATACTAAAAATAGTTTTTGAGTTTTAGTATAACACAAGCGATGATATGCAATGATCAGCTATCATATTACCCATTTTTGCATTGAATAAATTATCTTGGCGAAGTGCATTTGAAGTTCCTCTTATGAATCATTTCAATGTTCCTAATGTAATGTTAATTTTAGCCATTAATGCAAGAAATTTTTTAAAATATGTACAAATGTTACATTTAAACAAGTGGCTCAGTCTCTTCTTAATAGATGGTCAATTGACAAAGTTTGTTTGTTTTCCTGAGACACTGGACAAGTTTGGAGGTCAAAATTTTAAGCATTGTGCTTTTTGAAAATGCATAAGAAAAAGCAAAGAAGCTTGATTAAATTATGAATTTCTGTTACCCAAAATACAAGTGGCCATCTTTTGTCACTCCAAAGTGAGCATTTTGTACACCTTCACTGTCCATTACAATAGCACCATCAGTAATAACATTGCCTGTAAAAAAAACAAAAACAAAACTCTTTTCAAATAAATTAATGCTGATATTTATTCAAAGACTTAGAGATGAAGATATGTGCTAAGAGACAAAAGATCTATTTGAAGAATGAATGTGTGCTTATACCTTTGAAGCTAAATTTAAGATGAAAAAAATGTCTGTATTTCTGTAGAGTGAAACAAAAAGATATTTTCATGAAGATGGTTTCAATTTCAGATTTTAACAAGTGTGGCCACTAAAAGTTAGTCTCGCCTGCTGGCACCATCACTAAAATCAACTACCTAAGCTTTCATTTCATTATACTTTTCCAGCAATTCATCGTCCACAAAAGTCTAACAAAAAAGTTTACAGCCTAAAAAAAGACCTAAGTTCACACAGTCACTGGAGCGAGAAAATGGGGTCAGGGTCACATGGCATGGTGACTGTTGCATAGACCATAACCTAAACTGTCTGTATACCAAATATCAGATGCCTACCTATTATACTTTTCAAGCAATTCATTGTCCACTAAAGTCTTACAAAAAAGTTTATGATGCCGCCACCACCGCCGCCGCCGGAAAGTAATACCTATGTCTCGCCTTCAGCGACTATTCCGCACAGGCGAGACAAAAATTGCAGCTGTTTCAAGGATGTTGTGACAGTGTCATGCACATTTATTGTACATGTAGTTATAAACATAAACATTTTTAATGTGCCTGTCCTAAGCCAGGAATCTTTATCAAAGCTTATGTTTGTATTTAGTCGAATTTATGTTAATTGGGGTTTTTTTGGCAAGAAGAGGGTCTTTCATTGCACTTTCGGATATGTAGTTTATTTTCAATCCAGGGGCCAATTGAAAAACAGTGAGCAGCGACAGCTGGTCACATTGAAGGCTGCTGGCTGTTTTCCATTGTAGATGATTTAAATTGACGTTTATATTGTAGGTTGTGTCGCATACACTTATTCCACATCTCATTTTCTTCTATTGATTATAACTAAATCAGGTATTAATACATGTACATTGTACATAATGATTTGATGGTCCAAATATGTTTAATATTCATTAATATTACCTAAACAAGATCCATTTTTGGTGTTGAAAAATCCTGCATTAATAGCTACAAGACATTGTTTCTGCAGACTTGACTGTTTCACAGTAGCTCTCAGCTGTTCATTACATCCACCACCACTAAATGGTTCCAAAACAGACAATGTTTTAGCTGGATCCCTTATTTTGGAAATGTGAAAATGTGTATTTCGTTGATTAAATGATGGTCCAATTGGTTTGATTGCATGTCGAGTTTCAACAAATGGTTCTATGGTTTCTGAGCCCTTGATTATGTGAGCTTTTTGTTTTGAGTGTGTCACATTACCATATGAGATGTGCTGACATTCTCTTGTATGTCTATGTTTATGAATCTGAAACTGATGGCTTTCAAAGTACTGTTCTACCAAAAAATCATGTTCATCAATAGACTGGCTGTTCACATAACACAACACCAAACTGTAAATAAATAAATAAAAATAAATGTTAAACAAAATATGTAGAATTTAGTCACAAGCTTATGGTTGATATTAAATTACATTTAAGGTTCATTATTACCTTTTCTTTTAATAGTTTTGATTTTGGATATGTTTTTTTAGTATACGTACAGCGGTGGGTAACAAAAACATAAAAAGTATTCATAACAGGCCCCTGTGCTCAGACTCAGACTGCTATTACAAGTGTAATGCCTGCTTTCTAGTAGGTAACATAAAACCGTAAGTTATTGACCGTAAGCTAGATGTTTAAATCTTATTTCATTAGGTCATTCGCTGACTTGTCACAGGCGTGGCCTGGGTTTGATCTCCACTGGCAGTGATGTGGATCATGCTCTCCAGTTGCATTTGGCGTAAAACCAAAAATGCACAGGGTTTAGAGAGCTAGTCGAGAGTTGTTAAGAGCTGTTCATTGAGATATGAAGGAGGGGAATTGTAACAAGACAGTTTAAAAACCTGCCTTCTAGTATGTGAGCATAGCAAAGCTCTTTACATCAAATGTCACATGGCTCAATATATGAAGGAGGAAAAACTGTCTGTCAAGAATTATTTCTACTCAGATTTGTCTGAAGACTTTCAAAAAGTCTGTGCATGCATTCAAAACTAGTGGGAAAGGATAGCATATCCTCCCTAAATATCTTTCCCCATTGATCCATATTTTATCTAGGCAAAATTTTAAGGCCATACTTTTTTCATATGCGAGTAAAGCGAAGCTCGTTGATGTACAGAGTCTGCCAATTTGCTTGTGATCCAAAACATGATGCCTGAATTAATTTTCTGCCCCATTTGGATTTTCTGAAGTCTTTGAAAGTCTGCACATTTGCAGAAAAATGGCAGGAAATACTATCACATCATCCGTAATCATCTTGCCCCATTGCTCATGAAATGGATTTTATTTTGTTATCTTTGATAGCTTTTAGGGCAATGCCATCTCTCAAATTATCAAGTAATAATATGAGAAAGACATTGCCTTAAAAGCTCGCATAGATAATTCCATTGAAAATTGCGAATGATGCCTGGGACGAGATAATTCGGGACGATGTATTACTATTTCCCGCAATTTTTCTGCACGCGCAGACATTTTCGAAAACTTCGGAAAATCGAATGTTTCCGGTGAGAACAATTTTTCTTTCATAGTATTTTGAGTCTCATGCAATTTGGCATACTTTCTACATTAGAGAGCTTGCTACGATCGCATATAAACCACAAGTTATTGATCAAACCAGGAGCTCAAATTTTTTGCTCATTTGGTAACAAAATGGCTTGTCACCAGTGCGATCTGTGTTCTATCCCTTACCATGGTGCTGTGGATCATGTTCTCCAGTTAACTAGTACGATCCCAAAGGGAGTGATAATGGTAGAAATGTCAATATTTTAGTTGTACTATGGGCTGAATTTTCCTTCAACATCTGGTAAACCACGCTTGTTTTTCCAAACTTTCAGCTTCATTTTAATGCTTTTTGCATTGAAAATTTCGAACATCATCAAGCGCATATGTGACCCATGATAAAAGCTAGTTTGTTTTAAGTTTCAAACAAACAAAAAGTGAAAAAAAATAATTGTATACTGGTATCTCGTAATATAGTGGTATGTAGCTGAGTAGAAACAGTGACATCACAATTGAATATTTCTTTGAAATGAACGTAAATACCACAATAAAATGGAACCCACGATGTATAACTTTGGGAGCGTCAAAGGTTTCACCTGCCTCATATTACAGATAATATATCAGCAGAAAAAATTACTGTCTCGAGATTTAAGATTAAGGCTGGACGATTTTCTAGTATAAATGCAAGGATAATATAACAATTAATTGTCATGAGACATGACACATGCAATTTATTGCAAATGTGTAGGGTCAGGGGCACCTGTTCTATGAAAATAATCAAAATTCTACTAAATTGTTAACATATAAAAATACAAACTACCCAATTATCATTGTAGGGAAACGAATTAAAAGGTTCAGCATGTCTTAAAATTATCAACATGATGTTCACTAGCATTTATGGTTCTGTCATCTGCTGAAGACTTCGAATGTATCGGACTTTTTCATAAAACTCTGTTCCGAAAAACCGGATGTATTGAACTTGTTGTGCTTCCGGGTAAAAAAGTTATGGTCAACAACTGGAACATTGTTCTTCTTTTGTTGTGATACAAGATCTGTCACTCACCTGGAAAGTTTCCAATGCGTATTGAAAATAAGTGTTATGCTTTCATTATGAAGATGCTACTATCTACTGATAATTTCATTGCAGTCTAAATTTGTAAATTTTTATGCAACGGTATTTACAGCTTCACATTCAAGAAATTACATAAATTTGATAAATTGGGATTATTTATTTGTTGCTTTCTTTGTATTCAAAACCGTCTTTTTCAAACAATATAATGACACGACAAACTTTGAGTTGGACTAAGTGTGTTGATGGGTTCAAATAATTCGCGCCGAAGTAGAACTATGAGCACTAGCAGTGAGGCTGAAACTGAGATATTAGGCGCTCAAGGTGGAACAGATTGTCCCCCATCTAGGTCATCAAGCCATACAGACTGTCCGCCATCAAGATCGAGTGCTTCCGTTCTACAAAGAACTGGAAGTGACGACGATCAACAAGATCTTCAAGCAATACTGGCTTATCTTATACGCAGGTACATTTAGTTCAGTGTAAAATTAAAGTCATTGTTAACAATGTAAGCTCACAAAGGTGCAAAAATTTTACTTTGTTCATGTGATAAGGTATTATGAAAAAAGGCATCACCTTTAAAGCTTGCATACACTTCCATTAGGGAGCAACCATTTGATTTTTAGGGGGGGCTATTGATATTTTCTTCGTCCTGCCTTTTTGTTTTCGGAAAAAGTTGAGCCTGGATTTTTTTTTTGCGCGCTTGTGCGCACAAATTTTTTTTTTTAAGCTACTATAAATTTTTCAGCCAAAAATACCATCCTGCCTTTTTTTTTACTCAAAGCACTATGCTGCCTTTTTATTTCTGGATTTTTGCCATCCTGCCTTTTTATTTCAAATTTCACCATAGCCACCCCCCCCCCCCCCCCCTAGAAATCAAATGGTCGCTCCCTTAAACAGTTGAAGGCCTTCGACACAGTGCCACATAAAAGATTGATACAAAAATTGAAAGGCTATGGTATAACAGGAAATCTGTTACAATGGGTGGAAGATTTTTTACATGAGAGGAAACAATGGGTCACTTTAAATTGCAAGAGGTCACTAGTGGAATAGCGCAGGGAAGTGTATTGGGTCCTACTCTTTTCACCATCTATATAAATGACTTACCAGATGCATTAGATAATATGGTTAAATTTTTGCAGACGACACAAAGGTGTATGCAACTGTAACAAATGATGAAGAAAGTCAAAGTCTGCAAAATGACATTAATGAGCTCACCAAATGGTCGGACAAATGGCTATTAAAATTCAATAAAAGTAAATGCAAGCATATGCACCTAGGTACAAGTACAGACTATAGATATCATATGGAGGGTCAAATACTAGATACAACTACATTGGAAAAAGACCTTGGTGTGATTATAGATGAGAATCTCTCGTTTGAAGAGCACATACAGAACATACAGAACTGGTTCAACCAGGTCAATAAGGCAAAGCAGAAACTGGGAATAATTAAAAAGAAATAATTGAACAAAAGCGGACTTGCTGAACAAATGTTAAAAATGAGCGGTGAAAAATTTCGTTAGTCTATTTGCATCAATATAAGATAAAATGTTAAAATATAAATGACACCAATTTTCCCCCGGAGAGCATTGTCCAGTAGGGAGATTTTAGTGTTATGTTTACCTTTGTTATTGTCCATTGACCAATGCACCAAATGAAAAAGAAGTCAAAATGTGGAACATATCATTACTTTTTAAGGAGAATTTACCCATGCCAACTAAAACTACGTTGAAAACCAAAACTATGTGGTATTGACGAAATGTGAGCGAGGAAGTTAAAGAAAATATGGTTATGTTCAGAACTTTTCTATTAAAACGTCGAAAAAGTTTTACTATTTTCTCCCGTTTGAAAGGTCAATTTTATGAAATTTTGATCGATTGATAGGTCAAATGAAATCTAGAAGACTAGACCTGTGTAATGAAAAGTCATAGGTGTTACTTTCTGAAGGCAGCGGCGGTGTTGTCAAATGTAAGACTTTGTGGAAAATGAATTACTTTAAAAGTATAATTGCTAGACAAATGCAATTTGGTAATTACAGACAGTTGAGGTTATGGTCTACCCAACTGTTACCATGTTGTGTGACCTTGACCCCATTTTCACACTTCAGTGACTTTGTAAGCTTTGGTCTTTTTTCAGGGTGAAAAGTTCTTTGTAAGACTTTTGTGGAAAATAAATTTCTTGAAAAGTATGATATATTGTAACTAGGCATCTGATATTTGGTATTGAGACAGTTGTTTTTATGGTCTACGCACCTTTCACCATCTCATGTGACCTTGACTCCATTTTCACGCTTTTGTGACTTTTTGAACTTATGTCTTTTTACACATGTTACAGGCTGAAAACTTCGTTGTGAGACTTTTGTGGAAAATGATTTTTTTGAAACGTATAATAACTAGCTATAGGCATCTGATATTTGGTATTATAATAAGACAGTTGTTTTTATGGTCTATGCACCTGTCACCATCTCGTGTGACCTTGACTCCATTTTCACACTTTTTGAACTTACATATAGGTCTTTTTACAGGCTGTAAACCTCTTTGTAAAAGTTTTGTGGAAATTGAATTTCTTGAAAACTATAATTACTAGGCATCTGATATCTGGTATAGAGACAGTTGTGTTTATGGTTTACGTAGACTTACATGTACATGTAGAAAATTTTATGAAATTAACAGTTTTCCAGAATTTTTTCCACATGCTTGCAGATATTTAGTAGATTTTTGGTGTGTGAGCAGTATAATGCACACCCCCTTTTCATGATGGAAATCTGGGGAAACGAAGTAATTGTGTAAATTGTGCGACCTTTTGATACTATCACAAAAAGTCGGTGGAGGTATTATGGTATGATGCTGTTGTTGTCTGTGAACTTTTAAGTGTTTCCACAATAACTTTAGTTCTAGTTATCCAATTGGTATGAAAGAAGCAGAGATACCAATGGGGTATCTGAATGTCAAAAGTCCGAAAGGGCAGAGACAAAACCAGTAAACACCAACAAGAATGTGACAAAAACAGACACCATGTAAAACATGGAAACACAAAATACTGAATATCAATCAACAACGCAAACTCCAGTCGAAACAAGAGTGAACTCATGTGCTCCGGAAGAGTAAGCAGTTCCTGTTTGCTATAGCACACCCGTCGCATTGCCAATAGTCCATTCAGCGCGTCAAATTCGGTAAAGGAAGACAAAACAAAACCTTATGACAAACCAAAACCAACATATGAAATTTGACAACGATGTTCCTAACCATTAAAGGATGGATATATGTAATTGATTTTGGGGGTCCCCCTTTTTTCGTTAAGAAATTAGGGGCCAAAAATAATACTTTTTTGTTTGTTTCCACAATAACTTTTGTTCTGGTTTACCATTTCAAATGCTGTGAAATTTTACAATAATGTTTCATACCATAAAAGGATGAATGGGATTGATTTTGGGGGTCCCCCACTTATTCATTTAGAAATTAGGTTCTCAAAAAGGGCAAAAAACTCAAATACATGTACATGTATTTTATTTGTCCCCGTAATAACTTTAGTTCTAGGTGGCCAATTGCTATGAAATTTTACAATGATATGCCTTACCAATAAACCATAATTGGGATTGATTTTGGGGGTCCCACTTTTTTAGAAATAAGGGGCCTTAAAAAGGGCAAAAATGTAACTTTTTTATTTCTGATCTGATTTTGAAAAAAAAATTGCAATTAAAGTCTTGTCAAGTAGTGGATACAAAATTGCAACCCCCTTTTTTATGTTGTGCAATTAGGGACTACATACGTAAAAGGGGCCAAAATGAAATCTTTTTTATTTATTGTCCGATTTCAAAATTTGTTTTTTGCTATTGAATTTTTCTCAAGTAGTGTACTAATAAAATTGAAGATTAATTATATGACACTCCCCTCCTCCTTATTGCTGTAAATGGCCAAAAGGGAAAAAACTGAAAGGTACATGTAGAAGGAACCCTTGATTAGGGGCCAAAAGGCGTAATATTTTTGTAACTGCAATTAATTTTGGTCTGTAATGAAATGAAATGGATTCCATATAAAATGTAGATGGAAAATCTGCCAAAGACTGCATGATACTAAAATCTTTGTCAGTCCACCATGGGCTGCATGTGTCCAGAGCAATTACCTATCCGTATTGGGTCTAAATTGTACAGGGTTTGACATGTTGCAGTCATATCATGCTGCGCTCGGCGAAGCTTTTTATTGATATTAGTATTCATTATATTTTTTTGTATCTACATGTAGCTATAGAAATATGATACATCTACATGTACTTTCATACTCAAAATTTAAATCTTCTTGTTAAGATATCATTTGATAAAACTTTTGCATGTCATTGAAACCAATTATTTTATTTACGATTTTTACAATGAAATTTGAGTTTAAATCTATAGGGTCCTTGACTTCAATGTAAAATCTTTTGATATGTTTGTTTACAACACTTCCTGCATACTACTATTTAAATATTTGCATGTATAATCCCTTAATAACAAAAGAATTACATGTACCATTGTTAAAGATATGCCTCTTGAACTGTAACAATTCTTATTACTCTAAATTGATTTTTTTCTCGTAATTATTAATCAATATTTAACGGTTGTCAAATCCTGCCAGTTTTTATTCTGCAGGGGTGTTCATACATGTGACCAACAGACAAAGTTTTTCAGTTTTCTAGGTCCATTTTCTAAATATATAACATCATTATGTATTTTGTGGGCAGGTTTAATATGAGATAGGTAAACATAAAGGTGCATACCCATAGTTTCCTATTTGGTTCATGTAAAGTGTCGTTATTTAGAACATGAAAATAAATGGACTTTGAAAGGTCATGAAATAGCAGATTTACCCAATCTACATTATTAAATATAAAAGTATGAAAATAATGTTGTTATTGATTCGTTTGTATAATAATTATATGGATCAATAATAAAGTTACTAATATTAGACAAAATTTAAAAAGTACATATGTAAACATTGGTGAAGAAACAACATGCATGTATAATAATAAAACTGGTCCTCATTATGCATTTCAAGGTGTTTTAACAATAGATATATGTTGATTGTTGGGGAAGAAGTGGCTCAGTTGCTTAGCACTGTTTTTGTGTCACTCTTGCATCATTTTTGATTCAACATTTTTTTTGGATTTTTTAAGTACCTTGTACATTGTAAGGACCCCCCCCTCCAAAAAAAAAGAGATGAAAAATAGATTTTTAGTACAAGAATGTAAACCAAAATGAAATATCTATCTGGGGCTAGAACAAAAAAGAAATATTATAACAACAGGTAGGGAGGGGGGCAGTAATCTAGAATGGACAAGGTTGAGAAGACTACCCTACTTTAACCAGGTCTGTTTTCAGTGGTCAGGTGAGGATCGTGACCAATCAAGGAGAGAGGGATGATGATGAAGATTTAGATTCAGATGACTATGAATTCTGCAGCAGTGCTTCAAAACCCCCAAAACGTAGGTCACATTCTTTTTTTCTTTCCAAAATTTTAAGCTATGCAAATTTTTTTTCTTCAAATTTTGGCAGATTTCTATTGAAGTTAAAATAGAAGGATAAAATAGTGATTACCAGGTATTGCATTGCAGGCAGAAAGGAAGACAGCAGTCAGACGTAGAAAATATTTTTGTTACAATTTTCTCAGCAACTGCTTACAATGTACATGTATCACAGCCTCGCAGCATCAGCATATGATCCCATATCATGGGATTAAGGTTTAGGGTTGCTCACCTACTTCCTGTTAAATATAAAACCAACCAGCTAGTCTTCAGGTTGCTTTCTTTAGTACACATGTAGATTTCAAAATTGCTATCTTTATGAATGCATGGTAAGGGCATTTATTCCACTCTCTACTGTTCTATATGCAGTATTTTTGTTTATTGATCATCTGTAAAAAAGCTCAAGTACGCTTAAAAGATCCAAATAGAACAGAGATATACATGCATTAGGGACATGATAATTTTTGCCTTCTAAATGCTTATTTTCTATTATTATTTTGCAGCTGACGACAACCCAGATACCAGTAGAATAGATGTAAGTATATAGAATGTTGTCATTGGGTACCTACAAATACCCACCCTACGTGTAACCAGTTGAAAATTTAGAACAAGCTCAACCATTGTGAATTTGAATCTTCTATAGTAATTTTTGTAGTCAATTTTCATTGGAACTAATCTACTAAATTTAAATTTTGACTTACATTATATTATTGGGATCAAGAAAAAGAAAGACTAGCATAAAATGTTTTTGTAGAAAAAGATTTGCAAAACATACAAAAAATTGTAGACATGAATAAAATGTTTTGTCATCCTTTGCAAAAGGGAGATTCGCATAGAATTTTTAATAATAACAATTGGCAAAAGGCAAATTTGCAATAAATGTTTTTTTAGGAAAAAAACTTTTGCAAAAAGGAAAAAATGATATTTGTAAGAACAAATTTTGCAAAAAAGAGATTTGCATAAAATGTTTTTTTAGAGAAATTTTGGTAAAACCAAGTTTTGTTTAAAATGTTTTGTAAGAACAAGTTTTGCAAAAGGGAAATTTGCATAAAATGTTATATTTAAAAAATCATTATACCCTCACAAACTTGTTTCATCAAAGTATGTGTACATGTATATAGACATTGTCCTGTCTGTCTGTCCACATACATTGTAACTTGTAGATGCAACTCCTGCTTAACAATTTGATGATATTTGATAATCATTTTCATAAAAGCAAAGACCGTCATATAAAGATGTGGTTGCAAAAAACTCCATCATTACTTGGAAATTATTCAGGGGAGATAAATCATTATTTTACTTACATGTAAATATAACAAGTGTTAACATGTTGAAAATTTAGAACAAGCTCAACCATTGTGTTCTTTTTATACGACATAATAAACTCTATTTAGTATATAGTAATTTTTGTAGTCGATTTTCATTGGAACTAATCTACTAAATTTAAATTTTGACTTTCATTATATTATTGGGTACAAGATAAAATGAAATATTTTTTGCATTCTTATGCATTATGTTTTTGCATATTTTGAAAAATAAAGACCTGCTTAAAATGGTTTTAGAAAAAGATTTGCAAAACGTACATGTAGACATGAATAAAATGTTTTATCATCATTTGCAAAAGGGAGATTGGCATAGAATTTTTAATAATAACAATTGGCAAAAGGCAAATTTGCAATAAATGTTTTTTGTCTCGCCTGCGACGAATGTCGCAAAAAGCGAGACTTAGGTATGGTGATTCCGGCGGCGACGGCGACGGCGGCGGCGGCGTCCACAATTGGTTAAAGTTTTTGCTTAAGTCTGTTTTATGTGAACTAGTTATGTTACACCATTGATATTTGGTATGCAGTTGCATCAGCATCAGTACAGATCAGTTTTAAAAGGATTTCACCTGTATGCTCCTGCAGTCACGGTCTACTGACTTTGAAATTTTACACTGATTTGGCCGAGGTTAACCTTATTTCTTAAGTCTGTTTAACATGAAGCAGTTATGTTACACCATTGATATTTGGTATGCAGTTGCATCAGCATCAGTACAGATCAGTTTTAAAAGGATTTCACCTGTATGCTCCAGCAGTCACGGTCTACTGACTTTGAAATTGTACACCGATTTGGCCGAGGTTAACCTTTTTTTAGCTCACCTGGACCGAAGGTCCATGTGAGCTATTACCATCACTTGGCGTCCGTCGTCGTCGTCTGTCGTCGTCTGTCGTCGTCGTCTGTCGTCTGTTAACAATTTTTCAAAAATCTTCTCCTCTGAAACTACCAAACAGAATTTAATGAAACTTGGTATGAATGATCCTTAGGGTGTCCTGCACCAAACTTGTGTTTTGATTTTTAATCTGTTAAAAAACATGGCCGCCGTTACTAAAAATAGACTAGGGGGGTCAGACTACTGTTTTTGGCTTATAAATCAAAAAGTATAAGAGATAGAGGAAATCTGAGGCCACGCTACTGATTCAGCATCAAAAGCTCTACAAAAGTCTCCATTTGGTCAAAGTTGTCAGATGACCCCTTATAGGGGTTACGGCCCCTTAAAGGTGAAAAATAGCATTTTTTCATGTTTTTGGCCTACAGAATGAAAACTATTGCAGATAGAGATTAGCTGTTGCTTGCTTAAATGTTCAGCTCATTTAACTCTACAAAAGTCTCCATAGGGTCGAAGTTGTCAGATGACTCCTTATAGGGGTTACAGCCCCTTAAAGGTGAAAAATAGCCATTTTTCATGTTTTTGGCCTACAGAATGAAAACTATTGCAGATAGAGATTAGCTGTTGCTTGCTTAAATGTTTAGCTCATTTAGCTCTACGAAAGTCTCCATAGGGTCGAAGTTGTCAGATGACCCCTTATAGGGGTTACGGCCCCTGAAAAATGGCATTTTTTCATGTTTTTGGCCTACAGAATGAAAACTATTGCACATAGAGATTAGCTGTTGTTTGCTTAAATGTTCAGCTCATTGAGCTCTTCAAAATTCTCCATAGGGTCGAAGTTGTCAGATGACCCCTTATAGGGGTTACGGCCCATGAAAAATAGCGATTTTTCATGTTTTTGTCCTACAGAATGAAAACTATTGCAGATAGAGATTAGCTGTTGCTTGCTTAAATGTTCAGCTCATTTAGCTCTACAAAATTCTCCATAGAGTCGAAGTTGTCAGATGACTCCTTATAGGGGTTACGGCCCTTGAAAAATAGCGATTTTTCATGTTTTTGTCCTACAGAATGAAAACTATTGCAGATAGAGATTAGCTGTTGCTTGCTTAAATGTTCAGCTCATTTAGCTTTACAAAATTCTCCATATAGGGTTGAAGTTGTCAGATGACCCCTTATAGGGGTTATAGGTGAAAAATGGTGTTTTTGGCCTATAGAATGAAAACTATTGCAGGTAGAGAAAAGCTGTTGCTTGCTTAAATGTTCAGCTCATTTAGCTCTACAAGAGTATAGGGTCAACATCAAGACCAGGTGAGCGATTCAGGCTCCTGGGAGCCTCTTGTCTTAAGTCTGTTTAACATAAAGCAGTTATGTTACACCATTGATATTTGGTATGCAGTTGCATCAGCATCAGTACAGATCAGTTTTCAAAGGATTTCACCTGTATGCTCCTGCAGTCACGGTCTACTGACTTTGAAATTTTACACTGATTTGGCCGAGGTTAACCTTTTTTCTTAAGTCTGTTTAACATGAAGCAGTTATGGTACATCATTGATATTGGGTATGCAATTGCATTAGCATCAGTACAGATCAATTTCAAAAGTATTTTGTCTGTATGATCCTGCAGTCACAGTCTACTGACTTTGAGATTTTACACTTTTTAACTTTTTACTTATGTCACGAGTGTTTTTTATAAAGCAGTTATGGTTCACCATTTATATTTGGTATGCAGCTGCTTAAGCATTAGTTAAGATCAGTTTAAGGAGGATTATTACTTTATTTTATACTGTGTCCAGTTGCGACAGGCGAGACATGTCTCTGTGTTAACAGTTTATTTAGGAAAAAAACTTTTGCAAAAAGGAAAAAATGATATTTGTAAGAACAAATTTTGCAAAAAAGAGATTTGCATAAAATGTTTTTTTAGAGAAATTTTGGTAAAACCAAGTTTTGTTTAAAATGTTTTGTAAGAACAAGTTTTGCAAAAGGGAAATTTGCATAAAATGTTATATTTAAAAAATCATTATACCCTCACAAACTTGTTTCATCAAAGTATGTGTACATGTATATAGACATTGTCCTGTCTGTCTGTCCACATACATTGTAACTTGTAGATGCAACTCCTGCTTAACAATTTGATGATATTTGATAATCATTTTCATAAAAGCAAAGACCGTCATATAAAGATGTGGTTGCAAAAAACTCCATCATTACTTGGAAATTATTCAGGGGAGATAAATCATTATTTTACTTGCATGTAAATATAACAAGTGTTAACATGTTGAAAATTTAGAACAAGCTCAACCATTGTGTTCTTTTTATACGACATAATAAACTCTATTTAGTATATAGTAATTTTTGTAGTCGATTTTCATTGGAACTAATCTACTAAATTTAAATTTTGACTTTCATTATATTATTGGGTACAAGATAAAATGAAATATTTTTTGCATTCTTATGCATTATGTTTTTGCATATTTTGAAAAATAAAGACCTGCTTAAAATGGTTTTAGAAAAAGATTTGCAAAACGTACATGTAGACATGAATAAAATGTTTTATCATCATTTGCAAAAGGGAGATTGGCATAGAATTTTTAATAATAACAATTGGCAAAAGGCAAATTTGCAATAAATGTTTTTTTAGGAAAAAAACTTTTGCAAAAAGGAAAAAATGATATTTGTAAGAACAAATTTTGCAAAAAAGAGATTTGCATAAAATGTTTTTTTAGAGAAATTTTGGTAAAACCAAGTTTTGTTTAAAATGTTTTGTAAGAACAAGTTTTGCAAAAGGGAAATTTGCATAAAATGTTATATTTAAAAAATCATTATACCCTCACAAACTTGTTTCATCAAAGTATGTGTACATGTATATAGACATTGTCCTGTCTGTCTGTCCACATACATTGTAACTTGTAGATGCAACTCCTGCTTAACAATTTGATGATATTTGATAATCATTTTCATAAAAGCAAAAACCGTCATATAAAGATGTGGTTGCAAAAAACTCCATCATTACTTGGAAATTATTCAGGGGAGATAAATCATTATTTTACTTACTTGTAAATATAACAAGTGTTAACATGTTGTTAAGGGGGGGGGGGGGGGGGGTAGGAGGGGGTATGATCCCGACGTCCCGGCAAATAAAACAAGAAATTTCCTGGATTCCCGCGAAAATAAATGTGTGATTCCCGCATCCCGAAAAATGAAAATGGCTAAATCCCGAATTCCCGTTGAAATAAATGGGCTTTCCCGCTGTCCTGCAAAAGGTCCTACCGACCCTCTGTTAAGGCTCTCTTTTCTGAAATTTCTTGTAAATCTAGTAATATTTATTGTTCTAAATTTCAAGTTTTGCCTGAAATATACATTAAGTAATGTATTGCATTAATATTTTACCACCTCTCCATCCAAATTTTAGATATATTTTTTCTGTCACTTAAAAAAAATGCAAATTCTGGTATGCAGCCTTCTTGCAGTCATGATTATTTGTACATGTATAACAAAGACACAAATGAGTTAATGGAAGAGAAATGTAGCCTTTGAAAAGGGTGGTCTAACAAACGAGTGGTCTCTCATGAGGGGGACTACTGTATAACAAAGACAACTATGAGTATCAAACATGTACATTATTTATATATTTTTAGAGGAAAAACAAAGAATTTTCTGATGGAGTTGGGTCTTCCTGACTTGACAATACAATGTATCCTAGTTTTGACAGCAGATTTAAACTATTTGATATTTTAAGATTTGGGCATAATTCAGGTCCCTCATGTGCCCATGTCGTAACATAGTGTCATTGCGTCTCACAGAAAAGGCTTAGGATACAGTGTTACTATTCCTATACTTTACTTGACAATTAAGTTACAATAAAAATGATGCAAAACACTGACACATTAGCATAGAACTATGAAATCAGATTTTAAAGAATTTTAACTCTTGAACTTTGTTAGTTTAAACTTATTATACCCCCACTCGTAAGAGAGGGGGCTATATTGCAATCACCTTGTCCATCCGTCTGTCCGTCCGTCTGTCCGTCTGTCCGTCCGGTTCAATTTCTCTGCTTCTACTGGATGGATTGGTTTCAAATTTGGTACACAGCTTCAGCATGATGAGGTATACTATACCTACCCTTTCCAGGTCAGTCCATCATCTACTTCCTGTTTTCCAAGCCGACTTAGACTTTTTTAGGGGAAAAAAAAATTGAAATGTGAAATTTTTCGTAACAGATTTCTCCGCTTCTACTGGATGGATTGGTTTCAAATTTGGTACACAGCTTCAGCATGATTAGTTATACCGTGCCTCCCCTTTCCAGGTCAGTCTATCATCTTTTTCCTGTTTTCTGAGCTGACTTAGACTTTTTATGGGTCAAAAAAAGACAATTTTTCTTAACAGATTTCTCAGCTTCTAGAGAAGGGATTGATTTCAAATTTGGTATACAGCTTTAGCATGATTAGTTGTATCGTGCCTCCCCTTTCCAGGTCAGTCTGTCATCTACTTCCTGTTTTCTGAATGGCCGAGTGGGGGTATGCTTAGCACGACTTAGTGCAACCCCTTGTTTATTCATGTTTTATTGGGAAACAAGCTACATGTACATGTTTAAGCTTATGCAAGACCTTATGAACTTTGTTAATACCCAAAACTTAACTTCAATGAATATTGTTTTAAGAGATTATATTTTAACCACCAGAACATTGACCAAGTCAAATGTACATGTACATATATATTAATCTTTAAGCTTGTACTTTATATGTTAATGCTTTTTTCTAGAAAGTAGAATTTTTTTTTTAAATTTTGGTTTTAGAAAAAACACTTCCTTGTTCTGTCTGCAGGTGGATAAGTTATTAAAAGAAATATAATTTTAAAACATATTCGTGTTAACTTTTATTTCTAGAAAAAAAGAAATTTTTAACTATGTCAAATTATTATGTCATCATGAATTTTTGCTTTTATTATTATAAAAGTTCTAGTTTATATAAAAAACCAATGTACATGAGGTATATTATATAAGAAAGACAGCTTATCAGGTTGAACCTGCTTCATATTAAGGAAAAAAGTGTTCTATTGCGCTGTGATAATGTATGTCCTAAATCCTACAGTAGACCTTAGAGCCTCTGATAATTGGGACAAAATAAATACAAGTTCAGAATATGGGACAAGGACCAGATGCTTTAAGCCAAATAGTTCAATATTTTATCTTATTTTGCTTCTTGAATTTAAACATGTTAAATGTGTTGGCAATTCTTTAACCATAATTGTCCATTTTTTATCATAAAAGATAAAATATAATTACTGTTATCATAAGTTTGCTCTTTATTGTATACACAGTACATATGTATTAGATATGGCACAGTTTAAGTACAAAATCATTTATTTAAATATCTAGGCTAAAATCTAGGATATTATTTTAGATTTAAATTCCATCAAAATAGAGGTCAATCTCATTAAAGTTAGATCCAAAGTTACTTTTCTTTTTGTGGAAAAGGGTAAAAAGGGACAGGAAAAAGAGAAACACATGGCTGCTGGCTGTTTTCCATTGTGGATTTTTAGATCATCTGGCCAAAGGCCATGTGAGCTTATACCATCACTATGCATCCGTCGTTCGTTAACAGTTTCAAAAATCTTCTCCTCTGAAACCACTAAACCAATTTAACTGAAACTTTTCAGGAATGGTATATGCATGTTGGCAACAAGCGATCCTCATTTTGAAATGATTTGATAAAAAACATGGCTGCTGTTACTAAAAATAGAACATAGGGTAAAACCACTTAAAATGGCTTATAACTCAGCAACCATAACAGATAGAAAAATTCTGAAGGATCTCAGGCTCTTCAGAATCAAAAGCTCTACAAAAGTCTCCATTGGGCCGAAGTTGTAAGAGGAATCCTAATAGGGTTATGGCCCTTTAAAGGTCAAAAATACCGTTTTTTTACATGTTTTTGCCCCATAGAATGAAAACTATTGCAGATAGAGAAAAGTTGTTGCTTGCTTAAATGTTCAGCTCATTAGGCTCTACAAAAGTCTCAAATTGGTCCAACTTGTCAAATGACCCCTTATAGGGGTTATGGCCCTTTAAAGGTAAAAAATAACGCTTTTTATACAACTGCAAAAAAATTGCGGACGTATAATGGTATGATACTGTCGTTGTTGTCGTCCATATAAGTCATTATCTCTGATCAAATGCTTTGAAAGCAATAACTAAATTCTTAATTTGGTAAGAAACAAAAACATCATATTTGATTTTGTTAAGGAACTTGTTATGTAGACAATAAACCATATGTTATTGTGCATTTTATGTTTAAAAAAACATTTTTGGAATTATTGCCCTTTAAACTTAGAGCTTTAGGAACAGAGGAGAAATCACAGGCAAAAGCAGACTTTCATTTAATTTTCAAGAGATATAAAAGTTGTTGGATTTTGGGGCAAATTGATGATTACCTTCATTTGCATTATCACATTGTTAGATGCATGTAAGTTTTATAAGTCAATCAAATAATGGTATTTCTTCATCTTTATGGTTAAGCATATTTTTAAATTATATTGATTTAAAATTTCATGTACGCAGTGTTTTTGTTGAAGTGATGGATTATGTTCTAAATTTTGTTCTGGTCATTTGTTTGTCATTTGACCTGTTTTAGAAGGTTACAGGTGTCTTAATTTGTTATCATACAATGTTTTTTCAAAACAGTTTTTTCTTCAGGAAATAGATTTCAATCAATTTCATTTAATCATCAATTTACTATAATCTTGATTTTTTTCCTTTTTTGTATTTCAAAAGTTCTATCAGAATGATGAAATTTATCAGATTTTGTAGAAAAAGGCAGGAGAGCTTTATTATCGATATATATTATTAAGTAGATTGAACGATGATCATGATGGTAGAGCTAGCATTGCCTGTATTTAATTTTTCAAGCGTAGAACGTGATGATATGACAGATTATGTTCTATATTATGTTCTGGTCATTCGTTTTTCATTTGACCTGCTTTCACAAGGTGACAGATGTTTTGTTATGTATACATTTCTTCCTTATGGTAATGATTTTGATTAACTGAAGTTTGTAAATCTTAAAAAAATGTCTTGATTAATTCAATTAGCTATACAGTAGATTTATTATGACTTTTTGGCAAAATCTAAGGTTTTTTTTAAAATAAAGTTTCCATACTCAATGTATAATAGCTTTACCCCAAAATACTTTAAAGAAGTTCTTTCGATGAAGTTTGGAACTAAAATGACAATGGATACATTTAATAGAAAAGCCTCTTAAGCGCTGATTTAAACAGGATTAACATTAAATATTAAGACGTATTAACCCACTTCTTAGACAAATTTACCAGCAAAGGTTGTTTTTTTTTCTGGAATTCAGAATATAGATAAATAAATAAATATATATGAGGCCGAAACGTCCGGAAAACGGTCATAGTTTTTATTATATATATATATATATAATAAAAACGCTAAAACTGCTTGGAGCTTTCGGCCGCGCTACTGGCCTTCATCAGCATGTTTATTATCCATATAAACATGCTGATGAAGGCCAGTAGCGCGGCCGAAAGCTCCAAGCAGTTTTAGCGTTTTTATTGTAATTCAACAATATAGAGACTTTATTTATATATATATATATATAATTCTTTTTGTGTGTTTTAAAGGAAATACTTATTACTTATATGAGCTTTAAGTTAATCCAATGTATGATGATAAAAAAAAATACAACTTCTTTACAACTTTTTAGGCTCAAACATAGCATTAAAGTTGATTTAAATCACAATAGAATTATCTTTTTTTTGCAGAAAAATGATTTGAAGTTGCAGCTGTTGAAAGATTCTGGAAGAATACATAAGGCTTCAAGAATGAGAAATAAACCTACAAGCATAGTAGGGCTTGTACAAAATGTAAGAAACTTCAGGAGTTTTTATTAAGTTTTTTGTTGGTATTACTGTATATTATGTGGGTTATTTTTCGCAGTGGTTTAATTTTCACTTATTTTTGTGGTTCAACGGAAATCGTGAAAATTAATCTGTTAAAAATATCTTATAATGCAAGTCATATATATACACATTCACAAACCTCGAAAAGGAAACCTGCAAAATATTTTCACATACCTTATGACACAAAAACGGCTAAAATTTACTCCTGTGAAAATAACCTGCTACACGGTACAATGTATTCTCTTCAAGTTGTAAACTGTTTTGACAAAAATTTTTGATATTAAAGGACATAAATAATTTAATATCTTGTTGAAAATTCCTGTCCCAACAACCTTTTTGCAGAAAACGTTTGGTTTTTGTCTGGTGTGCAAAACAAAGTGAGGCATAGATATGGCTTTACTGGTGGAGGTCTAAGTCAGTGTGTTCAGAACTTTGTATCTAGTTAATTTGAAATAATTTGAAAAATATAAATGAAAACTACATGTTTATTAATGATTTTGTTCATTATATTTTTCTTTAGAGAGAAATAGGTAGAAGAGGTCACCAACAGTTTACCAATGGAGATCGAAGAGCCATATCTTGTCAGTGAGTATATTGTTAAGTTGACATATTTTTAAAGTAAAGAACGAACAGAATGGAATAAAGCTAACAGATTTCGAACAAAGAACCAGAACTTATGAAGTTGTAATCAAATTAAAAACACTGCTTAACTTACAGAGTTAGAAGCACACCACTAAGCAAATGGAACAAAAGTATGTCAATTGCCTGTTAAGAAACCTACCGTATAATAAATACATATAAGAAGCTTAGTTGATATTTCATTGATTTCTCATTTCATTGCTTGTAATTCTTAATATCAGTATACCTTGAAGTTAAGCAGTTTATAGTGATATGGCTTCATTATAAGATAAATGATAGTAAACTATGTATGTTTAATAACTTAATTTCATATCATCTTTTGTAGGTACCTTCCTAACCATAAAAGAGTAGTGGATAATTATTATCATAAAGCTTTTTGTGGTACCTTCTCTAAAGAAGGAAACATATTCCTTTCAGCTGCTCAAGGTTTGTTTGCTCTTAAAAAATTGTATTTTCAGGTTCCACCTATCCTCCTTTTTTAAAAATAGAAGCATACATATGATTTGTTCTTTCAAATTAATGTATTTGTCCCCATTATGTAACCAAAGAACTTAAATTGAGAGAGGTTAAAGAATTTCTATAACACAATGCTTATCTGGATGGATTTTTAATGAAACTTTACATGAAGGAAGTATATTATATAAAGATAAGCATAAAGAAGTTGCAATAAATGCATTTACCTTGCATATAATTAAAAAATGCTGTAATTCTATTGGTTATCTGGCCAATGGAATTGTCTTTCATTTCTTGATGAAATGTCACTTGTGTCACATGACCGTGACCAGGTCATGACCTTATGCACAATATAAAAATTACATTAACACACGCCATTAAACAAAATAAAACAAAAAACAAGTAAAATACATTAAAATTATAATTATAAGAATTAAATTTTGTATTTTGATGTTGCATATGAGTGTAAAAAGGTTGACAGTGGTCAAACATTTTTTATATGAAGTGTTATCTTTAAATGTGAAAGATAAAATGTTCTACATACGTTATTACACACCAATAGAATATCAAAATTCTTAAATTGCACTCAGATATCATTCAGGGGAAATAATTGGAATTTGCTGGGTTTTCTTGCAAATTAAGTTCATTATGAAGAGGGGACATCATTTTGTGAGCTGTCTCACAGTAATACATGTTTCTATATTAACCCTTTACTCATCTGTTAAACTTGACTAGGTAATGTTAAATAAAAAATGGTAATCATAAATTTCTTTTAATACATGTACTTCTAATATATATATATATTGCATTTAAGCGTTCAGATGCAAATTTATACATTAGAAACAAGAATATGTTCAAAAGACATATGCCTCATCTAGCAACATTTGGGATGGACCTGAACTCTATATGCCCCCTACTTTTATAAATGGGGCATAAAAATATGCCATGAGTAAGTTCTTGTTAATACAAAGTATTTATGAATTAGGCTATATTAGACTGACTGCAATGAGTAATACTATATTTGATATTTTACAGATCAAAATGTAAGAATTTACAATACAGAACAAGGAAAGTTTGACAAGTTTAAAACTATACGAGCTCGTGATGTAGGCTGGAGTGTTCTGGACACAGCTTTCAGGTAGCGATACTAAAACTATATATTTTTATGCCTCTACAGGTTTCATTTACCAGTAAAACATATTCTCCTTTGTCATTTTACTTAGAAATTCCTTATCTTATTGTTAAGAGTAGTATTCTTTTACTTCTGGTTGGTGCTGTTCCACACATCACACTCTTGTAAACACTCTAACTTTGACATCAGGAGATTTTTCTTGAAATTTATATACCGGTACAATGTTTAAGCAAGAAAACCTTGAAATTTGAAACCGATTAGCTATTTTTGTGGGAATTACTTCCATTTGACTATGAAGATAGGTCCCTGACAAAGAACATAGAACAACTATTTTTTTTATGATGCCTATAAACTAAAATATCCTTTCATATGTCAGTGTTTTGATATGAATAATTTTGCTTTTTTTTCAGTCCTGATGGTTTGTACATGGCATACTCCAGTTGGTCAGACTGCAGTAAGTACATGTATGAATTGTTATTACTTCTTTCAACATATGAATGTTTCATTTAATTTTCCAATACAGATTCATATCCTGCTGATAGGGCATCTCAAATAGAAAATAATGAGATGTTGAATAAGTGTATGCGACACAGCTCACATAACAAGTGGTAAATTTGATAAACCAAATAATATGTATAATATAAGTACAAGGTTGTTGAGAATATTGAAAGCTATCTCGTGTACAAGTATACCATCATTAGAATATATAAGAGTATATACCTCTAGCAAGCAAAGCAAACTATACATTCAAAATATGTGATTACTTTTACATATTGAAGTTTCCCTTTTCTGAAAAATACCATTAGTAACAAACTAGAAAACATAGATAACATCATGAAAAATAGCAATGCAGTGCAATATAGCCAACAAAGGCTAACCATGTAAACTCTGGGCAATAAAGGAAAGTCCAAATTAGCCTCTTTAATAGAGCTTTTTTGATATGTCGTAAACCATACAAAAGACACAGTTAAAAGATACTTTACAGAGGCTGAAAGTACAGTAACACTCTAATTTGTTTTTAATGCTTTATATTTTAATTGAGAAATATTTGCATATTAGAAAGTAATGTTGTTTCATACATGCATATGTTTTATTTTACTTTTCTATCATTTTTTTTGGTCTGTGCATTATAAATATTGTTTTTTTTTATTTTAGTACATCTATGCAACATCTATGGTGAAGAGGAGACACATAAATCCCTTGCCTTGAATCCAGGGGATCATAGTTTCTGTATCTTCTCATTGGCTTTCTCGTCAGATAACAGGGAAATTCTAGGAGGGTGAGTAGCATGGCTATAATATGTACCAATCATCAGAAAAACAGCCCCTACATATGAGTTTTACATTGATAAAGCAATTATAAGCATCTCAAGAAATTGTTTAAACATGAAAGCTTGGAAAGCATTGACTTCAAAATTTTCCAAATTTTTATTTCTCAATGTAAGAAAGTCAAAGTTTATTTGGATCATATATTATCTCTATATGCATACAGGTTATTTCTTAGTCGAAATCTAACCATTCACATTGAATAGAAAGAAGCAGAAGTACCAACAGAGTATCTGAATGTCAAAAGTCTAAAAGGGCAGAGACAAATACAGTTAACACAAACCATGACAGGACAAAAAACAGACAACACATAAAAAACAGAAACACAAAAAAATACTGAATATCAATTAACAACATGAACTCTAGGTGTAATGAGAGTGAACTCAGATGCTCTGGAAGAGTAAGCAGTGATGCTTGTTACAGCATACCCGTTGCCTTGCTAACAGTCAATTCAGTGTGTCAAATCCGGTTGAGGAGTACAAAACAATACCCTATTGTATGACAATCCAACATATGCACTCATCTGAGAGATCAAATCCCATATTTGTCTATAAATGCAAAAATAGAGTTTCAGGTTGTTTTTATCATAGTTGACAACTATTCTGTCAACCAACAAGCATCTTGCTATAAAATTTTCATCATTTCTTATAAATATTTCTCTCTTTTTTTCTCCAGGGCAAATGATGGATGTTTGTACATATATGATAGACAGGAAGATCAGAGAACATTACAGGTATTTAGAAAAATACACTAACTATCAATACAATATTAGTGTGCATTATTGAACAAAATAATGTTGAACTTCTTAAGTACTGCCATTGTTTAGAATACCAAATAAAATTCTTTCAAGAAAAAGCATTGTATATAAAAAGCTATAACTAAGTTAAATATGTGTGTACACACATTTAACCTGACTGGTTCATGTGGTTACTTGTCAATTATTTCTGACTTCTTCATTAAAGCTGATCAAACTAATTGAGAAAGTTAGGCTTTGCTCAAATATTTTTAAAATGGAAAAATAGAGTACTTGTTCTGCTTTATTGAAATACATGTATGTTACACAATTCTGAATAAAGAAAAAATCTGTACATATTTCTGTTTCAGATTGATGCCCATGAGGATGACATTAATGCCGTAACTTTTGCTGATGATACATCCCATATTTTGTTCAGTGGTGGAGATGATGGGTTGTGTAAAGTAAGTTATTATGGCTCTCAAAGAAAAACAAATGTGTTCTATGTTATCATCTTCTCTTTTCTTGCTATGTTTAAGGGTACATGTAAATAGAAATAACACTTTTATCGCCAAGATGTGACTGTTTGAATGCTGCATGCATTCGATTGTATGGAAATGTGCATGAAAAAATTGGTGTGTTGTACAATATCAAGGGAGGTAACTTCACGTGAGTTTCTCCCCAATATAATATTTTAAGTTCCTAATTTCCTCTATGGATTCTTATTAAACTTTTTAGAAAGAAAAGCACATCATATGGTGATACAGATCTAGAAATTTCATTGCTCAGGAATACTGTTAAGGGGAAATAATTATACTTTAGAATATTTCACACAATATAGAGTCTTGTAAATGCAAATTCTCCTAAACTGCTTAATGGATTTTGATGATACTTGGCACCTATATCTACATGCTTGTTCCTCTGTAGCAGTAGAAGAAAGTAAAAAAGAATGAATGATATAGTCATCTTGACCTATAGTATTTGAATATGAAACTCATTTGAGTTTTTACCATCAAGTTTGTTATATTTAGGATATCTTGTGTCTTTTTTATGTAATCTTAAGAGAATCAATAACGGTATGAATTATTATAGGTATGGGATAGAAGGACTCTGAGAGATGATAACCCAATACCTGTAGGAACACTAGCTGGACATGCTGATGGTATCACGTACATTGATTCTAAGGTAGATATGGTTTCTTATTTGACCGGTTTTGTAATATTTTGATATTAAAGTTGATTTTAAAGCACAGAACTTTCCTTTATAGGTTCAAATTATTATGTAAGTTCAAAATTAATTACATAAAAGAAACTTTTGTGTGAAAAAAACCTCAATTAAAGCAAATTCAGAACTCTTACACATAAGAATTGTCAACAGATCTTAAGTACTGTATTTATGTGAGGTATAATGGGATTATATGTCTATATTATATTGTAGGGTGATGCCAGGTATCTGATCTCTAACTCTAAAGACCAGACCATGAAATTATGGGACATTAGAATGTTCTCCACACAAAATGCTGTACAGGTAAAAACACAATTTCTCAAGTTTTTTTCAATGTTTGGAAATAATTTTAAGAGCTTTAGACCTTGATGTAATTGGACTTTCACATGAAATGATGTACAGGTTAGTTATATTAATTGTGTTAAAAAATTTTTTTTTCTTGTTTGAAATTTTTGATATCTCTCAGAAACTAACTTGGATGCACAGTAGGAAGAAAATCTGAAGGTATGGACTTATAATCTTCTGCATACTTCTTAGATGGACCTGTACTTAAACCTATTCCAGAAGTCTAAGCGTTTTTCTTTCTTTGGAGACATAAATATGTTCTTTACACAAAATACAGGGTAAAAAAATCAATTAAAACAAAGACAAGAAAAAAACATATGACTGGAAAATTCAAATTTCAAAAACTGAGATAAATTTGTAAAATAAATGATTTTTACCATTTTTGTCAGGCTACAAAATCAGCAGTTTCTAAACAGAGATGGGACTACAGATGGCAACAAGTTCCCAGAAAAGGTTGGTGGGTCTGTTCTGTTCAGGATAAATATGTTCATATTTTTACTGTAACTTTCAAAAAAACACTTTGAATTATTTTGATAAATTGAAATATGACTCAGCCTTATACCAAAGAAATATTTTTATCAGTGTTAATTATCTAGAAAATATCTATGTATATTGGGTTTTTTATAATACATTGTAATTTTAAAATAAAAACAGTGACATATAATTACTGCTACTGATACTAGTTCAAAAATGACTTACAAAGACATTCTTTTTAGCTCACCTGACCCGAAGGGTCATGTGAGCTATTGTCATCGTTAAGCGTCCGTCGTCCGTCGTCCGTCGTCTGTCGTCCGTCGTCCGTTAACTTTTCTTCAAAGATCTTCTTCTCTGAAACCACTGAAGGGATTGCATTGATACTTGGTATACATGATCTTTAGGATGTCCTCTACCAAGTTTGTGAATTATATACATGTCGACCAACCAACATGGCCGCCGTTGCTAAAAATAGAACAGGGGGGGTCAGACCATTGTTTTTGGCTTATAACTCAAAAAGTATAAGAGATAGAGAAAATCCGAAGCAACCTTCCTTGTTCAGCATCAAAAGCTCTACGAATCTCTTCATTGAGTCGAAGTTGTGAAACGACTCCTTATAGGAGTTATTGCCCTTTAATCATCAAAATTGACCATTTTTGCAGTTTTTGGACAATATCTTGAAAACCGTTAGAGCTAGAGGAAAAGTTAGCATTGCAGAATTGTTTAGCTCATTGAGATCTACAAAAATGATTTCAGGGTCTAAATTGTCAGATCAGCCGTTTAAGAGTTATCCCCCTTTAACTGTTTTTTTCCATTAATTTACACCGATTTTCAAAAATCTTCTTCTCTAAAACTACTGAAGGGATTGCATTGATACTTGGTATACATGATCTTTAGGATGTCCTCTACCAAGTTTGTGAATTATATACATGTTGACCAACCAACATGGCCTCCGTTGCTAAAAATAGAATAGGGGGGTCAGACCATTGTTTTTGGCTTATAACTCAAAAAGTATAAGAGATAGAGAAAATCCGAAGCAACCTTCCTTCTTCAGCATTAAAAGCTCTACGAATCTCTCCTTTGAGTCGAAGTTGTGAAACGACTCCTTATAGGAGTTATTGCCCTTTAATCATCAAAATTGACCATTTTTGCAGTTTTTGGACAATATCTTGAAAACCATTAGAGCTAGAGGAAAAGTTAGCATTGCAGAATTGTTTAGCTCATTGAGATCTACAAAAGTGATTTCAGGGTCTAAATTGTCAGATCAGCCGTTTAAGAGTTATTCCCCTTTAACTGTTTTTTTCCATTAATTTACACTGATTTTCAAAAATCTTCTTCTCTAAAACCACTGAAGGGATTGCATTGATACTTGGTATACATGATCTTTAGGATGTCCTCTACCAAGTTTGTGAATTATATACATGTCTACCAACCAACATGGCGGCCGTTGCTAAAAATAGAACAGGGGGGTCAAACCATTGTTTTTGGCTTATAACTCAAAAAGTAAAAGAGATAAAGAAAATCGGAAGCAAATTTTCTTGTTCAGCATCAAAAGGTCCTTACAGTAGTTATTGCCCTTTAACTGTTTTTTTCTATTAATTTAAACTGATTTCCAAACCACTGAAAGGATTGTTTTGCAACTTTGTATACTTGAAAGTTTGTGAAATTTATTTAAACTTTGGCATAAGAGATCAGGTGAGCGATTCAGGCTCCTGGGAGCCTCTAGTTTGTTAATGGAGGTGTCATGTTACTGTTTCTTTAATATTAGCTTTAGCAGCTCGTAATAATGATTGTTCTATAATTACATGACTGTGGAAAACATTTATACTGCTGCAGTTATTTCCCTTTGTCTTAACTATTGATTTTATTAACAATTAAAACTTTAAAGGGTGATAGTTCTTTCTTTCATTCACAACAATGGTATCAAAGTGGCTAGGTTTGCACACCAGGTGTTAGTTGAAATTCAGTGTGAAATTTCCTGCCATTTCAAATGTTTTCACATCATATGGGAAACAGGTTCTTCAGAGAAAGTTGCGGATTAAATGATTTCTGTACCCCAAGATACATGTAGCTATTTTAATTTTCAACATGCAAGTCTTGGTGAGCTTGTTGAAATTTGAAAGTTCTTTCTTCCATTCACAACAATGGAATCCAAGAGGTTAATTGTTATAAAAAAAACTCAATATACATAGATATTTTCTAAATATTTAATACTGATAACAACCGGGGTCGTAGGTTGAAGTTTGATGGGAGTTTTCCTGCCATTTCAAATGTTTTCTCTTCATAGGAGAAACAGGTTCTTCTACAGAGAAAGTTGCGGATTAAATGATTTCGCTACCCTAAGATAGCTGGTTTTTTTTTTATTTTCAACATGCAAGTCATGGGAAGCTTGTTAAAAAAAAAACTATCAACTGAAGGAAAACCTATATATAATGACATTACAGCCAAACAGCTAATTAAAATCAATTGCAGTTGGAGTTAACATATGTGTGATGGTCTCATATTCATTTACTACATATCTTTTCATATGATATATAGAGGTCATTATATAACAGAAGATTAACTATAGAAAATAATGAGATGTGGAAAAAGTGCATGTATGCAGCAAAGCTCACATAACAAGCGGTAATTGAGTAAAACCACAATGGACAACAGCCTTCAAAGAGGCCAGTATGTGCTGCTCGCTGTTTGTAAATGGCCCATGGTCTAAATAAAATGCATTTAATCCAAATCCAGTCCTGAAATAGTCACAAATATACCACCTTCTTAGACAAGGAACAGAAAACATCAAACAGACAAGTACAAACAAAAGCTTTGTCTATGATTCCTGGCTTAGGACAGGCACATAAAATGTGGTGGGGTAAAACTAGTTTTTTGGACCCAACCTTCCCCCTATCAATAATCCCAGACAAAGCACAAAAATTATTCACACATGAAAAATCAAATCGATCAAAGTTCAATTCCACAAGGTTATTTTTTTGTGTTTATTTTCAGTCCAAGCCAAGAAGTCTTTAGAGGGCGACACTTCTATAATGACCTATAGAGGTCATTCTATTCTCCACACCCTGATAAGATGCCACTTCTCACCACAACATACCACAGGACAGAGATATGTGTACACAGGATGTGCCACAGGGGCTGCAGTCGGTAGGTTATAAAGCTACTTATAACTGAACATGGCTAATAAATCTCTTTTTTAAACTAAATAGATGATTATAGACTGGATAATTGAAAATTATTTTGACTTTTTAAGTCAAAAGAAAAGGTTTGATAAACTTGTTTTTGGTGCCAACCTTCCTCTTTCATTGTGATTTGGGGTTCACTATTATTTTAACAACTTAACTATATGAGAGACACAACTTTGAACATGACATCATTAGATCCATTGCTACATGATGGAAACAGTACTTCTCTTTTTAATCTTAAAAAAAGATGGCAAAAAGATTTGATTTGTGTTGTCCTCAAATTTGCAGTGATTCAGTCCGATAATGGAAATGAAACTTCTTGTTTTTCTGATTTCAGTATATGACATCCTTACTGGAGAGATTGTAACCAAGCTATCTGGGCACAGACAGTGTGTCAGAGATGTGTCGTGGCATCCATACGAGAATATCTTGATGACAACATCAGTAAGTACTCAATAGATAATAATTAAGGGTTAACTAATTTCTTACTCCATATTGATACCATCTGTGAGACGATGCTAGTCCTTGATAAAGGACCCAGATATGGTAGTCCTATAGGTGTATACCAAGGACACTATTTATACATGTATAGTTTGATAAAATGCACGTTTGATGGGGACAAAAAAATGCCACACTTACACATTGGCAAATGGAGAGGAATTCACATATACTCTTAACATTATTATTTTCATGAGTAATTTTACCAATTTCACAGTGAGGCATTTTTCAGGAAATTAAATAGCAGCAAAAGGAAATAAAATGAATGATATTAATGTAATAATGAGCAGGAAACACAAAATTATGTACACATGAACTGTGGTGAAATTGAAAAATCATGAAAATAAGTATCCGCAAGCTTGTTATCTAATCTAAATACTTTAAGTTTATTATATAAGTTGAAAAATAGGGTCATCCAAAAAGAACAAAACAAGATGAATTGAAGACAACACAAAAAAAACTTGAAAAATATAAATAGACAATAATCAACTTGCATCAAGACAAGATTGAACTCAGGTTCAATGTTAATAACATAACTTATTTTATTTCCAGTGAGTTGGTTCTATGATTCTATTACTCAATGGAATATCTTTATTGATAATCTTAAATAAATTTCTGTTTATCAATGTGTATAAAAACCTGAATCTTGCTTATAATCTCCTATATATTTTCAGTGGGATGGTTCTATAGGTAAATGGTAATCAATGTGTATAAAAACTTGAATCTTGCTTAAAATCTCCTTTATATTTTCAGTGGGATGGTTCTATAGGTAAATGGGAATACGCACAGGAAGAGGATACTGAGGAAGAAGACAGCGACTCAGACTCGGACGACAGCGAAGATTACAACTGTCATCCCAGGAAAAGTAAAAGGTTACCACGTCTTCATCACATGCAGCAGAACTCAGAAAGATTACACCGACATCTTCTATTCGATTGATTCCTAGAATTTTTGTCTTCTGCAACTGATAAAGTATTAACATGGGAGACTTGACTCTTCACTGCTGAGAGGAAATTAGTCGGTGCTTAGATGTTTTGGATATCATGTTGTTACATTATAGAAAGATATCATTGGATAATACAAAAAATCATGTGATGAATATCATAATTTTGTTAAATTGTGGCAAGGATAATTCTACAACTTGCTAAAACTCCAAGACTTCCAATAAGGTTGGATTTTTTTTGCTTGTTACAATGCATTTCATATTTGTGAAAAATTTACAGGATTGAAATCAGGTTTATGAACATTTACATGTAGATAATTTTGAAATATTCTGCATTTGTATCTAGTTTAGAATTAATTGTGATATATGTTACAAATAAATTGTGAAATTAGGGTGATAAAATTACAAGTATTACAAGTATTATGTTAATGCTTGAAATTTATAGAAAATCGTATCTTGCCTGTGATGAATATTGTTTAAAATGATGGTTCAAGTTGTGATTATGATTTTTGAAGGCATTTTCTAACATTTTATGATGACTTTTTAGTATGTGACAACAGGCAACACTGTAAAACACAACCATGTGTAAAAAGTTTATAATAAGGAATGTTTTATTCTATTCATATTCTTTTTGTCTAATTATGATTTCAACAATTCATGGTTAGAATTTAGCTTACTTACCAAAAATTTGATTCATCTTCATGATTTAATCGTCAAAAACTAAATTTTTGTTCTTCCATTGAATTTCAACATAAAACATGCTTTGTACACTGAAATTGTATTGTCATTGCAAATATTGCACTTATATATCTATTAACTGATTTATTCTCAATTGTAATAAGAAGTTTTAAAAATATTTTGTATACTCTTTATCTAAATTGCACATAAGATTTCATATTACTTACCAATTTGTAGCTGATTAAGACTTATCATTAAATTGATGAAAATTCATCTTTAACTTTTTGCTCAAATTTTGCGGCCTGCCTAATTTAGTCAGTTACTAAAACTTTTGAAATCCTTGACAAAATGCTTACATTTCTAACCAAGCTATACATGTATATATATGTCATTAAAATAAATATCTTCATCTCAGGTCTTAGGCCAATCAAACATCTAAAACAATTCTAAAATCAAACATGTTTTTTTAACATTGGGACTTTTCTTTTATTCTTAATTTGATAAATTAATCATATGAAAAACAAGCAAAGATTAATGTGGTTTATTTATATGGTGTAGCCTTACCATGCCTTGTACCATATATTTGTTTGTTATATTGTTTTTTTTTGTTTTGTTTGAATTTGCCATTATACATTACATTGATATTATGTTTTGATTATTCATTTAAAATGTATACATATGTTTTGTTTTGTAAGTTACTTCTCATTTACTGTGGAGTCATTTATTTTCGTGGGTAACAATTTTCTTTGATGGATGAAAAAGTGTTAGTTCATTAATTCTTGAATTCTTTGTTCTGATGTCTGCAGCATGCAAAACAATGATAATTTCCTCTTCATATTGATTTAAATGTAGTGGGTTGACCCTATCCACGAAATCCATCAAAATTGATACCCAATGAAATAACAAAACCACAACATCCATATTTTTTGTTTTGCATGTTCATTTTTAATTAGATGTGATTGTATTAAATTGTAAATACAGAATTATTGTTACTGTAGAAGTGATAATTTTGTCTTTGCACATGTTAATGATATTTTGCACGTCATTGTATTTGAATTTGTCTAATTTTCAAGACAAGTCTATACCTTTAAAATGGGCCTCATCTCTGTTTACTCCAAGATTTTAATTCATTGATTTCATGTTAATAGCACATCAAAGAATATATAATCAAGCAATTAAAACATAAAGAGTAGACAGAAACATCTCTTAGATAATTTGGATACTTTAAGCATCATTAACATGACCATTTTTTTAGTAGGACATCAGAAATAATGTCACATTTTGCAAATAAACAAATTAAATTATGTAATTTTTCAAATAATGCACAAGAAAGGTTGAATATAAAAAGAATGAGCCCAAAATAGTTATAGATTCTGGGTTTTTGATGAATTGAAAAAATGATACTTTTGAAAGTAAAGTATTTGTTTACTGTAAGATGTAAGGGTAAAACAAGATGAGATGGGTAAACTTTTATAGTTCAGAGAAAACACATGAACAGCATGATTGAAATAAAGCTGAAAAGTTAAGATTTCACTTTTACATGCATGTAATACATGTATGCTATTTTATTTCATTATTACATGATTTTTTTTCTTCCGTCATACATATGAATTATCCAAGAAATTTTGGTGTATAAATTAAATGTAGTTTCATCTTCTACAAGAAAAAAATCAACATATAGTGACGCTAGCTTTATTTTTTCTGATCTTGTGAATGGTTCTCCTCAGAAACTGCTTGTTCCTTTTTTATACGACCGTAAATTTTTGTGATCGTATTATGTTATGGCGATGTCGTTGTCGTCGTCGTTGTCGTTGTTGTTGTCGTTGTCGTCGTCGTCTGTAGACACTTTGGTTTCCGTGCGATAACTTTAGTTGTATATAACCAATTGTTATGAAATTTTGATATGATGTTTATAACCACTAAAGGAAGGTTGGTATTGCATTTGGGGTTTATGGCCCCTACCATTTTAGAAAAAAGGGCCAAAAGGGGCTAAAACGGGTGTATTGACATCGGATGAAAAATAAACATTCTAAAACGTCTTTAGAATGTTTATTTTTCATCCGATTTTGATCATTCTTTTTTATTGTACTCCTCAATAAATTCATTCATCAAAATGTAACAACACCTTTAACGTATCTTGTACCGTTACATTGCTATAAGGGGTCAAAAAGGGGCCACACCCAAAAAATTGACTTTTTTATTTGTGGTCCGATTTTCAAAATCTTTTTTTCATTGGAATCCTTGTAAAAATTCCTGCCTGCTTTTTTCAATCAGATTTGCAATTTCTCATACCGTTTTCGAAAAATTAGGGGTCAAAGGGGCCAAAAATGCCATTTATAAAAGTTTGTCCAGACAAATAGTTTTTTACCAATATTTAGTTGTAGTGGGCCAGCCAATTGTTATGAAGTTTAAATATGATGATTATATCCACTAAAGAAATGTTGGTTTTGTATTTGGGGTTTGTGGCCCCTACTGTTTTAGAAAAAAAAGGGCCAAAGGGGGCAAAACAGGTGTATTGACAAAACTGTTGTAGAATGTTCATTATTCATTCAATTTTGAAAATTCTTTTTTTGTTGAAGTGCTCATAAAATTCTGTCTACTAAATGTGTCAATGATTTTGACATGTATTTCACCATTACATTGCTTCATGGGGCTAAAGACAGGCAACGCCCATAAAATCAACTTTTTTTATCTTTGGTCAGATTTTCAAAATCTTTTTTTCAATGGAATCCTTGTAAAAATCTCTGCCTGCGTTTTTCAATCAGATTTGCAATATCTCATACCGTTTTCGAGAAATTAGGGGTCAAAGGGGTCAAAAACACCAATTTTAAAAGTTTGTCAAGGCAAATTGTTTTATACTTAAAATTAAGTTGTAGTTATTACATGTATATAAATAAAGCTTTTTGTATTAGATGTTGATGTAAATATAAATGCATTTTTAAGTCCACCACAGGATGCATGTGTCAAAAAGCTTTGTAAGACCACCATGGGCTTCATGTGACCAAAGCAATTGACTATCCTTATTAGGCCTCCAACGTACAGGGTTAAACTTGTTGCGGTCGTATCATGCTGCGCTCGGCGTAGCTTTTTATTGTTCTATTTGCATAGGACTGTAAGCTACTGTATGAGCTATATCTTATTGCACAACTGTTTTGATTGTAAGTTATGGCTTTTACCTTAATGGCAGACATGTTGGAAAGTATTCTTGATAATATTTAAAAGAAATTTGTACATGATTGACATACAAGTAGTCATATTTAGTTGGTAAATGTTTAACCAGCTGGCATATGCCATATGCATCGATGAAAACTGGAGGTATTACAATGAATCGTTACCCTTTTTGGTTGTGTCCTTAATATATCTTTGAATGGGGGTAGTCTACCTTCAAGAACCATAATTCAGTTAAGTGACAAGATCATGCTAATAAACTGTAATATTGATTTACTGTGTTTTCATTATTTTTGTGGGTATCAATTTTTGTGATTTTCTCAAGAAAGAACCTTTGATTTTGTGTACTTAGAAGGAATCAATTTGAAATTAGCACTTCATTAGATTCTTATTTTTTGTGGCTGTCTGTCATAAATAAAAAAAAAAAAAACTACAAATAATAATTAAACCACAGTATTTGATATTTCGTATGTCTGATTATACCTTGGTAACTGGTTGCTTTTGTTTTCGTTTTTTTTTGTTGGACTAAAATATATATATCTATATAAACATTGTAAATAAAAGTTATAAAAATAAACAAAGATTGAAACAGAAATTGGGTTGACTTATTTCTTTTTAAATAAAAAATCTGTCAAAGTAAAAAGTGACCTGATATCATTAAACAAGAAGTAGGTGAGCGACAGACAGGAAATAAAATCCAACATCATTGGACCACACCCTGATGCTGTATACCAATTATCAAGTGGCTGTGATTAGTAATTGCTAAGAAAACTGTCATGAAAATTCTTTGCCGCCTGCACATAGGCCCACCCACTAGCAGGCCCATCCCCCGCTCACACAATATTAACCATTTTATAACCTGGGGTTTTCACTCCGAAAAATCTGGCCAATAAAAGACACAGAAGTGAATTGATACTGTAAATTAAAGTTTAGTTTTGGCCTGCAAAAACAGTTTCTCCACCCTTTTCCCTAAATTTCTAATTCATAGGTCTGGTACTCCCATAGAATTTTGAGGAACAAAATTCCCTGGTAATGTGCACAACTACATTTGGTGTACAAGTTACATACCATGTTTTATAAAATGAGGTTGGGTAGTTTCAAAAGAAGTAGTGTGTAAACCAATGATGAATGAGTATTCTCCATCATAAAAGGGCCACAACTCTCACAAAAATTTGAGGATCAAAATTTACTGGTAATGTGCACAACAGCATACAGTTTACTTGCTATATATCAAATTTCATAAATTTTCGTACAACAGTTTCAGAGGAGTTGTGCAAAAGTTAAGTGAGGATTTGTAGCAAACCTTCAAGTTCCAAGGGCCATTATTGAGAATAAAAATTCCCTGGTTAGATGCAGAGCAACATATGGTGTACTTCCTACATACCAAGTTTTGTTGAATTCTATTCAGTGGTTTCTGAGGAGTTGTGCTGTCAAACTTTGTGACGGACCAATGCGTCTCTCCATCAAAGTTGGAGTGTGGTGGAAGGGGGGAGACACAATTTATCATTGGAAAAATGGTAGTTGTGTTATAACAAGCAGGAATTCTCTTGTTCCATTGCATGTTTGCTATGTGTTTTGTAAGGTTGTGCATTTTTGTGTTGATATATTTTATCTTTGCCTTTGCAGACTTCTGATGTTGGAAGCCTATTTACTTCTTTCATATTAGGTCATAAAAAATTAAGTTCTTTTGTTCTTTCTTTAATGATCCAATCTAGCTATACCAACATTGCAAAAATACAATTTTGCTAATAGAGACTGCAATGAACATTATGTTAATAAAACAAAACATGGTGCCCAAATGACTAAACAAGTCCATTAAAAACTGCATCAATTATTATCCAGAATCTAAAAGCCTTGAAACAAATGGAATGTTTTCATTGAAAAAGCTCAACAAGTAATTTGGAAAAAAGGAAGTGGCTCTACATGCATCATTTCACCCCTAGTTAGCTCATCTTGTGTAGTTCAACATAACAAACAAAATTTACCTAGAGCTCATGTAAAGTAAGTTTTGGTAAGCAATTTAAATGGATTCTGTTTTGTCTGGTCATAAAAAAAGTAAACGAGTTTGACAATGTTTACTATTCAGTTTTCTAATTTTGTAATTAAAGTTATTGTACTGAAACAAAACCTTTACCAAACTCATTTTAACAAGAACTCAGCTTACTAGGACTGGTTATGTTAAAGGCAAATGGAACTCTTTTTTTTAAGTGAAAAAGGCTTTTGTTTAGCAATGAAAATGAACATATAAGAAGAGTAAATTAATTATAGAAATCTAAACAAAAAATAAAAATAAGCTTCTATGTACAAGCAGACAAACAAAAACATAAACAGTGTACAGTATACATAAAATAAAATAAAGTAATACAAAATGCACCATTAGCCAAGCCAAATACTTTTCAAATAAATATTTAAGATGCAAAAATCATTCTTCAACATAAAAAGACATAACACATACCTTTAGACCGTCCAGAAGTTTAAGAGGAGTATTAAAAGCTAGCCATTTGATTTGAAAAGAAGAGATCGATGAAAGAATTTTTTTTAAAACAGCTATATTTGCATGAGAATGTCAATGACAAACATATATTTTTATCCATTCTGGATCCTTCTTTTATTTGTTAAATTGTGTATGGATTTCTCAGAGAGTTTTAGAGACTTATGTAACAAAATATTGACAATCTAACATCGATACAAAACTTTTTGCACCAAAAACCACATTCTTACTGTGCCATTTGAAAACATGTATTACTGTACACACAAGTCGCCAAGAGAATATAAAGTTATGAAAACAAAGCATAAGAAAACATACACAGTGGTAAAAGAAAATTGATATATAATAAAGAATCCCCTGATTATCAATAGATTTCATTGCATTGAAAGTTGCATTTTATACAGAGAGATTATAGAGACAGCATTCTATGTACAGCGATATATAGATAATCGATCAAACACAATACAAAAACTAATGGAGTGATAGATGGGTCAAATGCAAATCAAAAATCTATCATGATGTGCAAAGGTGCCAAGTTTCATGAAAATAAACCATTCCATTTTAAGTGAATTCAACAGTAGGCTGAAACCACAACCACAAAGACTTCCAAATGTGCAAACAGAAAATGCAGGTTCTTTTGACCTATTGAACTATCAAAGACAAATTTTCATGCCATTTTTAATTGAAGAGAAATCAATCTACGGGTAAATGTGGACAGACAGACATGCAGAAAAACAGTGACAACTTATATAGATTGGGGCATGGATAATGTATGAAGATGTATTCTTTGATTAATTATAACATATCAAACAAACTTTATGTATCGTCAGGTAAAGGTAACAAAAGCTTTAAAATCTGATAAAAATTTAATAGTAATTCATTCTATCTACAAATCTTATCCATATGGCACAAATCTTTTAATGCACATCTATAAATACAATATGATAAAACAATGAATACTGAAATAAATTAAAATATGTGCAATTCCATGTCTTGGAAACAACCAACATATCAAGTAGGGTTTCTAAACTCTAACATTGGTCTGAATCAATATTATTATACTGAAACAAATTGTCATAAATTCAATAATTAATCATGTCAACAAGGTTGTGTTATTTCAGAATAGTACTCTAGCCTGATATCTCTTTCAGACGATTATTTATTCGGTTAATCAGTGAGTAATTATACTGAATTGGTCAAAATGTCTATCTTGTTCCCCTTTTTTATACATGAACTTTAATATGAAAACAGCTGTAAAGATCTATAAATTTATTTGCTTTATTCTAATTTATCTATCATTTTAAAATGACTTAAAAAGTATGAAAGCAAAAAAAATGAGTGAGATTTCTAAATGCAATGAAACAAAGAATTCTATGTTACAGAAATGCACCAAACTTATATAATGCCAAATTTTGACTAGCACCTGACAGAAGAGGACAAGAATGCATTATTACACTACAGTCAAACCTGTTTTAAGAGGCCACCCTTGGGATTAGAAAAAAATGACCACTTAAGACAGGTGGCTGCTTAATCCAGGTTTGTTTTTGTTGATTTATTAAAGAAAGGGACAAAAAATATGTGGCTGTATAAAGCAGGTGATTGCTTAATAGAGGTGGCCGCTAAGGCAGGTTTGACTGTATTTTTTACACCTGATCAGTTACAAGTAAATTATTTTGGATTTATTCTATTTAATCTTACTGAAAAATACTGACAAAGTTAGTTAGGCTCCACCCAGCCACTTTAAAAACTTAGAGTAATACTTGAGATAATTTCTAGAAAATCTGATATATTTACTTTATTACCTGGAACTATATACTTTCAAAAACTTGCAATTTAAAAATAAACCTTTATTTATAAATAGAGACCAACTATCAGTTAGTTGAGATAAGCTAGATCATCTTTGAATAACTTAAGATCTTATTGAACTTTTTAAACACTTTACAAAAAAGATTAACTAAGATGGTTCTTGCCATCACAACTCAAAACTCAAACTTGGAATTCTATCATAATCATTGACAAAAGCCTAAATTAAACAACAAGTTTCAGTCTGCCATAAATACACATGTAACTCATGCTTTTGAAGCAAAATTGTAAAACCTAAACTAACAAAATATCTAAAAATAGAATCTGGATATAAATATACACAGAGAAACAAATACCGTAACATGATAATTTTTTACATAGATTCTTGTTTGAATCTTTGTTGAGGAGTCAATGATTTCTTATACGAGTCACATGAGGGTAACGAAGGCGATGATACAGGTGTATCAATAAGTCCATTCTGCATGTGCAATGAATTGTCTGATGATGTCAGAAGTAGACCACCATTTAGGAACTGATCTGTGGTACACAGTGGTGGTGTGGGAGTGTTGGCTAATGGTGGCATCCCAAGGTGGATCGGACTAGAGCCTAGCGGTGAATTTTGTTGTGATGACAAGTGATCCCCACATGAGTGAGCCACTGACATGACATCTGACGGACTAGCGAACGGCTCCCCATAACTGTTGGAGAGAGGAGAACTTCCAGGGTGTGACACAGAGGATGCTGGAGGATTTGTTATGATGTCTGTTGGGGCAGCACCTGTATAATATAAAATACAGAATCATTGAAAAGGTAAGTTTAAAATGTGTATGCAGAATAAGATTCAGATTATTTTACAAAAGTCAAAAAATCCAATTTACATACATAAAGGGGAATGCTGGTATGAAGCCTTAACTTATGAGACATTGTCAAACATTTATAAAAATTATCATCATAATATATTATTGTGATGAGATTACTATTTCAAAACCTTTATAATTGGACACATAATCTTTCTTATCTAAGTCACATGCAATTATTTATAAGGCATAGTACTTTATTCACAACAGTGGCCTAAAATATTGAATCTTCTATTTTCAATACTTTGTCTAGATAAGAAAAAAAACCTTTTAGTGATCTAAAACAATGATAAAAAAAATTTCCCCTTGTTGATGAAGTTAGAGCCATTGTGTTTTCCTCTAAGCTTTTCTCTTGTACAAAAAATAATTTAAAACCTCATTATAAATTATCACATTAACTATACTATTACTAACCACCTAATAACATTTCTTGAAGCAGGCTGTCGATTCTGGCCATTCCAAATAGTTTGGCGAACTGTATTTGTTCAATCATTTGCCAGGTAATACTCTGTAAGGCAGGTAACAGTAACAAAACTTCGCCAAATCTGCCACGAGAATCATATTGACGATCGTTGATATAGTCCTCCAGATTAACCTGGATTTGGTAACGAAAACTTTTAACTCTCTGTGGATCAGTCAGACCTTTAGCTTCTGAAAATAAAGACAATATGATAAGCTTTTTTTAATATATAGATATTATGAAATTTATCAAAATATAAAATACTTTATTTTATTTAATAATAATTTTGTTTTACATATCTGCTTAAAAAACACACAAACAAATCTTTGCTCAACTTGAAATATTAAAATGCTGTAAAGAGAGAACTCATTTACAAAGAAAAGGCAATCTGAAAAACCATCACGTTGCCTTTTTAATTGTGAGTTGTAAGTTTTTTATGTATTTTTTTTTTTATTTTCAGTGTCCTTTTATTTGTTTGTCATATTTGATTTATAAGTTTGACTTGTAACTTTTGATTGACCAAAGGCATTCTTCCAAATTTTGTATATTCATATTAAAAGAAATATATCTTAGTTGAAATTAAAATAATTATTTATTATTGTTTTACATTATAATCTAACCAACCTGGATCGAAGAAGACAATAGCCTTCATACAGGCAAACTCTGTATCATCTATCTGTATATCTCTGAAGGGCGTAACCAGCTCGTCTAAAACTCGAGCAGCGATTGTTCCCATCTCTAAATCTGTAGCATTACGAGGGATTATGCCATCGTTACCCAGTAATAGTACATCTCTAACCACCATGGATCGTTTAGCTACACCTAGCACTAAATGTTCACCAGCATGGGCTCGTAATAAGGCAACCTAATAAAAAAACATTGTTTTTTTTATAAAAAATCTGGATTGTTTTTAATGTTTATTAGATTGGTGATAATGGTTTCAATAAGTAGTTAGAAATGCTCTATCAAAATTTAAATATACTGATATTCTAAATATATATCTTAAAAATAGTTTTATATGAAAATAATTTTAAAAAATTCTAAATCGGGCATCTTTTATTGTTTTATCAATTATAAAGCCTTTTTGTTGCGATTTATATATTTGATTTAAAAATCAGGTTTTCCATACCATAAAATTCTTTTATTTACTTACAATTAAATAACAGTACAACATTTTCCAATACTTAAATTCTAAATCTTTAACAGGTCGTGATTAAATGCTGGGTATTTTTACATTGATAATAAATAGATTAATAATTTCATTTTTCATGCACTTAAAAATGATATGATATCTGATAATTTCTAGTTATGATATGAAATAAAGTCCTTATCTAAATCTATGAAGGTAACAATTATTCTATTTACCTGATCATCCAGTGGGAGTTCGTTGAAGCATGGGATATATTTGGCCCATTCCACCAGGACCAGTAACTGTTGTTTGATAGATTCACATACATCATCTGCAGTAGCTACCACTTTATGTGTCAGATCACATTGTCCCAAAGTAGGAGAGGCAATCTGTTAAAAAAAAAAGATTTTCTATTCAAACTCCAAACCATGCTTAGCATCTACCATAAAAATACAAATAATAAGAGTTAGTCGATTAAGTGTAATCCGCTGTATATGTAAAATTACTAATGAGTTAATCATTCTAAAATGAGTAATTCAATGCTTGATACTATGTTCAATGTTCGAATAATTTGAAAATATCTACAAAACCCATTTTCTCTCAATAATTAAGATGCATCAAAGAAGCATTTAATTTTTGAACAAAAAAAACAAAAAAGATATATTTAGCTTCAAACTTTAATCTTATTTACAAACCTGTTTAGAAAGTATTTCAGCATTAAGCAATGTACTGACAGACAAAGCGTTGTTCTGACTGGTATCCTCATAACTGGTCCTTCTGACACTGATTCTGTCTCGCTCATTCTGTACAGCTGAAAAGTAGTAAATTTTATAAGATAAAACTAAAATATTTTTTATTTCTATCAATTATTTTTTTTCTAAGAAATTTTATTCTATTTTTCATTTGGAATGGATATTTAAAGTATTTAATACATGTTTTTCTCTTCTTATATGGGTGCTGGGTTACAATGTAACAGACTCATTTCTTTTTTACCAATATAATAAAACATAAGAAAATATACAAGTGTGAATAAAAAAGTTTAAAAAGTACACATTTAATTTCATTAATCTATTAAAATTTGTTTAATTATCACTGACATAATCTTAAATATGAGTAGCAATAGCATTACAGGGAATTAAAAAATTAAGTGATAAATTAAATAATCACTACCTTCTAAAGTTAGTTATTAAAGGAAATAACAAAATAAATAAACATAGATACCTTCTTTTTTCATTCCAGCTCTGAAACATTTCCTCAGACGACAATACCGACATTGATTCCTCTTGTCTTTGTCTACGACACAGTTCCGACTGAATCGACAGGAATACACATGATTCTTCCTCACGCTCCGTCTGAAAAATCCTTTACATCCGTCACAGCTCGATGCTCCGTAATGTTTTCCTGTAGCTCTGTCTCCGCATATGGCACAGTATGTACTCATCCCCTGGGTGGGAGAAGTGGACACTGACATCCCAGGGGTGTGTCCCAAGGCACCCATACTGATTTCTGGAGAGTCTGAAAATAGAAAAGTAAATACTGAATAAGAAATAAATATCTAATTTAAACATTTAAACCAGTAAGAAAGCATCATTTTCTAGCTGTGAGCTAAAAAACAAAACAAATACAAGTTCAAATTAGTTTCAGTTGTTCTCAGCAAAGGCAAGTTGTCTGAAAATTAAAACATATGTTATTGAACATGAAATAATAAGAAAAATATTCTCAACATAAAACTATATTTAAACCAGTCTTAGAAAAAATGTCATTACTTAATGCTTACCTGGGTCATAATAATAATACTCTTGCTCCTGATGGACCTGAGGATAATTTTCCAAATAATGGTATAACATATTTTTACAACTTTCAAGACAACTTTAACTTTCTTTCCAAATTTCAAACTTTGCCTTCCAAGTAGATGACAGTCCAAAAAGAACAGTAGCAGGAACCACAGTTTATATATCATTTATCAAAAGATAAAAGTAAACAAACTCATCCCATTAGCTCCGCCTACTTTTTACATGTATATTCAAGTTTGTGTCATTCAAGAGCACCGCTTTATAAATTTACATGCTATATGCTACAATTGACAATTCTTTTTATCAGCAGTTATCTGCCCCTAATCAGTTAATCCTCTATCTGTTTGATAAAGGATTACTACGAAATATTAAGCCAGTAACTAAACCAAAGTATGGAATTTGTGGCTATCTCTACGGCCACTTCACACCCTTAAACCACAAGTGGCAGTACTTATACTGGTATAGCCATGACCTGTTCTTGTAGTAAAACGTTCAAACATCCCACTTCGGAATGTCATGGAAAACCCAAAGATCTGGTAGAATTGTTTAACCTAAGATTATGCCTTTCCCCTATTATCACGGCCTAGCTCTCTCCTTCTGGTACAAGAGCATAGTTCCCATGTCACTCATAAGCCAGTCATGATAAAAACAAAATATTGTGCAATTCTGGAAACTCTATCTCTGCTTTTGTCAATGTGGGTTTTCTGCTTTAAACTTGATAAACCAAATTTATTTTTTTATTTGACTTATAGTTCTACTAACACCAACTACAATTCTATTCTAAACAATAACTGTGGCTACTCCTAGTTACAGATGGGCTTTTTAAAACCTACAGTTAAGCTTAAACAGGGCCAAAAAAATTGCATTTTAAGAAATATACATGTAAATAAATTTTAGAAGATTGCATTGAAAGAAAATTGAGCTTATTTTCTCACATACTTTTAGAAAATGGACAGAATATAGTTGGATGTAACCACTACTTGATCCTTAAGGAACTATTAACAAACCAATTTAAACTGAAATAAAACTTTATAAAAAATTTATAGACTCTACAAGCAAAGACTGACCACATGCATTTTGCTTGACATATGTTCTTGCTGCACATATTTACCTCCCTCCCTCTTCAATCACCATTAGTTGTATATCATGGTATAATAGTAATAGTAATAGTGCTAAGAAAGAGTATTTTAATATTTGAAACTTTTTTATCCATGTTTCTTAAACTCAAAATTTCAATATGTATTACTTTCTAAGAAATTTAGGTGGATGTGGTGAATTTTCTCTTTAAATACATGATTTCACATTATTTTTTAAAGATAAAAGAGCAGTAAATATCTATTTATTGATCTGATATAATTCTCATTTATCAAGATGTACCAAAAACTTTATCAAAATCAGATAACTTATTAAAATATGTACATATTTTTTATATTGATTCTATTGACACAACTTGTATTTTCACTTAAATATTTCATTTTACACTGCAACTGATAATATAAAATATATCTGATATATAAACTTTAACTTTTGATTTAGAAAGAGGGGAAACCGACCAACTTTACACATGTATGCAATATCATTTTTTCTAGATACTGCAAAAACAGGTGGAAACTGTGTCACAATAATCAAAAGTTTGAAGCAACTTATGGAGAAAGGTGTTTTAATATGGCATCAACAAAGATCTTGAACAGTCTGCAAGGGTTTAGCATACTCTTTTGGGAAAGGTCCTTTTAAGGTCACTTCAGAATTAATGGGGGTAAATTACCCATTTGGGAATCAAAATTAGTATTCAAGTTGCTATATTTGTTAATTCTGCATGATTTGGAAATAATTTTCATTGGGAAAGGGTCTTGTACTTACTATATGCTTTGAAAATCCAGGAGTCTACTTATAATCTATAGTGTTCAAAGGAACAGTCCTTCAAACTTTTTTACAAGCAACTGTAAATGGTCTTGGTATTATTTTTTTTTTGTTATATTTTAGGAACCATTAAAATCTAAGCTATCAAACTCTTCTCTTGTATTGCTTTTATTTCATTTTATATTATAAATTAATGAAATTTCTAATTCATCTATTTTCATTTGCAAAGGACTAGGGCTGATATTTAGGGCCATTTTTGGCCCAAAAATATTTTTGTTGGAATTCAAGTAAAAATTGTGACAAGACTTAGTTAAATGTCAGTACTTTAATGCTTCATAGACAATTTAATATTTTTGACCATACTGTGACGTCATAGTTACGTCAAAATTGAACAAATTGCACAAAATAGACCAAATCGGCTGTTTAAAAATTCAGCATATTTTTAATAATTTTCGCTCTGGGAAATGACCGCAACACCCATGTACCACAAAATCCTTTAGGTAACAAATTAAATTGGTCCTGAAAAATATTTTCCCAAAGTATCTATTTGGTACATGGCTGTACACACTACTATTGAAAACAAAATAAGCATGAAAATAATGTAAAGACCGCAAATTTTGGCCAAATGTTGAAAATCTTCCAACTTTTAATGCCATTTTCTATATATAGATTAAATGGATTGAAATAATTTTCATTGTTTATTATGTCCCTAACCCTTGCCTAAGAAAATAACACAGTGAATGTAAAATACTAGAACTTTTAATTTTCAGCCATATTTTGAGGCCAAAAACAGGCCTTATCAGCCCTTGTCCTTTAAGTTCTATTATTATGAACAAATTTTATTCATACGATATTGGGAAATTTCATAATTTGAAAAAAGGTAAGGAATTAAAGTTGAAAATGAGTTAAAGAATGGGGATATTTTATTTTTGTGAGACAATGACTTGTATAAAAATTCTAGTTTTCCATTTGGATATATTCTATCATAGTAATTTTTATAAATTCTATTTATAGTCTTTTCCAGCATTATTATGTATAAATTTTGTTTTTGGATCTTTTATGCTATATTATCTATACTGTAATATAATTGTAAACCTTTAAACTGGACTAGATCATCAAAGAAGTGTACATTATTGTCAAGATAGCAAAACAATCTAAGACTCAAAGAAAATGTGACAAAACTTGGCACAAATATTTGACCAAAACAATTTTCAACACACTCCTTCATACATAATATATATAAACACCTACATGTACATACAACAAAACAATAGTGAGTGTACCAAGTTAAGGACGGGATTCAAGTATAGACCTTGCGGAGATGGGCACATGGTTAAGGACCCTTGATATCGGCTTACCACAGCTGAAGAGTTATCATAGTATTGTTTATATTTATCTCCAAAGTGTTATAATAGAGATCAGAAATGCCTTTCATCTAAGAGATCTTATTAGCTAGCAGTAATTCTAAATCACAGGTGTTAAAGAGATCATAATGTACAGTTTGAAAACAATTAAGCACTGATTTGGGTTTTCATTCTACCTATAATTTTCTTGAAATGTTTTTATATAACATCATGAAAATTTCATAATTCTACAAATACTAGTTTCTACGATTTTCCAAGCAAACTTCAGTGGCTTAATACTACTATAAATCATAAGCTCTTTGATTGGACATTTGCAATCTATTTTTTAAACAAACTAATTATCATGGGGAAATAACTCCAATACTAGTGCATCAATTCATAGCATTCGATTTAAATTTTGAAATGAGAAATGCAAAATTTTCAGTATCAATGATTATTTAACATGATAAAATCAATGATTTCTTAAAACTGTTATCGCTCTACTACAAAATATCTAATCATACATTATGCAAACATACCTAGAATATAAGTGATTCCTTCGAAATTCATTTTTTAAACTGCTTAAATTGCAGCACATGTGTAAACTTATAAACAGCTGATTTTAAAATAAATTGATATTTTTGGAAATTGTAAATTGTCCTTGATGATAATTAATCACTCGTAGGAGAAATGTAAGGTGAAAATGATTACACATATCATATGGACTTTGACTAATTATTAGGTTTACTACTATATTTAGTTAGATACAGAAACTGTGTGCAGTTCACCGATAATAACCGTCAACATGTCAGGTAGCAAAATTAACCAATACGTAGGATGCAGTTGAAGGATGACAGTTCTAGTTTCCACAATGTTGTGCACTTTTTCTATATCTTTCTGTCTATTAAAGTACTTATGATGATATGCATAACAGTGCAGTAACCTGTATCATACAAGTTATTGGCCTACTTATAATACTTAACATCACAAACAGAAAGTGACCTTTCTAAGTTTCTTAAATAGCTTTTAGATACCTAAGCCCTATTAGATCATCATTCTAAATCCATAAAAAAACTATAACGAGTTTAAATCATCAATAAATTTTAAAAAACAATTTGTTGCATTTGCATGGAAAGAAAATTTAGGGATATTTCCTCATATTTTTTTTTAAAAAATCAAAAGAATTTGGGGATTTTTCAATGTGTACCATGAAAAAATATATTTATATAAAGTTTATGGTAAACAACAGTTAAGTAATAAGAGCAATCTTAATTTATCTTTAAAGCAAATAAAGGAAATAAGTAGCTACATCATAAAATAAGATTTTTTTTTTAAGTTTTGCAACTAAAACAAAATTAAGTAAAACTAGGTCTAACTAAACTATATCCTTTCTCAGAAAAAAACAATGCATATTGAACATGTGTTACCTTGTTTTATGAAATACTTGTGTTTTTTCCGTGCTTTTACTTTCATCTTTAAAATATATACAACTAATGCTTCTTAAAAGTATAAAATTTCCATTCTATTTTCTTTGGTCCTATCAAAAATATATAAAACCAACAACAATAGGGCTCTAATTGAGTAGTCCTTTCTTAAATTTCGATGGTTATTCTCATATGTTAATTCTTTAACCACAGGACATATAACTTTAATACATCTACTTTTCTATAATTTCACAATAATGGTCGACCCATTTAAATAGTGATGTTAAGTTATGTATAAATTTATAAGCTTGTCCATGTATACCTTTAAACAAAACTTTTACATTCCTCTACATGTACCTATAATATGAGATATATAATTCTACACATTAAAAAAGTTAAGTTAAAAGTTTGCTTATAAGCAATTTTATTCAACCACAGGACCATCAGAGACTACTACATTGGATTACCAATAATTTTCAAAAGCTTTAATCTATGACCATAACCCATTACCCATGAAAAGGATCATCAACTTTGACCTATTAATGTTGATATTAAAGAGTTTCTTGAACATTTAAACAAGCAACCACTTTTGACTCTCTGCAAAAGTTTCCATTCTGTACAGTGAAACACGATTTTACCTTAAAGGGTCATACCCCTAAAAATAGTCATCTAACAATTTAAATCCAATGGAGACTTTTGGACCAATTACTTTTTAAGCAAGTAACAGCATTCCTTTTCATTAACATGAAAAACTTATGATTTTTTACCTATAAAGGTCAAAATTGCAAAACGGCATCATTGACTAATGGTCACATAAGGAGGCTGCTTGCTATTTACCTTAGTGGATTTTAAAAATTACTATATATATATATATATGGTGTACAGTTTTATTACCTTCTAAAACGGGCCATAATCCCTATAAAAGGTCATCTGACAAATTGACTCAATGGATACTTCAGAAGAGATTTTGAATTTTAAAAGCCTGCATATCAATCAGATTTGCTATATCTGTTACCGGTCCAAATTCTGACGGTAGTTTTAAATAAGCTTACCCCTATTTAAAGCAATGGCAGCCTTGTTTTTCGTCAAATCAAAAATCCAAACAAAAGTTTTATAAGAACCTCCATAGCAGCAATCAAACCAAGTATGGCAATATTCAAGCTGTTTCAGAGATGAAGGTTTTTTAAAAGTTGATAGACCAATGATTGATGCTAGGTGATGGCGAAAGCTTAACAAATTTTAATCTTATGAACACTTCTGTCTCAGTTGAAAGTTATGCAAGCAACAGCTTTTTCAATTATTTAATGGTCTATAAAACATAAAATAATCAATCTTTTTTTTACCATTAGAGGTCAATTTAAACCCTTATAAGAGGTCAATTTGACAACTTCGACCTAATAATATCTCTTTTAGAGTTTAATGGGCTGAACATTTAAGCAAGCAGCAGCTCTTCTCTCTCTGCAATAGTTTTCATTTTTTTACTCCACAAGGAATGACAAATGCTATTAACTTTTAAAGGACCATAATCCATCACTAAGGGTCATCTAACAGATGCAAACCTAGAGATATCTATAATTTTTCCTTCATATAAAAACAAATGTTTTTGATTTTGTCTGACTTAGACTTTTCATTAATCACTGTTTCAAAATAAATTATGAAAAGATAGTAAAAATTTGCAATCTTGACTTAAAAGATTGAAGAAAAGTTTGACTTTTATTTAGAGAAAAATCAAATGGACAATATACTTTAGCAAATATAAATCACATTTATTTGTTTATCAACAATTCAAATGCCAATTTATTTATTTATTTTGACATATTACAACAAATTAATCCCAATTATCTTAGTGTCAAAATTTCATTTTTCTAAACATTGACTTAAAGAAGATGCCACAATTATTCGCACCAGCTTGGGAAAATTTTCTCAATGATAAATCACACATTGATATTTACAATAATTTTATGCTATCATGAAATTGAGAACTGATGACCCACTATCAAGTTTTTATCAAAAGCTAACTGTTAATATGATAAAAGAGGGTCAGAACAAACAGAAGTCACAAGGGAGATAATCAAATTATCTCCCTTGTTTTCAGATTTTCTGAGTATTAGTAGTGCTTAAAAAAATCTTGTATAAACTAAGTTTTCTGATTATATCGTCTTCTTTACTTTGTCTTTGAAGTTTTTAAAATCCATTTAAATCCTGATATAAGAAATTGGAAGTAGCATTACACATTTATTTGATGAAGGGATTCTTGGCTCAGATTGTAAATCTAACAGCTGCAATCTGTATAATAAAAAATATAACAAAAAATTTTTAGATTCACAGAAAGACAAACAAACTATCAATAATATATTTATTATAATATTTGATGTGACAAGTTAATGTTCGCAGGAAAATGTTAAAAAAAAATGCTATGTGGAACATCTTCTTTTTCAGAATCTTAAACAAAGCATATAAAATGATATTTCAAATGAAAATTAACTTTTGAGCAATAAAAAAGTAAACTTTAAATACAATAGTTTCATGAATATTATTATTTACTTACAAGTACAAAACAAAAAAATAATTTCAAAGGAAGGAATAAAAAAATAAAGTGTGACCTTCTTTTATAATAAAAAGAAAACAAGGAAATGTGTCAAGATGACACTGATGCCCCGCTGGCAAATAAAATAAAACTGTTATTTTTACCAAATTTGCTAAGTCCAAGGGCCCTAATTTGGGTCAAAATCAGTGGACCGGAACAAAACTCGAACTTGACCTGTAACTCATCATGGTAGACTCACATACCAAAAATCTTTTGAATATATGCAAGGATGTGGAAAAAAAGTGCGGAAAACTTTTTTTTTACAAAATTTGCTAAGTTCAAGGGCCGTAATTTAGGTCAAAATCAGTGGACCGGAACGAAACTCGAACTTGACCTGTAACTCATCATGGTAGACTCACATACCAAAAATCTTTTGAATATATGCAAGGATGTGGAAAAAAAGTGCGGAAATCTTATTTTTACAAAATTTGCTAAGTTCAAGGGTTGTAATTTAGGTCAAAATCAGTGGACCGGAATGAAACTCGAACATGACCTGTAACTCATCATGGTAGACTCACATACCAAAAATCTTTTGAATATATGCAAGGATGTCGAAAAAAAGTGCGGAAAACTAAAGTGTGACGGACAGACGGATGGACCCGTCCGAAGGACGGAAGGACGAACGGACCGAAAAACTATATGCCCCCCAACAAGGTTGGCGGGGCATAAAAAATAAAGAATATTGTGATTTTAGTCGATACATGCTTATTTAGCAATTTTCTCTCCTTATAAAGACATGCAGTGACATGTTGACGGACAGTAACTTCGGTAAATGGTACAGATACTGTACTTCTAGATATATCCTATCACCAAAAAGATAACAGAAGAGAACAATGTCCAGATATTATGTGGCAAATCCTTCAAATTTACTTATTTGTTTATCTCATAATTCAATTATCTCAAATAAATATTGATTGTTTGTTTTACTTTTCTGTAATCTATATAGATATGCATAATTTTTCATAATTCACCCAGTTCATTGAAACGATTTTTCAAAAAATAGGACATTTAGAAAACAAATTCTAATACTTATACTGCATGTGACTACTTTATCACTTACAATGTATAGCAAAACTGCAAGGATTAACAAATCTTTATCTCCTTTGAATCTTTTATATGCAATGTTAACTTTAAGAGTAATGACTTCAAAAATGAGTGGTCAAAGTTGATGATTGGATCTTTGCAATTTATTTATTTTGTGTTGTTAACAACAAATTTGTAAATCCAAGACTAGCCTTAAAATTCTCAATCCATAAAATTGATGTCCAAAATCCTTAAAGTACTTTCACAGTGGTTATATTCAATTCTTCGAAGTCAGAAAACTAAGAAAAAGTCAGATGAAAATGAACACTTGATGTCAACAAAAATACCACATGTAATCTGAGTTTAAGTAGCAATTTTAGAGATCAGAACACCCCCCCCCCCCCACCACCAAAAAAAGGGGGATCATGGTACAAGTAAAGGAATGTGTTTTATAATGAAAGAATTTTGATATACATGTACTGAAACCATTTAAAAACAATAATTGCAAAGTTTAAAAGTTTACTACTATGAATAACTGATAACCCACATATTTGCAACATCCCTTTTTTCCATCTCTCTTACAAGTAATTCATTAACTAGAAGTTTAAGACAGAGGCCTGCTTGCTTTTTACCTAGCATGGCGTCATAGTTTTGGTGTAAAACAATAGACAATGTAAAACATTTGACAATCTTGGTAAAAACATCTTAAAATTAAATTTACAAAGCTTAAAGCAATCTCTTCGGTGGGTTTTCTATTTATCAATTAAATTGGGAAAAAAAAACAATAAAAGGGCAATAACTCAATAATGGTTAATCAAGCAATTTTAGATCTCAATGAGCTGAACAACTTTTAGAGCCAAAGTTTTTCTGTAGTACTTAGTTGACAATTAAGGAGAATTTACACCTATAAGGAGTCATTGTTCAACTTTGATGCGATGATCAGCTAATGATGATGATCAAAAAGAAAAGCTGTCTCAGATTTTCCTTAAAATTGATAAATAAGCAGTGAAAGGGGGATAACTTTAAAAATATTTTAAAAGGTAGAGACAGATCTCAAGAGATCTAAACAAAGTTGCAGTGCTAGCTTTGTCTCTAGCACTTATAGTTCACAATATTAAGTACAAAAGCTGCAAAAATGGCCAATTTGACAGCAAAGGGAACATTACTTTGAATCAAGAGTTTATTTGAGCTTATGATTCTGAAGAAAAGGGTGCTTCAGATTTTCAGTACAACTTAAAGCTTTTGTGTAATAATCAAAACTGTAGTCTGAACCCCCTTTTCAACTGTTGGTTGGTCATAGGCATTAAAGATAAGATGGGATAAGATGGGATAAGAATAAGACCTATAAGTAGCCTGCTATAATTTTACATTTTTTTCCTAATTTGGAATATTTCAAAGAACAGTGAAATCCGGCCAAAAATTATCTTTTTTTTTCATCTAAATGAAGAAACGTCCTTTTCAACATATTTGTATTAACATTGAAAAGAAACCTTTTATCATCTATGTTTTAAACATTCATGATGTTAAAAAGGACCAAAATTGACAATGTAAATTTGTCACTTAATAAAAAGGGGTAGCCTAATTACCTTGTCCTTTCACAATCTTGGTAGTGGATACCAGTAAGACCAAGTGAACATAGTTTCAAGGCATTCCCTTTAGTGGTTTTCAGAAAAGAATATCTGTGGATGAATTCAGATGCTAAAAACTGGCTTAATTGAAAGCCTTTTTCTTAAAGATACAGACCGTTTTTAAGGTTTATATATGTACCAACAAGTCTATTTTTCTAATTAGTACCTTTTTTCACATCATATCAGAAATGACTCAAGCAAAACAGCAAAAATTGAATAATAATAATAATAATAATAATAAATTCTTTATTTATAGAGGGTAACACAGTTAGTTTACAATATTATTATGCTTACAAAGTGAAAGTATGCAATAATCATGACAATATAATAACTAATCTTCCCTGAGGCCCTCATAGGAATTACATTAAAAAATGAACAGTATGCAAATAAAATCTATAGAAAACAAAAGTCAATGTTTACACTGATCAAAAAATAAAGATAAAAAAAGAACTATGAACAAGAATGAATTAAATGACTCTTTATTTTCAATTTAAACAGGTTTGTATTACAGATAGCCTGTAATTGAGTTGGTAAATCATTCCATAAAACAGAACCTGAGTATTGGAAGGATCTTTTATAGATTTCTGTTTTAGGCTTTGGTACAATTAGCCTTTTCTTTGACACATTATTTCTCAAATCATGGGTGTTGTTTGAGAATGTGAACATGTTTGTTAGGTAAATGGGAGCTTTTTCAGTTAGACTTTTTTGGATCATTAGATATTTATGATATTTAATTCTGATATCAACTGTCATCCATCCCAATTTCTGAAAAAGAGGTTCTGATGGCGATAAGGGTTCTGCATCTAAAATTAACCTAGCACCTACTGATAAGTTTTTGAAGTGGGAAGAACAACTTAATTGTGAAGTGAATGATTGGACAAAATACTTTGCCTTGTTAAAAAAATGTTGTACATATACATATTTGAAAACATTTCAATACAAGATTTTACATCATATTCTTCCTACCAACAAATTTTTGTACATGATTCATTTAAAAGATACAAAAATGTGTAGTTTTTGTAAAACAGAAGATGAAACAATACAACATATATTTTATGATTGTTTTATTATTAAATGTTTTTGGGATATTGTGTGTCAGCATTTGAAGATTGTTTATAAAGACTTTAGACTTGATAAGAAAAATGTCATACTTGGATACATCTCCGAAAGTTATTTTTTAAATTTTTTGATAATTATTGTAAAGAACTATATTTACCAATGTAAATTGAAAGAAAAGATTCCTAATATGATTGAGCTTAAGTCAAAGTTAAGATATATTTATCATGTTGAAGAGTATATTTCTCTGAAAAATAATCAGATAGAAAAATTCCAGAATATGTGGGCCCCTATTAATACTATGTTTCCATAATATGTTGTTCTTGCTTTAAATTTACCTACTACATGTAATATTTGCTGTCTAAACATATGTCCTTAAATATGAGCATTCCTTGTGTGAAAGGGAGAATGAGAGATTGTTAAATATCTATTCATTATATACATTTTTTTTGTAAATAAGTTAATAAAAGTCAGCCTGTATATACCCCAATACATCCTGGTCAGGTGATGATGGATGGGGTTATTGTAAAATCCTGACTCGAAAAAGAAATAAAAGATAAAAAAAAAAAAAATTAACCTAGCAGCTCTTTTTTGAAGTTTAAGTATTTTTGTAATACCTTCACTTCCACAGTTTCCCCAAACGATGCAACAATAATCAATCAATGGGAGAATATAGCCATTATAAAAAGTTTTTCTAGTTTCAAGATTAAGAAATTTTTTGATTTTAGAAAGTAAAAAGAGTCTAGAAGAAATATGGGAACATATATGGTCAATTTGATGTTTCCAACTCATGCAGAATGTTTGATCTTTGAAAATATAATTATGAGTTACATGTGTTTTGCTGATTTGAATCGATAACACAATTAAAGTCTTAAGTGTAACCTTTACTACATTCCAAGGTGTTTTAATATTTCAAAGACATTGCTAAATATGTTCCAAAATCTTGTAACTTTGATTTTGAATCAAAGATTACCATTCCCCCCCCCCCTGTGTCAGTCCATCTCTCCCAGTTCACACCCATTCAACTCTATTTCCCAGGTCTCCCGATCCTATTCACTTATCTTATTGTTCCATATTGCAGAACATTGAATTCAAACAAAAAAGAACAAACAAACAAACAAATAAACAAAAACATAAACAAAACAATAATTAATTTTAAACCAACAAACTGAAAATGCTTTTTTACAACAGAAGTACATGTAGTTAAAAAATAATTGTAGTTAGGCATTTACCTGCAAGCCATCATATCCATAGTTTGTACAAAACTTCCAAAAACTTTTAAAAAATTTATAAAATCATGCAACAAAGATCAAAATATTTTGTATATATTTATATAAAATGATTGATTTTAATTAATATATAGTATTTAACTTTGTACATTAACCCTGGTCTGACTAGGAACAAATTTCACAATGGATGCCAAAGTCTAGACTCATGATAACCCGTCTGATCTACGTTTTAATTACTGATAATTAATTAATCACTTGTGATCACACCACTGATCAGCCATGTTTAGTATGTGTGTCTACCATTAAGAAATCTTTTAAAATAGTACATGTATAAGGCTAGAAGAACAATTTGAAAACAGTAAGCTTGACAATACATGTACATTTAACCTAAGACAGAAAAATCAACAAACTTATCAACATTTAGTACTCACAAACCGAATTAATGAAAATTAAGACACAAGTACATGTATTTCTTAACCATTACATTTATTGAAAAATAAATTCTATCTTTTTGTAAATTTCATTCTAAACTGAGTATCCTACAGTCAATCATCAACTCTTCAAAGAAGATATGATGTTATTAGATCTACTAATCACAACAACAGTCTTCAACTCATAAATTTCACAGTACAAGCAAGAAGGACATGTACATTTAACAAACCAGCAAGCCCTACAAAAATAAAGAAGGAATGTGTCCATGGGACACGAATTCCCCCACTAGGCCCAAACAGGAAGTAGATGTCAAACCAACCTGAAAGTCACATAGGACATACAGTTTGTCATACTGAACCATCCTACCAAGTTTCAAATCATTTTCATGAAAGGTTCCTGAGAAAAGCTTGATGGAAATTTTCAAAGTCATGTTCACATAATTTCACAATAGCCTAAATACCAAACAGGAAATAGATGTCCGACAGGTCTCAAAATCACTTAAGACATTAAGTATGTCATACTGAAGCATCCTACCAAGTTTCAAATCATTCTCATTTCAATTCCTGAGAAAAGCTTGACTGAAATTTTCAAAGTCATGTTCATATATTTTCACATTGGCCTAAGTCCTAAACAGGAAGTAGATGTCCAATAGGTCTCTAAATAGCGTAGGAAATACAGTTTGTCATACTGAACCATCCTACCAAGTTTGTCATGTATGATTCCTGAGATAAGCTTGACGGAAATTCGTACAGACAGACGTACAGACATGAGTAAAACTTAATGTCCCCCCCCCCCCCCCCCCCCCCCGGACATGTCGTCTCGGGGCATAAAAATTATACTACATTTCTTAAACTTCACAAGCCAGGCCAGCATTAAAAACACATTTTACATGCCCCAAAAGGCTTTTAACAGCCACAGGCATCAGGCTTGTGGCCAATTTCAAAGACTTTTCAAAAACTCCTGTTGGAAAGATGTGCAAATGTAGATTAGAAATAAACCCAAGCAAAAATGGACAAAGTAATGAGTTGTTAAACATAACATAAACTACAGCTTTTGCCCTTCAAATTTTGTTGCCTTCAGAATAACTTATTAATTGTTACACAAGGTGAAGATTATGCATGTAACTATTATAAAAAAATAATAATGATTTTCCCACGCTTGAAAAATTGCAGAAGTAAACCACCCAACAAAATACCTAAAATGGGAAACATTTTGCATTGTTTTTCAATTACTATTTCCTAAAGTGAAATCATTAAGCTAATTTTGTTAATGAGGCTCTCTTCATTCAATTGTCAGTTCCTAGGAAATGCTTAATATACACAGGGAAATAACACTAAAATAGAAGAAAGTCACGTAAATACTTATTCAGTGATATTTACATGAATTATCTCTCATGTCTGTTCTCAACAGTGCTAGGCTGTGAAAACTAGAGACCTCATATTAGCATTGATGGAAAGGGTGGATTTCATGCATTTAATGAAGAAAATCATGAAAATGCTCATAATTTTGATTTCTTACATTTGGCATATTTTGCAGTGTTTTCTATTCTCTTCATAATTATAAATTGTTTGGCTTGTTTCATCCATTTGGTAGAGTGACTCTGATGAGTCTTGAAGAGACAAAATGTTTTTTAGATGTAGCTAAGTTTATTACCTAGAATTTTGATGAAATTTGGATTTCCCTTTATATAAATAACTATATATGTATGCATAGTCCAATTGTGTGTATATAGTGCAAATTATTCATTTAAAACAAGAGTGGCTAAGAATATCTTGCCTGTAGGCATCACCTCAAAACTCATTTAAGGTCTACCTAGGTCTTAGGTTCTTGAGATAAGAAGTGTATGTATGTTGGCATTTAATGCCCTTTTTGACACATCCTGTTTTTGTAAATAACAAATTAGATATCGATCCAACAGCCTATACTCTGTGGTAATTGACCATTGAGTGAGTGACCAATAGTGTTGACTCAGATATTTTAACCAGCTACTAAGACCCCTCCGGCCACCAATCTAGGCCCTTCGGATAAGATGGAAAATGTTAAAAAGTCAAGGTAATGACAGGTGCAAGAATGACATTTAGCCACCAAAAGGAATCTGTTTTTGGCTTGGTGTGTCCTTGTAGCTGAGACTGTTCCTCAAAACCTGTACCAATCACAGGGACTTGTTACGAAAAAAAAATATATAGTGATATTTAAATTTTTTTTCGTAACAAGTCCCTGAGTACCAATGCCTCCTGTTGAAATTTTCGAACATATGCAAGATTGATAAATATATCCCCTTAAAAAGCATAATAAATGGGAGATAATTCATTTTGATAAAACTTAAACATAAGGCTTACTGCATGTACATGTACAATTTTTATTTACTCTAGTCCCTTTTGCTAAAAATAACTTAATGTCTAGAAACTTGAACAACAGACAATCAACAGAACATGCATCTGGTATCCCAATCAAACCAGTTATAAAATTAAAATGTTTTTTTTTTCCTAAGTATTTAAACTGTAATTTTATTTTATTTTTTGTTTCCTGCAAAAATTGAAGCTTATACATGTATATATCATACACAAACAATGTCTGCACTATGTATCACGCAGTAAAATAAATCATAATATAAAACTATAAAAACTAGACTGAATAACTCAACTTCCTAGGGGCATCTCAGAGCCACAGCGAACAAATAAATATCCTCAGCTCCCCAAAACATCAAATAAAATTATTATAATATATAATACATTAGGAGGTGCATATCTTCATTTTACAAGTTAACCATCACTATAATACCCACTGCTTGTAAAGCAGGGAATATATAAAGATATTTCTAACCATTATCTAGCAAACATATACATGTACATTTGAAAATTCTAAGTAAATCTATCAATGATTACCTACCTACAAGATACATGTAGTCAACAGAGAAAGAATTCACCAAGTAAAGAAACCAAATGGTACTATGCACAAACACTTCAGAAAATTGCACAATTCTAAACCGGGAAATCCTGTGTAATTCTTAACACTAGCCAATAGATTGAAAGGAAAACTTCATTAAGTGTATAGTCTTCAGACCACTTCACAGAAGACTTTAACAGAAGTGGTAAAATATTCATATTTGTGATATGACCTTCCGTTATATGAGGTTTTGTAATAGGAAAATAAGCTGTCAAAATCATATGTTTATATGGGTCAACAGCTCTGACATCATATGCTGCTGACTTATATCATATTACATTATTTTGTTTTGTAATTTCCACTTATATGGATTGTTTTACATGTATAAGTTACTTGTTTTTGCCTTCGTCATGATATTAGAGAGATGAGAAAAGGACGCATTCCCTACATTTGAATCAAAGGTTGCAGTGTCTTATATTTTGAGTTTTTTCATAAAACATCAACTTAAAAAATGTTTACTTACATGTATACTAAAAGTACATTTTTGAAATACAAAGTTAAGTTTTTCTGTTTTGGAATTTTGAGACCATTGAAATTTCATGATCTAATCAAGCAAAGGAAGATTCTTAAACATTGTGTCATTAAAATTGGATTGAAGCCGAATCTTAAATTCTGTGGTACTGAATAGACTTAAATGTCAAACTTGTAACATATTGACCAAGTATTTACATGTACAAATCCTGTCAATAATTTCGCCCATACAAATAAATTTTCTTTCATTTATCAACAATGCAGTGTCTAAGAAAAAATATCTCACAGATGTTTGCAGCTTTACTTTTTGATCTAGAAAAATAATTGCAATATACATATAAAGCTTAATATAAAATAAAGTCTTTGATATACAAAATATTCATGCAATTTTTGGCTTGTCTTTTTTACATACTTTAAATTTTTTTCTTTCTTTATTTTTACAATAATATTACCTTGTTTATGCTGAAGAAGTAACATCTGTAAATTTGAAGACAAATTATCAAGATTTATCTCCCCTGAGCCATGCTTCTTATATCTTTTATACTGTTTACTTTTCTTTTGAAAGCTTCTGTAAACTGCTGTTCTAAAATAACTATCACACTTATAATCAGTTCTTCTTCCTAACTGTCCTAAATTACGACTATAGATTAATGGATTATTATTGAAACCATATTGTGTTTCCTGAGAAACACTTGAACGAATTAATTCGGTCATTATTAGTGACACTTATATCTATTCTTATTTTTTCAATTATGAAATTTGCCTTAAAATATGTTTTTCTATGGCCAATGAAAAAGGATTCAATTTTTCAAACCAATCAGCTGTATTCTCATTTCAAATGAATCAATTATTACCATATTTGATTAAATGCATAAGATTATTAACATTTTTCATGTCAACTAATAATATTCGTAAATTCTACTGTAATGCATGGTGTTGAAAAAAAAAACAATTCAGAAAGTCATGGCAAAAGATGAGAGCAGTTTTAACTCTTGTCATGCTAAATTGTTTGAAAGAAGATAGTTTTCCACTGTAATATCACGGCCCCCGCATGACAAGGGTTAATATGCCAATAATCTCTGATACATGACCTGTATCTTATTTCTATAAAGAAAAAGTACATTTTAACAAATGTATTCATTCTGACATACATGTATATATTTATCCTCACAGACTGTGGTTATGTACATAAACACTGATATAAATGATTTCAATCAGTGCCAAAATATGCCACAACCAAACTTATCTGTTTCAAACAGAAAAGAGGATTAGTTAAACTTTTTCCCAAACAAAAAATCTTTCACCAATTAACATTTTTTAAATCCTGAAGCTCTTAGGATAGGACATGCCATTACAAAGATGGTTAGGATTGATCTTTTCACTGGAGATTTGGTTTAGTTAAAGTACAATGTATAATATACTGGATTGGGAAGCGAGTTTAATGCTTCTATAAATCCCTCTCCAGTTTGCAGTTTGTGAGCTTATAGCAGCCCCATTGAGCCTACTTTTATCAAACTCTACAAAGGGGTCTTTAACTTGCACAGGGTTTTGCTCTCCCCATAGACGAGACAACCTATTTTCGTCCCTTATGAAGGACAAGCATCATTTCTAGAGAGCATCCTTGCAAGACGCAAATGGTGTCAAAAGAGAGTGGAAAAATCGGTCCATGAAATTTTCAATCCAGACCTAGGGATCAAACCATGAGCCTGGACTTGTGCCGATTTGTTCTCCTGCTTCACTAGAGATTTGAAACACTACATCAGTTTTACACTATTGTCTGTGTATATGCTGTCTTTCATTTTACACCAATGCCGAATTTCTAAGATATACTATCAAATATTTGAGTTTTTTTTTAAATCCTACACAGCATTCTGAGATGTTTACAAATGTAGCTCAATACATGCAGTTAAGTTTTTATTTTTATTTTTAAAGCATGTAGATCTTGAGATTCTGGTTATTTTTACCCTATCAGGATCTTGATACATGTGGATCAGAGCTGTGACCATTTTTACTATAGAATGACCATCAACTTATATCCCATGATACATACACTAGCACAGCTCTGTAGCTAAATGAATTGTCCAATTTGAACATTGGACCAAGCTGTCTGAAAATACCACCTGTAGGAAGTAATAAGGGATATTTTATTTTTCAACGTATGTTTAAGGAAGCGATGAATTTGGAATAATAAGTTGATGGTTCAATACCGTGATCACTGATACATCTTATAAAAGAACAAAGGTCAACAGAAAGGATATATCTGACACACGCTCCATAACAATAACTTTGTTAACCAATTATAATAATTCATAGTATTGGAGGATTTTTGAATTGAAGAAGTAAATTATGTGACTATGAGATTAAGATACATTTTCACCCGAAGGGACAAAATCTATTGATCTCCCTCTGAATTATAAAATATAATGGAAACAAAATATTACAGAAGGGATATCTAAATCTTAGAGTTAACAAAACAAAAACAAAAAGAGAGTGAAAGCACAAAAGGCCTGTTGTTCACACTTCAAATTTTATTGAAATTAACTTAGGAAAATACAGATATGCCCACCTGTATTAAACTAGGTAGATCTTGATTTAGACAACCACTTCTTGAAAAGGGTTTCACATTTTGCAGGGTTTGAACTTAAAATTTTAGCTTGGTAGCCCACATCAAAAAATTTAAGCACATTACCAATGTGGTTCTGTAAAAAAAAGATAAAATTTCTAGTAGCCCACAGCAAATTTTAGGGGCCATTGGCTAGTGGGCGAGTGCTAATTTCAAACCCTTTTTTGGGGCAAAAATCGTATATTAATGCAGCATCGAAAGCATGAAATGCATGTCTTATCAAAAAGAAACTTGAAAAGGTTTATTTCTTCCTCCAATATTGTAAGGGAGGAATTAACCTTAAATATAATTGTTGAGTGGTGCATGTACATGTATCCATCCTCCTGCCTGCCAGAAAAAAAAATTAGTTAGAATAAACTGTATGAAATATATCAATATCCCCTCCCTTATTTCAAATGATTAAAAAAGCAACAGCATACATTGTAGGCCTGTGACAGGGGGGTCCAGGATTTTAGGCTAGGGGAGTTCAAAAAAATATTTCAAGGAGCTTGGAATAGCACGTAATTTTTTTAGTGTTTTTTCCTTGGATTTATACAAAATAATGTATTTTTTGCCAATTTTAAGTAGATGCAGGGGGTCCTGATGGGGGATCCTGATCACGAATCACGAAGAATAAAAAATGCAAATAACGAAACACAGAAATATGGCTTAATTTTTGTTTACGGATAAAAATTTGACTGTGTATCATTGTTAAGCATGCCTAAAATGAATCATGGACAAAATACTTTGCTGAGAACGGTTCACGTGCAATATCCAATCACAATGTGCGAAAAAATATTTCAACAAATCACAATTCACGGAAAATAAAAATTGCCAATAACCATGATAACGGAGAACAAAATAAACCCATCGGCCCCCTCGATGCATGCCCTTCATGCCCCTCTAAATCCGCGCCTGTGTGAGTATTCAGAAAAATAATATGTTTGTTCAGTCATGTTGGTATATTTGTAAATACATTGTACAGCCTAGACTTCATAAACAGAAAATATCTGTTCTGTAGACTTCTATAATAGATGAGCCTCTGCAGACCAGACAGGTAAAGGTAAAAAGTCTTTAATTGGATATTACCAATAAGTAGAACGATATTGCATAAGCAGTCTACAAAGACAAACTTTAATATTAAAGGTTATGGTCATACATGTACATGTACAATACATGGAGATCTAAACAATTTCAACGACTGTAGTGTCAAGCTGCATCTTTTTCTTACCGCCATCATCACAGTTCGACGAACTGTCACTCATAATAATAAATAATGAGAGGGGTTTCCCAGGAAATCCCACAGGTCAAATTCCAACTTCCAAAATGTTTGTTTGGTTATCCGCTCTACCATCACGTGCCAAGCAAAGTCATGTGACCTTCAGTTCCTGTGTCCTACATTTTGAACTGATACATGACAACGTGTTTTTAGATAAATATTTTTTGTGCTTTAACAAGTTTAATTGATTTTATACATTCGATTTATTAAGTCGCTCATTTTGTTCTTGTAATTGACAGATCACTGTAGAATCTTCTTCTCTGTATTAACCTCCTTTAAATAGGAGCACCTCCACTAAGGCGGAGTAGAGCGAAATTTTTTTTTTGGAATTTCGTAATTTTAATTCAAATTATGTTAATATTTTAGTCATTTTCTTTCAGTATATATGTACAGCATACATTTAAAGAAAGTGTATTTTACTATATTTACAGGTATTTTGTAGGACATAGTTGATCTCTGCAATATTTATGTAATCTTCAAAATGATGAAGGAGGCAGTTATGTGGCAGAAGCAGATATGAGAAAAAGGGGCGTGGCACTTTTGCAATAAGTACGGAGGCCTATTGCAGACATAAAAGTTCTTAAGGCTACATGCATATTTATGACATAATTCATGGCCGTAGCTACCATTGAGGCTAAAAAATGGGGGGGGGGGGGGGGAGTTTGGAGAGAAAAGTATAGTTGATCATAGTATACCTGTTTAATACAGGTACTCCAAAAACGTCCATAAGGTGAGTTAGTTTCATATATCACTGATCATCACTAACTGTGACAAGCTACAATAAATTTAATAACTTATTTCAGGGATTAAATAAAACTGTTTTGGACATCCCTGCTTATTTTAATGGGCATACGTCATATGATATTTCTATTTCTATTTCTATTTCTATAATAAATGCGATAAATTTAAGTTAAATTGCCGATTTAAAAATAATTGGAAAATGGAATAATGATATTGAAACCAAAGTTTGTGGATAGGCATGCCTTGTGGATAAGCATGCATGCTCGGCCGATGCCAACTAGCAACTTTGGTAGGGCAAACACTAAACCTGGTCTGGTCTCATTAGTCTGGTCTGGTCAGGAAATTGGTCTGGTCCGGAAATTGGTCTCTACATGACTAAAACATGGTCTAATCTGGAAATTGGTCTTAAAATGACTAAAACATGGTCTGGTCTGGAACTTTGTCTTAAATGACAAAAACATGGTCTTTTTTTTAAATTCAGTTGTTTTTCATTTTCAATTCTTTTTAAAAAAACTTTAAGTGTCTGATATCATTAAATGTAAGATATATAACACATTTTTAGTTCTAAGTAAATAAAGAATTAGCTAGATTCATATTGTATTAATGTATTTTTGTTAATAACATTTAATGTATGAGAAGTCCTTTATTAAATTCCACTTACATATATAACCTACCACAGAATTCAGTATTATCAAAACATAAAAAAGTTTGAATTGTATGAGCTATTTAATTTATAAAAGATAGTTCGATGTGGAATAGAATTTAAGCTGACTTTATGTTTAAACCTAAAAATGGGGGAGGGGAGGAGGGGGTCCCGTCCCTAATTCCCGTCAAAATAATTTTATAATCCCATTTTCCCGGATAATAAAAACTACCGATCCCGAAAAATAAAATGCAGGTTCCCGTGTCCCGCTAGTCGATTAATTTCCCGAATTCCCGTTAAATAATACGGCCAATCCCGGCTTCCCGGAAAAGGTCTTCCCGACCATCAAAAATTGTAGTGCTCCCAAAATAATGTCATGACTGGATCCAAAGATATCAAAGACAGGACTAAAGGTTCCAGGATAAGACTATTTTATGAGGAGTTACAGATAATAAAAGCCTACACTTTCATTTTATGAATTGTTTTCTATTAATTTTTATGTCTACTCTTTTTACAAATAATAGTACGATAACCATGAGAACCATACCATCAATTACAGTCAAAGATAATATGATTCTATCTGATAACTACTGAATGTATCCAGTGTTTCTTCCTTACCCAGAGGTAGGTTGATCAACTTAGTTATAATTTGGTTGCCCAGTTCGGTATATTTTGGTTTTATTATTCTATGCTCTTCATTATCATATATTTTTGGCTTTTTCAATATTTTTGGCAGAGCGCCTCTGATGAGTCTTGTATAGACGAAACGCGCGTCAGGCGTAGCAATATTTATTGTCTGGAACTTTGTTGTCATTTTAATTTTTAACACCCGTGAAGGTTAGCGCTGCTGGTGGAGTTTTAATTCCCCGAGGTTAGCTCGCTCCGGCACCAACACTTTTGTGTTGGAGAACACATCAAAGCTTTAAATTATCCGTTTAAATTTCAAAATTGACTAAACCCTAAGGTTCTTCCTACCCCAGACATAGGTTGATCAACTTAGTTATAATTTGGTTGCCCAGTTCGGCATTATTCTATGCTCTTCATTATCATATATTTTTTGGCTTTTTCAATATTTTTGGCAGAGCGCCTCTGATGAGTCTTGTATAGACGAAACGCGCGTCAGGCGTAGCAAAATTTATTGTCTGGAACTTAGTTGTCATTTTAATTTTGAATATATTTTTAAATGGTGTAATTCAATAAATGTTTTAACCCCATTTCATACAAACAATATGGTATTTTCTAGCTATTCTGTGTTGTGCATATTCTACATGTATGTTTAGCAATATATTAAACATAAAAAAGCTTCCCCCTCTACCATGTGTCTGGTAACAGGCTTTGTGGCCTTGCAGTACTCCGTGTGAAACATAGTGTGTTAGCAGACTTTTGTTGGAATTGTGTCGACAGTTGACTGTATTAACTTATCTCATTTTGTGCTGACTTTTACAGAACATAATTGCCAATTATCTTGGTGCTATTGAAGTGTTAGAAATTTTTAGTTATGTATCACAAACAGATATTGAAATGGTTATAACACCAAATGATAAAAAAAATCAGTTGAAATGATTATAGTTGGCGTTTCAATTAGCTTGTTGCAGCAATTTGTTGTACCCTATTATTTCTCACAACCGTGTTGTGAATTGTGTTGCCGAACCCTAGGACCGCAAATGAAGAGGAAAGTTTGGCGCCATAAAACATTGTTTAACCCATTCTTTTGAAATGCCTGACCAAGTTAGGACCATTGTAATCTTTTATTTCTTTAAATTGGTATGTCTTTGCCTTGTTTTGTCTTTTCTTCTTGGATATATGGGATTGATCACCCCAGTACGGTAGTTTCTTTAAATACGCATCCAAGCACAGTCGGGTCATTTGGTATATAACTCAGTGTGGAGCTTGAAATTTGCAAAAGGGTGGGTGGCTTTAACATACTAAAAAAGGTTCCCTGTCGATTTTGCAGAAAATCTACACGAAAAGAACAAAGTTTCGGAAAGGGGGGGGGGGTTCCAACAACCGGAACTCCCTCCTTGGATCCGCCTGCACGTCTTGTGTTCTGGTTTGTAATGGGAACTATGTAACTGTATGAATAACATGCCCTGCTATTCAGGAAATAAAGATATATATGTATTAATTTATCATTGTCATCACTTGGAGTCTGTCCTCCGTGCATCCGCTAACAGTTTTCTATTTGCACTGGCAAAATATCTTTTCTAGAAACCATTTAGATTGCTTTGAAACTTACAACATTTGGTCTTTATGGGTACAAACATTAAAAAGCCTCTACCTATTGGTGTTTAATGCCTTTTATCGACCAACCAGTGGCATGCAATTTTAATTGCAAAAGACAAAGATTATTGTGCATTAATAGCAATTACATAATAAATCAATATTGTAAGAGCAGTTTGTGACAACATGTCAGATATCATTCCTGCAATTAAATTGGTTTATTAGTCGTTTCAAAGGACAAACTTTTTGAAATTGTTGACTGACTATGCATAAACTCAGTTGGACAAAAAGCTGAACTAAAACACATGCAAAGACATGAAAGGGGTTCATTTATAAAACAGTAGAATAAGAAACTACTGCAGTCTTATCATGTTTAAAGTTAAAATGTCAAAACAAATACTAGCATAAAACAAAGCATGTTTGAGCCATAGCTTTATATCCATAGAAATAGAACTGTGGAAGTATCTTAGGTAGCATGTAACATGACCTTGACACTGACAAGGTCAAATGTATGCCCATTCACAAGGTTACACTTATGCCAACTTTATAAACAAGGGGTGTCTAGGACGTAACTTATCCTTTGACACCACTGACACAAACCTTTGGTATTTGGTATGTGGATGGATCATAAGGAAATGGTGTGTAACAAAGTGACTGTCATTTGTTCTTTGACCTCAAAGTAAAATCTATGCCAATTTTTCATGCAACACCTTGCCATAACTTTTGTTCTTTAGCATAGCTTTATTACATATATATTGGGAAATTACATTTTTATCCTTTGACAATGGTACTTAATGTTGGCATTAGGATAAGCATTATATTAGTGACTGTCATATGACCATGACATTTGAATTCAAGGTCAATCTTGTGCTTTATTTTTTATGTTTTTAGGAATTTTTCATCTTGGATGTTAATAGTCATCACCACATAATTGTTTGACATATGATTTTTACCTTTGACCTCATAGATAATAATGAGCTGTTGAATTAACGTAAAAAGACTCAATCCCACCGAATAAGTGGTTACTTAAAATTCCTCAATTAAAAGCAGTTAGAAGTCAATCATGTGACTAGTGGTCTATGCCCCATCTTAAAATTACAATTAGCCGAAAATAAAATGGATAATGCAAATCTTTTTCTAAGTCTTATAAAACAGTTCAACTATAGCATGTTATACTTTTACTTTAACAAGTGGTTGCACTAAGTCATGCTAAGCATATCCCAACTCGACCCTTTAGTGTGTGTGTGTGTTGGTGTTTAATGCCGACCCTTTAGAAAACAGAAAGTTGATCACAGACTGACCTGGAAAGGGGAGCCACAGTACAACTCATCAAGCTTAATCTGTGTACCAAATTAAAAATCAATCTCTTCAGTAGAAGCTGAGAAATCTGTTACGAAATTTTTTTCTATTTTTTACCCTTAAAATAGTCCAAGTCTGCTCGGAAAACAGGAAGTAGATCACTGACTGACCTAGAAGTTGGAGGAAATGTACATCCTATCATGCTCAAGCTGTTTACCAAATTTGAAATAAATCCTTTCAGGAGGAGCCGAGATATTTTCCCTGACGGACAGACCGACAAACGGACGGACAAGTGAAGGTGATTGCATGAAAAAAAATTTGAAAGGTTCGTTACTCCCACAAAATGTGAGGATAAAATTTAATGATTATATGTACAACTACAATTGGTATTAATGCTTAGTTTGACTAAATTTTGTAGAGTTGTTTCCAAGGAGTTAGGCAGTAAAGATGATGTATAAAGAACTTCAGGAAAAATTCTATGTTTGAAGGTCATAATTACACAATATTGTGAGGATCAAAATTTTCTGGTTACATGCACTACATATGTTCTTGTAGGTCATTTCCTAGTGTAAAAGATGACCTACTGACTGTTTTCTATAGTATATATGTGTGTGTGTGTTGGTGTTAAACGCCCTTTTTGATACACCTGGGCCTTATAGAGCAGTCAGTTTGAATAGTGAAGAAAAGCACTGACTTTAGACAGGTAATGACAACCCTAATCACATACAGGTGAGGAAGTCCTGTTTTTACAAATTACGAACCAAGACTCGATCCAACAACACCTGAATAGGAATCTCAAGTATGTGAGTTGAGGTCTTGAATTATTTGTGAGAATGAACATAAACTTGATAATAAATGAGAAACAATCACTGCTGGTAAAATAGTCTTAAAGTACTGCCAGCCTTATAAGTGAGATAAAACTAATGTATTGTTCAAGGTAATATTTTCACCTGGTTTAAATTTCACAATTTCAGTGATGTAATGTGTTTTCAAGTTTAATTTTGGTGGACTTTATGCATTGGATTTTTTTTCATTGAATTTAACATGAAAATCAATCAGAGCATGATGTTATTGTTGCAGATACAATGTATATCACTACAACAATTTGTAAAAATTCTAAATTCAGAAAATATTTCCAACATTTACAGTATGTAAACTAATAAACACAAGATACACTTTAACTTGTTTTATTATGCCAAAGGTTTTAACAAATATTTGTATTTATTAAAAATTGTTCTTATCAAGAATTAATAAAATGATAAATTTACTGTGGTTTTGTTTATTATTAGTAGGTAAATGTCAATTACACCCATATGTGTTCCTGACACAAATTAGTGCTTCTAACAAATCTTTGCAAACATTAGACCTTTCCTAACAAAAAGAATATTTTAGGATTACATTATTACACACTTTCAGTGTACAATGTATAAAAATAAAATTAAACGGGCTTTAAAGAAAGAGCATTCCTACCTAAATATAAATGGAAAAAATATCTAAATATAACTTCTGTAACAATATATAAAATGAAACTAACAAAGGCAACAAAGAACAACATCTTATATAGCACTTATAATTATGATAGTGGCGTAGATATCTTGTGTTACTGGTTAAAATTTTGATACAATATAAAATTTGAAAAAAATATATAAATGGAAATACTTTGTTTGTTTGTAAACATATGCTTGTAAAAAAAAAGAATAGGAAAGACATATAGTTTTATAACCAGATATTTATCATAAAAACAATATTATAATATAGTACCCTAAAGTTTTGTAAAATCTAATTTTATACTTGTGTGCATTTCAGATCTTTAATGAAAACAATAATGTGCAAGGAAACAAACAAAAACAAACAACAACCACAAGGCAAATATGTGGGACTTTCATCAAGCTACCAATTCACCGAACAGGTATTATGTTATACGCCTATTATTTTTATCAGCATCAAAAAGGATTTTTTTTAACTAAAAATCTGAAAAGACCTTTTTATGGACACATGTCATATTGGGTCAGTTGTTACAACCAAAGAAAAAAGCAAGAGTAAGCAAGACCCCTCCCCTTTCACTGCCTTTGAATTCTACACTGTTCAACCGCATCACTTGCTAACCAGATGCATGGCATTAGCCAGATAGTCTACATTGCCTGATGATACACCAGCTACTGAAATTCTTCCATCCTTTGTCAAATAGATTGAGAATTCTTTTGTTAATCTTTCAACCTAAAAATAAAGATTTCATAATCAAAGTAAGAAATTGCTAAATTTTCTACATCTTAAATGCTATATTTTGATGGTACTTGTAGAAATTTTTCCTGAAAAATTATTCGACTGATAAACCTTTTTTTACTTAACAACAAAAGACTTCATTGCTATACAAGAAAGGACTCTACATTGACTATACAATTAAAAGTGTATTAAAATTGGAAATTCATAGACAGATATTTATGAATACATGTAATTACTTGTTTTCATCACATATAGATTTGACTCTTTTAAACAGTCAATGTAATGTGTTGTCAGATAATCAGAGGAAAAATGGGACATTGAGGTGTATGTAACATATGTTACAATGTGGGTGGAATTATCATACCTTGTCTGGTAGTGTAAGAAATCATTCTTCACTTGTCTACACATTAGATGGAAATTGTGGTGTTATAAGGGGGCAGGCGTGTGTATATGTTGGGGCGGGGCTCCTACACCATCTGGAATAAGCCATTTTTTGTCTGTAATGTGTTGTCAATGGATCAGAAAAAGATTTTTCTGTTACTGTTTGTTTGTTTTGTGTGTGTGTGTGGTTTTTTTTTTTTTTTTTGGGGGGGGGGGGTTATTTCTACCTGGTCTGGTTTTAATCCTGTGAAACAGAACATGCCAATCTGGTCTGTAATGTGTTGCCAGTTATGACTGGATCCTTCCCTGGCTAGTCCATCCTTCAGCTTCTGTCTCATTGTTATAATTCTGTCAGCCATGCCCTTCACTTCTCCCAACCTATATCAAATACATTTGTACAATTTTTCATGTCAGTTCCTTTATATCTTTGGTCTTTTTGAAGACACTGCACCACTGTACTCAAAAAGTAATTGGCTGTTAATACATAATAAAACAATATACATTATATAAGTTATAACCATTATAACCATTTCAATGAAATATTGCAGGATCTAAGTCTTTGATAGTTGAAAATACACATTCTTAATGTGTTTAAACACTTTCAATTGGCTGTTAGGAACACACCCTCCGAAACCCAGGGGTTTCTCTCTGGCTCACTCATTCATCACCCCTGGGTCATTACACATGAAATACTTTGTTTTTGATAGTTTTGTATAAAGCCTTCTGATTTGTCACATTACATTTTTCTAAGCAATTTAGCATGTGTCTATATTTAAATTTTATGAAGTTCATGTTCAGATCAAGAACATGCAAACAAATATGAAATGATGCGGGGGTGACGAATGAGTAAACAAGAGAAGAACCCCTTGGTTTCCAAGATGTTAGGAACAGTCTTATCAAAGTAAACTCCAATCCATTTGTAACAAATATTTAAGGGCAACACTACTATTTCCCATATAAGTGTACAGGTGTACATATCACAAAGCTCTGACTTCTAGGCTGGTGAGTACTTTCTCTACAATTCTGGCTCCATGGATAGGAGGGTTGGAGTACACGGCTCTGATTGAATACTTACCACAAAACTCTGAGTTCTGGGTTTGTGAGTACTCTCTCTACAATTCTAGCTCCATGGATAGGAGGACTGGAGTACATGGCTCTGATGGAATACTTACCACAAAACTCTGAGTTCTGGGTTGGTGAGTACTCTTTCTACAATTCTGGCTCCATGGATAGGAAGGTTGGAGTACATGGCTCTGATGGAATACTTACCACATAGCTCTGAGTTCTGTGTTGGTGAGTACTCTTTCTACAATTCTAGCTCCATGGATAGGAGGACTGGAGTACATGGCTCTGATGGAATACTTACCACAAAGTTCTGAGTTCTGGGTTGGTGAGTTCTCTCTCTACAATTCTAGCTCCATGGATAGGAGCGTTGGAGTACACGGCTCTGATGGAATACTTACCACATAGTTCTGAGTTCTGGGTTGGTGAGTACTCTCTCTACAATTCTGGCTCCATGGATAGGAGGACTGGAGTACATGGCTCTGATTGAATACTTACCACATAGTTCTGAGTTCTGGGTTGGTGAGTACTCTCTCTACAATTCTAGCTCCATGGATAGGAGGGTTGGAGTACATGACTCTGATGGAATACTTACCACATAGTTCTGAGTTCTGAATTGGTGAGTACTCTCTCTACAATTCTGGCTCCATGGATAGGAGGGTTGGAGTACATGGCTCTGATGGAATACTTACCACATAGTTCTGAGTTCTGGGTTGGTGAGTACTCTCTCTACAATTCTGGCTCCATGGATAGGAGGGTTGGAGTACATGGCTCTGATGGGATACTTACCACATAGTTCTGAGTTCTGGGTTGGTGAATACTCTCTCTACAATTCTGGCTCCATGGATAGGAGGGTTGGAGTACATGGCTCTGATGGAATACTTACCACATAGTTCTGAGTTCTGGGTTGGTGAGTACTCTCTCTACAATTCTGGCTCCATGGATAGGAGGGTTGGAGTACATGGCTCTGATGGAATACTTACCACATAGTTCTGAGTTCTGGGTTGGTGAATACTCTCTCTACAATTCTGGCTCCATGGATAGGAGGGTTGGAGTACATGGCTCTGATGGAATACTTACCACATAGTTCTGAGTTCTGGGTTGGTGAGTACTCTCTCTACAATTCTGACTCCATGGATAGGATGGTTGGAGTACATGGCTCTGATGGAATACTTACCACATAGTTCTGAGGTCTGGGTTGGTGAGTACTCTCTCTACAATTCTAGCTCCATGGATAGGAGGACTGGAGTACATGGCTCTGATGGAATACTTACCACATAGTTCTGAGTTCTGGGTTGGTGAGTACTCTCTCTACAATTCTAGCTCCATGGATAGGAGGGTTGGAGTACATGGCTCTGATGGGATTACTTACCACATAGTTCTGAGATCTGGGTCGGTGAATACTCTCTCTACAATTCTATCTCCATGGATAGGAGGGTTGGAGTACATGGTTCTGATGGGATACTTACCACATAGTTCTGAGCTCTGGATTGGTGAGTACTCTCTCTACAATTCTAGCTCCATGGATAGGAGGGTTGGAGTACATGGCTCTGGTGGAATACTTACTACATAGTTCTGAGTTCTGGGTTGGTGAGTACTCTCTCTACAATTCTGGTTCATGGATAGGAGGGTTGGAGTACATGGCTCTGATGGAATACTTACCACTTAGTTCTGAGTTCTGGATTGATGAGTATTCTTTCTACAATTCTAGCTCCATGGATAGGAGGGCTGGAGTACATGGCTCTGATGGGATACTTACCACATAGTTCTGAGCTCTGGGCTGGTGAGTACTCTCTCTACAATTCTAGCTCCATGGATAGGAGGGTTGGAGTACATGGCTCTGATGGGATACTTACCACATAGTTCAGAGTTCTGGGTTGGTGAGTACTCTCTCTACAATTCTAGCTCCATGGATAGGATGGTTGGAGTACATGGCTCTGATGGAATACTTACCACATAGTTCTGAGTTCTGGGCTGGTGAGTACTCTCTCTACAATTCTAGCTCCATGGATAGGAGGACTGGAGTACATGGCTCTGATGGAATACTTACCATATAGCTCTAAGTTCTGGGTTGGTGAGTACTCTCTCTACTCTTCTAGCTCCATGGATAGGATGGTAGGAGTACATGGCTCTGATGGAATACTTACCACATAGTTCTGAGTTCTGGGTTGGTGAGTACTTTCTCTACAACTCTAGCTCCATGGATAGGAGGGTTGGAGTACATGGCTCTGATGGGATACTTACCACATAGCTCTGTTCTGGGTTGGTGAGTACTCTCTCTACAATTCTGGTTCCATGGATAGGAGGGTTGGAGTACATGGCTCTGATGGGATACTTACCACATAGTTCTGAGTTCTGGGTTGGTGAGAACTCTCTCTACAATTCTAGCTCCATGGATAGGAGGGTTGGAGTACATGGCTCTGATGGGATACTTACCACATAGTTCTGAGTTCTGGGTTGGTGAGTACTCTCTCTACAATTCTGGTTCCATGGATAGGAGGGTTGGAGTACATGGCTCTGATGGAATACTTACCACATAGTTCTGAGTTCTAGGCTGGTGAGTACTCTCTCTACAATTCTGGCTCCATGGATAGGAGGGTTGGAGTACATGGCTCTGATGGAATACTTACCACATAGTTCTAAGTTCTGGGTTGGTGAGTACTCTCTCTACAATTCTAGCTCCATGGATAGGAGGGTTGGAGTACATGGCTCCAATGGAATACCTACCACATAGTTCTGAGTTCTGGGTTGGTGAGTACTCTCTCTACAATTCTGGCTCCATGGATAGGAGGGTTGGAGTACATGGCTCTGATGGAATACTTACCACATAGTTCTGAGTTCTGGGCTGGTGAGTACTCTCTCTACAATTCTAGCTCCATGGATAGGAGGGTTGGAGTACATGGCTCTGATGGGATACTTACCACATAGTTCTGAGTTCTGGGTTGGTGAGTACTCTCTCTACAATTCTGACTCCATGGATAGGAGGGTTGGAGTACATGGCTCTGATGGGATACTTACCACATAGTTCTGAGTTCTGGGTTGGTGAGTACTCTCTCTACAATTCTGGCTCCATGGATAGGAGGGTTGGAGTACATGGCTCTGATGGAATACTTACCACATAGTTCTGAGGTCTGGGTTGGTGAGTACTCATTCAACAATTCTAGCTCCATGGATAGGAGGACTGGAGTACATGGCTCTGATGGGATACTTACCACATAGTTCTGAGTTCTGGGTTGGTGAGTACTCTCTCTACAATTCTGGCTTCATGGATAGGAGGGTTGGAGTACATGGCTCTGATGGAATACTTACCACATAGATCTGAGTTCTGGATTGGTGAGTACTCTCTCTACAATTCTGGCTCCATGGATAGGAGGGTTGGAGTACATGGCTCTGATGGGATACTTACCACATAGTTCTGAGTCCTGGATTGGTGAGTACTCTCTCTACAATTCTAGCTCCATGGATAGGAGGGTTGGAGTACATGGCTCTGATGGGATACTTACCACATAGTTCTGAGTTCTGGGTTGGTGAGTACTCTCTCTACAATTCTGGCTCCATGGATAGGAGGGTTGGAGTACATGGCTCTGATGGAATACTTACCACATAGTTTTGAGTTCTGGGTTGGTGAGTACTCTCTCTACAATTCTAGCTCCATGGATAGGAGGGTTGGAGTACGTGGCTCTGATGGGATTACTTACCACATAGTTCTGAGTTCTGGGTTGGTGAGTACTCTCTCTACAATTCTATCTCCATGGATAGGAGGACTGGAGTACATGGCTCTGATGGGATTACTTACCACATAGTTCTGAGTTCTGGGTTGGTGAGTACTCTCTCTACAATTCTAGCTCCATGGATAGGAGGGTTGGAGTACATGGCTCTGATGGGATACTTACCACATAGTTCTGAGTTCTGGGTTGGTGAGTACTCTCTCTACAATTCTAGTCCCTGGAAAGGAGGGTTGAAGTACAGGGCTCTGATGGAATACTTACCACATAGTTTTGAGTTCTGGGTTGGTGAGCACTCTCTCTACAATTCTGGCTCCATGGATAGGAGGGTTGGAGTACACGGCTCTGATGGAATACTTACCACATAGTTCTGAGTTCTGGGTTGGTGAGTACTCTCTCTACAATTCTGGCTCCATGGATAGGAGGGTTGGAGTACATGGCTCTGATGGAATACTTACCACATAGTTCTGAGTTCTGGGTTGGTGAGTACTCTCTCTACAATTCTGGCTCCATGGATAGGATGGTTGGAGTACATGGCTCTGATTGAATACTTACCACATAGTTCTGAGTTCTGGGTTGGTGAGTACTCTCTCTACAATTCTAGCTCCATGGATAGGATGGTTGGAGTACATGGCTCTGATTGAATACTTACCACATAGTTCTGAGATCTGGGTTGGTGAGTACTCTCTCTACAACTCTGGCTCCATGGATAGGAGGGTTGAAGTACATGGCTCTGATGGGATACTTACCATATAGTTCTGAGTTCTGGGTTGGTGAGTACTCTCTCTACAAACTGGCTCCATGGATAGGAGGGTTGGAGTACATGGCTCTAATGGGATACCTACCACATAGTTCTGAGTTCTGGGTTGGTGAGTACTCTCTCTACAATTCTAGCTCCATGGATAGGATGGTTGGAGTACATGGCTCTGATGGAATACTTACCACATAGTTCAGAGTTCTGGGTTGGTGAGTACTCTCTCTACAATTCTAGCTCCATGGATAGGAGGACTGGAGTACATGGCTCTGATGGAATACTTACCACATAGTTCTGAGTTCTGGGTTGGTGAGTTCTCTCTACAATTCTAGCTCCATGGATAGGAGGACTGGAGTACATGGCTCTGATGGAATACTTACCACATAGTTCTGAGTTCTGGGTTGGTGAGTACTCTCTCTACAAACTGGCTCCATGGATAGGAGGGTTGGAGTACATGGCTCTGATGGGATACTTACCACATAGTTCTGAGTTCTGGGTTGGTGAGTACTCTCTCTACAATTCTAGCTCCATGGATAGGAGGACTGGAGTACATGGCTCTGATGATGATTTTTATTTGAGATAATATCCTGTCTGCCGTTGCCTTATCTTCACATACAATGGTAAAAGCTCCTGCTCTCTCACCTTAAAATACAAAATTTTGTATTGTTAAAATAGAGATGAAAGTGCTATTTAATATTGGGAAAATTTTCATCAAATATTCAGTATTGTAAATTATGCCACCTGAGTTCAAAGGTGATACAAAAAAAGTTTAAGGCGAATATAATTACATTCCTTTTGTTTTCTTATTATTACAGTGATTTTGATTGGTTAATAGTACTTCATTAATAAAGTTTTAACTTGATGAAGCTAAACAGCATGTGGAACCTTGACAACAACTTGCATTGAGTAATTTTAAAAAATACATACAATGCATTTTGTGCAATCTTATCGATTAACCTACGCAAACATAATTTTTTTAACGAAATGTAATTACATACATTGAACATAATATTTTGTAGTTCTATTGGTGTGTAAAAGGGTGCACACATTTTCAAAATGAAGTGCTACCATGCTTAATGATAAATGTGATTGGGTCATCGCTTTTACACACCAATAGAACTACAAAATATTGCATTAAATGTATTTATAAAGTATCCGTTACAAATAAGTAATAAACACATTTGTAACAAGAAATGTGTGCATTAAATTTGTCCATAGTGTAGACAAACAACAGGTGTGAGCTTTGGTAGGTATTACCAATGGGCTTTCAAAAAAATATATGGTAAACATAGTATAAAATTGACGGAATAAACCAATGAACTGAAATTAAAACTTAAATTGTTGTCAAATTTACCATAAAGTCCCATATTTTTGGCATAGGATTGACAAAGAGCAACCTCATGTCCATCTGAAATAAACTGTCTAAGGGCAAAAGCATCCTTTGAGATGTCCCCACTGGCAAATCCCTGGTAGGCCATGTCAAAGAATGGATAGAGCTGCTTCTCCTTCATCACTTTACTCATTTCCTTCCATTGTTCTGGCTGTAATACAATGCAATAACAAAACTTTGATATCAATTTTCATTTTTTTAGAATCATGATCACAAAGTCAACACTATCAGTTGTATATCCTCAAACTGGTAGGCTCCTGTGTTTTTTATCTATCAGTGAGTCTTTGGACGTTAAATATTTGAAACCTAATGATAGGTTTGCATTATTTATTTTAAAAAGAACACAAACTTATAAAACTTTTCAACTTACTAGCGTGTGTCTAAATATTTATAAATTATGTAAAACAAGAAATATTAATTTAGAAGTAAAAATTATTCAATAGAAACTAAGATTACTGTGAACAATGCTCACAATGGACATTCCTTCCTACAAACTTCTCTTTAAAAAAAAAACATAGTCCATTTATCTCTCATGAATTATATCAAAAGCATAAATTTCTAAATGCACTTGTAAAATGCATCATGTAAATTTTAGCAAAATCTATTGAGATGTTTAGGAGGCATTGCATTTAAGAGATGTGTGGATAGAAAGACAGACAGATGTATAACCCAACATACAAACCTTTGGATCTACTCCAGTGGGATTGTGAGCACAGGCATGTAAAACTACAACTCCACCAGCTGGGATTTTCTGAAATAAAATACATAATGAAATGATAAACAAGGCTTCAACTTTTATGATATTTTTTAAAAGATGTAATTTCCATTTTCATATATGTAGTTCACATTCTAGATTAGGAGAGGGGCATGATCTTTTTCTGTTAATGTGTTTTGGTAATTTTTGGTCAGCTTTGGTAACTATTATTTTAAAACTGAATTGACTGTTGACTGTTTTTATAGGGTATTTTTTTATGTCCTTAGAGAGAAAAGGAGTCTTTGGGGAAAAAGGAAAATTGTTAACCTGTTGTGAAATTGATGATCAAAATACCAGATTCTCACCAATTTATCGTCATAATTTTTGGGTTTTTTTTGGCAGGGAAATTTACTGTTGATGTTTTCCCCTTTTTACAATTCAATTTAAATATTGTATGTTTATGAGATGGCTTTGTACTTGCTAACATTTTATGTAAAGAGGAGGACTTCTAAACTTTTGTCAAGTCTATTTGTTTTGTTCTTTGAGAAGAAAGTTCATTAACATTGTATATGTTAAATGATGTCACAATAGTTAAACTTTTGAAAAAACTTATAGTGTCAGAATTGACCATAATTTCTATTTACAATGGACTGAGATTTGATGTTATGAAAGTTACCCATTTATATTGACCATTTCAAAAAAGATATCACATACTATACTATCATACAGATTCTTATACTGACTTACAGAAATATCTTCCATTGCACCATTGAAATCAAAGCCACAAGTTTTAGGATCATAGTATCTGTAACTTTTAACATCCAAACCTGCATGTCTGAAAACATGGAAATATCATTGCGCCTTTTATCATTGACATTTCAATTCTGAAACATTTTAAATTTGAATCTACCATATGCTTGCTTGTTTTTACCTAAATTTACCATAAAAATAGTTGATTTAATCTTACACCCTTTTTAAACAGTCTTCTTATGATAAAAAGACCAAACTAAAATTTCTTTGCTCATTTCATGATAAAACATCATTAAGAACAAAAGTTAAAGTTGCACAACAATACACTTACTTTCAAAATAGTGGTACTTTTAATAAACATTTAATGAGTGCTCTTTTATAAAAACATTTAAGACTTAATACATGTATAACTTACTTGAAAATTGGCCCATGATTTCCCCATGTTGGTGTTGGTACATAAAACACTTTGCTCCTTTCATAAAAGTTTGACTGTCATGAAAAATAATAAGATATCCAAATTACTAAAAGTATCGTGTACAAAGCATAGTATAACAAACAGATTTTGAATAATTATGGAAAGATTAGTTAGAAATGAGATCAGTTCATCATCTGAAAATTCTATATTTTAATCAGATAATATCTAGTAATAATCAAATATGATTAAGGAACTTATAAGAAAATACATATAATTTTAAGTACACAATTAAACTAGTTAAAGGAGAAGGTTCACAAACACCCTTATTTGGCAAAAATTTTAACTTCAATATTTCCTGTTATAATTCTTTACTTAGTAAGTATAGTCATGTGCTTGGTTTCTCTAATTCTGAACTTCTTTTTGACATATTATAAAAGATCAATTCAACCATAGGGGTCAAACTTGGGAAATTTAACGCAAAATCCCAAATTTCACCGTATTTTGCTACTTTTTGGTTATAAATTGGTAAAAAAAAATATGAGCGCAATCAAGGGCACCCTTCATATTTTCAGAAAACCTTTAATATGTTCATAATTATGATCTACTTAATTATGAAGGGTGTCCTTGAGTGCGCTCTATATTTCCAAAGCACAAATGTGCATTGAAAAAAGGCTAAATCTAAAGATTTTAAATATTTTTTTGCAAAATGCCGAAGATTGTGACTTCATTGCGACGTAGTTATGTCACAAATCAAACTTTTAATTGCATATGTTTTACATATATCCATAGTACTTTATCTGCAACAAATATGACATGATTATCTAATACTTGAAATTTTAGGGCCAAATATGAAGGTTCGTGAATCTACTCCTTTATGTATGAACATGTACGTACAAAAAAAGCAGCACCAAGACGTAAAGATCCAGTTCCTGAGACTCCCTGGGCAGTAGCATTCTGTAAATATATGAGAAAACTTATAAAGCAAGGGAAATACATGCAATTGTGCAGAGGGCTAATAAAAAGACTAATATCAATCTAATGATGTGAATTTTACAATTTAGTAATAAGTAAATAATGCGACACCACCACAATATCACATAAGAGAAGTTATTGGTTTTTTTTTTTTCAAAATCAAAACCTTCACCATTTCTTTATATTAAAATAACTTGGAAGCAAAATGTTTATCTAAATATTTAGTGTGATCTCCTTATAAATTAATTAAATTAATTAAGATCAAGATCAATGCTTAAAGCATGCTATAGATAAGAACATGATATAAAACGTTCAGATGATATGTTTACAATTTGAAAACTTGTGATATTTCTCAATGGGTGAGGTTTTTGAACAAGTGGGGTTCATGGGGATTTTAATTTATAAATTGTTTTAAAATTATTTTTTCATATCATACGATTTTTGAATTAAGAAAACATGTAATTGAAATTGATTTTATAAGAAATGACCACAATATTTTTTCTGTCTATTTGAAATTACATTTTAAAATGTGGTACACACTTTTGTCTTTTGTGTAAAGTGCTTCACAGGTTACACAGTGTGTGCCAGATTTTAAATAAAATGTTATTTCGAATAGACAGAAAAAATATTGTAGTCATTCCTTAAATATAAAGCTGATAACTTAGAAGCAAAACATTAATCTACAAAACATGTAAATACCAATTTCTAAAAGCCTTATATCATTGCATATAAAGAACACCTACTCGGCCATTATTGACAACATCACTATTTTCACCAAAGGCTAACTCAGCTGAAGCCTTACAGAAGGCTGGTGTTCCACTTATAGGAGCATACTCATGGTCAACATTGTCATCAAACATCTGTTTCTCAGCCTGAAATTATCATATACTTTTTTCGTTAATTTCAAAATAATATATAACAAGTTATAGCATGGCTTAACATTGAAGGCTGCTTGCTGTTTTGCAAGCCAGATTATTCAAATTTTAAATTTGCTGCTGATTTTGTAACTTGTATTACACAAAATTACTCCTCATCTCATTATCTTCAAACTTAATTAGATACTCTTGCAAGACCTAATAAATATTGTTTCTATCTATATTTTACAAGTAGTTCAGGTTCCTTAGCTCTTCATGGTCCTTATGCTTTTAATTGTTAGGCAGACATGAAGAGCTACTAAACCACAGATGTGTACATTTTAAAAGTTCTGTGACATGATTAGCCATATTTTAAAATTAGGTTATTTAGTTCTTAGGCCCCAGGAATATAAATTTCATTAGGAAATACACTGTACCGTTTTAACACAGTTAAGAATAAAAGGTTTGCCACTGTCATCTCTGTATGCTCCAACTCCTAAGTTTATCTTTTTAGGATTGTTGTCCTTCTTAAATGCTTCAGTAATACCAAGAATGGCATCTGGAGGCCCCATTTCAACATTAGCCCATGTTGAGCTGAAACATAAATTAAAATTAATTTTCATGCAAAATTTTTGTTTATTCTGTTTCAAATTCAACAAAACAATGATTAAATCTGTACCTAAAAATCAATGGTTGTCAGATTATATATTTATATTTAAAAGCTCCATCACAGTGTGCATGGTGTGTTTGATCATCTAAACCATAACCTAGATACATTTGTATTGCATCAAGTTCAAAAGCAAATGTTTATATGTGTTCATGTTTTGTGTAATTCCTTATGTTCAGTTCCACAATTTCACAGGCCTAACACTGATTTTTATCCAACCAGACATGCAGAAATTCCTTCTTTCTTATGATCTGCCTACGTATGTGCGTCAGAAATGGATTAGCCTTATCTGTCTATAACCCTTTGGTTAAAATATTAAAAATTCCGATATTTTTTTAATATTAAAAAATGAATTTCTAATATTAACAAGTGTGGCCACTAAAAGTATGTCTCGCCTGCCGGCACCATCACTAAAATCAACTACCTAAGCTTTCATTTCTTGATATAAACACAAAAAGTGTCTGTATACCCAATATCAGATGCCTAGCTATTATACTATTCAAGCAATCCATTGTCCACACAAGTATTATAAAAAGTTTTCTGCCTGAAAAAACCTAAGTTCACAGAGTCACTGGAGCGTAAAAATGGGGTCATGGTCACATGGCATGGTGACAGTTGCGTTTTCTATAACCGCAACTGTCTGTATATCCAATATCAGATGCCTAGCTATTATAATTTTCCGGCAATTCATTGTCCACAAAAGTCTTACAATAAAGTTTTTTGGCCTTAAAAAGACCTAAGTTCACAGAGTCACTAGAGCGTGAAAATGGGGTCAGGGTCAAATGGCACGGTGCCAGTTGCGTAGACCATTACCCCAACTGTCTGTATACCAAATATCAGATGCCTAGCTATTATGCTTTTCTTGTAATTCACTTTCCACAAAAGTCTTACAAAAGGGGTCTTTTGGCCTGAAAAAAACATCTAAGTTCACAGAGTCGCTGAACCATGAAATTGGGGTCAGGGTCAAACAGCATGGTGCCAGTTGCGTAGACCATAACCCCAACTGTCTGTATACCAAATATCAGATGCCTAGCTATTATACTTTTCTTGTAAATCATTTTCCACAAAAGTCTTACAAAGGGGTCTTTTGGCCTGAAAAAACATCTAAGTTCACAGAGTCGCTGAACCATGAAATTGGGGTCAGGGTCAAACGGCATGGTGCCAGTTGCGTAGACCATAACCCCAACTGTCTGTATACCAAATATCAGATGCCTAGCTATTATACTTTTCTTGTAAATCATTTTCCACAAAAGTCTTACAAAGGGGTCTTTTGGCCTGAAAAAACATCTAAGTTCACAGAGTCGCTGAACCATGAAATTGGGGTCAGGGTCAAACGGCATGGTGCCAGTTGCGTAGACCATAACCCCAACTGTCTGTATACCAAATATCAGATGCCTAGCTATTATACTTTTCTTGTAATTCATTTTCCACAAAAGTCTTACAAAAAAGTTTACGCCGTCGCCGTCGCCGTCGCTGCCGATGCCGCCGCCGCCGGCGCCAGCGGAAAGTAATACCTATGTCTCGCCTTCAGCGACTAAAGTCGCAGGCGAGACAAAAATTGAATTTCTAATATTAAAAAATGAATTTCTGATATTAAAAATTCAATTTTAAATATTAAAATATAGGGACTTTTGTCCACTTTGGCTTGCCATATTGATTTTAAGTCCTTGATTTATTTTCTTATATCTGGTACTACATGTTGGGGGTCAATGATATTTCATCACTATCTTGTGTAGTGCAACTGCCAACACCAGCCTCTCAATATTTACCAAAATAATTTGACAACCACGTACTGTCAAGTTAGTCTCTATTACTGTATTTACATAATCTGTTTATTGTGGCAAATCTGATCAGCTTAGTGTCTTAAGTATAACAATACAATTCATCATGTTCATATCTGTTTTGGCTTTAATTTTCTCAGGGTTGTCAAGTTTTTTTGAGCTGCATGCATGAGATTCGATGAAAAATTGAAAGATCAAAGGAAAAAACAAGAACGGAATTTCTGAGTCCCCCGCCCAGCATAAAAAATTCCAGGTCGGCTCGCTAAACAGGAAGTAGGTAAGTGTCAGACCTGAAAACACATCCCACCATATGAGACCCGTACCTGAAGCTGTATACCAAATATCAAAAGTCTAGGATTAAGAGTAGCTAAGAAATCTGTTACTAAATTTTTTGCATTTTTGACCTTAAAAAAATTCTAAGTCTGCTCTCTGAATAGGAAGTAAGTAAGGGACAGACCTAAAAACGCATCCCACCAAATATGTCCACATCGTTCTTGTTATTTTAGCCCCTGAGGAAGGACTTGCAGTCCGAAAATTTGGGCATCTTTTATTGTTTTATAAATTTTTACCTTTTATTGTGATTTTCTTGTTTGGATTTTACCTTTTAAATGTGGTTTTACCTTCTAAACTATTGTTTTGTTTACAAATATAAAAAGCCTAAGATTAATAGTAGCTAAGAATTCTGTTATGAAAATTTTTCCATTTTTGACCCTAAAAAAATTACAAGTTGGCTGGTTTAAGGTCAAGTGGAAGAAAGGAGTGACACCATGAATTTTTTTTATATTGACATATATTGTCGGGCATGAAAGCTAGATTCTAAATATCTAAATAAAAATGGGGGTCACCGATTTTGTTTTTCCACTATCTAACTTTAAAATCGGGTCTCTTTCTACCAAAATTAGTATAGAATATATAGAGAATTCCGTAAAATAAGTCCGTAGTCGGACAAAATAATACTGAAAAAACAAATTCCTCACCATGAAATTTTTTCTAAAACAGATATGTTGTAGCTATGATTTTGAGCTTTACAACCATGTATAGAAAAATATGGGTCACCGATTTCGTTTTGTCTCTATTTTCATCCGAGTGTGACATAATGTTGAAAAATACGTGTTTTTTTCTACGACGTCTTGCTTGACGTCGACGTTATTTAGATCGAGCGTCTTTCAATAAAATTCGACTTAAATTTTTTCTAGATTGCTAATAAAACATAACACTTTTCGAGAATGCGCAGTTTCTGCTGTTTATTCTATTTTTATATATTTTTGCCTACAAGTGTGTAAGAAATTTTGAAAGATGCAGCTTCCTAAAAAAATCTTTCTCTTCACAGTTTATGTTTACTTACATATATTTGAATCTTTTATGTATATGAAATACACCAATTAGACGGTTTTTTTTTTTATATAAGGCAGTATTACCGGGGCTGTATTCTGTTATCCTATGTTATGTACAAGAAAAGTACTAATTTGGCTTTAAAACTGAAGCTCAATTTTTCCCCTGCGTTTCTTACATTTTTGCTGCATTGAGTAAGATTCTAACATTTAAATGTTTAACATTAAGGCACTGTTACAAGCAAGAACAGAACCCCCGTCGAGCGGCAAAAATTTTAAGTCTGCTCGTTAATCAGGAAGTAGATAATCGTCAGATATCAGAACGCATACTGCCATATGAGAACCCTTCCTGGAGCAAAGGCGAATTTAGAACCGGCGTGTCGGATGCGCGCCCTCCTGTTTGACAGAAAATTTTGGTTATGAACTGTATGAAACAAGAGGCACCACCACACTCCCGTTTGAAAATTTCTGGACCCACCGCAATGAAGCTAAATACTAAATATGGAAGGCCTAAGACTAATAATAGCTAAGAAATCTGTTACGGAAAAGTGTGAGGGACCAACCCACGGACGCCCAGCATTTCCCACCATCGGAGACTAAAAAAAGATAGTTAACTCAGGCAGTTGAGACTATCGTTTTAGATATGTATTTTCAGACCCATGTCGAGGCTAATTTTACCAAACTCTGCTAAGAGGTCTTACGTGCATAGAATATTGCTCTCCGCATACACGGGACAACCCTTTTTGTCGTTTCCGAAGTACTGTTTTATAAACAATTTTGGATAATTGCAAATAATGGGTTATTTTTTGTCGGACTTTATTCCTTTGTTGACATGTTGTATATGAATGCATGGAGTAAATTTGCATGATGAAAAATTCAAGGATTCTTTAAATTGTTCTATCCACCATTAGTCAGGTTGCTATATATGTATCATTGATTCCGGCTGTGCATCGTATTGAGTACGGATATATTATTACTTCAAACATTTTTTTTACAGTCATTAAAATAGAGGACAGAAGACTTAAGAAAACATGTTAATATTTGTTTTTTTTTCTAAGTGTTTGTTTGTTTTGTTTTTATGCTCCGCAGGTATAAGTATATTGTTTAACACGTGTCCGGTCGTCCGTTAATCACGCACGTTTTCATGGCTTTTTTACATTTTTCCACATGCTGGAAGATATTGAGCAAATTTCTTGAATATCGTGTAAGAGAGTCTATCAAGATGATTTACATATCGATGCCGATGGTCTTAGAAAATGTTACGAAAATAGCAGTTTTCCGGATGTTTTTTCTACAATCGTTTTCAAACATCGCGGGGGCATCATATGTGTCTTACAATCAAACAACATAGCTACCTGTAGTTTAAATGGTGGCCGCGATGAAGAAATCTTTTACTCTAAACATCTTATTCTGGCCAGTGTATTTGATCGGATCTGGTTGAGTAGCAGTTCCGTAATGGAATGATAGCGTCTTTATTTAAATTCAACTTTAAATAAAAATACAAACTTTGAATTTCTAATTGTATTTTTGAAAAGTAAAAAAATATGATAACGGGAAAATCGTAAAATACAAATTTGTTATTTTGACTTCTAACGACCAAGACTAAAACGGAATAAGACATTTCTTAACGACGCTTGGTCGACCTAAAAAATAAGGATATTTCTTCTTGTTGTGTTGGTTAATAGTATATATATAAGTAAGGCCAATTGACTTAGTGTCAATTTGGACTATGCATAATTTTACAAAAGATATTTACCTTAGAAATGTTAGCATTTCGTTAAACGGAAAGTAGATGAGCAACAGGCCTGAAATGAATCCTACGACATGGGACCCTATGTTAATGCTGCATACCAAATATCAAGAAGCTATAATAAGTTATTGCTGGAAAAAAAACAGTTACGAATTTTTCCCTGCCCGCCGTCCGACTATTTTACAACCAAAATATTCGTTTTGTACCAAGATAAGGATAAAAATGTTGTCCTTTTAAGATATTTGCATTTTTTTTTCTGCCGAACGAACTGACAAAAAATGGTCATCCGATTGTTTCTGTCCGTTCGTATCTCTGTTAATCAAAGTTTGTGTTATTTGGACTGATTTCAGTTGATTGAATTTTTCAAAAAATATTTACAAATTTTGTTTGTTTATGTTGAAATTACCCAAAATAATAATGAACATGCAAGCTGCGACGCACCCCAAAAGAAATTGTTCTTTTCAGAATCTTATTAGGCTTTTGAAGTACAATTATGACAAAAGACCCCGTGTGGTATCGAATGTGTCTTCAGAATTCATAGTTTTGTCTGTCTATACATGTAACAGATTTCTGTTAATAAATATACCAGGCACTGATCCAAAGAGAGGCGTATAGGGTGTATACCCCTCTAAAACTGACAAAGTATATGTTTTTTTCCACGTAAACAAAAAAAAAAAAAAAAAATTCGAGCCTCGCTTCGCCTGGCGAAAAACAACAACAATATTTTTTACGCCTCCCCTAAACTGAACTAAACTTGTAATACCATTATATAATATGCCGGATTGAAAAGAAATTGATAAAATTAGTCAGCAAAATTATATTATATGAATCATAGAGTCTCTAAACAGAAAAACACAAATCAAACAGAAACAAACCAAAAAAAAAACAGCAGAAAAGGGAAAAAACAAGATGGAATCATTATAAAAATATCCAATATGTTCAGAACTTTACAATGTTCAAATTGAAATTTGGTCCATTCCACTCGGACGTTGAACGTCATAAATGATGACGACGTCGTCAATAGAAAAGGGGCGTGTCCGACGGATTTGTAAACAAGTGACGCTAGATGGCGTTGACTTACTTCAACTTGACCTTAACAGGAATTTGGTAAGTGACAGACCTGAAAACACATCCCACCATATGAGACACCTTCCTGATGCTGCATACCAAATATCAAAAGCCTAGGATTAAAAGTAGCTGAGAAATCTGTTATGAAAAACAGTGTGACGGACGGACGGATGCACACATGGACGCCCGCAATTTCTATGTCCCCGCTCCATGTTGCGTCGGGGACAATTTAATGATCAAAGAAATTTGCTGCCAAATTGCTGACTAGATGTGTCAGTCTCACGTGAGTTGTGTGACGCTTGACAGGTCTGCATAATTTCACCATAGATATCCTATTTATTTATAATTAATCATTGTAATGATCCAGCCCCTTGAGGGACCATGATTGGAAATAAAATATGTCTTTTACCTTATACATGTAAGTTACACAACCAGTACATGACAAAAAATATGTTTCCTATTATGCAGGTGATTTTTTTTCTAATTTTGTTTGTACTTTTAGTAACAGTAACTAAGATGAGGCATAGGCAAAATAAAAGTAATTCATACCCTTCTTTTGCACCAGATACTGATGCACATTGTGGTAGAATGCGTGTTAAATTTGTAAATTTTCTAGCCTGTCTCAGAGCCATGTTCAAGGTCAGAATATTCTGTTCAGTGAAAGGGGAGATTACTGGGACTCAGTTGATAAATTAGTGAATGAAATATAAAACTTACAATATTCATTCTTTTTTATAGGTATTTCTTAAAATTCCTATTTTGATGTCCTTTTTAAATGGGTCTTTAAATCTATTAAAAAAAATTCTTATGAAGAAATGAACACAAAAATTGCGAAATAAAATTAAAGGGAACTGGATCGGTATTTATTTGTCAATGTTTTAGCATTTTTTAAATTTTAGAAACAAGGAAGCTGAATCAGGAAGAAAAGATGCTCGTGGAAATGATAAAATAGTCAAAATATAGATCATTGAAATGTAGTAAACGACAATTTGTTATTTCTTCTGTACACGTTTATTTTTTTTACACCAAAATGGCAGACCAAACGAGACATTTGAAGACACACACACCTGTTGGAAACAGAGTATCCAGTGTTAGCACAAGAAGTCAACAAGACAATGTTAAGAAAATAGCAATCACAAGAGAGGGAAAGCTTCCTTTATTGAGGGGCATTGATCAGGTAATTTGGGGACACAAACGCCACTATATAGACGCACGTAAAAAAAAAAGGCACTGGCTACATTTTACACGGCTGTGTAAACCTAAGAATTCGTTAGGTTTACACGTGTAAAAATAACAAAAACTTAGGTTTACACAGAAAAGTAAAACTGGATCATAATGACGGTGACGGAACTGAAATGTGTAACAATAGTTATTGTTACACACCTTATTTTAACACACTTATATTTATGTCACATATTTTTTTTCTTGTATCCAAATCTTCAGCCTTCTTTTCCTTTAAATAATTTCTTTTACCATAATTTTTGCAGTTTAAATTAAAGTCAAAACCTCGAACATTTGCTCACACAGCATAAGTTAACATTGAACAGGTCATCACATTACAAAAGAAAAGATAAGAGAGTGTGTAAATATGTCGATACTAATGATATTTGACAAAAAAATATAAATATCAAAAGAATAAAAACATACTTTACGGTGGACGAATGGAACTTCCTTAAAAAGGGGGTCTCTGAGACAAAAGACGGCGGTATAACTCTGAGGAGTAAGCAGCTGTGACATATCACTTATTTCACATCGTCACAATATCGATTTGCCGTAATTACAAGTGCCGTAATAATAAGAAAATTCTTATTGTTACAGTCGTTAATGATTCGGTCTCTGTCCCGTCATCTGTTCCCGATTTTCGTCTTTGCCGTAAATGGAAACCGGCTCCCTAATGGGAACCAGCCTAGAGTAGGCGCTGATGTCCACACTTAATTCACCGTCAATCAAGTGTGATGGAAGCCTTACTTAGTTTCATCAGAAATGTGTAGCACTGAAATCGGCACAAAAAGCACCTACTAGATTTGAAGACCATGCTCCGTTGAACAACCTGGTGTGACTAAATATTTTATTATTACATACTGTGTTATTTGATTGGAAGTAATAAAAAATGTTATTTGATAAATATGATAACTGTTAGTTCAAGAATGGTAAAAATGCATAGTATTTAGTATTAGAAAAAAATATAACAATTTTTCCGCTACTTTTTGAAGCGTGTAAAAATAAGGTGTGTAACAATAACTATTGTTACACGTTTCGGTTCTGTCACTGTCATTGTGATCCGGTTTTACTTTTCCGTGTAAACCTAAGTTTTCGTTATTTTTACACGTGTAACCCTAGTGAATTCTTAGGTTTACACAGCCTTGTAAACATAGCCAGTGCCAAAAAAGAATTCACCATGTTGATTGCTTGTTTTTAGGGTGCAGGACATAGTAATTCAAAGTGACGTCATTGGACCAAAGCAATGTCATTTCCATGCTCTGAATAAAATCTGGCTATCACTTGTACTATGGACATTTATATATCAATAAAAAGATAAATCTGCACTCTTACTGATGGTCTCTATTTTATGAATAAATAAAAGTCAGTATAGTCCAATAAAAGTGCCAAAAACAGAACTAAAAGGGGGTGTTTTAGTGAAAAATTAAGGGGGGTCATCACATTTTCTAGACTTGATTTCAGTAACTTCTACAATAATGAAAATACCTGAACCAGAAATATCTGAAAGGCCATGTTTCCTTTTGTAAACTGTGAAAATATTGGGGTACGTTTACCTGCTTTTTTTTAGAAATATCTCTGTTTACATAAAAAGTGGCGAATTGTCACATTAAAAAAATGGAGGGTTTTATAGTTATTCCCCTTTGTACAAATATTATCTAAAAAATATTTTATTTTACAAAAGCAGACCTGATATGATGTTTTTCATGCAGAGAAGTATGTAAACAATCACAAAAGTACAAAATAAATGGTCATTCTAACTTCCCGTACAAAAATAGACAGGATTCCCTTCACTCATTGGTCAATATATTGGGCTACCACCCCTAGTCTTTTCTACGAAACTGTGTCTGGCATCGTTAAAGGCAAAAGAATTGTTAAATGTATTACATTTGCTTATTTTTTCTGGTTCGGTATTTCATTGCGATTAAAATGGTACCTCAGTTTTGTCGTTCGCTTTAAAAATGACGAAAACATAGTGATTCTCATGCAAGACCCCGCAATAGGTTTTTGGCCCATTTTGTCTAAGTGGATTTTCTTTAACCAGAACATTGATTATTTTCACTTAACAATGGTGTTCTTATACTTTAACATTACTTTCATAATTTTTGCAATACTTTTATTGCAATATTAAGGTAAATCTATCTTTTCTTATGGCAATTTTTTAGTTTTACTCTCTGATTTTCATGTAATATAGCCATACCAAAGTCTTCTTAGCTATTGTTTTAACAGAGGTTACATAGCTGTATCTAAATAACATTTATATTGAGCTTTTAGATGAACTTATTAGAAGTGTATGAATGTGAAAAATAATTTTACACCGAGCCAAATGAAATGTTCCAATTACATGTACTATTTTGGGTTTCGAAATCACATGTACTTCATCCTAGGAAACCGAAACAATGAAACGTCACAAATGACGTCCCATAAAACATAATGACTTTGCCTACTTGACCGGTTGCTATGGTGTTTTTGCATAACATATTAATATTAGAAAGCTACAAATGGACCATTACATTGGTATTGCGTGTATAAGCAAATTCACAATTGGTTGCAGCACTAAAATGGACTGTAATAGACCAGGTAAAGCATTCAAAATATTATTATATGCCTTTTAAAGGCAAAAGAATTGTTAAATGTATTACATTTGCTTATTTTTTCTGGTTCGGTATTTCATTGCGATTAAAATGGTACCTCAGTTTTGTCGTTCGCTTTAAAAATGACGAAAACATAGTGATTCTCATGCAAGACCCCGCAATAGGTTTTTGGCCCATTTTGTCTAAGTGGATTTTCTTTAACCAGAACATTGATTATTTTCACTTAACAATGGTGTTCTTATACTTTAACATTACTTTCATAATTTTTGCAATACTTTTATTGCAATATTAAGGTAAATCTATCTTTTCTTATGGCAATTTTTTAGTTTTACTCTCTGATTTTCATGTAATATAGCCATACCAAAGTCTTCTTAGCTATTGTTTTAACAGAGGTTACATAGCTGTATCTAAATAACATTTATATTGAGCTTTTAGATGAACTTATTAGAAGTGTATGAATGTGAAAAATAATTTTACACCGAGCCAAATGAAATGTTCCAATTACATGTACTATTTTGGGTTTCGAAATCACATGTACTTCATCCTAGGAAACCGAAACAATGAAACGTCACAAATGACGTCCCATAAAACATAATGACTTTGCCTACTTGACCGGTTGCTATGGTGTTTTTGCATAACATATTAATATTAGAAAGCTACAAATGGACCATTACATTGGTATTGCGTGTATAAGCAAATTCACAATTGGTTGCAGCACTAAAATGGACTGTAATAGACCAGGTAAAGCATTCAAAATATTATTATATGCCTTTAAAGGGTGCAGGACATAGTAATTCAAAGTGACGTCATTGGACCAAAGCAATGTCATTTCCATGCTCTGAATAAAATCTGGCTATCACTTGTACTATGGACATTTATATATCAATAAAAAGATAAATCTGCACTCTTACTGATGGTCTCTATTTTATGAATAAATAAAAGTCAGTATAGTCCAATAAAAGTGCCAAAAACAGAACTAAAAGGGGGTGTTTTAGTGAAAAATTAAGGGGGGTCATCACATTTTCTAGACTTGATTTCAGTAACTTCTACAATAATGAAAATACCTGAACCAGAAATATCTGAAAGGCCATGTTTCCTTTTGTAAACTGTGAAAATATTGGGGTACGTTTACCTGCTTTTTTTTAGAAATATCTCTGTTTACATAAAAAGTGGCGAATTGTCACATTCAAAAAATGGAGGGTTTTATAGTTATTCCCCTTTGTACAAATATTATCCAAAAAATATTTTATTTTACAAAAGCAGACCTGATATGATGTTTTTCATGCAGAGAAGTATGTAAACAATCACAAAAGTACAAAATAAATGGTCATTCTAACTTCCGGTACAAAAATAGACAGGATTCCCTTCACTCATTGGTCAATATATTGGGCTACCACCCCTAGTCTTTTCTACGAAACTGTGTCTGGCATCGTTATGCCCCGCCAACTTTGTTGGGGGGCATATAGTTTTTCGGTCCGTTCGTCCGTCCATCCGTCCGTCCGTCCGTCACACTTTAGTTTTCCGCACTTTTTTTCGACATCCTTGCATATATTCAAAAGATTTTTGGTATGTGAGTCTACCATGATGAGTTACAGGTCAAGTTCGAGTTTCGTTCCGGTCCACAGATTTTGACCTAAATTACGGCCCTTGAACTTAGCAAATTTTGTAAAAATAAGTTTTCCGCACTTTTTTTCCACATCCTTGCATATATTCAAAAGATTTTTGGTATGTGAGTCTACCATGGTGAGTTACAGGTCAAGTTCGAGTTTCGTTCCGGTCCACTGATTTTGACCTAAATTACGGCCCTTGAACTTAGCAAATTTTGTAAAAAAAAAGTTTTCCGCACTTTTTTTCCACATCCTTGCATATATTCAAAAGATTTTTGGTATGTGAGTCTACCATGATGAGTTACAGGTCAAGTTCGAGTTTCGTTCCGGTCCACTGATTTTGACCCAAATTAGGGCCCTTGGACTTAGCAAATTTGGTAAAAATAACAGTTTTATTTTATTTGCCAGCGGTGCATCAGTGTCATCTTGACACATTTCCTTGTTTTCTCTCGATAACCATGGGATGTGGGAGTGTGTAATAACTCTCAACCTCAGTTGAAACACTGGTAATGAAACAGGTAAAATATTCATATAAAAATGTGAATGTATTGCCATCGGGTTTGATTGTTTCCAGGAGGAATTGCAGAAGACCACCCTGGGAGAAGCATGCCGACAGTCCTGATTTTAATTGTATTTATTGGTACACTTGTAAATTGAGAATTTGTGCACATTATCAAACATTACATCTTCTGGCGGTATGATCTTAAACAGAAGACGAAAATGTCAAAATCCTCAAGGCTCCATTAATGACACATCGCATTATCAAAACATCATAATATACATTTTTGTAGAATAAAAAAATGTAATTTTTTTATCAAAAATATAAAGTTGTCAATTGGGAAATTCAGATCATATATATCATACGTAATGAGAAATTTTAATGTGGAAACATTAACTTAAACATGTGAAAACACTGTATACGTGTAATTGATTTGTTCTCTCTCTTTTTCAGAATAGACCATTAGCAGCAATAATTCAAGACATTGCAACTGAGTAAGTTTCTTAACATGTTCATGATGATCTATGTAAAATATGCTAGTACAATGTATTTGCTATTGCTCAGTGTTTTATGATTTTTCTAAAATCTCACTTACCCAGATGTAAAATTGCAAAAAAATTCACTTACCCATAATAGAAATCAATGCAAAATTCTGTCTAATTCCACTTACCCTGGGTCAGATTTCACTTAACCTGGGTAAAGGGTAATAGGAATCCTAGAAACTTTTGCTGAGCATTTCAATGGGTAAAATTTTAATTCTGCTAAATTAAATTTTCTTAAATTCATGTGATACTGAATCTAAGTAAAATTTTACACCACCAAAAAATAACCCACAATAGGGTGTATTTTGTCTCAGTGATATTTAATCATTATGATCATTAGGTTAGAAAATGCTGCATAGATGGTAATTTTTTTCATCATGCTCATTAAACATTTAAAAACAAATGACAACATATTACTAAGTATTGTTTATATCAAATGCAAATATCGTTAATTTCTGTTTACAGATGGGAGTTACCAAATGCTGCTTCAGATTATTCTTTACAGTTTACAGAACCAAATAGAAAAACTTATATTACTGAGAGGGTAACATGCTTTTACAAACTAGAAATTGTGTTTTTTTTATAGTTTTATATAGAAAACAGTTTAAGTTACTATTGAATAACTGTACATGTAGATGACCTTACATAATATTAAGGATAGTCATTTCATTTGCAAAAAAAAAACCAGCTAGAAGACTTAGACTTTACATGACTGAGACTAGTGACTACAAATAATCAAGCTCATGACCAAATCTAGTAGTGACCTTGACATGAACATGTTATACAATAACACTAAAACACATTAGATGTGGGACCTTTTTGTTCTGCTCAAAACAAAAGCATATACAGTAGATTTGTTATATTTAAAAAACTTATGCTTGGAATATCTTTGTATAAAAAAAAATGCAGATGATAAAAAACATGCACTGATTTAAAATGTAGTGAGTTTCAAATAAAATCTAAGAAAATCTGCTGTAAATAACCAAAAGTGGTATTTCAGTCTAAAAGGGTTGGCATTTAACAATTACAAATGTATCACCCTCAGTTGGTGTATGGCACAGATGCCTCTTTCCCAAAGAGAGGAAGGTCACTCCAGGGCTACCTTACTTTTGAGGGAAAGAGTCTCTGGGTCACACAGCAACTACATCTAGGTTTATAACTGTTATATTATATTGAATATTAAAAAGATACTCAAAACAGCTAAAACATAAGACGTCACGTTTGGGTCACCTTACCATGCAACATTAATAGTTACCCTTTGACCGAAAAAATGGCTAAATGTCGCCTCTGTGAATCACAATAAAGATATCTACATGTATTTGTCTATATGAGTAAATAGAATTTAACATTGGTTTTATTTTATATTTACAGAGTCGTTCAGAACTACAGAATGGAAATGTATTAGAATTGACCTGGTCCCCAGTAAGTAAATATCATGCTCGGAAATTTGTTTTCATGTTAAGTTTTTTCATGATGTGCACTTGAAGATTTAATTATTAAAACAGGAGAATTTCTATTGACTTTGTATATGAAATGTACATATAGACTTACTGCAAAAATAACCAAAGAGTGAACAATAGAACATTAGTAATTCATTCATGGGTTTCTTGATGTTCCTTTTAAGTGATTTCATTGGTAAACCCATCAATTTTTAAAGAGGATAGCCAAGGTGTCAACAATGACCGTTCACAAATGAGTTATTTCTACAGTAACCATTGAAAAAGGCGAGTTTCCATTTATGACTGCTATCATAAAGGATTAAATGTTTCAATTAGTAAGAAACAGAGATTGTTTTAGTCAATAACTTGGTATCTTTTGAAAGTATTTTTATGCCCCCTCGACGACATGTCGGGGTGCATTAAGTTTTACTCATGTCCGTCCGTCCGTCCGTCCGTCCGTCCGTCCGTCCGTACGTACGTCCGTACAAATTTCCGTCAAGCTTTTCTCAGGAACCATACATGAGAATGATTTGAAACTTGGTAGGATGGTTGAGTATGACAAACTATATGTCCTAAGCGATTTTGAGACCTTTCGGACATCTACTTCTTGTTTGGGACTTAGGCCAATGTTAAAATATGTGAACATGACTATGAAAATTTCCGTCAAGCTTTTTTGAGGAACCTTACATGAGAATGATTTGAAACTTGGTAGGATGGTTCAGTATGACAAACTATACGTCCTAAGTTATTTTGAGACCTGTCGGACATCTACTTCCTGTTTGAGACTTAGGCCAATTTTAAAGTATGTAAACATGATATGAAAATTTCCGTCAAGCTTTTCTCAGGAACTGTATACCAGAATGATTTGAAACTTGGTAGGATGGATCAGTATGACAAACTGTATGTCCTAAGCTATTTTCAGACCTGTCGGACATCTACTTCCTGTTTGGGACTTAGGCCAATGTGAAAATATGTCCTTAGCGATTTTCAGACCTGTCAGAAATCTACTTCCTGTTTGGGGCCAGCGGGGGCATCCGTGTCCCATGGCCACATTCTTTCTTTATTTTATATTACTTTTATATTACTAGGCATAGTATATTCATTTTTGGTCAATCTCTTTATAAATGACAAAAATATTTGTCAAATGTTTTTATGCCCCCGCGACGACATGTCGGGGGGCATTAAGTTTTACTCATGTCCGTCCGTACGTCCGTACGTCCGTCCGTACGAATTTCCGTCAAGCTTTTCTCAGAAACCGTAAATGGGAATAACTTGAAACTTGGTAGGATGGTTCAGTATGACAAACTATACGTCCTAAGCGAATTTTAGACCTGTCGGACATCTACTTCCTGTTTGGGGCTGGATCGATTCCAAAATCGACATGAAAATTTCCGTCAAGCTTTTCTCAGAAACCATACATGGGAATGATTTGAAACTTGGTAGGATGGTTTAGTATGATAAACTATGCGTCCTAAGCGACTTTCAGACCTGTTGGACTTCGACTTTTTATTTTAGGCCAGCGGGGGCATCCGTGTCCCATGGACACATTCTTTCTTTATTTTTTAGTGGGGTATCAATCTTCATTGTTTTCATGAAAAAAAAACCCAACATTTATTTTCACAATGCATGAAAATTGATGCCCACAGTTTAAGTATTTCCACAGTACATTCATGTATATGGTCTAATCCTGTATGAATTTATTTAAAGGAGAAGAAGGCCAAAGATTTGTATACAAGCCTAAAGGATGGGAAACCAGAGGAAAGAATAGAAGCCCTGAAACAGCTCATCAATCTTTCTACAGACATCACATTTGCACATGAATTCATCAACAAAGATGGACACCACTTAATCATTCAATATATCACTGATAACAAAAAGTGGGTAGAAAACAATCGACCATACATTTACCCCTAACTATCAACTCAGGCACAAAACAAATGCCTATGAAATCTTTTGTTATATGTCTCAAAATCATTCATTTTTGTTTGGATGGACAAACGTATATGTTACCCTTGATAATAAGTTATCTTTTCATATAGTTCTTTCCAATAGAAAAAAATTATATCAAAAGCATAAGATACTTGACACTGATTACACCTGATGAGTTGCAGGACAGTTTAAAATTTTTATTGATTTTGACATTTTTTTCAAATTTATCAATGCCGTATAAATTTAGACATCAGCAGTCATGCTGACAGTGCAATACTATTCACGACATTATAATTGACAGTTTGCCGAGAAAAGATTCAAGAGTGAAAATATTTTGGATATTTTGAGATACATTTCTAGGCTTCTTTCTGTTTGCCAAAAACTTTTAGGCAAAGCATGGGAAATTTACTTGTGAGCATTGGCTCTCAGATTTTGTTTAAGTCTGAGTCTTAGACATTCCATTCCAAGTTTTTATAGAGGATGTTCTCAATAACTATATACTTGTACTAACCAAATTGTTGTTTACACCCACATTTCTTGCTTAAATGTTTATTTTGTTGATGTTTTCTTGAAAATTTAAACATAAGGCAAGTAAGATTACTGGATTAAGATGACATTTAATTGGTATACACTGCTGCATAAATAGGCTGCAGTCTGAGCTCAAATTATCCAACAATCAAATTATCAGTAGTTATACAATTTTGATGTCACCTGCAATGTGTTTCAAAGCGAGATATAGGGTCACTTTGCCACTATCTGTCACCTTGCAGTATTATTAAAAAAACAGTTTTTGAGCAAGTACATGCCATAGCCTCTTGTACTACTGGTTTAGTACTGTTCAAATTTATTATGTCAATCACATCTACTTACTGTTTACTAAATGTTTTTTTAGACACAAGCAACAAACCCCTTCCATAGAAGACACCATTTGAGTTACATGTATTTCTTTTTTGCAGCCCTGGTGAACCAATGACTTATCAACTGAAAATATTTTTGGGTTTGCTTGACCATCATATTTTTATGGCTGACATTCTGAAAGAAAGTTTTACTAAAAGGGTAATATTTTTTATACATCCTCATTTCATTTGAAAAAAGAATTCCACATTGTTGTATCAATCTAATGTATCATTAAAGACTGTTCAATAATCCAGTGGTGGGGGACATTACAGTGGGTATAACCCCCCTTTTAGTACTCGATACTTTGGGGTTTTTTAAGGCAGTACTCGGTACTCGGAGGCTAGAGTACCGTACTCGAAAGACATAATTAATAGTACTTGGTACTCAGATTTTGTATTATTCGGTACTCCGAGCAAAATTAAAGCAGTACTCGGTACTTGATGCTAAATTTTGAGAGTACTCAGTACTTAAAGGGGGGAGGGGGTTATACCCCCATTACAAACTCCTGTTAAATTAATAATGATCATGGGTTTATGTGAAGAATTTTGTAAGAAGCAACAAGGAAATATGCTGCTGGCCATCCTTGTACTGGCTAAAGATAAAATTCAATGCATATGATTCAATAGAAGATGAGATGTGAATAAGTTTACATTTATGTAACACATAAAGAAGTGGCAATTTAAAAATCCACAAACAAAAGAAACTTTCATTGTTAATGCCAGTAGTGCAGAGCTGCCAACCTTTCCGATTTTCATGTTTTCCTGATTTATTTGTGTGTATTATTTACAATGAATATAAGATGAACAATCACAGAAATATTTAAAATCCAATTTCAAAATTCAAAAGTTGGCAGCCCTCTTAAAGGCTACTCGTCATCTTCCAGTTGGCCCTAGATCAAACATATAATGTTTATGCTTTTAAACCAGTCTTAAAATGTTCAAAGAAAAACCGTTTTCTGGACATAGATCAACTAACATGGTATTTATTTATTTGCAGATAGTTGATTGCATTTTACACCCAAAGACTACAAGTTCATTACAGCCAATCTTAGAAATACTAGAGAATATTGTACTACACTGGTAGGTCTAGAAACAGCTTAGTTCAAGAGAAAAAAGGGGATCTTTCTATCAGATTACGTTATGTTGTATATAATTTTTTAAAGACCCCAAGTATGATTGGGGGGGGGGGGTTCTGAAGTATTTGCTAATATTTGTTGACTCATATACTTGTATTGGGTTAAAGCTTTCACTTGGAATTTTATTAAATCCTAAACTCATTTTGATTGCATGTATGAATCAATTTACATGTATAAAATGGTTAGGGTAATGTGACATTTATATAGACATATTCCTCCACAACAGAAATTCTAGTACTTCAAACTTCCTGAAAAATGGAAAATCATGAAATGAAAAGTGTATATTAAGTAGAAAATGTTGTATATACATGTACTTTGTTTATTTGACAGTAGTGACCTGAGCAAACATCAAGTTATTGAAGAGAATATGACCCCAGATAGGATCCAGAATTACCTTCAAAAGTAAGGATTTAGTATAAGTTCTCTCTGGTCAAGGGATTTCTGCAAACAGTTGCAATCATATATGTTATTGTGATGTCGCTGTAAGCAATAAACTGCTATCGATTATTTATTTTTCATGGAATTTGTCATTAACATCTGTCAACTGAAATTAGGGGCCCAAAAGGGAAAGAATTGTTACTTCACAAAAAAAAGACTACATTGATGCAACAAGTCTTAAGTTGATATAAATATATTTTGTGTGAAATATGCATACACCAAAGATTGCATTTGTTGAAAAGTTTTGATAGTCCACCATGGTTTAGCATGTGTCTTAAGTAATTGACCCAAAGATTAAATGTTCAACATATTGCTTTAGTATCATAATACAAATTATGCAAAATTCTTTTGATAATTTTAACTCAATAAATGTATTTCAACTAATACTTATACATGTATATTTTTTTTTCTAATTCTTTCTCTTAAATATGACATATTGCTTTCTTTGTGCTTACCATTTTCTGTTTTATTTTTTATTTTATATTAAATTATTATTTAAACACTATTCTAATTATAATGCAAAGTCTTCATTTTAGAATTTAATACATCTATCTTTATTTTCACCAAAAAGCATGATAGGAGTTTCAGTCTATGCTTCTTTTGCAATAAATATGCATTCATGAGCTGAATTTTAAAGCTGTGTTATATACAATTGCATGCATTTAATACATATTGAAGTGTTATGCTTTCAGACCCTCACCAAGGTTGGTAAAATTTTGCTTGTTTAAACAGAATTATGAACATAGACAGTGCCTGTTTGCTTTCTCTATTTGTTTGTAAAAAATAAAATCCCCAAAATAGAAGGTAGATAGATGAGGCTCCCGCAAGATTAAAGTATGACATATGAACTGAATGCTATCTAAGGGGGTCTTTTGCTCACATTTTTGGATTTGTTTTTAATACTATGCAGTATATTTTTAATATAGGGACAATATCAAAACAGAAAGCAGCGACAACTGGTCACGCTGAAGGCTGTTCCATTGTGAATTTTGAATTGCCATTTATATTGTAGGTTGTGTGGTATACACTTTTTCCACACCTCATTATCTCCTTCATTAACAGTGACTTTCAACATTTATTTTGTTCAAATTTTTTTAAAATTGAAAATGACCTCTGACCTCATTGAAAATCTACATTAATATTAGACAATAAAAGGTTTTTAAAGTGACTTTTTAACCTGTTGGGGTACCTTGCAGGAGCCCCATAGATATAAAATGAATCCCATTGTTTTGGTTGCTAGAATAAAATTCTGACGTAGTATTAACAAAGTATATGTATTCTATATGGTAATTTGTGATAAAGTTTCATATATACAATATATTGATTTATTAATCATGGAGATGATTAAGTTTAAGACGCCATTGATACAGAACCTCCTGTCCTGTGGTTCTATGGTCTATTTATCCTTCTTTTCATCCTTTACACTTAAGTCAAAACATATCTTGTTTTATAAATTTGCACTTTCTAAAATCCAAAGTAGAATCTGTATGAAATTTAATAGATTTATACATCATGGAATCAAATAAGAAGCTGGGGGGAAAAAACTTTATGGTTAAAACAAATATGTGCAAAGTGAGATATCAATGTTGAGATACTTTCTTTGCTAGCTTTGTTTCTATTTTCACAATAAATGTTGATTGAGAGACTTATTTTTTCAAACTGCTGGATAAAGCACTAATAGAAACTCAAGATTGCTAGATGCATTGAAATAGCTTAGCTTTCTAGATTGATGTGATGTATCATTTTGTGCATTCTGAATTCTTACCAATGCTATATCTATTAGATCAAGGGTAAATAATTATGTCTCCCTCCACTTTGGTGTGGAGACAAATTGTTTTTGTTTTGTCTGTCCCCCTTTCCGTCACAAAGTTTGTCAGCGCAACTCCTAGTCTGAAACTATTAAATGGAATTCAATGACACTTGGTTTGTATGAAGGACACCATATGTAGTTGTGCATATTACTTGGAAATTTTGATCCTCTAATTTTTGTTAAAGTTATGGCCCTTTGAACTTACAAATTTACTGAAAATTCTTATTGTGAGAGTTATGGCCCTTTGAACTTAGAAATTTGCTGAAAATTCTTATTGGTCAACTTGTCAGCGCAATTACTCTGAAATAATTGAACCAAATTTAGCTATCCGCAAATTTTTGTTGCCCTTTCGGAGGTTTGAATTTAGAATTATAGGGAAATGAGGGTGGTGGCATTGTTTCGTAGGCAAAATTCAGTAGAAACCTGTACAATTTGTGAAATTATAAATGAAGCCATTGTATAGTAGAGACATCTTCTTTAGATTAAATATATTATCATCAAATTGCTAAATTTGATTTACAATCTAAATTGTTTTCTATAAATAAGTAAAGATATCCAACTATGAGTGATACTAATTTTTATTCCATTGAGTGAAATATTTGTCGTAAAAGAAATGAGACCAGCAAGTTTCTTTCCACAAATATCTAGTGTATGTCATAAAAATCATACTGTTGGATTGATTAGTTCCCCTTTGAACACTTTCTTACACTCTTTGCCGCAAATGGACACTGCATTTTTAAACAATTCCATTTGCAACAACATCTTTAACCTCCGCCCTCTGAAATACTTATAATGCTTATACATATTTTTTCTGAAATATGGAGTAAATTTTGGAATATTTTCCATTTCTTTAACTATTCTTTTTGGCAATAAATCTCAGCTACTTAATTAAATAGCACTTAGCAATAATATGACTATTGTACTTTAAACAAAAGTGACTAATAAGAAATCTTTCAAATACCATAAGTTCTAATGTTTTGCTTTTTTAATGCAGCTTTTCTTGACGATAATTAAATTTTTCATGCAAACAATACATACAGTTAAAACAGATTTGTTCACAGTTGTGAACAGCAATCATATGAAATAGAATGTTTTACTATGTAGACAATGCATTATACATGTTATATGTTTTCTTTTCAGTTCAGAAGTACAGAAGAATGCTATAGCTTTGTTAAATGCACTGTTCATTAAAGCTACTCCAGAAAAAAGAAAGGTACGATCAAATGCAAATCAATACATGTGTACTAATGACAAATCTTCAGACAAGTGTTATAAGGGAAATAGAAAAAAAAACTACAACAACAACAATAAAATACCCAAAACAACTTAAAATAAGATTAGAGATATAATAAATACAATAAATGATAACAGATACATTGAATTGTGAGATTATTTGAAAAATATAATCCCAATATACGGTGGCATCTTGAATTTGATTATTTTTTGGTGGTTTGTGTGGCACACATTTTTTGGCAAGATTTCATTCAGTAAAAAATACAAGTACTAAAATTGTGAGTGTTTGGCAGGGGCAGGTGGGGATATAATTTTTTTACAGTTTTCTCAGCAACAACCAATCACAGCCTCTTGATATTTGGAATGCAACATCAGCATGGGGTCCCATAACATATAATATCTGTCACTCACCTATCTACCGCTGAACATAATCTTGCGATTTTTTTTACTTTGACCAATTTTATTAGTATATTATATATCTGTAAATTGGTGAAACTATGATAACCTGTTATTTTTATTATTTTTAGAAACTAGCAGATGCTATACAAAGCCGATCTTTTAGAAATGTTTTGATGTCTGTAAGTAAAAATCATCTTAATATAAGAAAAACAATATTATGTTTGACAGCAAAACTCATTTTTCAAAAATCTCATAAATTAACTTGCTGAGTGTTCTAAAATTCTTGTGCAAAGTTTTTGGAACTGTCACAATATATAAGATTTTGCAGAGTTTCTCAATTTATTCTGATTCATTGTTTGTTGAGTACCAAATTTCTTGTTTAATTGGTTGGGTTATGCACAAATTAAAGAATTCAAAGAATATAAATGACTGTAGTGGACCATCAAAATTTCAGTTCCAAAAACTGGTTCCTTTTCATAATACCACAAGAATTGAAACTTAAAAAAAAGTATTAATTCATTTATTTGCCTGGTTTCCATAAAAAGACTTTTCATTGAATTTTTACTTTCATGGTTTGCACATGTTACTAGAAGAAATCGATACATAAATAAATCTTATAGGCCGACTTCACATGGAACTCGAGTTTCAACCCGGGTTCCATGTGAACGGAAATGGAATTGACTCGGGTACAGACTCTCGGGTTCCGGAAGTACAAGGCCCCATCTATGTATATCTTTCTTTCAAATTTCATTGGATTGATGTCATCACATCCGGGATATAGAGTCGGTCTTGACGAACCCTTACCATACCCAGGGTTTGTAGAGATCTAACGGCGCGAAACTTAATCCAATCAGAGAAGGTCTTACATATGCACATTTAAAGCTTCCCTTCTCCCGAGATCCAAGTGAAGATGTGTATAGTTAGATTCTTATTTTTAAGGTTGAATATCACAAGTTCGCACACTTCTTAAATCATGATGCGTTCACCGACTCGTGATCATATTTTGGCTATTCACTCAACCCAATTGATTATCCTATAAGTACCCAACATATAATAACCACAATGGGAACTTCATAGTACATGTATAACAGTCCTCAAATTTTATCATAACAGAATGTAAAACACAGAATATATGTACATTGTTAACGATATGAAAACAATATTATTTATAATAACCATTGATAAGGTTTTGGTGTATTTTATAGCTAGTGCCCGATGAGGTGAGAAATATCATCTGTGTTGATATTGACAAATCCATTTTTAGAACTATAAATGTATCATGATTCAAAGCAAACTAGCTTCATCTTTAATCTTCGTGTTTAGATTTGCAGTGATTGTCTTACACTCTTGTTATCATATTTGCTTACAGTTTTAAAGCTTGTGCAAAATTTTGTCTTTATAAGATTTTCTGTACAAAAATTCTGTTTTCTTCATAAAACAGAAGATCAGTGATAATCAATGTTGTTTGACTGAAAAAAAAAAGCATAGTAAAATTGGTTTGGTCTGGTAAAAAATTATACTTTTACAAGGACTTGATTGTATATACATGTATGTGTATTGGTCCAAAATTCATTTTGATCCTGTAAGGCCCAAAAGACCTTGGGAATCTCTCGTTAAAGAATGAAGATGTTTAAAAATATATTTGTCAAGATTTTGGTCTTTTCTTCTGATTGTTAAGGTATGAAGAACAGACCTACCCTAACGCTTGATTTTTTGCCAAATTGCCTACACGTGTATTTGCAAGTTCTTCCAAGTGCTTGAAAAGATAATAAATACTATAATTTCTTTCTGCAATTTCTATGCAAATTGTTTGTTATCAATCATTTTTGAGGGTATAAATATATATTATAAGAATACAATGAAATTTAGATCTCTATATAACATGTTGGATTTGGCGCTGTAATATATGCCTTTTCATTTTATTATTATTTTATCTTTTGAATGAAATTCACTATTTATTTTAATGACATGACCCTCAAGTAAAAAGGATGTAACTTTTCCCTTTGTCTGTTGGTCTGTCACACTTTGGTTTAAGTCTATATCTCAGGTACTAGATTGGTAAAGGTCTATATCTCAGGTTCTAGATATGGAATATCTTTGGTACTTCACAATTGCTCTGGTCTAGGATTATAAATGTAGTGGAAGGTTCACTGGACAATTGTTGACTTTGACCTACATTTTATGCTTGAGCAACTTTGAAAATTTTGAATTTAGTGATTTTATGTCTATTATACATGTATAATGATCAACTTTTGTTTCATAGACTTGTTCTCTTAAATGTTTATCGTTTCATTTAATTTTTCTTTAATTGGTGTGTATATGATATATAACATATTGCAATATTATTGTAAATTTCAGTCAGTCCAAGGAAAAGTAATGAATGAAATGGCCCACCAGATGTATAAACTACAGACTCTATTACTGAATATGTATGAAGAGAAAATGTTAACTCCAGCTGATCCTAATTCACAGGTATAAAGAATTAAAAGTATTTACTCAGTTTGGTTTGAGAACTATTTGTCCGACCCCAATATTTACCTGAGGGTGCAAGCCACCGGTAGGTCTAAAGCTAAATTGCATCTACTTTTGTTTTGCTAAAATAATGACCTATGATCAACCAAAATATTTTGTGAACAGGTTGGGGCCTTTGTAAGCTGATAGTTAGGAATTCCTACCCAAAATCAATATTTGTTATCCATGGCAACATTACTGTATTTGCTTTTTAACACAATTGATTGTTATGAGTCTAAAAACTTTATATTCAGTTATAAATGTAGTAAACATGTACCTTTCATGTTTATTCAAGAAATCATGTCAGTCTCATGAAACATACTGGATACATGGTGAACAAAAAAAAAATTAATAAACAATCATGTCTAGAAACTAAGGAGAGCACATCTAATTCTGAACTAGTACTGTACGTTATTCTCCTAGAAAACAATGACCACTTCAATGGACCAATTCAGAAATTGTATGGCATTCTGGGATTGTGATTGTTCATGACGTCGCCGATTGGCTAAGGCAAATTTTACGAGTACGCTGCGTCGTCGTTGATTGGTCCAGCCAGATTTTACGAGTACGGAAGTTGAATTTCTGAATAGGTCCATTGCAATCAGCATGAAAAACAAATAAATATTGTTTATGAAGAATAATTATATAAAAGAAATTATTTGTCTTTCAGAAATACACATAAAATAATGTAAAATAATACATTTCTGTTTCAGAGTGTGAAAGACACAATTGAAACCTTGAGAAAGCCAATCTTGGATATTGATACCGAGTCTAACCAGCCAGGGAATAGAAAATCAAATATATACAAGAAACTGGGTTTTGAGGTAAGAAATTATTGGCTTTTTCTACAAAAATTACTCCACTGAAAAATAAAGAGCAGCACATTTTATTAAAAGCCAAATGATGAGAGCTTAGAGAAAGATCATTGAATGAATTAACTGATGGTGAAACAATAGATTAATCTATGTTTCTTCTGCTATTTCCTATAATCTTATGGTCTTAGAATCTGTTACAATTGTTATTATTCATTGTCAAGTAAATTCATACCTAAGAATTACTGTGTATTTTATTTGTTTGTAGAATTCCTCCAATCCAGCTCAGGACTTTGTTCGACACACACCACCAGGAATATTAGCATTAGACAATGTGATATATTTTGCTCAGTTCCAGGGGGAAAACTATGTGAAGGTAGAATGTTTCAGCATTGTAGATGTATATTCTAAATAAACATGTAGGGAATTTAAGCTGAGATGTGTTAAGATGTAGCATTTATCATAATAGCAACAAAGTACTAGTCAGTTTTTGCACCTGACATATTATGCACCATGTGAAATTGTTAGTACCTTGTGGAAACAAATGTACATGTACTGTTTTCCAAATGATTAGTAAACAATTGTTTTATTATACTATGTTGGTAAACAACTTTAACTAAAGCCACGCCTTTTGCTCACTCTTTACTTTGTATACAGTGTACTCTAGCCGTGCCTACTGCCAATCATACAAAAACCCCGCGAAATAGTATTACAGTACTATTACCCTAGGGAAATAGTTTTTACTATATCCCTAGGGAAATAGTACTTTTACCAAAATCAAGATGAAATAGTTAAAATATTTACGTGTATTTTATATAGAAAAAATCTACTGAAGTATAATAAATCTTTATAAGACACAGATGCTCTAACCATAAGGTGGGACAGTTAAAGAAGTTAGGATTGTGGTTAAGCAAAAGAATCAATCAAGTTTCAAAGTTGATAAAAATATATTTTATGCCCAATGTACAAAAGTAGTGGGGCATATAGTGATTGGGTTCCATTCATCCATACATCCATTAGTCCATTTGTGCCAAATGTTGCGAGATGGGGCATTATGTTTTTTTGTTTTTTATATGACATATTCTTTTCAAATCATATCTTGTTGAATTTGTTCATTTTTAGTTGAATATGTATTGTTGTGTTTTAGGTAGTGTTGGAAAACTCATCTCGAGAAGACAAACATGATTGTCCATTTATACGATCCAGTATTATGCTGACCAGGGTTCTTTGTGACATTCTAAAAATAGGAGAACCTCGTAAGATTTTAATGTTGAGACCATTACATAGAAATTTTCACTGTGTACTAATTGGGCTATATTTGCAGTCAATGAAAATCTGTGAAAAATAGTACATGGGAATATGCAATACCTGCAAATAGACATTTGGGTTGAAGTATGAAAATAGGCTACCACAAAAATCTATACGTTTACAGAATATTTTACAAAATTAAGAACCACAAACTGGTACATTTAGAAAACAAACATGCAATAGCTAAATCAACTTCTGAGAATTTGTTGTTTACATTAGAATGTACTGTTATAAGCCAGAAAACAGTAGAATCATATATTCACAATACAAATTCAACATACAAAAGTTAAGGCAAGTGCTTCAAAACCCACAACCATTTTGTTTCTGGTGGTCAGTTTAGGGAACTGCATTAAGACCTGGTCAAGGTAAATATAACATACGCATAAACACTGCATTTAATTCGTTGAAAATAATGTTTGCGTAAAATTGTTATTGATGATACATATGATGACAACATTAATTTATTTTACAGCATCAGATGAAGGGAAGACTTATTACCCAATGTTTTTCAATGATGATAAACCCTTGGAGAAGTTGTTTTGTATCTGTATACAACTGTTGAATAAAACATGGAGAGAAATGAGAGCATCTGAAGAAGACTTTCCAAAGGTATATCCTATTTCTAAGTTTTGAAGGTTTTATAGTTTTTGTATGTTCATCCATTTTTGCTGTATCTCACATATTAAAAATATAGGGTTAATAAATGGTGAATGTCACAGCCTTTTGATATTTGGTATGCATCATCTGCATAAGGTCCCATATCATGGAATTGTATTCATGGTCTGTCACTCATTAAGTTCCTGTTTTCAAACTTCATTAAATTTTGACATTAATGGTTTATGATAAAAATATTTGGAACAGTTTTCTCAGCAACTACTTATTACACACACATTCAGAAACAGTCTTTTTATATTTGATATAAGTAATTGCACTTGATCCCATATTGTGAAAATTTCTGAATCCTTCTTTCAAGATAGATTTAAGTATTGTTTAGTGTATCGTACAAATCTTGTAAGAGCATATATTTTTATGCATTGATATTATACATGTTTGAAAATTTCCCCTCATGTTACAATGTTTCAAACTAAATTTATACAGAAGTGACCTATAAATGACCCTGACCTTTGACCTTTCAGGTTTTGGGAGTTGTTAAGGAGCAGATAACCAGAGCTTTAGTTGTGTTGCCAAGGACTCTTGAAGTGTTTAAAAACCGTCTCCAGCAATTAACCTACCCAGACATACTAAAGCTATGGGAACAAGATAGACAGAGTAAGGAAGAATGGGAATCTCAGGCTAAACCAATCATGTAAGATGTTAAATCACTCATCAATATAGTACTTTGTCCTACCGTATTTTCCGGTGTATAAGCCGCTATTTTTTTTCTGAAAAGTTCTGGGTGCGGTTTGTACACCGGTGCGCTTAGTCTGTGTATTTTTTTTAAAAATTTCAGGTGGACCAGTGTGAAAACATCGATGTTTTCAAGCAAAGACTTCATCTGGGTCATTACCAAACTACTGCAATTTCTATTTCAGCTTTATTCATGTGATGTTTTGTTTGTTATTCTATGAAATAAAACGTAAATACCCTCGAATGTGTTTGTTTATTATGTATTTCAGTTGTTTCGATCTTTTTTCTCCATAATCATCCATTTTTATTTTGATTACGTAATCAGACAGAGGTGCGCCTAAAATATGGAATTTATATAATAAATAAAATGCATGCTGTCCCTTTCCTTTCTCTTCCAATGATTTATATTAAATATCTTTGTGCTTAATATGCCCTTTTCTATTTTGGTAATGTCCACATTATTACCCTGGTAAGTTATATTTACATTATATGGACAGATGTGTTCATTTTCTCCCTACTTTTGATGAGAGTTTTGTTTATTTTCTCCCTACAATTTTATAGAATATTAATTTATTTAATTAATTTAATTTAATTCAAGAACAACTAATCCTTTTGTCACTATTCTAGCTATTTTAGAGCAAACATATATCATTTTATAAAATTTATTCAGTTAAAACTTGTGTGCAGGAAAATTAAAGAAAAAAAACCTTTGACCTGTTGACATCGATCTACACAAGACAAGTACACACCGTTTCATGTGTATTTTTACCAAGTGAATATCATGGATTTGTTTGATGAAGGAACCATTTGTTCTTATGATTTTTATTTAATAAATAGTTAATTAATAATCAAGGACACACAAAAAATCTATAATTATGGATTGGACACATTCCTATGCACAGGTATGCCATTTTGATTTTCTTTTATTTTCCACCACGTGGTCAAGCTTGTAGCTAACTAATGATTAACCACACAAACAGAACTTGAGTAATTATAACCAAAACATATCAAGGTTAATAAACTTTACTGTAATTGCAATCAAAACAATAACTGGTGATTCAGGTTGCCGACAAACGATTTAAATGCCAATCATAACACCTGTAGAGTGTCATACACTAATTTGCAATTTACCAATATATACACATATACAGTTAAAATCAATAACAATAAGTAAACACACAAGCTGTATTTATTCATTTTTATTAAAATCAAACACAATTTTATTTATAAATCAAAAAATAAATAACAATATAAAATGGAAACGATCTTCAACGACATCGGGAGTCTGTGCTGAAAATGAAATAAACGTGACAAAAACCATTTCATATACGTTATAAGACTGAAGAAAGGGGTGCGTTTAATACTCAGGTGCGCTTTATTAATGGATAAAATCAGATATTTCCCTAAAAATCGGCCCTGCGCCTTAAAGTCCGGAGCGCTTTATTCTCCGGAAAATACGGTATTTATCATTATCTTTTGCCCATTTTCATGAAATGAAAATCTTAGTAAAAAAATGGCCCATTATCCAAACAGAATGTGAAGGATAAGGGGCATTCTATGAGGAAGCCAGTAGGCTTCAAGGGTTAAATTGGAATATTCTCTTCATTAGGCTGTATATGACCTTTTTTACAGGTAAAATTGTTCACCTGTGAAAATCAATGAACCAAATCAATCAAAAAATGTTGAAAATCAGGTGGCAGATAAGTGAAGAAAAAAATTGTTACAGTTTTTTTTAGCAACTTCTGATTCAGCCTATTTATATCTGCATAAGCTCCTATAACTTAAGAGGTGATTACATTAGTATTCATGGGGTATCAATTTTTGTGGCGGCCTTGATTTAATATCCAACAAAAAGGAAATCTAATATTGATATGTATGCTACATACATCAGAACCACAAATTTAAGAATCCATGAACGAAAGCAAGAAAATTGGTACCCACAAAAATGAATGAATCCACAGTACTTTACTTTCTTTTTAACAAAATATTGCCAATTTTGTCTTACTTACCAGAAAAAAATGTATTTTATTATTTTAACCCCACCATGCATACAATTTTGAAATTGATTTTCTATCAATCAATGCTTGTGTTTGACATTACAACCCAGGAAATCCCAAGTAGGAAAAAGGTCGCTCACCAGGGGCAGAAGGAGAACAACCTGGGTAAATGTAATATGCAATCTAGATTGTTCCCAATGTACACTTTTATTTGTTAAGAAGATCATTGACTTATACAAAACAGAGGTCACCCGCATTCTGTTTTATTTTTTAACCCGGGAAAAATAATCTACCCATCCTGCCTAGGGAGGGAATGTCGAACATGCCCTCTATGTATGTTCATGTAGTAAAAGTAACTGACACCTAAGTCCCTATCTATTCCCTTACATTTATTGCATTATAAAATCATTAAACTGTAGAGATTTTACTATTGTAACCAACAATTGTTTTGTTTTTGTTTGATAGTGAACTGAGGCAGCACATTACACCTGATATGATCAACTTAATCAAACAGCAAAGGCTCAACTATTTAATGGAAGGAACCAAATTTGCAAAGTATAACTTCAAAGGCAAAGTTGGCAAAGGTAATACTTGTAGTTAGATCTGTGATGAAGAGTGAATCATGCTTTTGACTACTGTTTGTAAAAATAATATTTTACTGTTGATGTGTGTGGATGTAGGAAAATTAGAAAAAAAAAATATTTTTGAATATTTTTCTCCAATTTATCATATTGTTCATTTATGCTTTTCTAGCCATTTTCCAACTGTATGATAAAATTTTAAACAAAGATTTTCTACCAATTGATTAAGAGAATGGAAAGTGTTAGATTAATTTAAGATACATTTTTTTAATTATGAAAGTTAGGCCTGCAAAGGGGGTGCAAATTTAATCAGCAAGGAATCTTTGGTTAGTCTTAGCTCATACCTTATGTTGACTTTTATAGTCAGAATTTAATGAAAAATGTTGAGGTTTATAGTGCTAGTTGGTTTTCAAAGGGGGTGCAACTGCACCCCCTCCCCCTGTGTATGAGCCTAAAGTTTGTTACAGTTATATTCATATATTTTACTTTGCTTTTTTTTTATTTTACTTGTTTTACAGATAGATATTGGTTTTGGAAACTATCACCTAATCAAAAGTCCTTTTTGTTTGCTGACTGTTCAGAAAATGATGATACCAGTAACATGATTGAAGAAAGAACATGTAAGAATACTTAATCTAGATAAACTGTTAACCAACCAATCCTTCCTAACTTTAAATTTAACTGTTTGTTATTTATACTTACTTCTTTGCACTGTTTAATACATCTTCATGGGCCTAGCTATGTAAGGATATTTCAAGGCACTGGACATTATACCATGAGGTTGGTTCCATAGCTTGTAAGCCTTTCAAATTGTTAAATCCTCTGAGTTTCCTTGGCCTTTGTTCAAAGGGTGCTTCTTCTTACCCACTCACTTATAGGAGTGCCTATCCATCCTTTTGTCTCTTGCTACAACCCTAATCTAGGTGGTGAAGTTGTGGGTTTAAACTTTATTTATAAAAACTGAATCTAAAATTCTTTAGTCCTTACTGTTAACGTTCTAACATATTTTGAATTTTGTTTTCAGTGGCTGTTAATGAAATTCAGAAAATAGTCACAGGAAAAGACTGTCCCCATGTAAAGAAAAGTAAAGGGGTAAGTATATAACTGGTAAAGAGATGTAGAATAGGGGGTATATAACCAGAAAAGAGATGTGGAATAAATGTTGACAACCCATAGAAGGGTATAATGTTTTTGACTGGTCTGTCCGTCTGTGATCGCAACTCCTCTTAAACTACTGAACAGAATTTATTGAAACTTGGTATGCAAAAAGTACACCATATGTTGATGTGCATGTTACCAGGAATGTTTGATCCGCAAATTTTTGTTGGAGTTATTTCCCTTTTGACTTAGAATTTGCAGAAAATCATGATAACAGTTTGTGAACGCAACTCCTCTTAAACTACTGAACATATTTAACAAAATTGGTATGCAAAAAGTACACCATATGTAGAAGTGCATATTACCAGGAATTTTTTATCCGCACATTTTTATGGAAGTTATGCCCCTTTGGACTTAGAATTTGCAAAAAATCATGATTACAATTTGTGAACGCAACTCCTCTTAAACTACTGAACACAATTTAACAAAACTTGGTATGCAAGAAGAACACCATATGTTGATGTGCATATAATCAGGAATTTTTTATCCGCAAATTTTTGTGGGAGTTATGGCCCTTTGATCTTAGAAATTTGCAGAAAATCATGATTACAGATTGTGAACGCAACTCCTTTTAATCTACTGAACAGAATTTATTGAAACTTGGTATGCAAAAAGTACACCATATGTTGATGTGCATGTTACCAGGAATGTTTGATCTGCAAATTTTTGTTGGAGTTATGTCCCTTTTGACTTAGAATTTGCAGAAAATCATGATAACAGTTTGTGAACGCAACTCCTCTTAAACTACTGAACAGAATTTAACAAAGCTTGGTATGAAAGAAGTACACCAAATTTAGTTGTGCATATTACCAGGAATTTTCGATCCGCAAATTTTTGTGGGAGTTATGGCCCTTTTGGACTTAGAAATTTGACATAACTTTGTTATGATATTCAAATACTTGCAAATTCACTTTTACAATCATTCAATATTATTGATTCCTGTAGCTCAATACTAATTCCTCAAGGATAACAAATTGATAGTCCAATAAGGGACGTGTTGGGTATGTGAGCGTGCTCACTAAGGTTCTTTCATTAAAAATTTTAAGAAGAAAAAATCTGACCTTTGAAAGAATTAAATAAGTCTTTCATATATAAGGTGGATAAAGGCATTTGTCAGGGTGCTGGGTACTGAAAAATCTTACTTGTAAAGTCAATATGGCAACATTGCCATTGTACAATTAGTCTAGTAAATAAACAAAGCAGTTGAGTTTGCATCATCTCTTAATATTAACCTAAGAACATGGTGGTTTTTTTTTATTCTAATGTACAGTAATATTTATTATCATAACTATCCATTTACTTGTTTGCAATTAGTGTTTTTACTTGTTTTCTAGAGGCCATCGACAAGATAAGATGAAATTTGATTATTATAGATTTTCAAAGAAAAAAAGAAGTACATTAAATTTTGAAATAAGTGCTGTCTACAAATTTATTAAAAGTTATACCCCTTTGACTGGACAATTGGCTTGGTAGGAGACATGGAACCTACTGAGAACACAAGTCATTTTATTTTTTAAACTATCCATATATACTTTACATTGATGTCTTGCACATTACTTTTTTGGTAGTCATTCCAGCTGTATTTTGCAATATTTCCACAACCCACCTCAGGAGAGAACCCAGAATCATACTGCTTTATAGCCAAAGATGAGATGGAGTTTGACATGTGGACAGATGGGATTAATGTTCTATTAGGAAATGAGGTTGGTATATGACCATTAAAAGTTAAGTTGGTTTCTTAGCCTAGAACTGTTAGTGATATCATTCCAATTTAGAACTGAAAAGGGCATATTGTTTTGTCATACCAAACGAAACCACCTTGCTCAATTCCAAAAAATTCTCAAAAAAAAAAGGCTTGATTGAAAACTTTGTACAAACATAAGTGAAACAAAATACCTTAGCCAAGTCCTTGGCGGTTTGCTAATCATTTAAGAAAACATTTTTTACACTCACTGAAGGTAGGTAGTATTCAATAAAAAAAATTATTACACCTGAAGTATTTATTTTATAATATGGGTGTGTTGCATCAAGTAGGAAATGCTGTAGCACCTGTTATCACTTTTGTTTTGATGCAAGAACCCTAGTTTCTGCCTACCGATATATACTACATTGCTTTATCAAAAACACTTTAACATTCTTGAATAAACGTGTTGTTAACTGAACATTTTACTGAAGGGTAATGGTCCTATGACATTCTTGAATAAAACACACATTAAATTGTATCACATTTTATTGCAGATGGAAAGTAGTCAAAAGAACAAAGATCTGGAACTATTACTTAACATGGAGACCAAGATACACTTATTGGACATTGAAGGAATAACGATACCTACAGAAACACCTGTTATACCACCTGAACCAAACAACTTTGACTTTGTCTACACTAACTTCTAGTGAAACTGCAACAGATATGAATACATGTACAAAAAATGTATCGATTGAGTCAATCATGAAAGTTTTGCTATGGAATTTTGGATCCAGAGGGTTAGAAATTCTTATCTTGAAGATTTTTGGAATCAAGTGATCTGTAATAGATGGATAACAATTTGTGCAATAGATCTGTTTTATGAAATTTGATATAAGTTTTAGATAGACTCGACCTAATTTGTAGTAGGCAGGACCTATATTCAAACCACTGAAACTGTTATTGATGCCAATGTTTGAATTTGAATTACTGCTGAATGGTTATTTTTTTAATTTAAAAATCATGTTTTGTATTTTGTTAATTTTTTCTATTATAAATTTTGTTTTTAATAAGGTCAGATTGAGATATACATGTAATTCGAGTTTAAAAAATTGAAATAAAGGTCAAACATTATGATAAAACTGTATTATCACCTCAAATCAATCATTCTGTGCTTCACTAAGACTATGGTCAATGTAAGGCTAATCTATCGAGGTACGGAAATTATGGAGGAGTATTACAAGATTTTTAAATGAGTGTAAGCTTGGAGATGAAATAGACATGTTAAAGGCACTCACAGTTAATGTTTCTCGTATGCATGTAATAATAAAACCAAATTTAATTTTATGAAGGACAACTCCTATTAATAGATTCGTAATTTGATAAAAGTCTTCCATGTAATTTAATTTTTTAAGATTCTGCTTATGTTATGCTTTTTACTTCCTGTTTAGTTAGAGAGGTCTTTTGGTGCTATTAGTTTAATTCAATAAACTTTGTTAAATACTTTTTGTTTTGGGACCATTTGATATGAAAGATGTGTATGATAATGTCATGTCATATGATTAATATAAATATATAAAACAAACATTGCTTTCTGTTTAATGACCAATCAGTCTTGCAAAAAAATATCTTGATGACCCCTAAAAATAGAAAATAATGAGATGTGGAATAACTGTACACAACACAGCCCACAATCAAACTGCAATTCAGAACAACCACAATGGACAACCGACAGCAGCCTTCAACCTGCTTTTATAAGCTTGCTCACAATTTTCCTATTTTAATTGGCTATTAAGTTATTTTCTCTTTGATTTAATCATTGCAGACGATTTACATACAGCAAGCAAATAAAAATGCATTTATAGAATACCTTAATTAGACAACCAATAAAACATCATAACCAAATCTTGCATCCCGTGTGTCACTTACATATCAATACATTAAATTAAAGTGAATGAGTGAATGGGTTGGTGTTTAATGCCCTAGCAACACTAAATAGATAACACAAGGGCAATGAGCATGAATAGGCTGAACATGAAATCATAACATTAAAAATAAACATTTATTAGTAACAATTAATAGTTATTCATGATTCAGGCTAAAATGATCAACAACTCTTCAATACAATAAATAAAATTGATTAAAGTCTATAACATCTTTAAAGGTAGATCTACAAAAGAAAGAAAACAGTATTTTAAATATATTAAAAAAGCCATTATAAGACATTGGACAAGTGTATACCAGTATGATACAAAGGCAATTTTGAAATCTGCAATGGAAACGGCCAACTGCCTATAGTGTATCAGTCATATTTTTTCTATTACAAATGTATACAAAGAGAAGTAATTGACTAGAAAATGATATTGAAAATGCCTGTGAATAAATATCTTTGGTTTTTTTTATCTAATTATTCAGACTTGCACTTTTCTGAAAACAAAAATTATGAGAATTATTACGGGTAACATAGGCAAGTATGGTGAAATACTTAACAGGGAATATATAGGCATTAAAGATTTATTGTGTTGGTTGTAAACTTTGTATTCATAAGTAAAATTTGTTCTCACAGTATAAGGTCAATAAATGCAATGTGAAGTTCTAATACAAATAAATCTCACCTAAACAATTCCAATGTTTATTAAAAACTATGATTTGTGAGGTGGTGTCATTTGCCACTCTGACAAGTTAATGGGATGTGGTACTGATCTGTAAATATGAATAAAATAATGAAGAAGTTACATGCATTGGTAAAATATAAGTCATTTTCTTGTTGTTTTGTCAAAAGTTGAAACTGACTATCCTTTCATAAATTATTGGTGACACAAAGTGATAACATGGAGTTGAAAAGCTACTTTGTCATCTAAAAAAATGCTTACATGGCCTATTTATTTATTCATTTTCATGGGACACTAATGCCTCTTCATAGGGTCCCAATCATGGACAAACATAAGTAAAACTTTAGCTTAGACTGGGGCATAAATATAGGGTTCACATATTGTTTTGATTCTTTCAAAGAGACCAGCATTATTTCTTGGTAGTCTTAAGAATCAATTAGATATAAAATATATCTGTTTATAGATTAAGTAAATAAATGGTCTGAATATTTACTGCTGTATCTTAAAAGCCTTAACAATGAAATAATACAAACAAGGATTACTGTAACACTGTAATATACATTTATATTCTGAATACACACTCTTAACAATGTAACTTACTGTGGTGTATGAGGGATGTATACTGTCTGTGGTGTTCCTTGAATGGTGCCTGCAATAACAATGTCTATTCTGAATATCTATCATTGAAAAAGGGGTGCATGAAACATTTGCTTAAAATAAAGATATAATCTGAAACTTGTTTGAAATAAAAAAAAAAAATTGGTAAATTGTATTCTTTGCAAACTTGGCTAAGACTGAGAGCCCCTCCCTCTTCAATGTTCACTGCAAGTCCTCAGGTTTATCTATAGGTTTGATTTTAATAATTTCCCTAATGTCACATGAGCCTGCCCCTTTAATTTGGAACGAACTGACACTTTGGCACTATTTAATTGGTTGAAATGTTTGGAAAAAATATGCTTTCAGTAATTTAGTTTATAGTTTTCTTGAAATAATAAAAAGAATTTTTGAATTTAAAATATTTTTATTTAAAAATGACAGGGTGAGTCCAGAATTAAATGTAAAATTTTATGTTTGTAAATAAGGCCACATGAAAGTGTCAAAAAATGCTGCATGACATGATGGTTTGTTTAGGGGAAAGGACACAGTTTTATTTCTAGTTTTCTAAAGAATGTATGAACAATGTTTATTTTGAAAGTCAAACATATATTTTTCAGGGTTAAATATTAAAAATTATTTAAGTATTAAACAGTCAGATATCTTATGAAAAACCATGACCTTTGAAAATGATGATTTTACATGACATTTCACCGTTTTTCTGTCAGCACTATATTTGTCTGATTTCATGAAAATTTGCACTGTCTTTACAGATTATTTAGTATCACCCGATTTTAATATCAGTTTAGTTACATCGTTTTGACACTTGACCCATTTGTTGTCGTCTGAAATAACGAAAATCGCAAAAACCTACAAAATCAGAGGTAAAAATTGTGTACAAGAATGACGTTAGTTCGCTTTATTTTACCAAATTCTTACAAAACCAAGTCGATAAAGATGTTTTGAAATTATTCAAGAACACATCTACAATTTAGGATTTGAAGTTACTCGCAATTATATTGAGTTTCTCGACCATTTTCTACTCAGGAGTCTTTCATGTTTACATGTTTTGTCATGGTTTTTCATGACAAATATAGCGAAAAGTCATGGAAAATCATGACTTTCTAAAAGTCAAGATTTTTCATGATCTTTTAAAATGATGATTTTTCATGACTTCGTACCATCTTCAGGTCATGAATTTCCATCACAAAAATGTAATTAAAAGATCAAAGATTTTCATGACCTTGTTCTACTTTATATGAAGTCATGGTTTTTCATTACAATTCTTTTATTCTAATGTCATGAAAAATCATCATTTTCCAAGGTCATGGATTTTCATAAGATATCTGACTGTTAAAGTCTACAGATAAATAATTACTCATATCATTCCTGAATTTAATATTTCTAATGTTATACTATATCTTACCAATTTTGCCTCCAGATGGAGGTGTCCTCACTGATAACCTTCCTGATGCAATAGATGACTGAAGCAAAAGAAATAAAATGGGTCAATGGTATTATATATAATTTTACTAATAATGGACTGGTGAAAATATTCTTAATTTTTTACTGTGTAAGCACAAGTCGTCCAATATTACAAAATAATTTAGGATAAAACTTCTCAATTATGTTTTGTACATTGCCTATTGTTAGTGCATATTGTGATGTGGGTTTTTTAACTAGGGGAGGTAATTTCTTGACAGGTGACTTTTATGGTAAAAAAAGAAACCTAGTGAGTATTGATAAGTGACATTTTGATTAAAATTCATAATGTTTTTTTGAAAGTTTTATTAGAAAAATATGCCAGTATTGTGAATTTCAGTTGCACTTCTGGACCACAAAAACTGCATCAGGCAGATTTTCACTTTGACGTAGAGCTCTATGCTCTCACATTTGATGTGACGGACATTAAGTGCTTGCTGATGAGCTGTGTTGGCTATAAAACAAATTATAAAATTTCATTCTTTTTAGTCTTATGTTTCAAGTAGTAAAACAATATGCATCTTAATAAGTGGAATTTTTCAAGTTTCAATATCACTTAAGTAAAAGAAATTACCATATGACTATATCCTGGAGAACCTACAAAATAAATTTCAACATCAGTAAATGCAGAATTAGTTTATTATAGGATCTAGGGCATTTTTTATTCACTGTTGTTTTAAGTGCATTAGATAGCAGGGTATTTTGGCTAGTGTAAAATTTTGTGATTTTTAACACATTTGATATCACATAAATTTTAGTATTTTTTTTATCCATTCAATTGCACTAAAAGATAAAAGAACAAAGATAATGGCTAATGTCCACTTCCAGAACTACTACATCTCATAATAACAGCATCATTTGATCAGTTTATTTTTTGAGTTATAACAAGCTTTATCAAAAACAGTGAAACTGAGTTTAGACAAAAGGAAAAAGAATCTCAGACAAAAGGATTCTATTCATTTGAATTAAGATTTTTGATATGAGAAATTTGTATGATTTTAGAAACAAAGGGCAATAATCCATGTTTTTTTCAAAACCAATACTTATAGGATAATTAATTGGGTCGAGTGAATAACCAAAATATGATCACGAGTCGGTGAACGCACACAGGTTTATACGAGTGCGCGGAACTTGCGCACGAGTTAAATCTCAGTGCGTTCCCACACGAGTGATCATATTTTGGTTATTCAAGAGACCTAATTGATTATCCTATTTATTACATAGATTAAATGCCGCTAATGAATAGTTTTTAATAAATTTATTAGAATGGCGTATGAATATAGACCGCAGGAGTCATGCCAACAATGCAATACAATTCACGACGTCATAATTGAGTTTGACCGGAAAGGACGCAAGAGTGAAAATAATTTTGTTATTTCACATTGTGAATTTACCAGATTTTATTTCACTGGGAAAATCGGTATTTCATATGCATCTATGTAATAAAATGTTTATATGTGGAGATACTTACTATGTCTTCCTACTGGAGATGTACGAACTGCCCTTACTGCACCCTAAAACAGGTAGAAAGAAAGTAGATTAAAGGCTTGAAGCACAATTGAAGAATCTAATAACTTTTTGTTTAGTATAGTTGTTTTCTTACACATTTTTGTTCCACAGTTTGTTTTTTCTGTTTGTAGTACATGTATGTATTAAATCAATGTTAAAAAAAATCATAATTTAATTTTGGATGTTCTTGTAAAATTTACCCTGATTTGAGCAACACGGTATTTATGAATAAAATTGTATAAATAAGATAAGGGTGATGGCATATTATTTCTACTGTAGTTCACTATGTTAATCTAGTGGCATGTAGTATATGAAAAGGAAATATTGAAACCTGACTCAGTTTAACATTTGGTCTTAAGTATCACTTTTTGAAAGAGTCAAGTACATTAGAGTCTAAATATACATAATATCAGTCAGTTTCAGTGTCATTTAATGTTTGCATAAAACTTAGAAATTTAGTAACTAAAACCAACCTGTTGACTAAATCCTGGGGAGCCTGTTTAAATAAAGAAAAGACTTTACAAATAAAATCATGTCTATATTTGTAATAGTAAGCAATCACTAAGGCTGTATATAAAGGCTGAATATCTAACAAAAATAGTTGATCAATATTTATATAATGTGATTGAATTGTGATTTACAAAATTTTTAATAAGATTTATTTTCTGGAGACATGAAATTTGAGTTTGCTTTTATCTACTATCAATTTGTATGTACATTGTTCAGGAAAAACAGTGGCTCCTTCATTATCATTGTTTTACTAAAATTTTTCTTGATTTCTAGAGTCTGAAAACCTTTTGAATATTCAGTGTAAAGTATTTAATATTCCAAGGCCATTGCCATTGCCAAGGCCGTTTCTGGCAAGAGAGATGCTGGGGAAAGGGGGTGTCGTCCCATCCCAGCTGGTGGAGAAAATTTTCTATAATTGAACCAATTTTTGTTGTTTTTGGTGCATTCCTAGATGGTCTTTTATTACTTTTTTTATGCACCCAATGCATCACCCTTTTGACAGCCTTTATATTCTGTGTAACACTAGTGTATTATTTTATGTTACCTCTAGAAACAGGACTGAATTGCTTTCCTGGAGTATTTGGTCTGAAATAATACAGTTACTTCTTCAACAAGGCTCAATTAGATCAAATTTTGAATTAAAAGGTGCATATTTACATTATGTCACAAAGAATGTATGACTTTTTTGAAAATCTTTCAAGTGGCCTAGGAGGAGTTGTGGGTAAGAGATTGTCACATTTAGATGTAGAAGCCAGACACACAAACGGAGGGACACCCCATATCACTATATATTAATTCCCCACTTTTCAAGCATGGCAAATTAAAATTAACTGTTGTAATCTTTGCACACATCCAGTTGTAAAATTCTTGAAAACAGAATGTACTTCTCAATGCATGTCATATGTTTAAAGGATTTTCAATTTCCTAAACAGTTTATTAGTTCTTGTCATGAATAACATGGCACCAAAACATGTATAAACAACAAACTTTTTACAAATCAACCATTATAACTGTAACTTACCTTCCATGACCACTAAGTCCCTGAAATTAAAAGGAAACTTTCAGTATGTAATGTAGTAAAAATATATAAGACAATGACATGATGATCTTTTGCTGTACCCAAATATTCAAACAATGATTTCATGCTTTATTAATTGAAAACAAGTAATACTGTGAGCAAGCTCACAAAAGGATACCCGCTTCATATTGGATTCTGTACTGTTAAAAAAAAAATCTGAAGTCCAGTTATCTCCCCTCAATGATAACTGAGAGCATAACAAATTCTTCATGCACGTCTACAGATAATGTACTTCCTTCTTGTAAAGTTTCATCAAAATCCATCAAGCGGTTTAGGAGGAGTTGCACTTACGGGGTCTCCAATTGAATAATGTATTTAAAAAGTCTTATTGTCCAATTATCTCCCCTGAATGATGTCTGATTGCAATGAAAATTCTTCATGCACATCTATATGTGATGTGCTTACTTCATATAAAGTTTCATTAAAATCCTTCAAGTGATTTAGGAGAAGTTGCGCTTACGAGGTCTCCCATTGAATGATGTATTTAAAAAGTCTAAGTCCAATTATCTCCCCTGAATGATGTCCAAGTGCGATGAAAATTCTTCATGCACATCTATATATGATGTACTTCCTTCTTATTAAGTTTCAGCAAAATCCTTCAAGCGGTTTAGGAGGAGAAGCGCTTACGAGTTATGTGGATAGACGGACGGTCAGGGTGTTTCCTATATACCCCCCCCCCCAAACTTTGTTTGCGGGCGGTATAATTGTAAAGACTTTTGATATATTTTACATACCTTTTCTGTTAATAGTCTTTTCAAGTAAGCATTTTCTTCTTTTAGTTTACTGAAATAGAATAAATAGAAACTACAAATGGGAGATAACTCTTGAAATTTGTAAAAAAAATCAGTATTAAATTTCAATAAAATGTTATATCATTTGTTAGTCCAGTAAATGGTATATTAACTGTTTCTACCTCTGAAAGTTGATTAAGCCATAAAGAAATAAAAGCATACAAAGAAGTTTTCTAATCATTTCAAAATGAGACAATCATCTACTATTTATATACCTTTCTGATTCTTGACATTGTGTTAACGTTGTTTGTAATTGCCTCAAATATTTCTCCATCTTCATTATCTAAAATATGAAACATTATTGTTAATGCATATTATTCTTAGTTTTTTTTATACCCCCCGCAAACAAAGTTTGGGGGGGTATATAGGAATCACCCTGTCTGTCCGTCTGTCTGTCCGTCTGTCCGTCTGTCCGTCTGTCCACATACCTCGTAAGCGCAACTCCTCCTAAACCCCTTGATGGATTTTGATGAAACTTTACACAAAGGATGTACACCATATGGAGATGTGCATGAAGAATTTTGGTTGCTATCAGATATCATTCAAGGGAGATGATTGGACTTAGACTTTTTAAACTTGGTGTTCAATGGGAGACCTTGTAAGCGCAACTCCTCCTAAACCGCTTGATGGATTTTGATGACACTTTACATGAAGGATGTACACTATATGGAGATGTGCATGAAGAATTTTGGTTGCTGTCGGATATCATTCAAGGGAGATAATTGGACTTAGACTTTTTAAACTTGGTGTTCAATGGGAGACCTCGTAAGCGCAACTTCTCCTAAACTGCTTGATGGATTTTGATAAAACTTTACACAAATGATGTACACCATATGGAGATGTGCATGAAGAATTTTGGTTGCTGTCGGATATAATTCAAGGAAGATAATTGGACTTAGAATTGTTAAAGCGGGGGGTATCCTCCGTGAGCTCGCTCACAGTATTCCTTGTTTAATATGAGATTTAAGGAATTTTAGGACCTTGCAATGCAAACTGCATTGTGACATTTTCTAAACCCAAATTATTTGAGCATGATATGGACAAACTATATTTTAGAATATTAGCATAAAGAAATGGATCCTCTACCCACAACAGCTAAGCTCCTTGTCAATTATCAATAATAACACTATTAATTGCAGCAATCAAACAGAAATCAGAGACGTAATTTTACAAAGATGCTCACTTACTCCCCATTGTACAATCGTATACCAAGATTGATGATCTAACAATGAATAATTGCTAAGATATTAACTCAGACATAAACTTAACTGTTAAAAAACATTGTAGTAACTTACTCGAGCTCACAAATGCACAAACAAATAGACAAAGTCGTATACCCCCAACTACATTGTACAAATGATCAGGGATAATAAAAGGACTAAGTCTGCTATATATAAATGCTTCATGTTTGGTTACCTTTCCTCTTTGATGCTCTACAAATCTTCTTCTGTGGTTGTGTTGAAATTCCATAACCTATATTGATTTGAAAACAACAACAAAAAGATATTTTATTTGAGTATTTATTTATATTGAATTATATATTATATTAAAGTATATTTCAAAGATCCCCTCCCCTCCCCAAATTTTTTTTAATTTTTTTTTTAAAGAATGTCAGACAATTCAAGCCAAGATCCATGTTCAATTTTCCAAACTGAAAAGTTGTTCTTGTTATATTTGTGTCTAAAAATGGGTCTTACAACTTGATAAAGTTTGATGTTGATGTTGAAACATGAATGTTTTCAAGTGCAAACAACAAACAATAACCTTGACAAATGTTTTTTTTATGTTCTATATTTTAAAAGATACTGTGTACCCGGTAAAATATGGTGTATCTTGTACATTTTACATGCATCTAAGACTAATAATAAAAGCTTGAAAAACCATGCCATGACTGATACTAATTACCTGAATAGACTTCTTGGTATCCTTTTTTATGAGGTCTAAGGGATTAGTAAAAAATGTCTCCACATCTGGTTCCATCTGAAGAAAAAATTCAAAGTGTCAACATATTGTTGTTCTCTGATGCCTCTAAATATGGGAGTATACTTCAATAGAAAAAATACAAATTATGTAATATGCATGGATATGCAAAATATCTAATATGGGTGAATAAATGCCATTTCTTTTGTGTAATTTGTTCACTTTGAATAAAAATATTGTTACATGTAAATGAGCATAGAGCAGTGTTATAGATTGTCTTTTCTAGATGTAAACTGAATGAGAATGACCTTTATTTATACCTATTCACTAGAATAACCATACCTTACTTGATAAAGTTATTTTATTACAGGAACTACCACACATGGAACATCTGTCAACACAAGCTATAAAAATAAAACATGTATTAAAGATCAAGACAACAACAACACAATTACAATGTGCGGCTATGCTTTAATATTTTTATACTTAAAATAGTCAAAGCCTTTTTTTGATACTGCATTTTCTTTTGTTATCATTTATGTGAAAGCTCTCTCATTTCTAAAAAAACTAGAGGCTCCCAGAAGCCTGAATCGCTCACCTGATCTCTTATGCTAAAGCCTCTTACCTAGTGTGCAACATGGTCATGTACTTGGTAAATAACATTAAAGAAACTAGTTAGGATAGAAAACACTTAAAGGGGGATAACTCTTAAAAGGATGATCTGACAATTTTTACCCTGTTATCATTTTTGAACATCTTTTCCTCTAGCTCTTATGGCTTTTAAGATAAAGTCCAAAAACTGTGAAAACGATCAATTTTGACAATTAAGGGGAAATAACTCCTATAAGGAGTCATCCCACAACTTTGACTCATTGGAGAGTTTTGTAGAGCTTTTGATGCTGAAGAAGGAAGGTTGCTTCAGATTTTCTCTATCTCTTATACTTTTTGAGCTATAAGCTAAAAACTATGGTCTGACCCCCCTGTTCTATTTTTAGTGATGGCAGCCATGTTGGTTGGTCGACTTTCACAAATTTCACAAACTTGGTAGAGGACATCCTATAGATCAACTGTACAAAGTTTCAGTGGTTTTAGAGAAGAAGATTTTAAAAATCAGTTAAAATTGATAGAAAAATAATTTAAAGAGGAATAACTCTTAAACAGTTGATCTGACAATTTTGACCCTGAAATCAATTTTGTCTCGCCTGCGACGAATAGTCGCGGAAGGCGAGACATAGGTATAACTTTCCGGCGGCGGCGGCGTCGTAAACTTTTTTGTAAGACTTTTGTGGACAATGAATTGCTTGAAAAGTATAATAGTTAGGCATCTGATATTTGGTATACAGACAGTTCAGGTTATGGTCTACGCAACTGTCACCATGCCATGTGACCCTGACCCCATTTTCACGCTCCTGTGACTCTGTGAACTTAGGTCTTTTTTCAGGCCGTAAACTTTTTTGTAAGACTTTTGTGGACGATGAATTTCTGGAAAAGTATATTAGCTAGGCATCTGATATTTGGTATACAGACAGTTTAGGTTATGGTGTACACAACTGTCACCATGTTTGTAACCCTGACCTCATTTTCACGCTCCAGTGACTCTGTGAACTTAGGTCTTTTTTCAGGCCGTAAACATTTTTGTAAGACTTTTGTGGACGATGAATTGATGGAAAAGTATATTAGCTAGGCATCTGATATTTGGTATACAGTTAGTTCAGGTTATGGTATACACAACTGTCACCATGCCATGTGACCCTGACCCCATTTTCACACTCCAGTGACTCTGTGAACTTAGGTCATTTTTCAGGCGGTAAACTTTTTTGTAAGACTTTTGTGGACGATGAATTGCTGGAAAAGTATATTAGCTAGGCATCTGATATTAGGTATACAGACAGTTTAGGTTATGGTCTAGGCAACTGTTACCATGCCATGTGACCATGGCCTCATTTTCACGCTTCAGTGACTGTGAACTTAGGTCTTTTTTCAGGCAAAAAAACTTTTTTGTAAGACTTTTATGGATGATCGATGAATTGCTGGAAAGTTATAATAGCTAGGCATCTGATATTGGGTAAACAGACAGTTGCGGTTATGGACAACGCAACTGTCACCATGCCATGTGACCATGACCTCATTTTTACGCTCCAGTGACTCTGTGAACTTAGGTCTTTTTTTCAGACAGAAAACTCTTTGTAATACTTGTGTGGACAATGGATTGCTTGAAAAGTATAATAACTAGGCATCTGTTTTTAGGTATACAGACACTTTTTGTGTTTATATCAAGAAATGAAAGCTTAGGTAGTTGATTTTAGTGATGGTGCCGGCAGGCGAGACATACTTTTAGTGGCCACACTTGTTGTAGATCTCTATAAGCTGAAAAACTTTGCAATGGTAACTTTTCTTCTAGCACTTTCAAGTTTCAAGATACAGTCCAAAAACTGTGAAAATGGTCAATTTTGACCATTTAGGGGATATAACTCCTATAAGGAGTCATCCCACAACTTTAACTCAATGGAGAGTTTTGTAGAGATTTTGATGCTGAAGAAGGAAGGTTGCTTCTGATTTTCTCTATCTCTTATACTTTTTGAGCTATAAGCTAAAAACTATGGTCTGACCCCCCTGTTCTATTTTTAGTAACGGCAGCCATGTTGGTTAGTTGACGTTCACAAATTTCACGAACTTGGTAGAAGACATCCAAAAAATCAAGTGTACAAAGTTTCAGAGCAATCCCATCAGTGGTTTCAGAGAAGAAGATTTTTAAAAATCAGTAAAAATTGATAGAAAAATCAGTTAAAGGGGAATAACTCTTAAACGGTTGATCTGACAGTTTTGACCCTGAATCATTTTTGTAGATCTCAATAAGTTGAACAATTTTGCAATGGTAACTTTTCTTCTAGCACTTACAGTTTTCAAGATAAAGTCCAAAAACTGTGAAAATGGTCAATTCTGACCATTTTGGGGAAATAACTATTATAAGGAGTCGTCCCACAACTTTGACTCAATAGAGAGTTTTGTAGAGCTTTTGATGCTGAAGAAGAAAGGTTGCTTCGGATTTTCTCTATCTCCTATACTTTTTGAGCTATAAGCTAAAAACTATGGTCTGACCCCCCCTGTTCTATTTTTAGTAATGGCAGCCATGTTGGTTGGTCGACGTTCACAAATTTCACAAACTTGGTAGAGGACATCCTAAAGATCAAGTGTACAAAGTTTCAAAGCAATCCAATCAGTGGTTTTAGAGAAGAAGATCATTAAAGAAGAGTTAACGACGGAACACGGACAACGGACGGACGACGGATGCCTAATGATGACAATATCTCACATGACCCTTTGGGTCAGGTGAGCTAAAAATGCAAGTTTTCATGTATAAACAGTTTGTATGTATATTGTATTATATTTTTACATCTTTCATATTCTAAATTATTTGCTTACCAACTTTAACACATTTTTCACAGTAAATATGTCCACAGCTAGTAAGGCAAAAACCAATGCCTTCACCTGGCTGTCTAAAACAGGTATTACAGTGCAACCAGTCTGTCATGGTGTGGTTTATTCTACCTAGCAAAAAAAATAAAAGTGAAAATCATATTTATTTAAAATGTAAAAAAAGAATAAATAAATAGCAACCAAAAGATTTTAAATTGATCAAACAATAAAAGCCCAAATTTATGGACATTATGTGCTTCTTCAAGGTATTAAATTTAGAGTTGACACACCAACTCACTGAGCACAGGATTCTTTTTTATTGCTATTAATTTATTTGTTTTTTTTTACCTACAAAATGTGGTTTTACCAATCATATATATTTTTTTATTTGCTTCCATTTAAACCACAGTAATGAGTAAATATTACTATTTATTAACAAGAATGGAATTCCAGGGTACCCCGCCGGTGAAGCAAATATTATTGAACACATCTGATTTTCAAACTTGACCAAGGTATTAGTGGTTTAAACATTTGGTATAAATTTCATGAAAATCTGTCAAAATCTGTAGGGATGAGAGCGCTTACAAGGTCTGTTTTGCAAAATAACAGAGTCGTATTTATGGTCAAAGTCCCCTTACTCCTACAAAAATTATCAAAAAATGCTGATTGTCGAACTTGACCAAGGTATTAGTGATATAAACATTCGGTATAAATTTCATGAAAATCTGTCAACATCTGTAGGGCTGAGAGCACTTACAAGGCCTATTTTGCAAAATAAAAAGAGTCGTTTTTATGTTCAAAGTCCCCTTACTCTTACAAAAATTATTGAAAAATGCTGATTTTCAAACCTGACCAAGGTAATAGTGATATAAACATTCAGTTTAAATATCATAAAAATCTGTCAACATCTGTAGGGATGAGAGCGCTTACAAGGTCTGTTTTGCAAAAAAACAGAGTCGTTTTTATGGTCAAAGTCCCATAACTCCTACAAAAATTATTGAAAAACTTGTCCAAGGTATTAGTGATATAAACATTTAAAATAAATTTCATGAAAATCTGTCAATATCTGTAGGGATGAGAGCGCTAACAAGGTCTGTTTTTGGCAGTCCCATAACTCCTACAAAAATTATTGAAAAATGCTGATATTTGAACTTGACCAAGGTACATGTATCAGTGATATAATCATTTGGTATAAATTTCAGTGATTCCAAAGGTATTTCGGTCATTACTGGACCGAACATCAGTTATACAAATTTTTTACTAACATTCCAGTATAAAAAATTACAAATTATTACTGGACCAAACCCATTTTTACAGGACATTTGGTTCGGTCCGATGGACCTTCGGAATGACTGATAAATTTCATGAAAATCCAACAAAATTTGTAGCCTTGAGAGCGCTTACAAAAAGTGTGACGGACAGACAGACGGACAGACTGAAGCCTGGCATTTCTATGTCCCCTCTACGCATTGCGGCGGGGGACAAAAATGAAAATCATTTTAAACATGTTGTAATTAAGTCTAAATGTTTTTGTATGTTACACTGTAACATGCAATTTATTCCTAATAGGAATAGGAATAAATGAAGTAAGAAAAATAGTAGTATTTTTGCTGACTTTTTAACAAGTTGCTAATCCAAATACGGGTTTATGCAAAGCACATTCTGACTTCTGTATAATAAAATTATTCTGTTACATCATGCAATGATTGCAGGCACTTGTTTCTATCAATAAGGGGGTCAAAATCGGGCTTTGTTCGGACAATTTTGTAAAATTTGGCAATCGCTTGGACATGAAAAGCATTACGTCAAGGAAAAGTCTCGAACTCGAAAGAAATCCGAATGAATTTTAATGACGTTTTTACTTATGTTTTACGTTACATTTATTGGTAAAGTCCCGAGAATGAACTTTCATTTTCATGTCCAAGCGATTGCCAAATTTTGAGGCCGAAATGCAATGAATGAAAATATATTTGGGTGTTTTGGAAAGGAAAATCATCTGTTAAACAAATTATATAAGAAAAGGTACGAGATCAATGATATATTAAAAGAAAATCGAATTAAAGAAAAGGGGGGTGGTGAAAGTAGTATCTCCCTTGTGTTTTTTCCTACCGCACATTGACTCTAACAAATTATTGATAGAGCATATTAGAGGGGAGCAAGTCCCTGTGTATGAGTAACAATAATGCCAAGTAACAATAAGAAAAATACTAATTGTTACTTCCATTAAAACAGGTCAGCGTCCCTTACATGGTTTTCCGTTAGTCCATCCTTCCGGTGTCAGGCAACAATATTTTTTTTTTATTGTTACTTTTTCAGGTAACTGTATCCAGGCCATTTTGTTTGTATGTTTTGTTTTGATTTGTTTTTTGTACCAGATTAAGAATGTCACTAGGCCTGCATTTTTCCGACTTACTGATAGATAAGAAACACAATTTTCTACAGCATTTTTTAAATATATACTTAAAAATATCTTATATAAGCATCTAAATAAAATTAAATAGTGTTTTCATTTTAAAAATGAGCGCTGCAAAACTTTTTTTCTGCTGCAGTGACTAAAATTAAAACGGCTTCGGATTCCGAATTTTGTCCAAGGGAGACAATTTTGTAAATAAGAAAATGTCAAAATAAGTCCCAAAAGTTTCAGTGAAAAGGCAGTCTTATTATGCTCAAATTCCACACTTTCACATATGCATCAACCTATAAAACCCTCTTAGAAAACAGGTAATTCTATTGAAAGAACACACAAAATTTTGGAAAATCATGAAATGCGTAGTTGACAAAATCATGAAAGCTGCTCTTTGCATGTATTTCATGGAACAGAAATATATAAGTTATTGGGCTCCTTTATAACTGAGGAGTAAAGGATTTAGCCCAATAGCTTATATTTTTTTCATGAAACAATTAAATGCCTGTGACGTTGTCATAAATCAACTTCAACTTCAACTCTGATACTCGGAAAATCCAAATTGGACATCTAGCCGAGGAAACTTTAAAAGAACATGCGCATAGTGTCATGGTGCAGGTAAAAAACCAAAAAAAGAGTAATATTCTGTACATCAATCAGTTAAAATCCTAACATGTATTCTACACTGTACAATATGTGTTGAGTCTAGTTGGTGGTTGTCCATGGTGCGCTCGACTGGATGGATGACTTAAAGTCTTCCACTGTCTGCAGCTGGATGATGGAGTTCGGCAACATATTCCAGTATATAATAGTTCTTGGAAAAAAAGAATGTTGGTATGTGTTGTTTCTACAATGGTATGGTAGGAACTTGTGTGTGTTGCTGCGTCTCAGGCTGGCACTTCTTGCTGTGGCTGAAACAGGGTGGTAAATAGTCGGAACCGCCAGGAGTGAGTGAGTTATCTTGTACATCAATATGACATCAGAGTTTATTCTTCGTTGTTCAAGGGATGCCCAGTTTAGAGTTTGGAGTATTGTTGTAACGCTGTCAGGTTTGGTTGGGTTATATGGTTTGTTGGTGACGAATCTTGCTGCATTCCTTTGTACCTGTTCTATTTGCTTAATTTGGGTGGTCTGTTGTGGATTCCATATTGTTGATGAATATTCCAGCTTTGGTCTAACTAAGCTTTGGTATGCTCTCTCTTTTACCTTTTGGGGACAGTGTCTTAGATTTCTCTTGATGAATCCAAGTGTGCTTGATGCCTTCTTGCATATCTTGTCTATGTGTAGATGGTACTTCAGGGTATCGCTAAGTTCCACTCCTAAGTATGGGTGATGGTGGACTATATCGAGCGATTCTCCTCTCATGGTGTAGTCGGCTGGTTTTTTCCTCGTCGATGTTGTGAACTGCATAATCGCACACTTTTTGACATTGAACTCCATTTGCCATAAGTCGCTCCATCGTACTAAATTATCGAGATCTTTCTGTAAGGTGGAGTTATCATCAGCGTTGTTTACTGTTCTATATAGTACGCAGTCATCAGCAAAGAGCCTGATGGTTGAGGCTATATCGTCTGCTATGTTGTTGATGTATATGAGGAAGAGAGAAGGACCTAGCACCGTCCCTTGTGGGACTCCTGAGGTTACTTGACTGGTGTCTGATGTTGCGTTGTCAATCACAACCTGCTGTTTCCTGTCGCTCAGAAAATTTTCAATCCATCTCTGGGTGGTGCCTTGTATACCATAGTGATGTAGCTTCATGGATAGTCGGTGGTGAGGGACTTTATCGAAGGCCTTAGAAAAATCGAGTATTGCCATATCCACCTGTTTTCCGTTGTTCAGTTCTTTGGCAATGTCGTCAGTAGTCATAATAAGTTGTGCCTCGCACGATCTTTTGGGGCGGAATCCATGCTGGTTTTGGTGCAGGATATTCTGGGTGTCAAGATGTTCCATGATTTGGGAGACGATTATGTGTTCCAACATCTTTGATATTACAGCTGTTAATGACACTGGACGGTAATTTTCTGGTTTGGTTCGATCACCTTTCTTATATATTGGGACGATGTTCGCATTTTTCCAGTCAGTGGGTATGTCGCCAGTGTTGATTGACTTTTGGAAGATGGAGGTTAATAATGGTGCTACATGTTCTTTCATCTGCTTGAGAAATCGTATGGGTATCAAATATTGCTCTGTTCATAAGTTTGACAGTTTTTCATTTGAATTTTTTTTTTGGGGGGGGGGTATGGATTTTAGCCCCTCAACATTTATTTTTTTCAAAATTTTTCAAAGACAATTTTTTTTGAACAACATGGAAAACAATTTTTTTTATCACAATTTTGTTTACGCTGTGTAGCCCAGGCTCACCAGAATGATTTATTTTTTTCTTTCTGGGTCAAGGACAATTTATTTTTTTTCCAAAAAACTGAAAACAAAATATTTTTTTTTCAAAAAAATCCATACCCCCCTCCCAGAATTTCAAATGGTTGCTGCCTTAGAAAATTTATTTTGTGTTGTTTAAAACCCCCTAACATAATTTTTAGTCAATGATTTTAATTGTTAGACCTTGGTTTCAATTACTCAGCTTGAATAACAATCATGAATTAGAATTTCTCGAAACGGGGGAAATAGCTCGGCAGAGCCTCGCATTTCTACCCCGTTTCTCAGCCTCATACACATATCGTCAATAATTTTCGACAATATACCTATATTGTATATATGTTACTTGGATAACTAAAACCGGAATGGTTTTCAAAAACAGCACCTTTTCAGTCCAGAATCTCATGAGTAATTAGGATTACTCAACTTATTGTTAGCTTGCAAATTGAAAGATATTAGAAATGCCCCCAAAATTGAATGAATTATTTTAGATAATATCATGAATATAGGCCAAAAAAATACATGTCTGTTTCTTGCTTCCCTACTTTCCCTATTTTTTTGGACCCTACCATAAAGTTTTTATTGGCATTTTGGAACAAGCACCGTTACAGTTTGGATTGCTTCCCCATTGATTCAATGTAAAATAATTTTGTACCTACCCTAATTTTCAAGAGAAAGAAGCAGGAAAAAAACATATATTTTGTTTTGGCCTTATTTGACATTTAAATAACCAAAACGGATAATTAACACTTTTACATCATTGAGCATAAATATTTTATATTTATTTATTTAAATATTCTTTTGTGGAACTTTCGACTCAGCCGATACATTGTTTAAATTATTTTTGATATTATAGGTTATGTTGCGTACATTTATTCCACATCCCATTATCTTCTATTTTTGGGGTGCCTTGATTCCCAAGCATTTAAAATGATGTCACTCATATACTATGGATGCAAACATGCAGACATCCTAGTCACACCTCCAAAATTTCTATGCTGATTTTGTTGACATGTCTTTAATACTGACCAGTCTCTAAATCTACAATACCGCCATACAAAAGGTTTCTAACATTTACATCATCCTTCAATACCTAACTCAACATTGGTGTAAAACATAAACAAGACCAAATATATGCTTTCATCGGCATCATCATCTTTGCGTTTCTTGCATAAATAAAAGCTCTTCATATTTTCTAAGTGTTTGGCTTTATCATTTTGTTTGTTTGCCAGTTACAATATGTGTTGAGTGATCTTAATTTTATTTTCTATTGTTAATTGCGTGATCCAGGACTGAAAAGGAGCCGTTTCTGGAAACCATTCCTATTTTAGTCATCTGAGTAACAATAATAAATTCTTATTGTAACTCATGGCAAGTAATTGTAGCCAGTCCATTAATAACATGATCCAAAAAGTACCAAGACACTTTGGTACCTTCAGGTCATTTTGTCACCCATACATGTACAATAATACAATCAGACATTTAGTTACTGGTACTAGTCATTTCAATACTTGAGACTATAGACATGATAAATAAACAAATATATTTTAATGGTGTTTTCTATAATGAATTGACTAAACATAATAAAAAAGTATGACCTTAACAAAATTAACAATTATAACTTATCTTTTCAAATCAATTTATCTAATTTGTATAATTATCAGATTATTTTTATTCTATTGTGTAACAATACTAAAACAATAAGTCAGAAGGACCCAGAATTTTCCTACTCAGGGCAAATCTTGATCTATCTCAATTTGTCTTAGGAGAATTGGAATTCCAATTTATACTGGATTGAATTCAGGGCAATCAGAATTCCAATTAGTCATAGGAGAAATCAGAATTCAAATTTGTCCTAGGATGATTCTGGATAGCCCTGGATTCCAATTTCTCCTGTTACATATTCATTGTAAATGAGTCAGTGAAGTTCCAAAAACAAAATCACTTTAATACTCGGATTTTGAATAGATAATCCAAAAAGAGCATTGACATAAAAGAGATACCTTGAAGACATCACAAATAAACAGCGACTGTAAATTAAAAGAAATATAAAATTTATGACAAATGTCTAATTGTTAAATAATGTTTATTTAAACAACTGGATTCTTTTATTTTGGGTTCATATGTTAAACAAATAACTTCAATGTTTATTCATATTTGTATTCAGATCATCATTAACTATTGTGCACCAACTGAAACGATACCTCACTGCTAGTGAAACTGCCACAGCTTTAAGACCATTTTATTTTGCTGTCCATCCAGACTTCTATGGGAAGTATCCTAGAGAAAGAGTAAGTTTTCATCTATGTGAAGAAAAAAATGAAAGTATTCCTTCAAGTGTTTTAGCCACATTAGATTTCAAGCTCTTATACAAACATGACAAGCACATGTACAATCATAATTCAGGTCTGCCAACCTTCCTGATTTTCAGGTCTTTATTTTACATTGAATATAACATGAAGCATCACATGCATCACACAAATAGTGAATAACCTGATTTCAAATTTCAAAAGTTAGCAGCCCTGATGTATTAATGGTTAAAATTTATTACATGATTATTTTATTACGATTTGACGTCAGAACAGCTTTTCTGCATGAATAAAGAAGTAATATAATACCGGGTATGCACTATATACATGTATATACAGAAACAATATGAAAGAAGGATATAATTGGAGATGTGCAAAGTTTTATTGCTCTCCTATAGCATTCATGGGAGAAAATTGGATTTAATTTTTCTCCTTTATTTTAAGTCAAAAATGGTGCATGAGATATTCTTAAGGATTTTGCTCAAAGTTCTGGTTTGGCTATGTAATCTTTGTAGTAATACAATACTGCATTATACTAAATAACAAGAACTGTAATCTTTAAAAAAAACATTCTGTCTATCTATTTGATTTATTGTGTTTTTTGTTATACAAGTAGTTAAATATGTACTTATCGTTGTAAACCACAGATTAAGAGTCCACGTCCGCTCCCTCCAAGGAGAGAAGCGATGTGATATCAGCTGTGGGTAACTGACGATGTTATATACTCTGTCTGAAATTTACATTTGTGTGTTATTTTATTGCTTCTTTTAGAAAGTGAATGAGGAATCATTGAAAAGGCTGCACGAATATATTACAAGTCTACATAAAACAGGGAGAGCTAAGCCAGCACAGTTAAACTTCTATGTCAGAGGACAAGATCCAACTGGTATGACTGTGATATGTTTAAAACAGATTAAGAAAACTATAAACCCCAAAAATATATGGCTTCCTTATTCATCTGCAAACCCTAGCACAAATTATTGGTTACCGGTATTTTTGAAAAAAAAAAACAGGTAAATCATTAGTTTTAACTCCAAAGTCATGTAATCTCATAAAATCTTTTTGGGAACCGTTGTCAAGATGTAAGTGGAATTTTTAAAAAATATGGGAGTGGCATTCAATTTAAAGAAAATAAATTGGCAAATTTAAACTTGTTAGATAATAACATTACAAATTAATATATTAAATTATATTTTTAATGTTTTTTTCTAATTTCCAAACTCATTTAAAAAAATCTTTTTAGGATGGAATTTAAAAAAAAATATGGGAGTGGCATTCAATTTAAAGAAAATAAATTGGCAAATTTAAACTTGTTAGATAATAACGTTACAAATTAATATATTAAATAATATTTTAAATTTTTTTTTCTAATTTCCAAACTCATTTAAAAAAATCTTTCTTTTTTTTCAGAAAAGTACAAATATGTCAACATAGCTTTACAATCTGCAGATGTCCGTACAACTGTAACCTCAGTTCTCAAGTCCCTCTCTCTACCATTAGAATATCTAGAAACCATACCTCAGACCAAACAGGGACCTGATCGACCAATCAGATATGACCCATCTTATTATAGATCTAGGGGAAAACCCAGTCCTTTTAAGGAATATTATGAAAAGACAAACAAGCTGTATTATGCAACTCTAAGGTTTGTAGATAAACATATGCTTTGGTAGTAAACCATGACAATAAGATTCCAATAAACTGTTTTTATACTCCTTTCAACCAAAGTTATTGTGGTTAAATCAGTTTGTCCATCTGTCTGATCACATTATCTCAATCCTTCTTAATGACTTGATGGATTTTGAAGAAACTATACAGGAAGAAAGTACATCACAGGAGGTGTGCTGGAAGATTTCTTTTTTTTTTATCTTTGTCCAATATCATTCAGGGGAGATAATTGGAATGAGATATTTTTTTCAAAAGAGTGTTTAATATGATTACTTATAAGCATAACCTCCTAAACTGCTACATGGATTCTAGTAAAACTTTACATGAAATAAGAACATCATATGGATATATGCATGAAGAAATTTATATTGCACATGATTAAGTACCATTTTAGGATAGACAAAGTCAATTTTTTTTGCAAATTCATTAACTAGTTTTAGAAAAATTTTGAATACTCTAGTAAGTCATTATATGTTATTGAATTATTATTTAACAGCACTTGGCTTCAAACCAATGGACCCAAAGCCAGACAGAAATTAAAAACATCCAACCAAATTCTACAAGAAATAAACAAACTATATCCTGAGCTGATAGAGATTACTGGATTGAAGGATATTAAATGGTTTAGTGACTGGGGAATAAATCATTACATGGGATGTCTGAGGTCTTTCACAAGACTTTGTCAGGACCATCCCATCAGGGTCCAAAAAGTTTTAAAAGGTTTGTTTAAGGTAGTACTCCACAATTAGGATTTTTTCACAGTATTGTTTTCGTATGTGGCCCCTGTGACCTTTTTTGTTAAATGAAAATATTGATTCGTTTTGGTCTTAAAACAAGACAAATAAAAAATCTGGACCCGTTATATAAAAATTACGATCCACTGTTATTGTTTTAAAGAATAATTTCGAAAAAATCAATACCAATGATCATAAAGCGTCGCTTCCGGCTGTGCATGGTGACCAGCGGATGGGCTTAAATTTAAATGTGCTATTTTTAGATTTTTAAGTTTGAACAATTTTAGCGGAAAAAAGAGCCGAAGTCAGATAGGTTTATTTGGTCTTAAAAGAAAGGACTGTTTTCGGGCTTTCATTTCATACATGTTACGTTTCACCTGAACCGAAAGCTCGACACGTTCAAAAAAAGGACAAAACCCCGATTTTTGCGTATTTTTATCCCCAAATTTTTGACAAATGTTAAGAGTTGCTAGGGGCAACGAGTACAACAAAGAAACCAAATACGGCACTAAACACGACTAAACATGCCCGGAGTTTGGAACACCACCTAGTTTAAAGTGCAAATAGCAGTTTAAGCGATTACAAGAACCCGGGACAAAATAGTCAACGTCGAGCACATGCAAAAATGAGCTAAATAAATTAATTGTGGAGTACTACCTAAGTGCTTTTAAACACATATATCTCTGGAATGGAAAATTGTATTAAATGTTGAGGTCTTGTTTTATTAGATTTAAAGGGTCAAAGACCGATGAGCCATTCAAATGTTAGAATTTTGAAAAGGCAAAGACAGAATCAGTTGACATTTACATGTAGACAAAAACACTATGAAACACAGTTAAAAAGAACTTAAGTGCAATCAGCAATGTGAACTGACATAAAAACAAAAGTGAACTCAGATGCTCCGGAAGGTTAAGTGAGTCCTGCTCATTGCAACACAAAGCCAGTGATCAATTAAGTCTAGGTCAAATTTAGTTTAGGATGATACATTTGTATTGCAATGGTTTTTAAAAGAACACCAATTTATTAGAGTTTCAAATGTTAACATGTGTTTATTTTTGACTTAGTTCAGTTCAAGGAAAATTTCAGTACATTAAACATTTTTTCTGCGATTAACTTGATTATTTGAAATATTTTAGAAAAATATACATGCTAAACCTATTTTAAAACTCAGATAGCAAATCCCTACCCTTCAATGTTAAAAAATGGAACTGTAGATTGACCTACATAGTACATGTATTATTTTTTTAAATACCTTGATATGTTACTTGCAAACATTTTTATTTAGAACATTTGTTTACATTATATAGGTAGAAGTTTGGTATTCAGTAACCACACTGGTGTCAGTTTACATGGAGAAGTTGTATTGAGTAGTGGTGATGTCACTACAGACTGGATGACCGTAAGTAAAAAGTTTTATTATGTTAGTAGACACCGTTTTGGCTTAGACATTGATCTTAGAACAGGGCAAATATAAAGTCTCTCAAGGCTTTCTAATATAATGTTAGTAGACACCGTTTTGGCTTAGACATTGATCTTAGAACAGGGCAAATATAAAGTCTCTCAAGGCTTTCTAATATAATGTTAGTAGACACCGTTTTGGCTTAGACATTGATCTTAGAACAGGGCAAATATAAAGTCTCTCAAGGCTTTCTAATATAATGTTAGTAGACACCGTTTTGGCTTAGACATTGATCTTAGAACAGGGCAAATATAAAGTCTCTCAAGGCTTTCTAATATAATGTTAGTAGACACAGTTTTGGCTTAGACATTGGTCTTAGAACAGGGCAAATCTAAAGTCTCTCAAGGCATTCTAATATAAATTAATGTATCTTAACTGCTACCCAGTTTGTACAGTCATGCTATTTTGTTGATTCGCCATATTAAAGCACTAATATAAATTTGAAAAGGCTTAAAATCTATCAAAAACCACTCATTGTAACATTTTCAAAGTGTCACCATTGAACACCTTATTGCAGATGTCTAAAAAATATAATAGGGTACTGTATATTGAAACACATGTGACACAACCTACATGAACCAACTGCAATTTAAAGTTCTCCAAAGACTCCTGAATACCTGTATTAGTATTAATTTAAATTTTTCAATTTTTTTTTATAGATTCTATCCTATGTGCCAGCATATGATGCTGTGTTGGAAAGACTGCCTTACATGGAACAGAAGCTTTCTAATTTATTTGGTGGTATTCAGATTATACGTCGAAGGAAACGGCAGATAATCATGGCACCAGAGTATGAGCTGGTCCTTAACAAAATATTGAACAGTCTGAGAAACTGCCAAGGTGAAGTGGAAAAGCATTTCAAAGGAGAGGATTTATCTCATCTAGAGTTGGTTGTTGAACAGTATGTAATATGTGTGTTTCTAACTCTTTACGTGAACAAGTACAAAAGTTATATATCACACCATTATGGTGCCAAACCTAACTATTTTTAATATGATATGTAATTGGTCCTTTAAAATAGAAGCAAAGAAATACCTACCATCCATTGGAATTTAGCTTACAGGGGTCAAAATTGTCATTAACATAAGGTCCTGAATCAGCAATAATTTAGATTAAATTGGCACACAAGAGAGAAAAAACTCAATATATGACATTGCCTGCATATTTTTATACACATGTATTGTTTGAATAAATACGAAAAAAGTTATTTTTAAGCTTTGATGCCATTAATTTCTATATATTTTTCTATTGTAGAGATTCAGCTCCAATGACTTTATCATCAACAGGAACTTTCTTAGTGCCTTCTTCTATACCTGCTATACTGCTGATTAAGTTTATCTCCCAGAATAAAGAGAAGGCTTATATGATACTACAAGATATGGCACTGTGAGTAAATAGGCCTTTTCAGTAGAAGTTTGAGAATGAAAAAGAAAACAGTAACAATTTTACAATAGATAGGGTTAATAACTACTTCATCTTCAGATCTAATTTTCTCTGTGTAGGGGGAGATAATTTGATAAATAAAACTTTTTAAAAAGTTAAGTTTTTTTCACAGCCACTCCCTACCATTTTTTTCAAATTTACTGTCATTCTGACCAATTTGTTGTTAGTGAGTAAAAAATTGCCTTCCATTGCACCACTACTATGACCACATTTCTAATCTGAGGTTGTGTGGTCACCTATGTTTACTATTAACACGTGTTTGGAATAGTTGTTTTAAGTGTCATCCTAGTTTTGTCTTTATAGCTACTAGACCTTGTGATTCGTGTGTCCCATTGGTTCAAAATTTTATCAAAAAACATGTTAAGATAAATATAATCAGTATTTTAAATCTTGGTTTAACAATAGAAAATAATGATATATCAATTAAGTGAATGCGACATAACCTTCTTTACTTTTTAAAATCAGCCTCAATTTGAGATTTAATTGGAGCACAAGAGAGAAAAAACTCAAATATATCACATTGCCTGCATATTTCTATACAAATGTATGTTAGAATAAATATGAAAAAAGTTATTTTTAAGCATTAAAACCTACAATAAAAACAGCCATCATCCCTAATGCAACAAGTGATGGCTGCTGTTCACCTTGCAATTGTACCTAGATCAAAATAAATATATAAGGGATATTTATAGGGATATCATTCATATCAATTTGTGTGAATTTGGGTTATGATATTAACAATATTTTTCTTTCAGTCAGACACATTTGGAGAAGATGGTGACGAAACAGTGTGTGGACTATTTCAATCTCTTATCACTAGAGAAAGAGGATAATGTATCTCCAGATAGAATGACACTTTGTTGTGAGAGACTTCTGAATGATAAAATCTACCTAGAACCAGGACTTAAAGGTGCTAAGCTAAAAATAGCTAATTATTACTCTGTGATGGAAGATGGAGAGATGTCAATACCTTGGAACTGGACTAGTGATATTTCCTGAAAATATTGTCCACATTTTTTTCTTTTAAAAATGCTTAGAAGTTATTACTAAGTTGAAAAGAAAACATGTGCATGCTTTTTTGTTTTATCTCAAAACCACCAATTTCATAGTTTTCTGCTTTTTAAAAGTTGAAATGCAGCTTCTTTTCTTTTTTTATTTTACTTATTCAGTTTGCAGAAAGTAGGGGACAAGAACACTTGATTGTGTTCAAAGTACTTTTATAAACATGATAAAAGTATTGTATTTTTTCAACAAATAATGTATTTTATTAAAAATATTTATTCTAGTTTATAATACAAATGTTTGATTACAGAAAAGTGAATTAAGATATATCATCATAATGATAAATATTAACTTAAAAAAAAGTTCAGTTCAGATTTAAAAAAAAAGGGGGGGGCAGTATTAAATTGATTTTTCAGTCATGAACCTCTTGTCTCATAAATGGGCATTTTTTCAATGAGCATTAATATAAAAATGTCATGATATTATGAAGTTAAGCATTTCTCAGGATAATAGATTTTTTAGCATAATATTAATATTGAAGTAGAATGTACAATTTTATGTATTATTTCTTCAAGAAATCAGATGTCAACATATTTTAGGTCAGTTTTCTATTGTAAATAAACCTTCTGCACACATTCTGCTGGTATGGGCTAAGTTCAGTTTTATATAACACGATGAAAAATAACAACTAATACACCTGCTCATATTATATATGTAAAATTCTGTCCAAGTGAAAAAATTACTTGATTAGTATCTTTTTATGTTTTGTTCATCCTCAATTCAAAAAGTGTCATGGAAATATAATTATTTAAATAGAAATTTCAGGGGGCTGATAAAAGTTATACAATGTTCATTTTATTCATAGTTAGAAGTGATTTTATAATATGTATTTTTTTTATGTTTGTTAGTAAGTGACTTATTGATTGTGATAATAAACTATTTTTAGGATGTTATTGTTTCCTTATAGGTGCCATATTATAGGTACATGAATAGGTAATATGACCCTCTTCAAATTTATCTACAACAACTTTTGGAGATTGATTAGCAATTTTGATTTCTAGTTCTTATTTTCTGTAAATAGAATATTTTTAATTTTGTCTGATGTATTAATGTTCTTTTTTTTAAAGTAGAGGGGCATACAGTATAGGATCCATATGTCTGTAAAAAATCTGATCTGGTAAATTACATTTGCTGTTGTAATCTGCAATGTAGTTTTTGTTGTACTTTCTCTGTGTGTATATGATACTAAATTGTCTTTTGAAATTGATCCAATGACAGTCAGCACAGTTTGGTTTAGTAGATTTTTGGCTGGATTTCATGGAGTGAAAAATCTGGCTTATAAAATGGTGACTGTTCGGTGGGTGGGCATGCAGGCGGTGAAGAAATTTTCATAACAGTTTTAAGCAACTCCTTATCACAGCAATGTGATATTTGGTATACAGCATCAGGGTGGATTTCCATTATGTGGGATTAGATCATTAGAAACAAGAACTTCCTGTTTACGAAATTCAGCCATTTTTTATTCTTTTCTCTTTACTATTGTGAATGTTCACTATCAATGGGTTTGGTGTGACATCACTGCTGGTGCTTCCCAGATTCATATCACTCAGTTTGCTCACTAGGGATTTAGTGTTAGTGGAAGCCATATCAAAGATGCATGACGGTGAAAACAATTTATGAAAATACTAAATTCGGACCACTTTCTTGTATATTTATCATCATGGATCCTCTGACACATACATATTAGGATATAAACAAACTGCAAAAGTTAACACAAAATTAGGTCTTGCCTTAATAAACAATTACCATATAAGTTGTTTTTTCGCGGGTATCTAATTTTCGCTTTTTTCGCGGTAGTTTGCAACTTGCAAAAATATAAACCCACGAAAATAAAATTTCATAAATATTATATGTACAGTATATACTTACATAAAGAAATCACTAAAATTGAATTCCGCGAAAAAAAAGATCACTCATATTTTTAGAAATCCGCGAAATTTAGCTCCTGCGAAAAAAAGAACTCATACGGTATGAAAAAATAATGAACTTAATCACGAAAATTTCTGATAAGTTTGAAAATTATTGAAGTCTCTTAATGCAAAAGACAAAGTCGAGGTCAAAACATGAGGATGCAACTGTAAAAGTCTAGCACTGATGCATAACTAAATTAAGTTTCATTTATATAAGACTTATATTTCCTAAAATATGAAGGTGCTCAAAAATATATTGAAAATTGTCACAGTCACTCAACCAGAAAATAGATGTCAAGGTCAAAAGATGAGGATGCAACTAAGCTAAGCTGGTATTAAAGCATATGCATACCAAGTTTCATCAACTTAGGACTTATAGTTCTTGAGATATGGAGTTACTGATTAAACTTTAACATAAAAAGTAAATACTTTTGCCGCCATTGAAGTATCACCAATGTCTCCACCTTTATAGACAAATAAAATAAAATTTTTAAACATAAAGTGATCAATCCAACAACAAATTATTTTAACAATAGTTAGGTTTGGCGCATTTAAACCTGGTTTTACAAATTATTGTTCAAGAAATTCATTCAAAAATTCCTTAAAATCAAGCTTTTGAACTGGTCATAAGGCAAGATTGAAATAAGTGTGTTAAACAAAACAAGGCATGACAACCTATTCTTTATTAGGGACTTAAACAGATCCAAACAAAACAATGTATTAAAGCAACAAGATTTGGTAAACAAATTCAATAATCACAAAGATAATGCATTTGCTTGTTGGCTTTTATTTATAAGCATATCATGGAGATAACAATGAGATGTTGGGGAAATGTAACAGCATTCGTGAACAAGAGGCTCTCAGGTCATCTGACAGTTTTAACGCAATACAGACTTTTGTAGAGCTTGATGAGCAGAAGGTTTAAGCAAGCAACAGCTTTTCTCAACCTGCAAAAATTTTTATTCTAAAGGGCAAAAATATGAAAAAATGCTATTTTAGACCTTTTAAGGGTCATAACCCTAAAAAGGGGTCATCTGACAGTTTCAACTCAATGCAGACTTTTGTAGAGCTTAATGAGCTGAAGGTTTAAGCAAGCAACAGCTTTTCTCTATCTGCAAAGTTTTCATGCTATAGGGTAAAAACATTAAAAAATGCTATTTTTGACCTTCAAAGAGCCATAACCCCTATAAGGGGTCATCTGACAGCTTCGACCCAACACAAACTTTCGTAGAGCTTTCAATGCTGTAGAAGGATGGTTGCATCAGATTTTCTGTATCTTATACTTTTTGAACTACTGGCCAAAAACAATTGTCCGACCCCCCTGGTCTATTTTAAGCAACACCAGCCATGTTTTTTTTGACAGATCAAAACACAACTTTGACAGACAGACAACAACCCAACCTTCAGTCCAGATGAGCTAAAAAGGTCATTTTAAAACTCTGCATTGGAGTGAGTACTTGAAATTGATTTTCTTTTTTTCCTTTGATCCTTATGAGGGATAAAATAAATGATTCATACAAGGAAGAACAATGCATTTTTATTTATTTGTCTACAACATTTCATAACATATAAAAATCAAAATTGATACAAAACATTAAAAAAATAATCCTTTATTTCTTCAAAACAATATAACTATAATTATATTATAAAAACTTTTTTAACATGAAAATAAACAAAACAAAAATAAATTCAGCAGTATCACAATATTGAAAAAAAAAACTGTATATATTAACCATGAAGGAAATAATATCTAGAAAGAAAATTGCTTAGTTAAAAAATAAAATAGATTTAATACGGCCATAATAAAATAATTTCTAGATTTTCATACAAATTACTTGAAAGTATGGGGCAGTTGGGCGAATTTTATTTTTTATTTTGATTTTTGTTAAACTATCTGCCAGTTTAAAGAAAATTGGCCAAAATTTAACAAAATTAGCCAAAAAATCAAAATATTTTTTTTGGGAGGGGGCTGAAAAAATTGGGGCGGCAGGGGATGAGAAGCTAGGATATTTTTTTTTATTATGGCCTTAATGGAATACATATTGTGTGATGAACATGAAAAGTAAATGAATTTATATAAATATATAAAAGAGTTATGTGTGAATCCATTCACTATTATCTACAATGAGATAGTGAGAATAGTCTGTCAGCTAGGCTTATGAAGTTTTTTGTAAACTTATTCCAAAATATTATATATGTGTATTTGGTTTCTGATACTGTTTGATACTTGGGTTTCCATTTTAGCCTAATTGAGGGACAACCTGTTATACACTTTTAGATTTTCATTATACATATATACTATCAGCTTTCTATAAGTTTACTTTAGTATCATTATAAATGATACAAATTATAATTATTTCATTAGAAACATGTACATGAATAAATTACATTTAGGCCAGTGGATCAGACTTCACACATGTTTTTAAAGGCACTTTTTGTACATGTACTTTTATAGCTAGAAATTAAAGATGTTTTGTGAATTGTTTTTTTACAGAAAAGTTCAAACAAATACAAAAAAGATAACATCTATAATACATGTACATTTACTTATATTGTATGGAGAATTAAAATGTGTGAATGAATGAAAAAATTATAGTAGCAATTCATGTTTCTAACCCTTCTTAAAATTAGGAAAAGTAGTATCACAGATAAGCTTTTCAAATACAATGTAACTTATGAAAATATTAAGTAAGGGGCTATTCAGGAAAATAATGAATATTGGTATTTTGAGAACCTTTGCAGAATAATTGGTTAAAATAGTAGTTTGAGTGGTCCTAGGTCTGAAATAAGTATTTTCCTCCACCTTTACATTTCTGCTGGAATAGCCAAGATAGAAAATAAAGATATACAACAAAAAATCAATCAAACATTACATATTTCTCTTGCTTCAGTCCAATTATTAGTGATCTCCACCGTTTGGTACAAATGTCTTGATAAACCACATGCAACATGTGAAGAGGGTACTGATGGGTGGGGAAAATGTTTTAGTAATTGTTTGATGTTTTTTGTTTTATTGTAAAAGGAAAACTTTTCCATTTTCAATAAAAAAATATCAAACATTTACTTAAAACATTTAATGATTGTTTTTCTAATTGACTAAACCACCTTAGATTCAGTAAGGAGTGAGTTTTAGATATCCAGAAAACTGTAAAAATGTTTTATGCCATGTATTTATTTTGGCATCTAAAACCCAATATTTAGCATCAACATCCTTTGGAAACCTTTCTCCCTCAGTGTAGTACAATGTACTGGCATTCAATAGGTTACAACATTATTTAGGGAAATGCAACACCATAATAGTCATGTCCAGCTGAGTTGAAACATCTATACGAACACAGTAAAGCTCGTACAGGAACCATTCCAGTCAAATTGTTCAGTTTCAGATCCTACAAATAAAATTATACTTAAAGAACAAAAACATAAAATCATGATGCTATATGACAATGTCTTTTTTCTACAGTATTGTAAAGTACCTAGGAGCTATAATTTTGGCTTCTCCTAACCAAAAGCTACTTTTAACATATGTAATGTCGTGATCTTTAAATCTATTTTTGTATTTTCCAATTATGCCTTTTCTTAAGTTTGGATTTAAAAAATAGAAAATTAGTTGACAAACCAACCCTTACACTGACCATAAATTACTTCATACACAAATTTTATACAAATTGATGAGTTTCTCAATGTATTGTGTTTTGTATTCCACATCTCTTTATTTTCTATTGTGTTGCTTAAGAAGGTAAGGCACTTAAAAACTTGGTTCAACCCACATGCAATATCTTTTAAAATGCCCGTACAAAGTTCAAACCATTACGGTCTCCAATATTTCTCGTTCAATTCTTGTTGGTTATTATGTTATGTTTCTTTATTGGAAATGTAGAAAATTACTAACCTGCTGAGCATCTACAAATCTGACACATTCTAACCATGTGTTGAGAAAAGACTCCCCACAAACAGCACATTTACTGGCCTGGGCTAACATATCTTTGATCTGGGGGTAATGTCTTATTGCCTTCCTGAGGTAAGACCACCTAAAAACAGCAGGTACCATTACACGAATAAAACAATGGTCTCACACAACGAGAAAAGAGTTATCCATAGAATTAGTATTAAGTACATGTATGAGGGTGGTAAAACGTTATTTTCGTGCTATGTTATCAACATTTTTATTTTACGTGCTTTTGTGATTTTGATTTTTATTTCTTGTGTATTTGTGTTGGGGAGGTTGTACATGCTCCGTTTTTGTCTGCATTTTTGTCCCGTGTTTCATGTTTTGTGATTTTTATTATCCATGTTTTGTTTTCTGCCTTTTTGAGGCACGTGATATCGTGTTTTTCGATTATCTGAATTCATTTTTCTCATGCTTCGTGTTTGGCGATTTTTATAACTCGTGCTTTGTTTTCAGCATTTTTGAAGTATTCTCATGTTGGGATCCCCCCTTAACCACCCCCATGTATGGTGTTATATCAAAACAAATCACAGTTGAAAATCCATGTTAAGTTCTACTTTTTAAAAGTATTTCTAACAATAAAATCTACCGGTATCAATGAAGATTTTTATGAATAAATTTTCAAATACAACAATATGAATTAAGTGGTCCAAAAAAGTGCAATACAACATTTACATCTGAATTTGAAAATATCAAAAGGGGGAAAATGAAAACTTAAAGGTGCATAAGCTGTCTTTTGTGGTCAAATTTGAGTTTAACTTTTCATTGTAAGGTAGTCAATTATTGATGGGTAGGTATAAAATATCTTTAGAAATAATACAAAATGAAATAAAAAGATATTCAGAATAGTGAGAATGCCAGGACTTTATAAGTTTCTTTAATAGCTAGGCCTTTTTGAAAATTTTAAAACACTTTAGAATGCATAGTCCAAATTTCATAAATTCATTGACTTCAAATATCTGAGGAAAAAAAATCTATAAAAGTTGTAAAAGTATAAAAATTAAGGTAGGTTTATTAAAATTACCTTGTCCTTGTGTTAGTTCTTGAAATAAGATGAAGATTAGTACAAAATGGGTGAGACAGAAATGATATGATCAGATTTTATTTGATAGACAGATCTGAAATCCATTCGAACAATATAGGATTCCAGATCTGAAATCCATTCCAACAATACAGGATCCAATGCTATTGCTGCATACCTTTTACCAACAGGCTGTGATGAGTAAATGCTGAGTAAGCTGTTAGTCAAAAAAAATTTCTGAGCCTGTGTCCATCAACTTTTACCATTTTTATAATGTCATTTTGTAAAATAAGGCAAAAAGCTGATGTCATGACCTTTTCTTTCCACTTAAGATATGTTGTAGTTTTTGCACACTGATTTTAAGGTTATAACTAGAGCTATAGCAATTAATTATATCCGTTTTATATTAAAGAAGATGGTACAAAATGTTCTTTTATATCAAAACTGAAAATTTCACTTGATTTTTTTTGTAACTAAGTTATCAATATATTGTTACCTGTCCTTTAATTCCTTCATCACATATCTGGCTGTTATTTCCTTTGTGAAATAGAAAAAATATATATTCACAATGTAATACATGTATAAAAATTCATTGTCTTTTCTGTTAATAATTGACATATCACTTTATTGGGTCTTTTGGTTAATTGCATAAAATTCTCTGACATATTGGTCATGCAATTTTAAAGGAATCCAGCTGTATTACAGATTGCTTATTGTTTTTCTTATTGTAAATTAAAAGAATAGTTTAAATTACCTATAAAAAGGGCAAAAAGTTGCAATAGACATGTACTTATAACTTCCAATGGTTGCTCTAGGACAAGGTCTTACTCGTGCATACATGTAAAATTATTTATGGAACCTTTAATAGAAGTACAAAGTTCTCTTTGATCAGTGACAGATAATCCTACCTTCATTGACAGTACTTCTTCCTCCTGGACTGAATGGACGGGTATATGTTGTAGAAGTGGATTAGCCTCACAATAGAGCTCCTTCAAAGGTAGAGTAGCTAACTGGAAAGAGAGAATGTGTATACAGAAACACCATAAACATCACATTCAATTTTTCACAGCATATCTATAATTGGGTCAGGTAAACTTCACACACATTTTTTGTTATTTTTTTTAAATGGCATGCTTACCTTAATCAAGTTCTTTCTCCAACCTTAGATCAATTTTTTCCAACTTTTGTCTGGGCAATAATATAAGACTATAATCACCATTTTTTTTAAAATCATCGGTTGCTTCAAACAGTTTAAGGAGATTTATATGGGAAACTCATCCTTTATGTACGTATTTTTGTTAACAATAAAAAATGTGTGTGATAGTGGAACAACAGAGTGACATAAATGCTGAGGTCATTTTTTATTATTTTCTTTGAGACAAGATGGTGGCTTTACATTGGGAAATCTCCATAAGGATTTTATTTAAAAAAATAAACACCTCTGCATATAAGTTTTAGCAACACCAACTTTTTAAATTAATAGTCATTTTGTTCACTCACTTTGTTCACATTATACAAAATGGTAAAAAAAGTTAATAATTTTAAAGTATATTTGGACCACAGCTGTGTTTTGAACTGGACGTGCATTATCAAAAATATTTGTTGAGAGGGGTCTTTAAATTCAAACAAGAATTAACACTAAAGTATGTCTCGCCTGCCGGCACCATCAGAAACATTTATTCTTTCTTACTTCCACTATATTTTGAATTTACATGGATTTTCAGTTTTTGAGATCAAAAGATGTTTATAGAACTTAAACATTGCCAATATATGTGGCTCCCGCAGGGTTAAAAATGACCTGCGACCTAAGGGCTTTTTAAGGGCGACTTCCGACCTACACTTCATAAAATCGACCTATGCCAAAAAACAACTGCAACCTCCGCCAAAATATGCCTTTTAAAAGCGACCTTGCGACCTCAGGCCCCTTTTAAAAGCGACCTTGCAACCTGAGGGGGGTACCCTGACGCAGCCCCATATATGCAATAAAAAAAATCAAAGTCACTAAACCAGAAAATCAAGGTCAAGGTCAAAAGATGGGGATGCAACTGTGCTAAGCTATTACTAAGGCATATGCATACCAAGTTTCATCAACCTAGAACCTATAGTTCTTGAGATATGGAGGTACTCGCAAAACTTTTCCATTGCTATTGTATGTATTGAAAATTGTCAAAGTCACTCAACCGGAAAGTCAAGGTCAAAAGATGGGGATGCAACTGTGCTAAACTACTACTGGGGCATATGCATACCAAGTTTCATCAACCTAGGACCTATAGTTCTTGAGATATGGAGGTGCTCACAAAACTTTTCCATTGCTATTATATGTATTGAAAATTGTTAAAGTTACTCAACCGGAAAATCAAGGTCAAGGTCAAAAGATGGGGATGCAACTGTGCTATTCTACTACTGGGGCATATAGGACCTATAGTTCTTGAGATATGGAGGTGCTCATAAAACTTTTGCAAAAAATTAATGCCGCCGTCGCCGCCGCTGGTAAAGTAACACCTATGCCCCGCTCTGCTTCGCAGGGGAGACAAAAACCTTCTAAAAACTTTTTAAATGTTTTACTTTCAATATCAATTGAAGCTATGCAATTTGCATGTCAAATATTACCCTCAAATGGGCTTATAAATTATCCAGATTATAGGCAGATCCAGGGGGGCGCTGCTGGTGGAGTTTAATTCCCTGAGGTTAGCCCACTCCGGCACCAACACTTTTGTGTTGGAGAACACATCAAAGCTTTAAATTATCCGTTTAAATTTCAAAATTGTCTAAACCTAAGGTTCTTCCTGCCCCAGACATAGGTTGACCATCTTAGTGTCAATTTGGTTCCCCATTTAGGTATTTTTGATTTCATTGTTCTATGCTCTTCATAATCATATGTTTTTGGCTTTTTCAATATTTTTGGTAGAGCGCCTCTGATGAGTCTTGAATAGGTGAAACGTGCGTCACCCGGGTAGCAAAATTTAATGTCTGGAACATTGTTGTCATTTGAATTTCTACATCATCAAGAAAGTAATATTTGGTATGGTTTGAGTATTTTTCATTGAGTGTTAAAACAATTTCTGTTCACTATGAAATCTTGATATTTCACTAATATCTAATTAATAAGAAAAGTAATTGTCCCAAAAAGTCATACACTTTTTTAAAATTACAACCTCTATGATTATCAAAAACAGGTGAGGAAATAATTTATGTTAAATACAGCATTACCTTTACTTTGCCATTTTGAAACTTTTGTCAAAAAGTACTATTTAGAGTACTCCACAGCAAATATAGCATTATTGTTAATATTAATTATACATCGTCAAACATTTAACCAGAATAAACAATAATTTTGTTTTCTAAAAGGTTTTTTAATTTAATTTATCAACAAATACATCAAAAATATTTACTATAATTACATCATCTTTTTTGAAAAAAATATAAATATGTTTTTGCTTATTTGATTAATTATTTGACAAATATAAATATATTAAAATTAACAAATTAACTTAAACTTCAAAGGGAAGTAATTTTGGATCACACTAAAATGACATTTTGTTCTAAATCATGAAATCCTGGACATCATTAAAGTGAAATCATTAAAGTAAAATCTTGTATATCTAAAAATCAGGACACAGGGAATTTGGACAAGTCTAAATCAGGAATTTTAAATAAACAATTGTTAAAAAATGTTCCTGTGTATAGATGAACTGTTTTCCTGCAGATTTTAGGCCAACTGACCAGTGGAATCCCCTACGGTACCACCCCCATCAATTCCTCTTCGGTAGACAATAAGCAGACCCTCTACCCTTTAAAAAATTCTGGTTCAGTCCTGTTTTATCAACAATATACAGGCCCAAATGCACTTTAAATCAAATTAAAGAATAGGGCCATTATTAACTCTTTATTATAGTAGACAATTAAGAAAATGATTGGGAATTCTTTCATTTCATGTCATCAATACAATGACACAGCCAAATGTTTTCGTTTAATTCAACATTAAATCATTGCTATGTTGGTGGGGGATGAACATATTAATGATATGCAATTTTGTAAAATAATTTGGAGACTATTTGGAATTAATTGGAACTGAGGCAAAATTATTTTAATAATTTAAACAATAAATAGAAAATTTGTCTCCCAGATTAATTAACTTAGCACTTGTGCTTATATATAATTACAAGAGTCCTCTAAGGTAATACATATTTACAAAAAGGCTTATTTCTAATTATAAAATGAACATGTGTACCAGTTATTTAAATTTTACTATGTAAAAAACAACACTTTAATCATATTTTACAATTTTATCTGTACAATATTATTCATGATATTTTTGTGCATTAGTGATTTTTTTTTCAAATGTACATTTCAACAATACATGCATATGATTTTATTGACAACATACAGTTTATTTCACATTTGGTAAGATATATGCTGGGATCTGCAGTGGTATGTCTGAATCAATGATAAAAAACGGTGTATTACAAAAAAATTACTAAAACAAGGATATTGTTACCACAAATTAGGGATCGATCATTTACCTTGAAAGGGGGGGGGCTTGGTTTTTTCCTAAAAAAATATTCTGAAAATGCCTTGGCTTGGTTTTTTCCTTTAATTAAAAAAAACATTCTGAAAATATTTCAGAATATTTTTTAGGAAAAAACCAAGCCCCCCCCTTTCAAGTTAAATGGTTGGTCCCTTACCACCCCACTATATGTATGGGGGGGGTAGGAGGGGGTATGATCCCGAAATCCTGGCAAATAAAACAAGAAATCCAGGATTCCCGCGAAAATAAATGTGTGATTCCTGCATCCCAAAAATGAAACTGGCTAAATCCTGTTCCCGTTAAGGGTTTTCCCGAATTCCCGTTGAAATAAATGGGCTTTCCCGCTGTCCCGCAAAAGGTCCTACCGACCCTCATGTATTGAAAATCACTAAACCAGAAAAACAAGGTCAAGGTCAAAAGATGAGGATGCAACTTTGATAAGCTATTACTAAGGCATTTGCATAGACCTAGGACTTATAGTTCTTGAGATACATGTATGGAGGAGCTCATAACACAAATAAGACAAAAACCATAGACTTTTACCACATAAATTTGGCATGACACATTTGGATGACAAATTAAAGGCCTGAAAAACAGCTGGCTTTAATAGATACATCACAGTTGGACCAGAAAAAAGATCTGTGTCATATAAGGTTTGTTTCCAGTATGTTTTATGTGTCTCAATGGACAGATTAACATTCATCTAGCTTCCTATTGGTGACTTTAAGAACAATGGCACAAATCTTTAACAGGGAAGCAGTGCTGACTTATTGACTATGACTCATTGTTGGTATAATATATAATATACTATCATGTACTTTGATACAAATCTCAAGTTCTGTTCTATTGTGCCTTCACTTCTAAGACTGTTGGTTATTATCAATTATTGTTTTACTTTACAGAGCCAACTTTGCAAATGAGCTAGACCACCAAGTGCCTCACCCCCTCTTCTAATGTCATTTTAAAATGATCCGAATTACTTCCCTTTGAAATTTAAGGTTGTTGATTTTAATAAATTAATATTTGTCAAAAATGTTATCAATAGCTAAAACATATAAAACAAAATATATCATCTTTTTTTTCAAATTAGATGTTGTAATCATAGAAAATATTTTTGATTCATTTGTTGATAAATTAAATAAAAAAAACCTTTTAAAAAGAAAAATGATTGTTTATTCTACAATTGTTAAATTTTCAATTGGATTAATTTAAGACGATGTTTAAGACAATAACAATAAAACATTAAGCTTTACATATTTGAAGTGGAGTACTATCAATAGTACTTTAAAATAAAAATTAGTGGTGATATAGATTGAGTTGCTGCTTGATTGTGAGTCGTGTCACATACACTTATTCCACATCTGATTATTTTCTATTATAAATAGGCCATTTGCTTATTAACACAAAATATTCATTTATTTACAACCTTGAATACCGGTACATTTACATTATCCCAAATATAAATTTTTTGTATATATTTTGTTATGAAGTGACATGTATATACAGTGCTCCCTCGCACTATCGCCCCTCGATTCACTTATCACCACGAAATCTCTGTGTCCTGATTTTCTCCCAAATTAAATACCCTCGTTATAATGCCAGATCCGTTCAAGCCTTCACTGTCCAATTAACCATCCTTATTCAAACCAAATAGCCCTCACAATTATCGCCCTTAATTTGTGTATTGTGTGTTTTGACAAGCTGGGTTCTCAATTGATAATGGTCACGGTAATTGATTTCTTATCTAATGAGGCAATACAGGTGAACTGTTTTGACAACAATTTGGATTGTATCAATAAACTAAACACTCTTAGAGTGATTTTTTTTCATTGTGTTTGTCCAAAAAAAAGCAAAAGATGTCACTAAATCAGAAAAGCAAGTAAAACTTATAGAAGTGACCTCGAGCAATGACGATGATTTCAGCTGACATTCATTCACCAAGTTTCCAATACATTTGAATATTTCAGTTAAATTCTTTGACAAATGACATGGACATTTCAAAATTATTTCTAAAATATATGTGTTATTGACGGAATAAAATATCTCATATTTTAAATCTGGCAATTTTTGATTTACATGTTGATATGTAATTTACTTGTAATATTTTTATTAACCTTTCATAATGCATGTTATAATTGGGGTTATAATAAATAAACAAGTATTCACCATGTTTTAATCAATTTCATGTAAATTTTCAACCCTATCATACATTTAGGTTTCATAATTATACACTCTGGTTTACACTTTCCCTCACTTTTTCGTAATTAACACTCAATAAAATGCCAAATTCAGTGATGGACAAAACGTGGCAGTTTAACAAGGGAGCACTGTACAAGTATGATAAATAAATAATTTGATTCATAAACCTGAACATTAAGATACACTGAGTGCATGAAAGCAAAAGAAAATTCAGTTTAAACAAGATGTTACGTTTGATCCCACATCCTAACATTAAAAAAAACATATATCCCAACCTTAAACAATTGAAATTTCAGTGTTCCATCATATCTGTTTCAGATTTATTTACAGACATTATTTTAACAAAACCGATACAGACAAGTCTTTGTTCGTTAGATAGATATGTCAATTGTTCAAGCTTAAGGTTAAATATGTTAAAACAGGAAGTAGGTAAGCAACAGACCTGAAATTGAATCCCATAGTATCAGACCCAATGCTGATGCTGTAAAACAAATATCAAGATGCCGAATAGTAGTTGCTGAGAAAACTGTTACAAAAATTATTTCACCACCAGGCATGCCTGTTGCCTGACATTCCCAGTTTTCACTATGTTAATCTGGCCAAGAAACTGACTAAAGTTTTCAGTGCTCAGTTACCTCTGTTGGAAATATCCTTAATTCATTTGCTGCAATATCTAATGTCCTTAACTTGTAGCATTTTCCTAGACTCTGAAAAAAGAAGGTAAAAGGATTAACCCCACATAATAACCTTCTTTTTTATCAATCAGATTCTTAATATGGAGTAGGCATTGCCTAAACGCGAGCATAGCCTGAAAATATGTGAAAAAATAAAAATGTGTAAAATGACAAAATTCATAAGTTTATTTGGTAAACAAGTTTTTCCATTTCTAACAACCTTTTCATATATATTTTTTATTCATATTTTGTTCCAATATTTCCATTTGCTTATTTTGGGGCGAGATGGTATGGGGCGATTATGCTTCTAGACACGTTAGTTTCGTACGTGCATATAACCAAGACGAAACGAGCAGCTTATATGTATTTATTGTTTTAAGAATATTATTTTCTCGTAAAAAGCGCAATTTATTATTTTTTAAGCATTATTTCTTTTCTTATAAATTATTTTAACATTCACTCCGGCCCTGTAAAAATAATAACCCTTTCCGGACCATAAAAAATCTAAATCAGCATTAGCAAATTTCTCGCGGAAACAAATACCGTAGAGCTCTCCGCTCGAGCGGGCACTTCGTGCCCGCTTGCGAGCTATGCTCGCTATAAGTGACTTATTTATTTAGCTCTTTGTTTTGTTGACATGTACAAAGGTTGTCTTTGAAAGCTTCCATTGGATCATCAGGTCAAAGTAGAAAAATATTAAAACTATTGTTTTTAAACAAGAGGGTACAAGGAGCTTGAATGGCCTACCTCACAGGTAAAAAGTAAAAACCTAAAAAGTCAGAATTTTCTAGTCCATTTCTAAAGTTAAACAAATCTTAGTTCTAATTTTCAGGACTTTTATTTTAAATCTGGGGATTATTCTCTTTTTATCTTGAATAAACATGTTTTAAATCAGAACTGTCAGTTAAATTGGAACCTGAAATTGTAGACTTTAAGTTACAAGTGCACAATCTTCAAAGGTCTTTTGTCTAAGGTGGAGTAAGAACTGGTGTGCCAGGTTCTTCACTGTATGAAACAAGAGGCCCCAGAAGATTTTTTTTCATTGGGCGCCCTCCCATTTGAAAATTTCTGGATCCGCCACAGTTTGTATCCTTTTAGTATAACTTTAAACCATTCAAAGAAACAACAGCTTATCTCTTTTTGCAATAGCTTCATTTTATATGAAAAATCACGAGAAACCACTTTTTTCCATTATGTGCAATTATGCAGTATTTTTTTTTAGTGCATGTAAGGTTTGAATTTTCCTCAAATATGATAAGCTCGATGTGCTAAAATAACTTTATAATGATTTTCCTTTTTTTCCAAACTGCAATGCAAGTACAGTCATTTATTTTGTATTAGTAAGCTAAATGTTTGTTTGCATTTTTTAATTAATTCCTTTGGGGAGGCTTAGGTGGGTCAATTTTTGTTCTATTGGTCTTTTGGGTTTTGATTATTGACTTTTAACAAACCTCTGGCAATTCTCTGATTTTATTTTTCTGTAAATAAAGCTTTTCTAAATTGACAAGGAAACCAAATTCTAATGGAAGACTTGTCAACTGGTTTCCAGCTGCATTGAATTCCTCCAGTCTAATCAAGGCACACATTTCTACTGGTAGTTCTATCAGCTTGTTATTTGCAACACTCAGGTTCTGTAAACTTGATAATCTGTATTAAAAGAAGACATCAGGTATAACAAAGTCTAAGAACAACGTAACAGTCAGGCAAATAATGTAATCACATACAGACAATCTTTGATACTTTGAAAATCTGTAATGTTTTCTGTGGACACAATATATATTTCAGATAGAGTTGTTCCCCTTATCATGACTGACTCGTACAGTTCCAAATCATGGCCGTACCCCAATGTAGGCAAATGAGGCAAAGGCCTCACCTTAATTTCAGTTCTTGACTTAAAATATATACAGATTTTCATAGTTTTAAAGTTGTATATTAAATGCGTAATCGGTTTGTTTAAAGATCGTTTACATTACTGATATGATCGCTCCACATAATATAGATGGAAAAGACCGAGAGATTCGATTATTCCCGCGAAGATATCAAAATCAAAATGTCCTTGCAAAATTGGTTAAAAACGGGTACTTTGAAAAGAAAGTTAGATGATGATCATACAGGTAACTAGTGTTTTAGCCTGATTTTAATCTTTTAATTTATTTACATGTGTATATTAAAATTCCAGATTGATATGCAATCTATCACGATTCAGTCTTTGTAAAGAACGTACTCTTTGCACACTGCGTATAAGTAATTCATCTTTAAAGTGTTTTCCTGACGGTATTAAGAAATTATTTCATGGATCTATCAGAGTCGTGTATACATCAGACACGCAAATTATTAAGGTATTAACAAAATAATAGAATTAAGTAGGATGCTTAAATTCAATATAGAAAAAAAAAAAACATTAGGGCCCTGACCATTTCAGCGGTCCAAAATGATCTTGACTTCTATAAGTCCAGGTACTTCAAATAATTAAGGCGTAAAGCAAACTTTTTAGAACCCAATTTAAAAAAACAATCAAACTATTGGCGTGATCAGGTCGTGCTAATTTCATTTAGCTTTCGCTTTGGCCGTCCGTCCGTCCGTCCTTCCACAGTTTCTTGTTCACACTAACACTCAATTTAGAGAGACATTCCAGTGCTCTAAGGATATGGTAAATGTGCAGTTATTTTTGTTTACTTTAAACATTTAAGTAAAGAACAATTATATTAATGGCTGATTATTTTCAAACGTACACAATGAGCCCATTAAAGCGTCTTTTAAAGTCAAGTTCTGGTCGATATTCTCTGTGTTGTGTTTGGCTTCCTTTTTAGAATGTCTTGGTTTTGTTTACTCTCAGTTTTCAATACTTCTTTCCAATGTTTTGATTCAAATGCTACTGATGATAGGTTACTTCTAGAAATATTGATATACATGTATATCATACCAAAATTAACCATTTGATATTCATTTTGGTATTTGTCTTCTGAACACTTTAAACCAACATGTATTTTATATGTGAACAATCTTTATCCAGCTTGCGTCCACTGAAAACTTGGGAAAGAGCAACAATGTCTTCAGAGCGACTTTGTGGGCTGGCTCTTTTACATGTCCATAGAGACACGATAAACCCGTCCAGAGAAAATGTGCTAAAACGTTTTGACTGCTCCGGACACAGTAGAATTGGAAAATTCTGGGTTAAAACAGATAACGAGTGAAACAAAATAAAGTATAAAATAAAGTTAACCTAGCATTTGATTTTTTCATATGACATCCCTTAAGTTGATGTTTATCAGTTCATCATAACATGCTAGATTCGTTTCCCTACCTAACATATGGTCGTATTAAACATCAATGATTTTATGCCTTTTAACACCTATTTTGCTTTTGTCTTACAGGGGCTTCGCCCCTGGACCCCATACTCTTCTGGGGGGCACATCCCCCCAGACCCCCCTTTGCCTCACTTTTATAAAGCCTGCCGTACGGCCGTGCAAATACTTTGAATCAATGTTCTGTGCTTGTTACTTATGTTTGTATTGATTTAAATGCCTTAGGATAGGCTCTAGTATGATTAGGAAATAAAGATTTGAATTTGAATTTTTAATAAAGGGCAATATAAAGATAAAAGCCCGTGGATAAAAGATTATGACAAAAATTTACCTTGAATATCATTGTGGCATAATTTGACTGTTATCTGGATTTTTTTTGGTATGGTGCAGCATAATTTAAACACATACATAGAAAATAATCTTAGAATTTGTTGCATTTTGTATATAAAAAAAAACATTGTGAAGATTGCCAGTATCAAGCAAGAACAATTGCAGTTTTCTTTTCTTCTGCTTCAGGAATTACTTGAATATTATTGAATTGAATACCCCTGTTAGCTTTATTAGCTAATTATTTTTTTTTAATTTTTATATTATAACTTTCTATTTTGCATGTTTTATGATTGTGTCCCAGTTTTGGTAAAAAATAAATTCACAAGAGTTAACACTAAAGTATGTCTCGCCTGCCAGTACTATCAGAAACAATAATTCTAATTCTTACTTCCACTTTACTTTCATAAATTTATAAGAATTTTCAGTTTCTCAGATCAAAAGGTGTTTATGGGACGTAAACATTGCTAATGTATGCAACAAAAGTTTACATTAAAGTATGTCTCGCCTGATGGCACCATCAAAGTATCTGGTAATTTTTTTAAAACTATTCAAGTCACTCAACTGGAAAATCAATGTCAAGTTCAAGAGATGGGGATGCAACTGTGCGCCTAGCTACTACTGGAGCATATGCATACCAAGTTTCATTAACTTAAGACTTATAGTTTTTGAGATATAGAGGTGCTCATAAAACCTTAACATTGCTTTAACATGTATTGAAAATTGTCAGTCACTCAACCAGAATATCAAGGTCAAGGTAAAATGATGGGGATGCAGGTGTGCTAATCTACTACTGGGACATATGCAAACCAATTTTCATCAACCCAGGACTTATAATTCTTGAGATATGGAGGTGCTCGCAAAACTTTAACATTGCTATGATATCTATTGAAAATTGTCAGTCACTCAACCAGAAAATCAAGGTCAAAATCAAGATGCAATTGTGTTTAAAAGCTTCACAGACGAGACAATAAAACTTTTCAAAGTCCTCAACCAGAAAATCAAAGTCAAGGTCAAAAGATGGGATGTAACTGTGGTTGCTTATTACTAAGGTAAATGCATACCAAGTTTTATCAACCTATGCACTATAGTACTTGAGATATAGAGGTGCTCATAAAACTTAAATACTGCTATTATATATATTGAAAATTGTGAAGGTCACTCAAGCCGGAAATCAAGGTCAAGGTCAAAAGATGGAGATGCAACTGTGCTAAGCTACTACTGGGGCATATGCATACCAAGTTTCATCAACCTAGGACTAATTAAACCATAACATAAAAGTTAACACTGTGGTAAGCTATTACTAAGGTAAATGCATACCAAGTTTCAACCTATGCACTATAGTACTTGAGATATAGAGGTGCTCATAAAACTTAAATACTGCTATTATATATATTGAAAATTGTGAAGGTCACTCAAGCCGGAAATCAAGGTCAAGGTCAAAAGATGGGGATGCAACTGTGCTAAGCTACTACTGGGGCATATGCATACCAAGTTTCATCAACCTAGGACTAATAAAACCTTAACATAAAAGTTAACACAGCAGCTGGTAAAGTAACACCTGTGTCCCTTTTGCTTCGCAGGTGAGACAAAAATTAAATAGCAGCATAAAAGCAACAAACATTTTAGACAGCATTTTAAAAGAAAGTATTAAATAAACCATTTAATTACCTGCATATCTCTGGAGGAAATGTCTTTAACTGGTTATTATTTATATTCAAAAATGTCAAATTTCTTAGATGAGCTGAAAATAAAGTAAAGTAATTATAAAACTGAAAATATCTGGAGGTATTGTTAAACAAAGTGAAAATATCTGGAGGTATTGTTAAAAATGATGAGATGTGGAGTAAGTGTACATTTGTATGTGACAACCTCCATAAATTTTGTAACAGCAATATGAAGTCCAAGATAGAAACAGTCAATAGATTTCAACATTGACCAGTGATCACAATCTTGTAATATATAAGATGTAAGATAAAAATATAATGCAAATAATAAAAAAACGAATCAATATCAAGAAAATTCTCTTTTCTGTATAAGAACAATTACTTTGAATACAAAAAGTACAATTATAAGTTAATAAACTATTAACACAGAGACATGTCTCGCCTGTCGCAACTGGACACAGTATAAAATGAAGTAAAAATCCTCCTTTAACTGATCTTAACTGATGCCTAAGCAGCTGCATACCAAATATAAATGGTGAACCATAACTGCTGTATTTAAAACACTCATGACATAAGTAAAAAGTTCAAAGTGTAAAATCTCAAAGTCAGCAGACCGTGACTGCAGTAGCATACAGATAAAATACTTTTGAAATTTATCTGTACTGATGCTAATGCAAGTGCATACCCAATATCAATGATGTACCATAACTGCTTAATGTTAAACAGATATAAGAAAAAAGGTTAACCTTGGCCAAATTGGTGTAAAATTTCAAAGTCAGTAGACTGTGACTGCAGGAGCATACAGATGAAATGCTTTTGAAATTGATCTGTACTAGTGCTAATGCAAGTGCATACCTAATATCAATGGTTAACCATAACTGCTTCATGTTAAACAGACATAAGAAAAAAGGTTAACCTCGGCCAAATCAGTGTAAAATTTCAAAGTCAGTAGACCGTGACTGCAGGAGCATACAGGTGAAATCCTTTTGAAATTGATCTGTACTAATGCTAATGCAAGTGCATACCTAATATCAATGTTGAACCATAACTGCTTCATGTTAAACAGACGTAAGAAAAAAGGTTAACCTCGGCAAAATCAGTGTAAAATTTCAAAGTCAGTAGACTGTGACTGCAGGAGCATACAGGTGAAATCCTTTTAAAACTGATCTGTACTGATGCTGATGCAACTGCATACCAAATATCAATGGTGTAACATAACTAGTACACACAAAACAGACTTAAGCAAAAACTTTAACTAATTGTGGACACCGCCGCCGCCGTCGGAATCATCATACCTAAGTCTCGCCAGGCGAGACAAAAATTAACCAAATAGAATTGGATCAAGACAAAAAAAATTGAAGCAGGCTTAAAAGGTTTGGGGGCCCTCAATGGGTTATCAATTCTCCTTTGTCTGTTATTAATTTCTTTAAAACTTTTAAACTAATCAAATACTGCTGACTTAAGTTGTGTTGCATACACCTATTCAACATCTAATTATCTATAAATTATATAACACAAAATACTGTTAAATTACACAAAGTCTCTCAGTCTCTGTATTTAGGTATAATTAAGGGCAAGGAAAGGCACATTAAATTGTCAAAAAGATATTGTTACAATAAAAAGCTACGCCGAGCGCAGCATGATACGACCGCAACAAGTTGAACCCTGTACGTTGGAGGCCCAATATGGATAGTCCATTGCTTTGGTCACATGAAGCCCATGGTGGACTTACAAAGCTTTTTGACACATGCATCCTGTGGTGGACTTAGAAATGCATTTTTGACAAATATATTTACATCAACATCTTATACAAAAAGCCTTATTTCTATACATGTATTAATTTACAATTTTGGCCCTTTGACCCCTAATTCCTCAAAAATGGTAAAAGATATTGCTAATCCGATAAAAATAATAGGAAATTGTGTACATGGAATTCGATGAAAAAAAGATTTTGAAAATCAGACCACAAATAAAAAAGTTGATTTTATGGGCGCCGCGTGGCCTGTCTTTAGCCCCCTGTAACAATGTAATGGTGAAATACATATCAAAATCATTGACACATTTTGTTGACAGAATTTAATGATGAATTCAACAAAGAAAGAATTTTCAAAATCTAATGAATAATAAACATTCTACAACAGTTTAGTCAATACACCCGTTTTAGCCCTTTTTCTAAAACAGTAGGGGCCACAAACCCCAAATACAAAACCAAGATTCCTTTAGTGGATATAATCATCATATATAAACTTCATAACAATTGGCAGGCCCACTACAACTTAATTTTTGGTATAAAACTATTTGCATTGACAAACTTTTAAAAATGGCGTTTTTGGCCCCTTTGACCCCTAATTTCTCAAAAACGGAAAGAGATATTGCAAATCTGATTGAAAAACGCAGGCAGAGATTTTGACAAGGATTCCAATGAAAAAAAGATTTTGAAAATCAGACCACAAATAAAAAAGTCAATTTTTTGGGTGTGGCCCCTTTTTGACCCCCAGTATCAATGTAACAGTGCAATATATATCAAAGCCATTGACACATTTTGTTGACAGAATTAAATGATGAATTCAATAAAAAAAAAGAATTTTCAAAATCTAATGAATAATAAACATTTTACAACAGTTTTGTCAATACACCCGTTTTAGCCCTTTTTTCTAAAATGATAGGGGCCACAACCCCCAAATACAATACCAACCTTCCTTAAGTGGTAACAAACATCATATCAAAATTTCATAACATTCGGTCAATATTTACTCAAGTTATCGCACGGAAACCAAAGTGTCCACAGACGACGACGAGGACGACGACGACGACGCCATCGCCATAACATTATACGATCGCAAAAATTTTGCGGTCATATAAAAATGTATACATCTTGACTTACTTAATACTTTAGGGTTTAATGCTTTAATCTGATTGTTGAAAAGATGCAACTTTTCCAACATGGTTAGATACTGTAAAACTTCTGGTAAATCTTCTAGCTCATTATTTCCACAATTCAAAATCTGCAACTGAAATAACAATTAATATATCAAAAATTTGAAACCACAATATATAAACATAAAATTAAGTAACAAAAAAGTAACTGGTTGAAAAGTTAAGTGTACTTCTAATTAATAAATGTATAAATTAGCAATGGACCATCATCTGTCAGTTGTTGCAATGGGAATTGAATCCAATCGAAAAATAATGAGATGTGGAATAAGTGTACGCGACAGCTCACATAACATTCAGAAATTTTTAAAAAACCACAATGGACAAACCCCAGCACGCCTTCAACAAAGCCAGTACATGCTTTGCTCAATGTTTCCATTTAAAACCCACCATATCATTTCTTACAGCTGCAATGCCTTAATTGGCTGTTATACCTATTAAAAGCAATGTATTATTTAATTCCTAATTTAAAAAGTTTTAAGATTAAATTTTACTGTCAGTTCACAGAGTTACAATAACTAAGGTTTGATTATTATCGTTTGTATTGGTCAAATAGCATGGTATTGGCAGAAACAGAAATGTTGTTGTCATTTATCAAATTGAAGATGATATCCTTTTGCTCTCAATCTGTCCTTATTATACAAATCAATGAAATAAACTATCTACACTTATTCTTTTTTTCAACCAAATATATCACTGAAAGAAAGATCTCAGTTCTTAGTTTTTAACCTTAGCTTCAACCTTGAAGGAAACAACTTACACATTATTGTCAATAATAAAAGGGAAAATAAAGAAATAGAAAATGGATATGGTAGGGGTACAGCTGCAAACTGGAATGTGTGTTATATTTTACAGTATGACTCCAAGTCTTCAGGGCTGTCAAGTTTTCAAAATGAAAATGCGTGATATCTGGAAAAAACGACAAAGATCAAAGGCAGCAAACTAAAGATCAAAGGAAAATGCTGCCGATTTGGTAAAAAAATGCGTGAGTCTCACAGAAATTGCGTGAGACTTGACAGGCCTGAGTCTTTGTACTGCAAATAACACTGGAAAATCCAACAGGGTGTGAGCTGGATTCGAACCCATACCTCTGCGGCACCAGTCGCCTAGCAGACTCCAGTTGGTTGAGGATTCTGCACAATCAATAACACTGTTAAAAAATAGGTGTTGGTAAATGGATATCGTTCCTCGGCGGACTCAAAGGTACACAAAGAAACAAATCCAAATGAACCCTAATAAAGACATGACTGCGAGTTTAATTTGGGAGAGTGCACTTGAAGCAAATCTCAAAATACATTTGTAGATCACACTCAGGAGAGCAAAAATGATCTAATTTATATTGGGCACAATCCCCAATATACTGTGGATTCATTTATTTTCGTGGGTATCAATTTTTGTGGTTTGATGAAAAAGTCATTAAAATCAGGAACAGTTTACCAGACTCAGTCGTATCTGTGCCAAAACAGTTATTCAATTTGAAAATAGACTGGAACGTCATTGGGAAAATCACCCTATGAAGTACGACTTCAAAGCAGATTACAAACTGACCAGAAGAATGAACACATTAATTCAGAACACAGGCGAACTGCCAATAGTGGACTGCCAAGACCAGCGGACAGAACTAACTTAGTGTAAATAAAAGTAAAACTTTTGAAACATTTCTAAAAATGAAAATTTTCCTCCCCATATTGAGACAAAGTTCTCAAACATTCATTTGCATTCTGGTGACATCACAGCAAAAATGGTGGTTTTCCACTCATGACTTCTCCCAGTATTTCAGGGATTGGGAAAGCAGGGGGCCATGGGCCATTGGCACATCAAGTCAAGTCAAGTAATAAAACAAATAACACAAGCACTAATGAGCTTTTAAAACCGAAATCAAAAATGGAAATGACCCCCTCTCATTTCAAAAATCTATATAGAATATTAAAAAATGGCCCTTGAAATTTTGAATTTCCATGAAAAAAGTGGTAAATGGCACTTTATTAAAAATTCCTTCCTGATCCCCGAGTATTTTCCTTGATCTTTTCAGTGAGCACCATTGTAAATACAGTAAAACCTGTCAAAACCGAACAGCAATGGGACTTTGTTCGGTTTTAACGGGTATTCTTATTATGCGAGCGTAGTGAGCTCTCTAATGTAGAAAGTATGCCAAATTGCACGAGACTCAAAATACTATGGAAGAAAAATCGTTCTGTTTCCGGTTGTCCGGACATTCGATTTTCGGAAGTTTTCGAAAATGTCTGCGCGTGCTGAAAAATTGCGGGAAATAGTAATACATCGTCCCAAATTATCTCGTCCCAGGCATTATTCGTAAATTTTCAATGGAATTATCTACGCGAGCTTTTAAGGCAATGTCTTTCTCATATTAAACTTTCCTATTATTTTTTTTATAGAATGGCTCAATAAAAAGTAAAAGCCATATACAATGTATCTTCTTTCAAGATCACTCCGATTTCCCCTCTGACTGTTCAAATAATTTGACAATAAACATTTGAAAATGGGGTGGCAAGAATTATTTGCTGGCGAGAACTATTCTGTGACCAATAGATCACTTAAGTTAAACTGTTAAAATAAGATCAACACCTGAAAGAGATGGCTAAGTTCCATTGGCAAATCTTTCAATTTATTTTCTCTCAATTGAAGGTGAATGACACAATCTAATTTTCCTATAGCTTTGGGTACTTTTTGTAATTTTTTGTTGCACAAATTTAATGTTTTTGGCTTTCCCTTTAAAGCTCGAACTAGCAAAGTGTCTGCCATCTTGACGCTTTCTGTTGCTAACTTTGAATGGTGCGTTCGACATTTTACCATTATTAACTTTTTTAATGAAAAGGAAAATGTCCCAAAGGAAGGAATAAATTTCATGTCCGAATTTAGTAGATATAAATTTTGAAGTAAGTGAATCTTTTCAATACAAAAAGAATGATAAGAGAAGAGATTAATTTATTACGGTTATTTTTCTACAAGTCAAGTGCACCTATAGCATTTTTCTGTTTTCAAAAGAAGATCACTTCCGGTTTATTTTTCAAAACGTTTTCAGATCAAAACTATTTTATTTTGAATATGCACAGTTTTTAGGAGAAAAATCACCTTTTCACATGACAACATAGGTAGAAACTGTACTGCCAAGCTGTGACAATCTCTTGATTGAGTGTCATAGACTGATAATCACTTTTCTTACATCAAGTTCACAGCTCAAAGTTACAATGGGTAACTTACAAAACAGATGCAGTTAAAACAGAAACATATGTACCATAATAACCAATAATGCATAACCTGTCATGTTTGTGTCACTTGAATAAATTTGTTGCTTAAATATTGCAATTTGGGCTCTAAAATCATGACATCTTTTGTGGATCCTGATGATGATCCAGACCTGCACCGTTTAGAGGGGTCTGGAAATCAAAAAGGAGGTCTTGTTATCATGAAAAAGAAGCCTTCACAAGGAGAATTCGCTTTTAAAAAGCCAGCTATTCCTAAAACATCACTTCTTGGTCTTGACAAATTAGCAGCTGAAAAAAGAAAACTTGACATAAAAAATGATAGTTCCGTTAAAAAATCAAAAGTAACTTCATACAAAGATGAGGATGATAGTGATAGCAGTGAGTCAAGTAGCAGCGAAGAAGATGAGAAATCACAAAAACACAGAAGCCACAAAGAAAGGTATGGACATAAACCTACATGTATAGCATGTAGTCCTATTGCATAAAAAAGGAGATAAAAACGATCCAGAAAACTACAGAGGCATCTCTATTAGTTCGAATATGGGAAAACTTTTTAATAAAATCATTTGCAAACGCCTGCTTAAACACTTAAATGAAAATAATCTTATAAGTAAAAATCAAATAGGTTTCAAGGAGAAAAGCCGCACAGCCGACCATATATTTACACTTAAAACTATAACAAATAAATATAAACAGAATGGTAAGAAAGTTTTCACTGCCTTTATAGATTTAAAAAAGGCTTTTGACACAGTCTGGAGATTTGGACTTTTCTATAAACTTCTAAAAAATAAAGTTCCAAAAAGGATATTTAATATAATTGATTCTATGTATTCTAATACATCATGTAGAATTAAATTTTCAAATGGACTGAGCAAATATTTTTCTTCTGAAAGAGGTGTTAAACAGGGAGACGTACTAAGCCCTCTGCTTTTTAATTACTTTATCAATGATATAGTCAAAGTATTAGACCAACAAAACACTGACCCAATTTCTATTGGCTGCTCAAACATTAATATACTTTTATATGCCGATGATATTGTTTTATTATCTGAAAGCAAAGAAGGGCTACAAAAATTACTTAATATTTTATACGAATTTTGTTCAACCTGGAAACTACAGGTAAATATCAATAAATCAAAAATAATGGTTTTCAACTCAAATGGTAAGACATATCAAAATCAATTTACTTATAATAATATCAACCTTGAAACAGTAACACACTATTGTTACTTAGGCATGATACTAAAATACAATGGAAATTTTAATCTGGCAATAAATACATTAATGGAAAAAGCTAGAAAGGCATGTTTTAAAATTAAAAAAGTAATAGGAATTAATAATCCATGTAAACTTTTAGAAAAACTATTTGATTCACTGGTTGTTCCCATACTATTATATGGAAGTGAAGTTTGGGGCACGGATGCCTCACTTAAAGACACTGATGTATATGAAAAACTTCACATTAAATTTATTAAAGAGATACTAGGAGTCAACTGTAAGGCAACCAATGACGGTTGCCGTGCAGAACTAAATAGGATCCCACTAAAAAGTAAAATCTTATTTTCTATATTAAACTTTTACAAGCATATCCTAGATTCTGATAACACCTTATTAAAAGAAATCTTCATTAACTCAAAAGAATATAATCCCTGGATGAAAAAGGTAAAGGATGTCTTAAATGATCTGGGTTTTGCATACATGATAAATAATACCTCTTTTTCTAATAGCTGCCTTAGCCAAATCAAGCAACGGATACAGGATCAATGTCTACAGATCCAAAACTCAAATATATGCAAATCATCTAAATTAGAATTTTTTCAAAGTATATATAAAATGGGGACGAGACCCTCGTATGTTGATATATTAACAAACAGAGATGATCGAGCTGCCATTTGCAAAATTCGAATAAGTGCTCACTTACTTCTTATCGAGCAAGGACGACATCTCAATATCCCAAGAAATGAAAGATACTGCCCATTATGTAATTCAAATCAAATAGAAGATGAAAAACACTTTCTTTTACAATGCAAAGCCCTCAAAAGTGAAAGGGATAAATTTAACAATAATATTTTAAATCTGCTAGACAACAAGAAAGATATTAAAGAAAATATTAAAATACCATTTTTATTAAATAATAGTTCAATAAAAATACTTAAATTGACATCTTCATTCATCACAAATTGTATGAACACTAGAAAAAACCTGTTATAAATGTCTAGTCTTAAACCTGTTAATAATATAGGTTTACAACATGTTGTACTATAATATTTACATTTACTACTATAGTTTATATGTATATCTCAATATACTATAATTGTAAAACTCATGACTATTTACCTTTTATTATATCTGTTTGTAATTGGGCCTTAACCATGTACATTTATGTGTTTGTGCCAATAAATTTGATTTGATTTGATTTGATTTGTATGGGATTGTATTTAATTCTCTGATCTATTGACATGTTGTAGTCTCTCAGGTAAACATTGTCTCTGTGTGGATTTTTTGCAAAGGTACATGTATATTGTAAGTTGGTACATAATATACACAGTAACCAAAGCACTTAGACTGCAAACCCCTGCCGGTTCCGGTTGGCCAATAGGCCTGCAGCAGCGCTAAGCTTGTCGGTAAAAGTCCACTAAAGAGCGCTCAGAAACCTGACATTGGGTCAGGCCGCTTTGCCCACAAAGCGACTGGGATGTGTGCCCCAGGTGGTTGAATGGGGCAGCCCTGACATTGAGAGATTCGGGGTTGTCAGGCGATAATGCGGAAAACCTGACCGCTAACCATAGTGGTGCACCGTGTTGGGAAAAATGTCACATTCCTAGCACATTACAGAAACCCTGCTGCAGGTTTCGGTAAGAGTAGGGCCCATAGGATTCCAATGCAGGAGGCTAAAATTCCTGTCCCTACCCATCACTTCTTTTTCCAGTGGCAGTCTAAACTCTCCTACCCGATTGGCCTTGTGTCCCCATTTCCTCCACTTCATCATCATTTCATGTTCATTGTATCACCACTTTCATGTTCATCTTCCGGATATAGCCGAAATCGTGCTGCCTGGGAGTAAAGCAATAACTAACTAACTAACTAACTTAGACTGCAAATCATGTGAAAAGTTTGCTATCATAGTACATGGATTTAACTATTACTTATATTTTTAAAATACAAGTACAATTTACCTGTACCTTGTCAGAAAGTTAGAAACAACAAAAGAATATTTCCATAGATATATGTACTAATGTGAATATGAGTAGTATGTTATATTATACATTTTTTATGTTAAATAAACCAAACTTCTCCCTGCGCAAGGTTGGTGGTTTCCTCCAGGTACTCTGGTTTCCTCCACCATTAAAATTGACCATCCTACATGGCCAAGGTGTGTCGATAAAGGGCGTTAAACACCAACACACACACACCAAACTTCTCTTTTTTTTTTTCTTGTGGTTATAGCATATACCTTAAAATTTTAATTCTTACATTTTCTTTTTTTTAGAAATTATAGGCCACCAAGAATTGAGACCCCTTCCCACCCTGGAGGTGTTAGCCAAGAAGCTAAAGATAGACAACACAGAAGGCATAAAGACCAAGAGAGGGGTGTTTATACCTCCACTAAAGAAAAGGACAAAAGAGATAAAGAAAAACGAGATAGAGAAAGACACAGGAATAGAAAAGATAGGGATCGTGATCGGGATAGAAGTAAGACTACCAAAAAATATAAAGTACATGTATGAAAAACAAGTTCATGCAGTATCTTTTACACTTTTCTTTTTTTTTTTTTTTTTTTTAAAACTTGATACTGGAATTTACAGAATTTCTTTCATTCTAATATTTAGAAATTAAGACTTTATTTGATTTACACATTAAGTGAGTAAGTGTTAGGTTTAATGACTCTTAAATGTGCATGTCTACATGTGACAGTAAATATGAATGAGCACCCAACAAAAGCCATTGACTTGGGCAGGTAACCTATATGTATTCATCCAATTTATTTATTATTGTCCTTTTTGGTAAAGTACATGCATTAATATGGCAATGAACTTAAAATGAAATATCAATTTTATTTTACTTTTAGACAGAAGAGATAGAGATAGTGACAGACGTGATCGCTATGATTCAGAGAGATGTCGGAATCATTCAAGAAGAAGTAGCCGTAGAGAATGGGATGAAACGCCAAGATTTAGAGACAGTCCTGCAACACCTAACATTCATGTTAAAGGTTTGTTATATGACCTGGTAATCTTTTTAAGACAAAAACAAGAAAAAATTTGAAAAAAATGACAATTTTTAACCTTGTAGAATATGATACAATATCAAAATAACAGAACTGTATGAGAACTTGTGTTACCTTTGTAATGATACTGGCACAAAAGTGCGTGCTGCATAGAAAATTTACAATATGCAAGAGGACTTTCAATAAAAGAAATTATAGTTTTGTAAATAGTGAAGCAGTCTTTCAGAAAAACAACCTTGCATGATTTTTTAGTAGTTATTTCATAGTTTTCTATATTGTACTGGGATTAAACCTTATATAAACATGTATAAGAAATAGTATTCAGCAATGTTTAGAGATCTGTTTGAATCTCATAAATTAAACCCTTATGGTTTTAAAAATGATAAAGGGATCACTATATGTTCTCATAATATTAACAGAATTGAAAACAAAATGGATGAAATAAGACAAACCATTTTATTAGCTAAATTTAAACCTGATTTATTATGTTTTAATGAAACCTTTTTAACAGAAAATACAAAAAATAATGTTCTTGATATTCCTGGTTTTATAATTGAAAGGAAGGACCGTGTAACCCATGGTGGGGGTTTAATTTTGTATATTAATGAGCAAATTTCTTATTCTAGATTAAATCAGTTAGAAATAGGAAGTATTGAAACCATATGGGTTGAAGTAAAACCTCTCTATAAAAAGCCATTCTTAATATGTTTTGTTTATAGACCACCACAATCCCAAATATGCTGGTTTTCAGAATTTGAAAAGGAAGTAGATATTGCAATGAGTATAAACAATGACATAACTGTCATGGGAGACCTAAATTTAAACTATATGATGCCTAATAAATTACCTCAGAAGTGGGTAGATCTTATGAATAACTACCACTTTCATCAAATTATAAAAGAGCCAACAAGAATTTCAAAACAAACAAAAACCTTGATAGATCATATTTATGTTAACAATCTAGAAATGGTTAAGAATGCACATGTAGGTCAAATTTCAATAAGTGACCATTTTCCTATTTGTTTATTAAGAAAAGAAACAGTTATTAATAATAAGAGAGCTCATAACACAATTGAATATAGAAATTTTAAACACTTTAATGAAGATGACTTTTTGACAGATGTTAAATATGCAGCATTTAATGCAGTGGAAAATGAAAATGATCCATCAGCCTGTTTAGGGGTGTTTTATCATATTTTAAGTTATCTGCTGGATAAACATGCACCATTAATTATCAAAAGAGTGAAAACAGATAAACAACCAGATTGGTACAATGAAGAAATAAATCAAGCCCGGATTTTAAGGGATAAATATAAAGCATCTGGAAGGTGGACTGAATATAGATTCTGGAGAAATAAGACTTTATCATTAATAGAAAATGCTAAGAAACAGTACTACACCGAAATGACAAAAGATCCTAAAAATTCAAAAAATCTTTGGAAATGTATCAATAGTCTTAACCCCAAAAGTAATACAATACCATGTGAAATTAGGGTAAATGATAAAATCTTTAATGATAAAAAAGACATAGCTAATATATTTAATGAGTACTTTACTTCCTGCGTTGAAAACTTAAGAGAAGGATCTGCTCAAATCCCTGTTAATCTGGATAAACTTTCTAACTTTGTAATAAAACAAATAGGAGACTGCAATGAAAAATTTTCAATACCTCCTGTAAAAGTAAATGAAATATATGATGCCCTAATAAAACTTGATGTAACTAAATCAACTGGGACTGACAATATTGGGCCAAAAATATTAAGATTATGTGCCCCCTTTATTGCTTCCCCTCTGACATATATTTTCAATCTAATTATTGATACTAATCAATTCCCACAAGTATTTAAAAATGCAAAAGTTACCCCTTTATTCAAAGCTGGAGATAAACTTTCAACAAGTAATTATAGACCTATATCAGTACTTCCAGTCTTATCTAAAATACTTGAAAGACATGTTGCTCATCACATGACAATATTCTTATCAAAATTTAAACTATTACACCCTGCTCAATCAGGATTTAGATCAAATCATTCATGCCAAACTGCTCTTATCAACATGATTGATACATGGTTACAAGAAATGAATGAAGGCAATGTTAACCTTGCAGTTTTTGTTGATTTTAAAAAGGCTTTTGATGTTGTTGATCATAACATTCTATGCAGAAAGCTTGAAGCATATAGGTTTTCCTCAGATTCTGTCAATTTTTTCAAGTCATACTTATCTTCCAGGACTCAACAAGTAAAATTATGTAATGTTTTCTCAAGTAAGCAAGAAGTTAAATTTGGTGTCCCCCAAGGATCCATATTAGGCCCCCTACTGTTTGTATTATTCATAAACGATTTACCTCTATATCTGGATAAATGTATGGCTGACCTTTATGCAGATGATACAACCCTACATTTAGCTGGAAAGAACACCCAAACCTTGCAAATTGAGATGCAAAAAGAATTAAATGTGATAGAAAATTGGTGTAAAGAAAATAATATGTATATAAATTCTAATAAATCAAAATGTATGGTTATTGGGACAAAACAGAAACTGTCAAGTCAAAATCTTCAACCTGAACTAAAACTTTTTTCACAACATCTTATGAATTCCTCTTGTAAAAAAGTTTTGGGTGTAAAAATAGATGAAAACCTTCACTGGAGAGAACAGATTGATGCTGTTTGTAAAAGCATTTCATCTAGGATCTTCTTATTATCAAAAATCAAGTCATACCTTACTTTAGAAGCACGAAAAACTTTTTATAATGGATATATTTTGCCTCTTATTGATTACTGCTGTGTTGTTTGGGGAAGTTGTAATAATGAAAGTCTAGAAAGAATATTAAAATTACAAAAAAGAGCTGCAAGAATAATACTTAATGTAGATCCACTTTCACCATCTGAGCCTCTTTTCAAACAACTTGGCATAATGACAATTTATTCAAGAATTAAGTATCACAAGTATTTACTACTTCATAAATTATTAAAAGGGGAGGGTACTTAATCAATAAATTTGAATATTTATCACAGAACAATCCATATGTCTTAAGAAATGTTTCAGGAGGTCATCTTGTTATCCCTAAACCTAAAGCTGAATTTTACAAACAATCTTTTAAGTATTCAGGATCTTTGTTATGGAATAAACTTCCTAATGATATTAAAAACACACATAACACCCTCCATTTTAAGTATGATGTTAAAAAGTATCTGTTTGAAGGAAATGGTAGAAACGTAGCATAAGTCATGATTGTTTTTAATTCATTTATGTTTTCAATATCATGCTTTTATGTTTGTAATCATATTGTGTTTATCATTTTGTTTTATTTTGTTTGCATGAGGGCCTCAGGGAAAATTAGTTGTATTACTAACTGTGTTACCCTCTTTAAATAAAGACTTTATTATTATTATTATTATTATTATTATCTACATTTTTTCAAGTTTTAGTAAATACCAGACAATTGAATTTTTCTCTTTTAACTTGATATTTATGTTAACTCTTTATTGTTAATAGCTTTGGTTATTAATCAAGGTTTTAACAATAAAGAGTAAATAATTTTATGCCTTTTTAGGCAAAATAAACTTAATTAGTAGATTCTCACCCAAATTTTGCAAAAAAGTGGGACGGATAGATTTATTTTTATTTTTCATTTCCAAATAGATTTTGATAAACTACAGTAAACTAAATGATTTCTATCAAAATAATCAAATAACCTTTTAAACATTTGATCTATCTATCTAATAGTCTGGAATGATAAGTCTGCACTCTGAATTATGTGTGAAATCAAGACAATCATGTTTGTCTTGAAGGTTTTCTCAAACAATAAATTTAATGTTGATGACTCATTTTACCCTAATCCAGAAAGGGAAACGTAAAAAAACAGGAATTTTCAAATATTTGAAAATAACAAACATCGGGGTGGGCTGGGATGAAAATCTAGCAATGATTTATTTGGTCTTATTACTATTTCTAGATACACCATCAAGAACTAATTGGGAGGATGAAGAAGAAGATGTTACTCCTCTCAAGAGATCAAGTTGGGATCTACCAACCCCTTCCCCGTCAAGACGGGATGATTATAGTGAAAGAAGTTACAAATCATCCAGGGACTATGATAGGTCTGTAATAATTAGATGTTGGTATTGCTGTCATTAGTCAAAATTTGACAAAAAGGGAAGATTAAATAAACATGTTAATTCCAAAATTAGATGATTTCTGTTGCTAATGTTTATTAAAAGCTGAAAGTTCCAAATGAAATGAATATTTGAGCTATTAACATAAAAAAAAATAACAGAGGTAGCTTTTATAATTTACATAACAACATGAAAATTTGAAGTAAAATAAAATAATTACCTCATGAATTTGGATGCAAATATTTTTGAAATAGAATGTTTTACTTCACAAAAATCATATAAATTCATGTAACAAATATGGAATATTTGTACATGATACAATAATAAAAGATGTATTGAACTATAATAAAAAAAAACAAGATTGCTACGCGTAGCCATGTGTCCCCTTCCGCCGCATAAAAGTTGTGTGGTATGTCAAGTCAAGCAATATATTTTCTGAGAAACGATAGAAATAGGTTGTCAAAATATGGGATGATCACCTATTAACAGTACCCTATCAGTGTGTAAAGTTTCAGCAACATCCGTTCAGTAGTATCCGAGGAGTTGCACCCACAAAAATGTTTGATATGACAAAGTCCCATTTTTTGGACCGGAAAATCACAAATTTGTAAATAACTCGAAAACTGTAAATATTGTTTCAAATTTTTTTTCCGTATTATTATGGAGTATCTTTTGTTCTATCAGCCTACAAAATTTCAGAACCCTGTGCACCTAGGTAACCGAGATATTGGATGTCCTATATTTTGACCTTTCTTCCCCGTTTCCACGGAAACGGCGGCCATTTTGAACATTTCAAATATGGGATGATCACCTACTCAGGGTTCCCACGCAACCTTGAAAACGTGAAAAACTTGTGAATTTGGTTATGCCTTTTCACGGTCATGAAAAGTGCTTGAAATTCGCGATGTTTGCCGAAAACCGGGAAAATGCCGTGAATTTTGACTAAAAAGATAATGTGTCTCCTAAAATTTTCTGCCGGAAAAGTAAAACGTCGCGATGAATGTCTTGAAATTTAATCGTCTTTGACTACTTTTCTCTGTATTTTCCTCCAAACGTTGGAGTCGACTGGTTTTAGTTACACTAGGTCGTTCTGGACGTGAACCAGCCCAAGTTCAGATCACCTGTGCGCTTCATGTAAAGGTGCTTTAATTTGTTTCACATATCAACATTTTTACATCGATTTTATCAAACTGGGAAATGTTTATGACCCTATCTAGACAAAGTGTGTTCTTTATGATACAAATTGTAATTGAACCGCCATGAAACTAGAATGGGGTTGTAAACAAACACACTGCCCCTGTGAGTGACTGGCCAGGGCAGATGTACAGACTAATTTTCTGCCACTCTCTCTCTCCCGTCAAATCATACCAGTAGTGGTTTCATCGACGTAACTTGATTCAGAATCAGATTCAGATTCAGCAACTGACGAGTTGTGAACTCAATATAGAATAGACCATTGACCACGGTAAATAATATAAATGTTTAGTTAAATAAATTAAAATGTCCAATATAAATTTTTGGTAAATAAATGTATAAGTGTTTAAATGTCAAATGCAAATCAATTGTACATGTATAAATATACATGTATGTAAATGTAAAATGCAAATGAAATGAAAATGATAAAAGGTTGATCGCCGACAAATAAATGGCAGATCACAAATGAGAAATGAGCAATTGGGACTTTTCGGAAGCAGATGACCCTGGAAGATCAGAGGCCATTGCCACAGTCCAGTGTTTCTGTATTTCTGCGTTAGTCCTAATTATGAAAATTAATCCCTTTATGCAGCGACAAGTGCTAATCCAACACACAGCTTGAATTCCCTCTACCAGGTAGTTATTCGAACTTGAGTAGTCTTTATGCATCAATTGTACCCGCAATGCTAACTGTCCCACCAATATAAGCCTGGACACTCTGAAAATAAAAATAAAAAACACAAAGCAAGTATCCGTTTCTAAAAGAGGGGGGTGGGAGGGTTTTTCGGATGTTGTTGGAGCTAAAATTTTACGTCTCGCTCGTCGAAGAAAAAGGAAGTTGTAAAGCTCATGCGCACATTCAATGGTAAGGCAAGACAGATATTGTTTTAACAAATTCAAAGTTACGACTTACGTCCCTCAAACAGGTGTGGCTGTCTAAAATTAAACTTTGAAGACTCAAGAGAGTAGTTCATTTGTGTATTTTGGTCTTTTTGAAACATAATTAATCTTGATTTAAAATTCAATGTTGAATTCAATCTTTGTTATTTTCGTCAATTGTGGTATTGAGCGTGTCCTGCATTTCAGTTTATAGAAAATCATATCAATATGCATGGTCCTTAAAGAGCACCAGTTTAAGATCCTTGAACATTGTCATTCACAACATCAAAATTTATAGTTAATATAATGCTCCTTGATGAATTGGAGTTGTCACTTACAATCTGCATGATTCGTCCCATCACACACCTCCTTTTTCTACATGTATGTATATCAATACTCACCTCCAAGGAATCTTGGCAGTGTCATATACAGTACATACATACAAATATATATTTATAAAGTATTCAGAGGGAATGGTAAAAAGACAAAATATCCGTATAAGTCCATCAAGGCTTAATAAGGCTCACTTTGTTATGAATACATTTTGTATCTGATGAGAAAACACTTGTAGATGAAAACACTATCTTTTGGGGCTATTTTATTATGGCAAATGATGAAGTATTATACTTGGATGTGGGCATGCAAAGACACACCTTAGGAAATTCCATAGGTTTACTGCCTCAAAAGTGCTATTGAGAATGAACAGAATCTATGATGACCAGGGCGTGCCATTAGTGGAGTCTGATTTATGAGATATTAACCTGTGGCATAAAATGTTAAGAAATATAATATATTGTAAGCATATTTCTTTTATACATAACAAACAAGTTGAAAGATACTAATCAAAAACATTTACAACCAAGAAGATTGCCTGAAAAAGTTCCCCCAAAATTGACCTTGAAAATGAAAAAAAAATCTTGAAAAGACCTTGAATTTCATCATGAAAAAAGAGTGGGAACCCTGCCTTCTAGTAGTACCCTATCAGTGTGTAAAGTTTCAGCAACATCCATTCAGTAGTATCCAAGGAGTTGCACCCACAAAAACGTTTGACAAAGTCCCATTTTTCGGACTGAAAAATCACAAATTCGTAAATAACTCGAAAACCATAAATATCGCGTCAAATTTTTTTTTCGTATTATTATAGAGTACCTTTTGCTCTATCAGCCTACAAAATTTCAGAACCCTGTGCACCTAGGTAACCAAGATATTGGATGTCCTCTATTTTGACCTTTCTTCCCTGTTTCCATGGAAACGGCGGCCATTTTGAAAATTTCAAATATGGGATGATCATCTACTAACAGTACCCTATCAGTGTGTAAAGTTTCAGCAACATCGGTTCAGTAGTGTCCATGGAGTTGCACCCACAAAAAACGTGACGGACGGACGGACGGACGGAGACCATTACTAAGTCCCTCCGATGCGTTGCGGCGGGGGACAAAAATATGTGACCTAAAAAATCTAATGAATATATTATGTAAAAGGGATGTCAATGTCATTGTTCTCTGTGTCGTCTGGGGACATTGGGCTTCTATGAGATATTTTAAGCTTAAATTAACCAATTGTATTGAAATTTAGTATGATGTTTCAAACCACCCAAGGTAGCTTCCCATTACATTTGGAGTTTATGGCCTCACATTTACAGGAAAAGGCTCAAAATTGGTGTATAAATAAAACTGTTGTAGAAATTTTATTCTCCATATTTTTTCTCATTGTATTCCTCAGTTACTTCTGTCAACTGAATGTTCCAATAATTTGCATGTATCTTTTTTCGAACAGGAAGAAGAAAAGATCAGATGAAACTCCATTGCCTACCCCAACATACAAGTACAACTCATGGGCTAGTGATAAAAAGAAAATGCAGTATACTCCTAGAGATAAAGAGGAAAATGGTAAAATTTTAATTGTTAACTTTTATATGCCTTGGGATGTCAACTTTTAAAATCAGGATATTTTAAAAGATGTTTCATCTATTTTTCTGAGAATGCAAGAATAATCATATTCAGTATGCAGTTGATAAAGCCTAATAATTACTGATTTGGTATTCCTGTAATTATCATCCAATTTAAAAGTCACTAAAATATATGTGGTGATTATTTCTTGAGACAGCAAAGGAATAGTTTGATGTGATCCAGTATTCAAAAATTATGGTATATGATATTTAGGCTGGTCTACAAGATTTTTGGGGACACATATTGTCATTCCCAAAGAAATGGGAAAGCATTGAAATTCAAAACTGTTTCCATTGATAAAACATTTGTACCTTAATTATTGTACTTAATGACTAAATTTTTAATTAATACATTGTCCTAGGTAAACGTAAAGAATTTGAAACAGAGGAAGATAAAGAAGAATGGGAAGAGGAACAGAAACGATTGGATCGTGAATGGTATGGTCTGGACGAGGGTTACGATGATGAACACAATCCATTCTCAGGGACGTCAGACGAGTACACCAAGAAAAAAGAGGAAGAAATGAAGAAAAAGAAGAAAAATAAAATGTCTGCAAAACAACGACAAATACACAAGGTTTGAGAAAAATAAACTTCCTGTTGGTTTTTGGCAAAACATTTTTTATGAAATTTTTATGAATTATTTTACATTCATTTCTTATAAGTTAAGTCCAATATTTTTTGTGTTTCTGTCAGACCATAAAGAAATACTTACATAAACATACAGTATTTACAATACACACGCACACACAAACTGCACAAAAATGTAAGCAAAATATAAAATCTACACACAAGCATACTCATTTCTATTTAGACAATAGGGGGTTTGACAAATGATGCTTATTGGTTTAATGAGTATAAAAAACTCTTAACACTTTAAAAGTGTGATATTTCTTTATGATTTGTTTTCAATACAACTTTGAAAAGAACATGACAAATGTAATCATACTCACAATGGTCGAAATTTTTTATGAGTGATAGTATTTATACAAAAATTAATATGGTTTTTAGGACAATGAAATGTGGGAGACAAACAGAATGTTGAGGTCAGGGGTTGTTACCAAGACAGATTACGATGAAGATTTTGAAGATGAGAATGAGGCCAGAGTCCATCTTCTTGTACATAATATTGTACCTCCATTTCTTGATGGAAGAATTGTATTTACAAAACAACCAGAACCTGTTGTTCCTGTGAAGGTACATCTAACAACCAAAACCTGTTGTTCCTTTATGTCAAGTAACAATATGAGATCTGTCACATATCTAATTTTTCTTTACCCACCATCATTAGTGGTCACTGGTTGAAAGATTTAAAAAACTGTTTTATCAACAACTTTTAATGACAATAACTTGAAATTTAGTTTATGACTCCATGACCTTTATTTTAAGTATTGATTTTAGGTATGTCATAAATCGACTTCTTAATCACCTATTTAGTCAATTTTCCAAGTTAGTTTTCTCAGCAAATATATTTCACAGTGACATGATGTTTAGCTATGGAAGTTCTTTTAGTTCAGTATGAGGGTTTATGGAGTAATGAATTGGTATTGAACAAAGCCAACCTGTAGTCAACATCAGCCTTTTTGCTTTGTACAGCCTCATATAATGGAGAAAAGTGACGCCACAGCTGTGTATGTTTTTACCAAATATTATAAAAGAAATAAAGCTAACTTTGCAATATCATATGGATGCTTAGAGTTCTTGATTTTTTTAAATTGTGCTTGATTTAGGATCCAACGTCAGACATGGCCATTGTTTCTAAGAAAGGATGTGCTGTAGTAAGGACCTTCAGAGAACAGAAAGAAAGGAAGAAAGCTCAACAGAAACATTGGGAACTAGCTGGAACTAAGATAGGAGACATCATGGGGGTCAAAAAGAAGGACGATAAGGTAAAGAGACATCATGGGGGTCAAAAAGAAGGACGATAAGGTAAGGAGACATCATAGAGGGGCAAATAAGGACGATAAGGTAAGGAGACATTATAGGGGGGTCAAATAAGGACGATAAGGTAAGGAGACATTATAGGGGGTCAAATAAGGACGATAAGGTAAGGAGACATCATAGAGGGGCAAATAAGGATGATAAGGTAAGGAGACATCATAGGGGGGTCAAATAAGGACGATAAGGTAAGGAGACATCATAGAGGGGCAAATAAGGACGATAAGGTAAGGAGACATCATAGAGGGGCAAATAAGGATGATAAGGTAAGGAGACATCATGGGGGTCAAATAAGGACGATAAGGTAAGGAGACATCATAGAGTGGCAAATAAGGACGATAAGGTAAGGAGACATTATAGGGGGTCAAATAAGGACGATAAGGTAAGGAGACATCATAGAGGGGCAAATAAGGATGATAAGGTAAGGAGACATCATAGAGGGGCAAATAAGGACGATAAGGTAAGGAGACATCATAGAGGGGCAAATAAGGATAATAAGGTAAGGAGACATCATAGAGGGGCAAATAAGGACGATAAGGTAAGGAGACATCATAGAGGGGCAAATAAGGATGATAAGGTAAGGAGACATTATAGGGGGTCAAATAAGGACGATAAGGTAAGGAGACATCATAGAGGGGCAAATAAGGACGATAAGGTAAGGAGACATTATAGGGGGTCAAATAAGGACGATAAGGTAAGGAGACATCATAGAGGGGCAAATAAGGACGATAAGGTAAGGAGACATCATAGAGGGGCAAATAAGGACGATAAGGTAAGGAGACATCATAGAGGGGCAAATAAGAATGATAAGGTAAGGAGACATTATAGGGGGTCAAATAAGGACGATAAGGTAAGGATACATCATAGAGGGGCAAATAAGGATGATAAGGTAAGGAGACATCATAGAGGGGCAAATAAGGACGATAAGGTAAGGAGACATCATGGGGGTCAAATAAGGACGATAAGGTAAGGAGACATCATAGAGGGGCAAATAAGGATGATAAGGTAAGGAGACATCATGGGGGGGCAAATAAGGATGATAAGGTAAGGAGACATCATAGAGGGGCAAATAAGGACGATAAGGTAAGGAGACATCATAGAGGGGCAAATAAGGATGATAAGGTAAGGAGACATCATGGGGGGGCAAATAAGGATGATAAGGTAAGGAGACATCATAGAGGGGCAAATAAGGATGATAAGGTAAGGAGACATCATAGGGGGTCAAAAAAGGACGATAAGGTAAGGAGACATCATAGGGGGTCAAAAAAGGACGATAAGGTAAGGAGACATCATAGGGGGTCAAAAAGAAGGAGGATAAGGTAAGGAGACATCATAGGGGGTAAAAAAGAAGGATGATAAGGTAAGAAGACATCATAGGGGGGTCAAAAAAGGAGGATAAGGTAAGGACACATCATAGCGGGTCAAAAAAGGACGATAAGGTAAGGAGACATTATAGGGGGTCAAATAAGGACGATAAGGTAAGGAGACATCATAGGGGGTCAAAAAAGGACAATAAGGTAAGGAGACATCATAGGGGGTCAAAAAAGGACGATAAGGTAAGGAGACATCATAGGGGGTCAAAAAAGGACGATAAGGTAAGGAGACATCATAGGGGGTCAAATAAGGATGATAAGGTAAGGAGACATTATAGGGGGTCAAATAAGGACGATAAGGTAAGGAGACATCATAGAGGGTCAAGTAAGAAGGAAAATAAGGTACATACTCTAGACACAGAGTTGAAGGAACATCTAGAATTTTTCTTAACAAAAAAAAAAGTATGAAACATGATCATTATAATATTGTTGTTGCATATCTTAATTTACTGGTTAGAGTGTTTCATCCTGTGTTGGTTTATTCACCCCGTTTGGGAGGGTATATAGGAATATCCTGTCCATGTGTCTGTTTGTAGGTCTGTTCACATACCCCGTAAGGGCAACTGATCCTTAACCATTTGGTTGTTTTTCAATCTTCAATGAATGAAGTTCACTATTTTTAGATGTGCATGTCAGATATTATTCATGGGAGATAATTTAACTGGCACTTTTTAAACATAGTGTTCAGTGGTAGACTTTGTTAGCCCAACTTCTAATCTGCTTAATTGATTTTGATGAAACCTAACCCTGCAGCAAGTTTCTTATGTGTTGTTTTTTTTTCAAATGCAGATAAAAAGCAATTAGAAAAGGTCCTTTTTTAGCTCACCTGGACCGAAGGTCCATGTATGCTATTGCCATCACTTGGCGTCCGTCGTCGTCGTTAACTTTTCTTTGAAAATCTTCTCCTCTGAAACTACTGAAGGGATTGCTTTGAAACTTTGCACACTTCATCTATGGGATGTTTTCTACCAAGATTGCACAAATGGTGACCGCCGTCCAAACAACATGGCCGCCGTTACTAAAAATAGACTAGGGGGGTCAGACTTCTGTTTTTGGCTTGTAAATCAAAAAGTATAAGAGATAGATGAAATCTGATGCCACGCTGCTGCTTCAGCATCAAAAGCTCTACCTAAGTCCACATTGAGTCGAAGTTGTCAGATGACCCCTTATAGGAGTTACGGCCCCTTAAAGGTGAAAAATAGCATTTTTTCATGTTTTTGGCCTATAGAATGAAAACTATTACAGATAGAGAAAAGCTGTTGCTTGCTTAAATGTTCAGCTCATTTAGCTCTACAAAAGTCTTCATAGGGTCGAAGTTGTCAGATGAACCCTTATAGGGGTTTCGGCCCCTAAAATAACGTTTTTTCATATATTTTGCCTATGGAATGAAAACTATAGCAGATAGAGAGAAGCTGTTGCTTGCTTAAATGTTCAGCTCATCAAGCTCTACAAAAGTGACCATAGGATCGAAGTTGTCAGATGACCCCTAATAGGGGTTACGCCCTGTTAAATGACGTTTTTCCATGTTTTTGGTCTTTTGAATGAAAACTATAGCAGATAGAGAAAAGCTGTTGCTTGCTTAAATGTTTAGTTCATTTGGCTATACTAAAGTCTCCATAGGGTCAAAGTTGTCAGATGACCCCTTATAGGGGTTACGGCCCCTAAAATAATGTTTTTCCTTTTTTTTTGGCTTAGTGAATGAAAACTATAGCAGATAGAGAGAAGCTGTTGCTTGCTTAAATGTTCAGCTCATAAAGCTCTACAAAAGTCTCCATAGGATCAAAGTTGTCATATGACCCCTTATAGGGGTTACGTCCCCTAAAATGATGTTTTTTCATATTTTTGGCTTAGTGAATGAAAACTATAGCAGATAGAGAAAAGCTGTTGCTTGCTTAAATGTTCAGTTCATTTAGCTCTACAAAAGCTTTCATTGGGTCAAAGTTGTCAGATGACCCTGTATAGGGGATATGGCCCCTAAAATAACGTTTTTTTATGTATTTGGCTTAGTAAATGAAAGCTATAGCAGACAGAGAAAAGCTGTTGCTTGCTTAAGTGTTCAGCTCATTTAGCTCTAGATTAGTGTTTTAGGGTTGACTCAGACCAGGTGAGCGATTCAGCTCCTGGGAGCCTCTTGTTTCGTTAACTAAATAGAAATCTTGAACTTTTATTTATTGAAATCAAAAGATTTGTTTTATGTGTGCTCCATGGTTTTATATTTCAGGAGGAAGAAGGGGATTATGATTTTAAGAAGGACCAGAAGTTTGCTGATATTATGAAGGACAGTGAAGCTGTCAGCGACTTCTCTAGAAAGAAGTCCATGTTGCAACAGAGACAGTATCTACCCATATTTGCTGTCAGAAATGAAGTAAGAAAAAAAAATTTATGGTTTCCTATTGGTGAAACTTGTAGAATATATATTAAAAAAATTAGAATGATCTTTTCCTTAACCATTTCTTTATGAATTAATCTAATTTTAGAACACATTATTTATTTCTCTGTATTTGTTTTTTTGGCAGCCGACTCATTTTATCCATGTCCTGTGCCATTGTTTGTCGTTGGCAAGTGTTAGATGTCAAAAATTAAAAATTAAAAGATATAGTTGACAATGCTTTCAAAATAGAGCAAAATTGTAATAACATAAATTTTCATTTATTATATAAAAAACTATATTATAAGTAAACAATACTTTCAAATCAGAAACAACAATGCTTAAAAAAAGTTCCGAAGGCATTTTCTCAGGCTTAAAATCTTTTATGTAACTTTTCCTACTTTCTGTATAATGTTATTGGAAATTTTTTCTTGTACATTTATGCAGAATAAAGCCTTGTTATAAATTTGTAATCTTTACATAAAAAAGTTTTTTTTCATCAAATGCCATAATCTTCTTTTTAAGTATAATTACAATTTATTAACACATCAAACAGGTTTATGTACCCTAACAATCTTGTAGTACTGGTTTGATAGAATCTAAACTATTTAATAGATTTTAATCACAATTGATTAAACTTTAGAAATTCTTTCATGTTTTCCTTTCATTTGATGACATAATATTTGACACTTATAATGACAGAAGATGCCACAGTTTAAAAAAAATGTTCTTTTCACAAAAAATAATTTCTGTACATTAAATCATTCATTATGATTTTAATTATGAAAGTAAATGAACTTTTGATTAAGGTTATAATTTTGAATCTAACGACACTTGTATATAGCTTTTTACAAATAAAAACACTGATGTCCCTTAATCTACATTAGAATAACTTGGAAAAAAATTTTAAACAATGATTGGATTCATAACATTTATTTTTACTTTAATCAAATTTTGCTAAAACATATCTTGAATATACAAGCACCAACATATACTTTAACTTTTGTTTTATTTTTTTAATTATAGATAATGATATAACAAATAATTTTGACAAAATCTTTGAATTTAATTAAAATTTAAAGATTATCAATTTAAAAAACTCTTTTTATCTTTAAAAATATTATCAAAAAGTATTTATTTGTGTTTCTATTTTCAAAACAAATTTAAATGTTTTTTCTTTTTTTTTCTTACATGTTTATTATTTCAAGAAATTCTTTACTTCAAAAGAAGCCTAAACAAATGCATTCTAAATATTTTATTATTTTAAAAGATTTACCTTAATCTTCAACCAACAAACAAATTAATCTGTCAATCAACAACAATTACTTGTACACAGAGCTCTTAACTTTCTGTCTCAAAATATCTTTGCACCTTAACAATCCAATTAAATCATTTGATTGAGTCTTTAATTCAATTATCCCCTTTCTCATTGTCCTGCCCTTCACACCTGAGTACAGGTAGATTAATTAATTACACACCTGGGATTACTAACCAATTCAATTATACAATTAGCAGAGTAGACAATGGGAAAGTTGTAGTATTCCTCAACCTGGACTTGAGATTTCCTCTTGTTTTGATAAAGGTGAGAAGTCTACTCCCAGCTATGGTATAAAACCCCCATTAACATGGAGTCAGATCATATCTTGTTTTCTTATCAATTAAGTTAACACTGTGAAAAATACAAGTTTACAAGTGACAGTTGTATCATTATATCAGGAGGAATTTGATATTACATTGAGTTAGATATATTTTGAGAATTTTAAACATATTGCTTGAAGACATTTGATTTTGTGAATCTTTAAACATTTTGCTGAAAGACATTTGAGGATGAATACCACTGAAGGAAACATGTACAACAATGATTATCAGAGTCAGAATCAGAACAGGAGTGATCAGGAAGGACTAGAACATCTCATTACATCAGCAGCATCCAACATTGGTCCTCCAGCTAGACTCACAGAATATGCTACTCCATATTTCCCTCCACCACCAGCAAACCTACAGCAGCCTGGATTAGAATTTCATGGATATGGTACCGAGACGTACCCAGCCATTGGTGCCTTCCACCCAGGCTTTCCTCCTATACATTCTGGTATCAGATACAAAGAGGATCTTCATCATCATATTCCTGGTATGCCAATTCCAGTATCTGATGCTCAACGAGTGGAATATGTTGGAATTCATCGACCAGAAGCTATCATCCCTGTTAGTCAGATGAGCCATGTGACGGGATTCCCAGACCAGAATACACAATTCATTCATCACAGTCAGGATATGATGGGAATGGATAACTCCAGCCAGGAAGGAAGTGAGGATGGTAGTGATGAAATAGGACTTATCTCCAAAGGACTTAGACCCATAGACAATAACAGGGACATGCTCATGTCCAGACATGCCGCCCCAGGTGAAGTTTTCTGCTCTGTACCAGGACGTTTGTCTCTACTTAGCTCTACATCAAAGTATAAAGTGACTGTAGCTGAAATTCAAAGAAGATTGTCTCCCCCTGAATGTTTGAATGCTTCTTTACTAGGTGGTGTTCTACGAAGAGCCAAATCAAAGGATGGTGGCCGTACACTTCGTACAAAACTGGATCAAATTGGATTAACTCTTCAAGCTGGAAGAAGGAAAGCTGCTAATGTGACCTTGATGACATCACTAGTTGAAGGTGAGGCTGTTCGTTTGGCTCGTGATTATGGATTTTTATGTGAAACTGAATTCCCATCACATCAAGTTGCTGATTATAACATTCGTCAATATAATAGAAACGACCCTCAGGAAATGATTGCAAGGAAAAACATGGTGTTGGCTACTAAACAGATCCTTAAGGAGTTTATGGACATTTTAAATCAAGATAGATCACCCCTGGGTAACACCAAGCCACAACCTATACTAGAGCCAGGAATACAGAGACATCTGACACACTTCAGTCTTATTACACATGGATTTGGATCTCCTGCCATCGTTGCATCACTCACAGCCGTCAACAGTTACCTCAACGAAATGTTAAAGGGATTAGACAAAGGACTCTCACCTAACTCAGACAGTGATAAGAAATAGACGATAGACTATAAATAGATGTTTGTTTTTTAAGTGCTTGTATATGTGTATAAGGTGCTCCCATTTTTATGAGCAAATATTGAAATCCAATGAACTTGTGTTAATATGATATTGTGATTTATTTTAACTGAGGATTATTTTATGACGGCTGTTTATTTGGTGCATTTGATGTAAGGGATAACAATGATATGTCCATTATATGTACTACATGTATGAAATAATGATTTCTGTTTGCTTTGTTTTATATTGATATGTATGAGAGTTTGTAATATATTTTGTTAACCTAATTAAACTATAGTTCTATATTATTTCTTATGTCTTTTTTCACATGGATGTATATTAATAACAAAGATGTTTTATTTGTTGGTTTACATGTAGTCCTGTAGCTCTTTTTTGAATTGTTAGCATTTAAAGTTTCCAATTTTACATTTCTCAAAATCACATTTACAATATTTAAGGTTCATGAATTATTCCATATTTTCCTTGGCCATACTTTTAAGACAAAGTTTCCTTCACATGTAAACTAACTTATAAAATCAACTCAGGTTTATAAAAAAGAATGGTAATGAAAAAACATTATTTTCTATTGAATTTGACAGAAAAAAATAACTGGAAAAAAGCACACACACACACACAGTGAACTGAAACAAAGGCTCCAATACAACATAGCTCCAGGCTAATACAATTTAATTTTTTGAATGACATTCTTTGTCAATTGAATGTGGTGCCATAGAAAGGCTCATTAGATGCCCTCCAGCTAAAATTTCCTTTGAACTCTTCCAATTAAAATATCAATAAAAAACTAGAATGTAACAGACATCTAAGATATGATTTTTCATGGAACTCTTACAAGATCATAAATGCATTCAGTGAAAGTATTATAGAAGGTAATGAGATGTTGATTAAGTGTACCTGACAACTTACATTTATCAACAGCAGTTTAAAGAATCCACAATGAAACCGCCAGCAGCCTTCAATAGTGACCTTTAAAAGCAAGAGCAATATAAAAACATGAAAATCTAAAATAACAGGAACATGTAACTACCGGTAAACATTATCTCCCCTGTCTCATTGAAATTACCCCCTTCCACCCCATCCCCCCCCCAAAAAACATAAAAAAACGGGTACTGCAACCAAGTTGCAGATAGGAATATTACACTATCATACAAAATTTAAACAAATTTTAGGCAGTTTCTAGGAATTTGCATCCACCAAATGTTTCTTTGACCTAAAATGCACAAAGAAGCAAAGAGGCACCAATAGGGCATTCGACTGTCAAAAGTCAGAAAGGGCAATGACAAAACTGGTAAACACTTACAAGAAAAGCACTAAGAAACACTTAACACAAAACGAATAATTGTCCATTACTTCTATTGAATTCCAAATATTAAGGTGGTGTTGTGATATGATCAACTACATATCATAACAAATGCCTCTGGAGAAGGTCCTTCAAGGACCGAAACCGGTCAGGCAAAACTATATTAACATCACAATACACGACCTAACACAAAATCATGCTGATTTAGTAATCTTAAACTGTTTTATAAATAAATATTGCATATTATCAGCTCATATTCAAAGTTAACAAAAAACAATGTAAAATGTGACATTTTTTCACCATTTTGGATAAAATCCATAAAATTGGCATATTTTAAAGACCTGTGTAAAGAAAGTCTCTGAACTCACAATGACACAATTGCAAAATATGTATTTGAATCATTTTTAGAATGCAAATGAAGCATAGTTCATTCAAATAAAAGACACTGAAATTTTTGGCCAAAATATGGTTTTAGAGCCCCTACCCCTTTGGTAAAACAATGCAAAATCTGCATGATTTTGACACTTTTTCACTACAATGCCATTTTTGCAGAATACGTCATTTACGAGTTCATTGCTTTTCCGGAAAAATCCCTAAATTAGACAGAAATTATTATGTGACTTTACTAGTTTTTTAGTCAAATGGTTTGCTGCCCAATAGACTTATGCAAATTTAAAGTGTTTGTGGGATTATGAAACACTAATATCTTTATAAATGGTAAATACTTCGATTGAATGAAAAAAATATTCTAACATGTGTAGAAATATTTCCAGAATTGAAGATTCCATCGTTAATAAACAATGAAGCAGTATTTATTTTGATCTATTGCTCTTTCTTGCACCGGAAATTGTCATGCCTAGAAAAAAGTATAATAAAAGAACTTCAGAAAAAAATATTGAAATTTTAACTGCCTACAATGAGATTATTTAGCACATTTTCACATATGTTCCAAATCTGATTGGGAAATTTGGTAGCATGTAGCCTAACAGTAGCAATTTTTTTTTCTTTCATTTCAGTTATTGAATGTGATAAGAGAGAATAACGTTGTGATTATTGTGGGAGAGACAGGATCAGGAAAGACAACGCAGCTAACACAGGTTGGTTTCTGAAACAGAATATGTCATTTTCGAGTTCATTGCTTTTCCAGAAAAATCCCTCAATTACACAGAAATTATCACGTGACTTTACCAGTTTGTGAATCAAACTGGTTTGCTGCCCCGTAGACTTATTCAAAAGTGATTGTGAGATCACCAAAACAGTAATATCTCTATAAACGGTAAATACTTCAATTGAATGAAAAAATAATCTTACTTGTGTAGAAATATTGTCAAATTCGAAGATTCTGCCTTTAATAAACAACAAAGCAATATTTATTTTGATATATTGCTCTTAATTGCACCAGAAGTCGTCATGCCTAGAAAAAATATAATAAAAGAACTTTTTGCGGATTCCCCAGCCATTCCCAATAACCCGAAATTGACGTATTGAGGAAAACATTGGCCATAGTAGTACAAAAAATTGTTCATAGCAATATGACATAGTTTAAGGAATTAGGCTAATAATCGAACACTAAATCAGTTGAAAGAAAAAGGGCAAATTCAAAGATAAAGTAGCGTATGGATTCTGTCGCAATAATTTGTTTTGTTTTACATGAAACAACATTTCTAGTTAAAAGCACCTACATGTACACTTTTACATTGGAGGTATATCATTACAGGTGTCTGATCATATGTCTGTCTTTTATGATTTCAAGCATCACTTTTACCTAGTATCATTTGGATTAGACTTGCAAGTTTCAGAGTCATGTTGTTATCTTAAAACAGATATCCATATTCAAATCTCTGTATTCATTTCCTTTCAAACATGTTTTTAGAACCTTTTTTTTTATATTGAAACTTGTTTTGTCTTGATTATGGCTGAAATATCATTAATGGGACATTAAGCAAACAACAATCAACCAATCAATACACCTACCGTTGTTACATTAACTATCATATTTCTTTATCTCCAGTACTTACATGAGGATGGTTATACTAAGTATGGTATGGTAGGATGTACCCAGCCAAGGAGAGTGGCTGCCATGTCTGTGGCCAAGAGAGTCTCAGAGGAAATGCAGGTCCCATTGGGAGAGGAGGTTGGATATGCCATCAGATTTGAGGATTGTACCACTGAGGTAGGTGTACCATTGGGGTATTTATTATTTCACCAGTAGCTTACTAAGTTAACTGCTAAGAAAATATTTACTTGTTCCCTATTGCACTATTGGCAGAGAGACATTCACACTTTTATAACTCAAAATTTACAAAAGTCTCCAAAAACTTTTGGTCTAGTTTATTTGGGTCTATCATGCCACAACTTTTCATACAAAGGAATTTGTTTTACCTGATCTTTAGTACAATGGATCAAAAGATGAATTTGCAAAACAGCATATCACACTGAGACAAAAAGGTTTTACTTATTTCTTTCCTGCAAAAGTCTCACATCACTACATAAATCTGAATCAAATTAATTTTGAAATGAATTAATTTCAGAACACAGTTATAAAGTATATGACAGATGGTATACTGTTGAGAGAATCTTTACGAGAACCAGATCTAGACCATTACAGCGCTATCATAATGGACGAAGCTCACGAGAGATCACTTAACACTGACGTACTGTTTGGTTTACTCAGAGATGTAAGTTTATATATAAGTTGTAAATATGCTGTTCACTTTCAAACTTTTTTAGACCAATGTGTAGATATGTTATAAACATTTGTAGTCATTCCAAAAAAAATTACAGTATGGAATTTTCAAATTAAGTGAATTGGTTACATATTTTTAGCCACGTTAAGACCAAGTTCATCATTGCTTTGTAAAGTGTCAAGACATCCTTAGTTGCAAAACCTTTGTCAAACTCTCTTGTTTCTGTTAATTTGGATTTTTTATTTGATGAAAACTAAATTATAAACCAGTTGTCTATCTGTCTATTTGTTTGACTCAGTTTTGAAGATTTTTTTATTTAAATGTGTAATGTGCTATGCTTAAATGTAGCATTCAAAAGTAACAATTTGTAAATAGAATTACCTTGACAAAGCTACCAGACAATAACATCTTTCATGTTTTCTCTTCTATTTCTAAACCTAGGTGGTAGCAAGAAGAACAGATCTGAAATTAATTGTGACCTCAGCCACCATGGATTCTTCTAAGTTTGCTACATTCTTTGGTAACGTCCCAGAATTCACCATTCCTGGAAGGACATTTCCTGTCGAGATTTTCTTCAGTAAGAATACTGTTGAGGATTATGTGGACGCTGCTGTTAAACAGTCCCTACAAATCCACTTGATGGGAATGGATGGTAAGTACAAGTGGGTTACCCTGTGTTTATGACTGCATGATTATAACCCTGGCTTGAAAAGGAGGGGGGTGTACCGTTTTACTTGTATGCAGTTCTAGAAGAAACAATCAAATTATAGAAAAATACAGAAATACTCAAAGTATGGAAGTCAGAAATTTAAAACCATGTATTTAACATTGTTAACATTTTTTTTTCATATGTCTCTATTCAGGACAAATATTAAAATGATAAGAGGTTTTATGGCTACCGGGGTATATGGCTCTATCTTTAATTACTGTTGATTCATTTATTTTTGTGGATTAAAATTTTCGTGGTTTGATAAAATAAGATAAGTTCGTGTATTCTTGAATTCGTGGTTCTGAAAGCGTCAGTATACAAATCAATGCTAAATTGTTTTATGGGGTATAAAATTTCGTGGGTGAACACCACCCAGGAAAAACACAAAAATTAATACCCCACGAATGATAATGAAACCACAGTAGTTGTTATGTTAGATACAAAAATGCCTGGTACCGTTAGGAATTTTTTTTTATACCTTTTCTGTTTTTTGCAAAAAACAAATGTATCTGTTTAACTCATTTAAATATAAGAATTGGTTGTACAGGTGGTTTTGTCTAGAAAGGGTAGCTTGTTACCACATTTCTTGATACACTATTTCCCTTGAATAGCCTACAGCATGCCTTTACACATGTTAGGAACTTATTACTTATTTCAATGTACTTTATTTAATTTTAGGTGATATATTGGTGTTTATGCCTGGGCAAGAGGATATTGAGGTCACATGTGAGCTTTTGGCAGGTAAGATTTTGTTTTCTTTGTATAATGTTGGTTAATTTTAATAAGCACTACATTAAAACTCTTCATATTTTCATTTTAGCACAAAAGTAATATGAAACCATCTTTGGATATTAAATTTGTAAGAAAATATACACTTAAACAAAAGCTTAAACCTGAAAACAGATAAATCTAATTATGGCCCATGCACAAAAGTAGGGGGCATATAGTGTTCAGGTCTGTCTGTCTGTCCGTCCCAGATGCTGTAGGATGGACCATTATGTCTTTTGGACATATTCTTGTTTTTTTATTCCTTTATATAAATTGCATAAGATTTCTTTTTCACACATTCCTTATTCATTACAGAGAGATTAGGAGAATTAGATGATGCCCCTCAGATGGCTATCCTTCCCATCTACTCCCAGCTACCCAGTGATTTACAGGCCAAGATATTTGAGAAGGCCCCGGGTGGTATCAGGAAGTGTATAGTAGCCACAAATATTGCTGAAACTTCATTAACAGGTACAAATATTGTAAAGGTTTTCCCGTGTGCTTTCATTTTAAGGTGGAGAAGGACAGTGGTCATGGGACTTGCCCAAAATAAAATGAAATTTGAAAAATATTTTGAGATTTTTGTGTTTTTAGAATCTGTATACCTAGTTTATACACGTTTTATCAATATGATTAAAATTTGTATTGTTAAAGTAGTATAAATTCTCAGCTAAAGTATGGTCAAGGGAGGTCATTTGGCAAAAATCATGAAAAATCATCGTTTTTGGCTCCTATCTTTGCTTGTACATAAAAATCAAGGGAAGAAACCCCACTTTAAATTGTTTTAAGATGATGAATTATTGCAAGATCTATAAAATATCAAAAAATGAGGGAAATCTATATAGGAAAAAAAGTAATGAAACATTTTTGTGTGTTTTTATGGCTTTTCCTATATAATTCATAGTAAAATATTGATACTTCAACTTGATATAACTCGAAAAGTAGGGAAGAAACCCATGAATTTTGATTCAAATTATGAAAGAGTACATCATTTTGGACATTTATGCCAATTTTAAAGAAAATCTATTGACAACTTAATTTTGGACCTAAGTGCCACGCTCTACCTTAATATAAATTTCCAATGAAATAAGCATATGATTTAAAAATAAATGGAACACAATTAATTACATTATAATGCTGATCACATGCAGATAACAATATACAACTTTTCATAATTAGAAAAAGTCAATTAGAAAAGACCTGCTTATATTTAGTCTTGCCCAACTCTTAATAAGATTTTTATATGTTAATTTGTTCAATTATATAACCATATTGTATGGGCAACTCTGTTGGATTCGATACATTATTTCAATTAAACAATGTAAATGTGAATGATGGATTTGATAAATGTATAGTGTTGACTATTTTATCTTATTTTACATGTATACAGTGGATGGAATATTTTTTGTGGTGGATGCTGGTTATTGTAAATTAAAGGTGTATAATCCAAAGATTGGTATGGACTCACTACAGGTGTTTCCAATTAGTCAGGTAAGTTAATTAAAGGTACCCAAAGATTGGTATGGACTCGCTACAGTCAGGAAAGATTTTGTTAAGAAAATTACCCATACTACAGGATCTATTATTTACATGTATAGTAGATGGGCATTTAGTTTGTCTGACGTCATTCTTCCGCAAATTGGCATTTTTGAGTTGAGATGACTGGTGTGAGATGTGTTCATGTGAGCTCATCTCAAGTCATGAATCATCAAATCAGAAAACTTGTTTACAAGGACGTCACAAATTAAACAATTCAAAGGGCAATACCTTTACGACTTCACGATAAAATGTGTAAAAAACAAACCACAACGTCTCAATTTAATATTTCAAAGGAAACACGGGACCTGGGTGTCTGAGTGGCCTAAGGCACTGCTGTAAATACCACACTATTGATCACTAGCCGATCACCTCTCAGATGGTGTTCGATTCATGCTTGTAATTTACAAAAACAGGACTTCCCCACTTGTGTGCGATTAGCTTTGTCAGTTACCTGCCCAAGGTTGATGTTTTTTCAAGGTACTCCCGTTTCCTCCACCAATAAAACTGACCGCCCAGGTACACCAATAAAGGGTGTTAAGCACCAACACACACACATGCCAAGGAAACACAATGTCACATTTAAACTAGCAATGTCAAAATGGCGAATCTCTAGGAGAATGCAACATGAACAATGTTTAATTACAGAAGAAATAAGGACTTACACACGTCCTTTGAAGACCTGCAATGATCTTTCACTATCACTTGTTAAAGATCAGCCTGTCTTTTCCAAGAACTTATGTAAGAACCTATTAATCTTGTTTCTTTTCTAGAAATTCTGAAGATGAGATAAATTTGACTTTTAGCAATTGAATATACAAGTTTTATACATTATTCTGCTTTCTTGAAATGTTGACAATTTCTTGATTGTTATTTTTACAGGCTAATGCTAACCAGAGATCTGGTAGGGCAGGAAGAACAGGTCCAGGGTAAGCTTACTCTTATTTGCCAAATTTGATCTTTGACATTGTATCAAAATAAAAGCAAAGCCTATTATAAAGTAAAGGCCAAATTAATTGTATATTTGCCAGTAAAAAGCTATCAAGGAGTAACTCTTTTAAAAAGAAATTAGTGAAAATTTCAAGGATTTTGCTTGCCTGAAATAAACATTTACAACAATTCTACTCCTAAATTTTTAAGAGCCCTTGGTCAGCCTTTATATTTTTCTTTGAAATCACCTATCCAAATGCAATTAACCTTCATGTAGTAAAAGTCTGTTCCAAAAACAATTTTTTTTTTAAATGAGTTTTGAGGTGGTTTTGAAACATTACCTTAAGATAAAAAAAAACTATGTCCGTCAATGTTGTTGCCTGTTTACACAGAAGCAATACAAAAAGGAAATTTTGAATACAACTACATATATTTTAGAAATGCAGAGGACATTGCAAAATGTCAGTCTTGCTAATGCATATAGGGAATTAGACTTTGCTAATATTGCAGTGGCTTTTGAAATAAAGTTCTGTGCCTAAAAATATGTTTAAACTTTAAAGACACTGTTATGTTTTGCAAAGGGACACGTAGGGGTCACTATCTTTTGTGTATTGTTATATTACACCTGACAAGAGGACAAACTAAGTTTATTGTTTTATTTCAGCCACTGTTATCGTCTGTATACACAGAGACAGTACAAAGATGAAATGTTAGTGACAACCATTCCAGAAATGCAGAGGACCAACCTGGCCAATGTTGTCTTGTTATTGAAATCACTTGGTGTACAAGATCTCTTACAGTTCCACTTTATGGACCCTCCACCTCAGGTAATGCTTCTTTGTGTAAAGTCCCCACAGCTATGACATCTTGCCTTCATGGTTCAATACAGCCAAACTCTATTGCTTCTGACGACAAGATAAATGGAATTATTAATTGTCTCCATTTTACAAATTAAAAGGAATTATGTAATTTTTTAAGGAATTTAGGTTTGAAGAACACTTTGTGGAATCATTATCTCTGAAACTGTACAAATTTTGTTCTCTAATATTTTAGGGTTGTTTATTGTCAGCTATGCAACAGCTTGATTAAGTTTAAGGGGTTTTGAGTTTGATTTGTGTGAATAACATGCCATTGCTATAGTGTATAACATCTTCATTCAGATAACATTGTTTGCATTGAACTAAGAATCATTTTTGTTTGGACTTGATTTTTATTTTTTTAATTTCAGGACAATATATTAAACTCCATGTACCAGTTGTGGATCCTAGGAGCATTAGACAATACAGGAAGTCTGAACCCTATGGGAAGACAGATGGTAGAATTTCCACTAGATCCTGCCATGTCTAAGATGTTAATTGTCTCCCTTGATATGCAATGCAGTGCTGAAGTTTTGGTAAATATTATACTATGTATTGAAGTTCTAAAATTTTTGGCATCAGGGTACATTCGAAAGTCCATATATTTTCTGGGTTCTAAAAAAGATTAGAAAGTGGGTGACCTCTATTTTGTAATGGTGAATAACTTTATTTTCAATAAATAATAGTTTTCATTCAGAACAAGCTAGGTTGCGTATTACATTTCCACAGTATATTCTTGTTCTGCCCCAAATAAACAATACCAAGTCATCATAAAAATCATTGTATAATTTCTGATTTGTTATTCGTTTGTTTAACCCCCAAAAACCATGAAAATTTGTGGTCCTCTAAAAAATGATATTTTTACAACAGTGTACAAATTATTTTTATGTATGGTTTATAGATTTGTCTTGGTTTTCTTGCAAAATTCATCATGCTGGAACCTGACTTAGTTTTATAAATGTTGCCCAAGTGAAGTGAAATGTAAATTCACTCAAATGATAAGTAACTTCACTAAAACAAAGTGTACCAGTGTAAGATACATGTAACAAGAATTGCTAAATGGCCATAGTAACAAAAAAATTCGAACTTATTACATTAGATCTTTAAAATAGGAAAATGTATTACTATGGCCTAATAGAGACATTTTTTGCTTGTCATCAATACAATACAAAAACCCTCAAGTATAGAAAATTTTATTATGTCAAAAATATATTATGGTAATATAAAACCTCCTTAAGTATATAAATAAATATGGTTAATATTTTAATATAATGATGGAATGCTTCTGATGATGTTAATATTAGGTAGCCACAGGCAAATTGAAGGTGACACTTCAATACAAAAGGTTGTAGTACAATAATGCAGTGAGCTTATTTAAGTTCTAGCGGCAAATATTTTTATATCATAAATATTATTTAAGTAGGTTAATGTGATAATACCATTGTAAACGTGAAGCTTTGCACGTGCTGTTAAAACACGGGAAAATATCTCTTCACATGGAAAAAAAAAGGATTGTGTAAAAAATGAGAAATTAAATATCTACATCGAGTTTTATAAAATGATATTTACAATTTCTCATGAATTTGAGTAGAATGAAAATATTGCTGAATACATGTACAAGACAATATAGAATTCATGTCATACATGTATATAATGTAACAAAAAAATGCTAAATTTCTCTATGGTATGGACATGTTTTGATTAGTTATATATGAACATTGCCATTTTGAATAGGTAAGCAATAAGAATTTTGACACAAAAGAACTTTTCGATGTTAACTTATATGGCACAAAATTAATCTAAAAACCCTTTTATTTGGTTCCCTCAAACCCCATGTATGGATGAGCTTTTGCTAATAGAAAGTTATGTTTATGGCCACTAAAGTCTGACATCTTGGCATGCTGACTTGTCCTCAGAATATGCCTTGTTTGTAACCCCTGGCTCTTCATCTTGGACTTTGATATCAATCCTGATACCAGCACTACTCCCGGAATCTCCATCTGTCTCGATACTTGTGCTATCGTCTGGTAGTATTCGCTCCGTACTTCTGACGACAGGAATTCCATGTTCATCCTCAGGGACAATACTCTCAGAACTATGTGTACTTGTAAGTGTATAATCTTGAACTTTGATTGTCGGAATTTTTAATGTGTCCTTTTTGGCTTGAGATTTATTGAATTTTGCCACTGGTTGCTTTTTGTCAGATTTTTCAGACTGCTTTTCAATATCAACTCCTTCGGCAGGGTCAGATAACTCAGTATAGGCCAGAAAGTTGCGTTTGTCCAAGCACACAATATAAACCAACGCCACGACACATGGAATCAGGAATATTACACCAGCTAGAATCCCAACAACTATTTGAAGATCTAAGAATGATACTTCATTGCAGACTTTCCCAATAGTGTGAGTCTCATTCTGAAGGATGTTTAGACAGACCTTGTACTTGCCACTTGAAAGGTCTTCAGATTTTGCTGTGTATTCTGAAACTGATTGATGCAACTTTGGAGATGTGTAGATTTTCTCTCCTGATTTGAAAATTGTAATGTCATAGCCATAAAAATTTGAATTATTGTAAGCATTCCATTTCAGAATCACTTCATCATCACCTTCTTCTGTTAACAAATCCAAATTATACTCCAAGGTCAAGTCTTCATTGGTGTCCATTTTGTTTTGATTTTCATTTGTTAATTGACAGTGTTTAGGAATATTTAAGTAGTAATGGTCATCACATTGACCATTCAGGTCAGCTACACTAATTATTTGATTACCAGATGCCTTGCATGTCCAGTCATTGTCCATTTCATGTTCTTTGGTAGAATGGAGAACATTTGTGTCCTGGTTGTAGATTAATCTTTGTCTTAACCAGCTCAGATGACAGGCACAAACTAGAGGGTTTCCTGAAAGGTTGATATATTCAAGGTCGCTCAACTCGAGCAGACGACATTCATCCATTTCAGTTATGCCAGCATTGCTCAAATCAAGCATGATCAAATGTGATGGAAATCGTAATGAGAAATTTGATTGGCTGATTGAATTATTTGAAAATTTTAGATTTTTGAGATCATGTAAATAAGAAAAAGTATTTGATTGGACGATTGCAATGTTGTTTCCACTGACATCCAAATCTCTGACTACATTTTCAATTCCATTGAATGATGCACTTGATAGAGTATGGAGATTGTTGTAAGAGAGGTCAAGATACCAAAGATTCTGGTTATGCACAAAAGTATTATCAGGCACTCGAACCAAACTATTATATGATAAGTCCAGTTTTTCCAATGCTGGCATCTTTGATAAAAGAGAGTCATCAATATATCTGATGTTATTGTAGGCCATGTTAAGTTTTTTAACCTTGGCTGCCATGCCAGGCTTTGTCACAATTAGTATTGAGTCAAAATTATTGTGACTAAGATCAATTTCAATTATGCTGTATATCTGATTGAAAAAATCCAAAGGTAAGCTGGAAATGTTGTTTCTGGACAAGTCTAGTTTGGTAAGATTAACTTGTGAGCTGTCAGAAAATGAACTGTTGATTATCCCTATGGGGATGTTGAATATAAAATCACATCTGATGCTGCTACTAGAATTCTCAACACAAACACAGTTTTTTGATAAGTAATCTGGACAGTTTCCATTTACCATGCCAAAATACAGAAAACCAGAAACTATAAGGATTGTCTGTATCCACATTTTGTTCTGAAAAACACAAGAAAAAGCAAATTATATGTGTTATAAGTGATTCTGATTTTTTTTATTTTATTCCCTGCCACAAGAATTGAAGTGGAAAGAGTTTGTGTGATACCTTCCCTTTTGTTCTGTGTCTTTCCGTCTGTCTGTCCTCTGAAGGTTTTCAGGTGATAAACTTCAAATGCATCAATCGATTATAACAAAAAATGGTGCAATAAAATGAAATTTAAGTTACATTGCCAGAAAATATAGTCATTCATTGAATTTGACCTAACAGTACCATCTTACCAAAAACAGAACATTGATTAAATCCCAAACTTGAGATTAAGGCCACTTAAAACAAAAATGAATTACATGTATTTCTTACATTAAATTTTCCTGATCAAAGAAAAATAACTTTAATTTTTTTTATGGATTTTTAGATTGTACTTTTTGGTTTAGTTTTGATTACTGCAACTAGCAAATTTAGAAACTTTCAACTTCTTTGTGGGGAAAATGTGGCAGGATGTGATATGATGTCCAATTAGGTGCCCTATTTATGACAATTATGCTAATTTTAACATAAAAAAGTTAAAGCTTCTTGCATATTTTTTTTCAGAAAGTTGTTTATAAAGTTGATATTCAAAGATGTTAAGTTTTTTTCTTGGAAGTGATTTACTATGGTTATTTTGTAAGGAAAACTACTTCTGAACCAGATGTTTTAAAAAAGTATATTTCACCAGCAAACCACATGCATTTAATTGTGGGAAAAGTTTTTATTTGATTTTTTTTGTATACTTATCTTTTTAATTTGGCTATAAAAGTATCACACAGTCTGATTAATATTACTTTTAAATTTGTTTTTATTTGACTAAATGATAATGACAAAAGTTCAGAAAAAAATTGTATCAGGATTTGCCTGATCAACTTTTACTGTATCAATATCATTTTGATATAACATTATTATAAATATGCAGAAACATTTTAGTAGAATGCTTAATTACCTGACTTCTACCTCTGAAGTGTTCCTTAGAGTATCTTGATAAAATCAAATTTGTTTACAGTATTGGTTGTTATATCATTAAATCTAAAGGGATTTTGATAAGCATTATCTTATTTCCCCCCACAACATTATATAACAACACACATGAAAAGATTAAAAACAAAAACAAAATTATAAGTATTAATGGGCATGAAATGAAAAAAAATAATTATATGTAAATAATTTATTGCTATCAATTTACTGGATAAAACCAGATGAAATTTTCAAAATTTTTACAATAACTATTTCTTTCCCTTTGTTTTACAAGTAAATTGTACATATTTAATAATTAAAGAGACTGAAAATATGGTAATTTTTTTTTCTATTCTTTTGCAAAAAATATTATGATGCAAAATGTTCCTACCATAAACTAATCCTGCTCATTTTACTGTTTCTGTTTTAAAAATCCCTTCAACATAATCAGCATTCATGTTGACAATTTTATCCTAATGATTCAAAATTTTCTTTAAGCTATATATTCAGGATTTTGAATTTTTCAAACTAAATAACACCAGTAAAACATGCATAAAATTGTATATTTGTAATTTTATGTGGCGTCAGTCCGTTACTTTATACTGTTATTATATTAGCATTGTCTTATTGAAATGAAGGTGAGTAATATGCCCCCGCAATGTGATGATAATCTGATAAATTGTTAGATAGTTATCTCCCTTTGGCTGTAGACTGTAGTACATAGTTGTAGGAGGTTTTATAGACATATTTACATATTATTATGTGAAGGCAGTGTAAATATTTGTTATTTGTTTACTTTAATACCCCAAATGACATTTTTTGTGACAAATTGTGCAAATTTGTTCAATTTACATATGTTATGGCATTGTATAGGAAGTAAAAGGGCTATGCTTTCTTTCTATCTTTCTCATACATTCCCCTAAAATTACCTTTCTGTCTGTTCTAAAAAAAAAAGGTGTAAGTATTAAGTTTATCTATTCTTCTTTATGTAAATGGGAGTTGGACAAGGACCTTTTCAACCCCTGCTCCTCTCCAATGTTGACCTGCTTCCCACCCGTATGACCCCCTATTTTTGTGCATTTGTTTGTCGCCATTCCCTGTCCTGTATACCCCTATTCCCTGACACCCTCAATACACACCCAACCCCCTTGTGACTGAATCTTTAAAGTTCATTATAATTATGAATGAAAGAAATTGATTTGAGATAGTTTAGACCCCTTGTCAACTTTTCCAATGACTTTTGAATAATTCATATTTGTGAATTTTGTTTTGTGTATAATTAACTGATATTTTCTCAACAACAGTTCAACATATTCAATGGACTAAAAAGACCTCTTGAACCCTGCCAGAGCTACAAGATGTCAGATTTTCATTCATTTTTGTACTCAATACATATGAACTATGTTTTCATTAAAAGTCACCAAGTGAGAAACCAGGGTCTTTGGAATTGGAACAGAGTTCATTGTAAAGATGTTATGCATATGATTTTGTTGTTGTTGAATATGACCTCTGTTACAGTATAACCCCTGATGTGTTGAAGGTCATAAATACAGGTTGGTAAACAATTGATGCATGATTGAGGTAGACTGTTGACCTCATATCAAACTAGTAAACAACTTATTAAATAAATATTTTTTATCTGAACCTATGTAATATCAGTTGATTTTATCAAATGATTTGAGAATTACTGGGAAAGTCTTCATCACAAACACCTAATATTTCTTGGGTGTTTTATCTGTTTATACGATACTTGTTTATGACTTGTGTTTTTTCAACAAGGACTCTGGTTCATTATATTTTTAAATGACTGTGATAGACTCCAACAAATAAAGAATAAAAAGTGATAGTAGTTAAACCATTATCTCTTTAAATCAATTTTGTTATATTGACATGCCTTTCATGCTCACTAGATATATATTGTTACTGTTTTTAAAAAATCACTTATGACCAAGAGAGAGAAAAAAACTATGAAGTGTAATTTTTTTTTTTTCATACAAAAATAAATTGATATGGTTTAAGAAATAACCATTGATCTGTAATACAGGTTTATGGAAAAAGAACTGGCAATTTAAACATTTAGAAAATTGTTTTATAATAAAGAAGTATATCAAAAGGCATAACTATGATAACATCCCAATACTATATTTTGAGAAAATGTATATTAAAGTAGCTTGAAATATTAAGTAATTTTGAATGTCTTATTGCCCTCAATTATTGGACATCTCTGGCAGATCCAGAAATTTTCAAACGGTAGGACATGCAATTTAAAACAATCATCTGGGACCTCTTGTTTCATACTGTTCATAACCAAATTTTCCTGTCAAACGAGAGGATGCGTGTCCAGCAGGCGGGTTCTAAATCACCTTTGGACATTAATTACAATAACATACTATTGAGAACCTGTTATTTCCTGCGGTAGTTAACAGGTTTTGTTTTGTAAATACTTATATATTTTTGTTATATTTTACATTAATATAAGCTTAGGGGACTGGCCATTCAACTTGAGGGGAGAGGGAGACTTGGTTATTTCCTAAAAATATATTCTGAAGCTGATTTGTACTGGAAAAAAATTCTTGCATCACATATCAAGAAAAAAGGATATTCTGAAGAAGGATTTCTGTCATATAAAATAATGCTGTTAATGAAAACAAAATTCAGACCAGATCAGAGAGCCAAGCCCCCCCTTTCACGTTATATGGTCAGTCCCTTATCATAAGTTTTTCCCACTCTTCTAAAATCTAAAAGATAGTCTGTTTAAAATCTTAAAGATAGTCTGTTATCATGATTATTATATTTAAATCCGTATAGAATTCATTTAGTGCTTAATCATTGTAAGATCTATTGACAAATAATTTAAGTCTGTTGTTTTTAGCTGGAAGGACTTTCACTCAATAGTCTTGATCAAATCCATACAAAGGAGTGAAAATTTTGCACATCACTGGTTTGCACTTATTATCTACTTTTTTTCTTTTGGCTATTTATGACCACTGAATAAACTTTCATCAGGTTCTTGATATTTTGTCTTGATTGAAATTTTCTTAATCTTGTTTATTTTTCTTCTTTTTTTTTCACTTGTCGATCGAGTTTACAAATTGTACCCAACAGCTGGTAACTTGTGTATATGCAACATATCAATCCTATTCTACACTACAAATTCCGCCTGATAGATTCAGGAACATTAACGCAACAAATGCCCACTGATAGATTCCGAAACAACAAAAACAGGAGTAGTTGAAATACAAAAATGTACATAAAAATCAAAATTTAAAAAGATTTCTTGACACTAAAAAATATTCTTGTTCAAAAAATTCCTTCAGGGAATATATTGTCTATATAATTGTTTAATTGGTTACCAACAGTTTAAGACATGGTAACTAATTGAACAATTATATATATACTAAAATATAGATAAAAATTTGTATATTTACCAATGTGGTCATAGAATTTTTTTTTATTTATTTGCAAGGGAAACAAAAAAACATTGTCAGCAATTTTGAAAATTTATTTAGAAGTATTAATTTTAAAATAAAAAGGATTACACAAACTTTTGAATAAAGTTCTCTAATAATTTTGAAAATAATTAAGTTTACTATGGACTTTTATATCTAATGAACTTACTTTATATATGACTTTCTTCAACAAAAGTTTTCCATGGACTACACCCTTTTTAGGTTGTGTGCAAAATATTTGGATATCATGAATTATTTTTTGGGAGGTGTGCTATATTGGGGAGGTGTGCACAGTTTTCCTTATATTAAAATTCTACTAAGGTTTTTGGATGATTTAAATTTAAGTCCTTTGACAATGAACTTTATTGAGTGAAAATTCAAGTGAAACTACGGTCATATATGCACTTATGAGATCTTATTACAAATTTCCCATTCACAAATTATTTGTTCATGTTAAGTTTAAATCTGATTTATACTGTGGATTTCGATGGGAAGAAAACTTTAAAAAAGATAAATAAAATGCGTTCAAAAAAAATGTTTACTAATGTCAATTTTTTTAAAGCTTTATACTGCAAAATTGAATACAATGTTTTTTGGTTTGTTTTTTTTTTAGCCATTGAATAAAACAAAAAATTAAAGTATTGGAAATATGTCCCTAAAATATTAGATTGTTTACATTGTAATATATTTTCCTGACTTTCCTGAATTATTATAAGTCGTTCAACTCGTGCAACTGCATATTTTAATGGGTTATTTTGAAATAAAGATAGCATTATATTATAGGTTATAAAGTGTATTTATAAGTAAAAAACACAATAGTGTCATCTATTTCTACCTAAGTTCAAGGGGAAAAGAATACCCACATCAATGCAGCATGAAAAGGCATAGTTAAATGACTGTCATAAATGGAAAGCAAAAACACAGTTATAATTCTAAATATATAGTTGTAGACTTTAAAACAGGATAACTTATGTGACTCAGTAAAATTATGTCACTTTTTTATACCCTCACTTGTATAAGAGAGGGGGTCATATTGAAATCACCTTGTCAATCCTTAGCTTGCCTTAGTGCAACCACTTGACGTTAAAAATGTAAAAAGTCCTTGCTACATATACAAATGACCAGAGCCATAAACCCCCATATTTTGGACTGTAAATATGCAAATATCAAAATTGGTTTGATTTACTCGAAAATTGGTGTATTTATAGCTGGATAGCAGTGTTAAAAGAGAAATGATTTGTTTTCGGTGTATTGATCAATTTAATAGCAACCAGATGTTCAAAATAGTCTCAATTAGGGATTTTTCACTTTCAGGCCAAAATAACCAGTTTTTCAATCACAATTATGTGCTTATCTATGTGGCCATCAAAATTTTTGTTGAAATATTAAGGAAATAAAGTCTTTGTAAAATTTCAGCAAAAATATTTATGGGTGAGGGGTGGCGCCACTGTCATTTTCACAAATAACTTAGTGGAATATAGCAAAATTCTGCTGTAATTAGCTTTTTTTCAATTTTAGTGTCACAATATGATGTCATTGCAATGTCATGTTTGCAGAAAAGTTTTAAATTTGTTCTGTTTTGTAACAAGCAATTTTCTAGACTAATAAGCCACTATAGTCTTTTGTGAAAAAAATAATTTTGAAAATATGACCTGATTTAGGGCCAAAAAAGACAGTTCATGAACCTACTCCTTTAATTTTCTCATACATGTATCTTGTTTGACAAGATGCTTTCAGAGTATTTAAGTGCAGGTTTTAAATAACACAGTTTTCAACCCAAAACCATACAGATAATTTACTGGTATAGTCTTGACAGTATTAAACAATAGGTTTCATTTTTGATGAATTTCCTTGAGAACAGTCAGGTTTCATACCTGTCAGGTTAAATGAATCTTCTATTCAGTGATGGTTGGTAAAGTACCATTAGAAATACATGTACATCTTTTTAACATCCTATAGGTAATCTAATAGAATTTTGTCATATTGAAGAAATGTATTATTTGCTTAAGGATGATATTTTTTTTTTCTGAACTCATTGCACTTTACCAACCTCAATAATAGGTCAAATCTTTTTCAGATTATTGTGTCAATGTTATCAGTGCCAGCAATATTCTACAGACCAAAGGGACGAGAAGAGGACTCTGATAATGCTAGAGAAAAGTTCCAAGTTCCTGAAAGTGATCACTTAACTCTTTTGAATGTGTATCAACAGTGGAAGAAAAATGGGTATGGGTTCATTACATAGTTTATATATATTTTTTGGTTTTGGCATGCAGTTTTTGGAGCCTTGGTGGTCGATAAATTACCTCCTCAGAGGTTCAGATTCAGCTTGGACCCCTGTATGTGGTTATTTTTCACAGTTACATGACCAATGTTGATGCTCTCTGGTTTTCTTCACCATTAAAACTGACCTTTTTATATGGCCCATACATGCTGAAAAGGATGTTACCCCAACACTCACTCACTCAGACATACAGTTTTGGATCCATCACTCCATGCATATTGTGGTTGATCTTTACATTGTAGTTAAGTTCTTCAAAAAAATTTATAATAATTAAAAACTGTTAAATTAGATTAGAGCTCTAATTTAAGTGAAAGTAACTGTAACATTTATGGTTTCTATTATTATTACATCTGTCCCTAAATACCATTCTTGGACTCTTTTTTACAAGATTCTGATTTATGACTAAATTTACTATAACCTTTCCCCAAGGTAATTGGTTTCTACAATAATTTGGTTTTCTCCATCATTAGAACTGACCACCCTATATGGCTAGGGTGCATTGAAAAGGGCGTGAAACCCTAACACACACTGTATGGTTTTAAATGCATTAACTGGTTTTTAGATTTCCAATCAATATCTTCAGTGATAAGATTACATGATTATAAAGTTATGTTGCTATTAAATATTGATATTTTAATGTAAAGCCAAGAAAATAAGGTTTTATTAACTGTAGTCTTCAAAAGTTCCATTTGTTTTTAAATTACATAATATTCTTTGTGTCTGTTATTGAACTTTTTAATTGTATGATTAAAAAAGGAAATTAGCTATTATAGAAACCAAATGATTGTTATTATAGAAACCCAGTCAGGCAGATGAATAAAAGGTCTGGGAATGTATTATTTTCTTTCCTGATTAACAATTTATACGATTATTTGTAGGTATTCTGCTACATGGAGCATGTTTCATATTATTAACTATTTATACATCTTTTTTGTAGGTATTCCCCTACATGGAACACAGATCATTTTATTAACAATTTATACGATTATTTGTAGGTATTCCGCTACATGGAGCAGTTTCATATTATTAACTTAAGTTATACAACTTTTTTGTAGGTATTCTGCTTCATGGAGCACAGATCATTTTATTCACATTAAAGCCATGAGAAAGGTATGATCATTTAATGGAAAAGTCTTTTGTGGGTTCCTTACACTTTGAGATATCCAAACGCATCTGCTTTATGGAAAACAATGCTTTCCACAACTAAATTAAATAGATAACTAGCAGTTTTCAGGATTAGATTCAAATGTGGACTATTTTACATTTAAGATATCAATAAAAATGAATGTAGGGGGCATAAAATGTTCCGTTCCATTCACCTCCGTTCATCCATCCCACCAGGATTTCCTTCAGGTTGAAGTCACTTTACCATGAAGGAAGTATGGTACATTTGTATCATCGGTCAAACAAAAATCCTCATAAAATTGTACCTGCCTCATCAACTTCATGGTTGATTGGTCACAGAAAAAGGGGGATGTTTTACTTAGTTTTACTTTCCCATGAAGTAAGTTAGGTATCATCATGAATCTTTATGCACATATACATCAAGAAATGCTCAAACTAATAAAATAGATGATAAAGAGATGTGAAAATCAGTGTACACCACACAACCGACTTAGAGAAACAGCAATTCTAATGAAAAACAGCCAGCAGGGTGGTGCCTAAAATGTGTAACCCGTACCCGTACCCGCACCCAGATTTGTCAAAATTTCACATAATCGCTTCGACTGTAGAGAAAACGCTGTCAATCATTGTGATTTTTGACAAGAACTTTTAATATATAATGTTGAATGTTTGTATACCCCAAACATCAAAACTAACATTCGTATTTTGATATATTTTATGTTTCTACTCGATACTTCCATTAAAAATTTACCCGTACCCGATGACATACAGGGCCTTTTCTAATCAAATAAGAAACAGATTTGTTTTAAGCATGACTAAAAAGTAACAAAAATATATCAGCAATTACTATTTGAAAGTTTTGTTTGAAAACAATAACTACCCGTTTCACAATTTTACTTTATACCGAGGGACCTATTACAATTTTATCCAATGTTTACAAATTACCTGTGCCCGGCAAAAATCCGGGCCAAAGTTTTGATAATTTCTAATGTAAAAAATTTGATTAAACAGATTTGTTTGAGAGTCTATTTCCAAAATATTCGTTATAAACATGAAATATAACATTAAACAATTACAAGAAAACAATTAACGATTAAAAAATTAAAATTTTAAAGAAGATAAAAGTTATCATTTTTTTGGCACCTTCGTCATAGTGTAAACTTCCGGTTACACATTTTAGGCACCAACATTTTCTAACATCATCGATTTTTTTTAAATAAGAATAACGATTTGAAAAACAAATGATACCAGTTCATTGAATAACTTCTCAGAAATCTTCATGTGCAATTTCAGAAAGTTTAATCGCGTTTTCGCTGTTTACGAGCCAAAATTGAAAACAGGTGCGGGTACGGGAACAGGTAAATGGGCCAAAAATGGTACGGGTACGGGTACGGGTTACACATTTTAGGCACCACCAGCCAGCAGTCTTCAACTTGACTACCCAGGAGATAATTACTAGTTTGTCTAATACTTTGTTGTTCACCAGGTCAGAGAAGTGAGACAGCAATTAAAGGAAATTATGGACCAGCAGAAAATGCAACTGGTTTCCTGTGGAAATGATTGGGATGTTGTGAGAAAGTGTATCTGTTCAGCATACTTCCACCAAGCAGCTAGACTTAAGGTAAGTGGTAAATTTCACAGAGAAAGTCACAGCCTTAAGGATACAAATATAATAATTGTTTAGAGATATTCAAAGACTGTATAGGTGGTTATCCTGTCAAAGAAAGAATAATTGCAATAGGTACAGACACTTTAAAATTAATAGTTGTTAAGCCATGTTTCATGACATAGGACCTTAATTTTACATTGCGAGCTTCATCCCCTTTTCAGCCTTTAGACTTTCCTGCTTTCCGATAGGCACTAGTTGTAAGGTTTCTAAGGAAAAAAGATACTGTATCCGTTACGTGGGTTTTTTCGCGGTGATTTAATTTTTGCTTTGTTCACACACATCTGGACACGAAAATTAGAACACGCCAAATATTAGTTTATATTACTAGAGTAACAATTTGGATATGAAATCGCGAAAATTATATTACGTGAAAATAAAAACACCCCTTTTATTAAGAAAAACACGAAATTTGCCACACACAAAAAAAAATTCAGAGATTAAATGTCCAGAAAAGAATTTATTAGGGTCTTTCATCCAGAATACTGATGCACCATACACAGGCAAAATGTGGACTGCGTTTAACGTGCGTCTGGCGTAAGTTAAAGGCATGTCATCTGACACATATCAAATTGGCGTTTCTTACCGCTTATGTTTGAGGCAGTTAAAAATTTATCTTGGCAATATTTTTATTTCATAATAAAACACACTAAATAAATAACTCACTAATTTCATACATTGTAGGAAACTAAACATACATCTGACGTATGGTAAACGTATGTTTGACACACGTTTAAAAAACGTACATCTGACGTATGTTTTGACAATTATTTCAAGTACGTTTACCGTACGGTGGTTAGAAACATATGTTTAATGTTTATACCCTATGTCAGACGCATGTTTTTACAAATGTATGTCAGACGTATGTCTAAATTTTGCCTGTATACATGTATTTTTAATTTTGTCCAATTGTCTCTTTGTCTGTCAACAATTTTTTTGGGAACACTTTAAAACTCCAAAAATATAAAGGGTAAAGATTCAATTCTTAAGTGGCATTGCTTTTGAAATTTCTTGAAAATCCATTGATATCTTTTAAAAAACTTTTTAGGGTGGGGGAGACTGGTCCCTTACTGACTTTTACAGTATTCCATTAATCATTGAAAATGCAGTCACTATCTACATGTTAGTAGGTTTAAACCATTCATTGCAACACTGATTTATCTTTTTAGGCCAGTTATATTAGTCCTAAGTACCTTACTGTGGTTTCACTAATATTCCTGGTTATCAATTTTCGTGGTTTTCATGGTTTGCATTGACCCACGAAATTTGATACCCCACGAAAAGAAAGTTTAACATTGATCTGTATACTGGAGAGTTCTGAACCACGAATTTAAGAATCCACGAACTGATTTTTTTTTAATCAAACCTCAAAAATTGGTACCCACGAAAATAAATGAATCCACAGTAAAATATGTGGTCACTTTCTACATTAGTTCTAATAGCTCTTTTAACATCTATTATGATATCATTTTATCTTTTTAGGGTATAGGAGAATATGTCCATGTGAGGACTGGTATGCCCTGCCATCTACATCCCACCAGTGCTCTGTTTGGTATGGGGTTTAACCCCGATTATATTGTCTACCATGAACTTGTCATGACAGCAAAGGTAAGAGAAGATAAGAATAAATTACGTTGTTAAGTTATAATGGTCCTTAGTACCTTATTTGGCTCTAAGGTGGTTACAAAATTTAAACTGGTTCTAGTTTATTTTTCCTGGATTAAGTATTACCAGATTACTCTATTTTATTGACCGGGTTGGTCACAGGTCAATTATTTTGGGGTTCTTCGTTTAAATATGCCTAAAACACTGAGAAATTTAAGCTCCGCCCAACCTTATGAATGAAATAGAGTAATAACAAGCTTGATGTGTATGTTTTTTCCTTCCCAGTTTACAGTTAGTGAGTTTTGCTTGTTAATGTTAAATAGAAATAGATAGAAAACTTCTTGGACAGCAGGTGGGCCCACCTCTTAATGGTGTAAAAATGAGTGCATTTGGCCGGTTTTTCTTCAAATTTTGCAATATTGACCCTTTAATGATAGTTTTACTTAATTAAGGTGGTTCGGGAGTATAAAACTGAGCATATTTTTTTTTCGGACATCTTGCAAATTTTTAGTCTGGATTTCAATAAGAATTAATAAAAAAAAAAATAACACAAGAGATGCAAAATTCAATTCTTTATTTTATTTTATGCATGAAATAAATATAGCATAATATTTAAAAAGAAATTAATTTCTATGAAAAGTTTTATTTTCAGGGGAGATAATTTGCGGGAAACTGTGTGACAAATTTTTAATAGAAATGTGTAGGAAAAAATAGTTTTTCTTAAATATCTTAATAAGAAGGTCCGTGAGCCCAAGTTTTTATCATGTTTTTCAGAAGATAGTATATGTGGCTTTTCATTTGTGAAACATAACAAAGTCTGATGGGTTTCCAGCTCACAGTGATGCTCAATAACTCTTTTCCCTTTATAATCTATTGAAAAACAGAACTCCAGGCCACCAACTTTGCAAAGTCATAAATCTGTAGAAAGGACCGTGACCCCCAATTATTTTTCTATTTTCTTAATGTTCTTTCATCAAAGCTTAATTCTGTAAAATTTATCAAAAATCTGATGGATTTTCTTATCTTCAAATGCAGTGATATTACCAATATAAATGCATAAGATTCTTAAAATATATGTTTTCAACATGATATCAAGAAATTGTAATCCACATAAAATAAGTTTCAAATTTACCCCATTTTCTAAGCAAAGATGTGCATTTGTTGCACGCCAATGATGTTAGCCCAAAAAGCCCCCAAAAATCGGTAGACATGAAAACATAAACCACACAACATACAAAAAGCACATATTGATTAAACTGCAATCAGCAACATGAACTCAAGTTGAACCTTTTTAAAATGATGTAACTATCTCCCATAAGTAGAGTTCTGTAAATGTACTTATTTTCACATATTTCACGGTCAAACATTTTCTGCGAACAAAATAAATTGTATAAAATTAATAGAATGATAAACAGAATTCATCAAAATTAGGTACCCGAGAACTTTGGTGAAATCGTACAATCGAGAAAATAAGTATGTTTACAGTAAGTTTACCTCAAGATATCCGAATGAAGACTAGCGCTTTAAATATACGACCTAGAAAATGAATTTTGTTGATCAAAATACGATACCAATATTTTGGGCCACTTTGTTGTGCCAGAATCGAAAAAACAAGGCCAATGGCCTAAGTGGCCCACGCCAGCGGAAACCCTGAAGTAACTGAAGTTTTAAAAAATACTCTCTTTAATGCCTAGTGATTATATTGTTGTTTTCTTTCAGGAATACATGCATGTGTGACTGCTGTTGCAGAGTTAGGACCTATGTTTTATATAGAGTTAATTATTATGTTGTTTTCTTTCAGGAATACATGCAGTGTGTGACGGCTGTAGATGGACAGTGGTTGGCAGAGTTAGGACCTATGTTTTATAGCATTAAAGATTCTAATAAAACCAGACAGGTAATGGGAAGAATACATTTGCATTCTAGCAGAACAAGTGTGGTATCCTATTTGGCATTGACTAAATCCTTGCCAAACTCTTTGTTTCTCTTTAAAGGTTAAAAGATTAAAACATTTCTTTCTAGAAAAATAATTGTGATAGAATTTATAACTTTTGCACTAACAATATTACATTACCGGAAATATAAGTACATAACCTGTTTCTTTTCCTAGTATCAATGAATTATTTAAAGTTAAATTGAATTCTATAAATTTTCCACTTTGATTTTAAAAGTAAACATCATTTGTTATGTTTTGATAGGAAAGAAAAAAGCATGCTTTAGATGAGATGAGTGCTATGGAGGATGAAATGAAGAGAGCTGAAGATCTGATAAAGGCCAGAAAAGAGCACCAGGAAAAGCAGGCAGCCTTGTCTATCAGGAAGTATGAATCTTTGGTTTTCTTACTGTCTCCTGCCAGTCCGAAAACCGGTGGTATTTAAACAATAGAATGTGAGCTCTTCATCGGAAAAGATAGGAAAGTCAATTCGAATGTTTATCCTGGTTGTCAAGTGAATCAAAAGTTCTTTTTAGTACAAAATTTCTTCCAATTTTAAGTTATGCTGATAAAATAAACTTTTTTGAATTAAAAAGAGTTTTCAAAAGTAACAGATTGCATTTTAATGCATGTTATTATGTGGATATTTATGAAATGCATACGGTGCAAACTGAAATGGATCGCATAACTTTAACTTTTATACAAAAAATTGAAAAAAATCACACTATTTGTTAAAATGTATATCTTCCCATCTGCAAATTTTCAGACATGTACTACAAGAGGTAAAGCCAAAATAAAATTAAGAAAAAGACCTATTTTTCTAGTCCGTCTTGACAACCTTCTTTTTAAAAGTACACGATTTACCTGTTGAATTCGATTATGTCATAGAACATGTTTACCTTTTTGACCGGTATTCGTACATTGGGATCAACAGTGTGTGAATTTGCATTGTATTGGAGTAAATGTCCAATTCAATATTCAGTCATCCGTTTTAAAAATAGGAATGCCTCCCATTTATCATGTTTATAATTTATTAAAGATAGAACTTGGTTGTGTCCCTTGAAAGTTTTTCATAGTTACACATTGAATTCTAATGGATCGTTATATGATAACAGTAAAATATAATTCTAAAACTAATATCTGTCGAAAGAAAAGGTATTAACCTAACATTCCCACAAGTTTCGAAAATGTACTGCAGGTATTACGCCTTGTGTGATTTTTTAAAGGTTGAGTTGACATTTAATTTTTTTCCAACGGCCAATAAGTTTTAATCGATTTGTTAAAATATGCACTTTTGTTGACCTTATAAACAACTGTTTACACAACAGAAAAGATTCGTTAATAACATAACATGTCCAACGTATATGATAGTAGACAAATCCATGCGTAATAAATGAAAATTGAAGATTGTTTATATGCCGTCGCCATCGTTGTTGTCATCGTTAAAAATTTAAAAACACATTAGCCGTTTTCTGCAGGGGAGATAATTGAATACCACTAGATATTAGACTGCTGCAACATATTTGTACTAGTAGTTGTCTTGTGTTCTGTCGTCATATTGTTTTATTTGGCTTCCTGAGTCTTTAAAAGTTACTGTTTGCTAGAAAGCAACTTTATACTTGGCATGAAGCTTCATTCTGGTGCGAAGTGCTATTGTGCTATTGTGCTATTGCCTGTTTATCACCTACTTCATGTTTCCTTTGAATACTGCATTATTGGTTATACCAAATACAATTTTCTTTACAAGGAAGGATTTTAAGTTTTTCATGTTTATTCTTATTGTTAAAAGCTTTATGGTAGAATCTCCTTTTGTATTACAAAAATCGTTTATATATAGTGGTGATGTCTATTTCATGAAAAGAAGAACAATTATTATTTTTAGGATTGATTTATTTTGTAAACTTTGTTCTCTGTTGTAGGAAAGCCATAGCCACCCCTGGTAGAACCGAGCCAGGCACCCCTACACCAAGGAGAGGTAAATTTGGTATATGAACCTGGATAGGGTGTCATATATGGATTAAAATGATAGGAGCTGGTCCTTGTGATGGCAGCTAAGATAACAAGGATTGCTGAGAATTCAGAAGTGTCTTGGTGAAAAATTACCTATGACTTCAAAGACAATGTATACAGGAAAAATTTTTACAACTTGTCAATAGACAATAAAAAATATATTTAATGAATATCCTGTATTTTGTCAAAAGATAGTTTTCACAAATAATTAATTTATTTGTTATACAATAAATATGTAAACACCATGTATGTGATATAGGTCTTCGCAAGTCAGCGTGTCTGTCACCCTTTGGTTAAATTCTTTATTGAGCTGCTCCATACCTTTGGAGGTTTATGTGCAGTATACTGAGGCATTCTTTTGTTCAAAAGACAGTTTCTAGTTTGCTTCTTTTAGGATACACATATAAAATAATTACCACCTGTTAAAGGTCTAATATACCTTAAGTGTCAGGGTCAAAGGAACAATTGTCATGACTTGATCTGTTCACCATTGTTAAACACATGTTACAAATAGGTATTAATTCATTGTTTCAAATAAAAACTTCAAGGGATTTGAAATAAAAAACTGGACACTTGTTGTTTAGTTCAATAACCAAAAAGGTAAAGTTTGATACCCAGCCTATTTGGAAACCATTTTCAAGTATAAACTGTGACATGGTATCATACTGGAAATAAAATAACTAATTTTAGTTTTCATTAATCCCAGTGCAATGTATCATATAATGTCCATCTAGAAACCTATTTTAACTTTAAGAAGACTTTTTTTCTTGTAATTTTTTAGGGTTTCCTTTAAAACTGTACAAATGAAGTATACTAACGGAAAAAAGAAACTGTGCATCACTTTGAAAAATCACAAATTCAAAATTTTATTTAGTATTTGATACATTTTATTACAAAAGTATTGCAAAATCATTTTTGTAAAGATGTGGACAAAAACAATCATTTTTAGACCCCTAAAAGATGTTTTGTTTGCAGTTTGAAATCAGGGAGTGTCAATTTGAAATTCACAAAATCACACTTTGGAAAAAATGCACAGTTTTGAAATTAAGTTTTCTCTGCTGATTTTCACCAAAAACGATTATTCTTTTAGTGGTTGAAAGTTAACAGCTTTAATTTTCATTGAAAATCTTGATTTTTCATTTTTGGGTTAAAAAAGTGTTTTTTTGAATCTCAGAAACTGGAATTACACAAATTTCGGATTTTTATCCAAAAATAATCGGCGTGGTCCACTCGACATTCAGTGAAAATTTCAACTCGATAAATGTATTTTTTACGATTTTCTGATTAAAAGAAATATGGGTTCAATTGATTTTCAATAGACATGCACAGTTTCTTTTTTCCATGAGTATAGATTCCCATTTGACAAAACAAGTAAAAGTGATAGTGTTGAACCTATTATTTTTCCTTGCATGATTCAGCCATGTCATAATCAGATCTAGAGTTGCTCTATTAACACTGCTATGATGGTATCTGTATTGTGTAATGTAAAAAAAAATTAAACTTTATTTTATAAAATTATACACTGAAGAGGATTATAAAGAAATGTGGAATATGTACACATGAACCAGCAGTTACTTTAAAATTCACAATGTAAACACCAGCAGCTTTCAATGTCACCAGTAGTCACCGCTCCCCATCTTGTATTGGCTCAGAGATTAAAAACAAAACAAATATGATTCAATACCTATCATCGTTATGTAATAATCAAAGACAAACTCCAGTTTTATAAAGTGGCAACAATTTCATCTTTACTCTTGTTACAGTGTGTACATTTTTTTGTGGCATGATTAGTTTAATCTGCTTGTGATGCAGGTTTAGATATTGATTTATCTTAATCATTTCTCTGTTTTAATTGCTTATCAAGGTTGTCTAGTGTTTTTTCATTTCTTATGAAACATATTTATTTTATTAATAAAGATATAAAATTTGCAAGTCTATACCTTCTTGGGGAAACCAATTGTAGCCAATAGCAAGATTATGCATATTTTAAACAAATATAAATACTTCCTAGTTACCAGGTTTACAAGTGCAAACTTTTAATTAAGTTGCTCAGTATACTCAAATAATGAAGCATAACACAAGCTTCCATATCAGTAATGTATTAAAATATGCATTTTTTTTCGTATTATTATAGAGTACCTTTTGCTCTATTAGCTTACAATGTTTTAACCATTTTAAAAGATCAAAATTTCCTGATGTTATAATGTCATAATAATTCTCCACAAAACAGCTCCTTTTTAGCTCACCTTCTTATCCGAAGGGACTGAAGGGATTGCTTTGAAACTTTGCACACTTTATCTATGGGATGTCCTCTACCAAGATTGCACAAATGGTGACCGCCGTCCAAACAACATGGCCGCCGTTACTAAAACTATGACAGATAGAGAAAAGTTGTTGCTTGCTTAAATGTTCAGCTCATTTAGCCCTACAAAAGTCTCCATTGGGTCGAAGTTGTCAGATGACTCCTTAAAGAGGTTACAGCCCCTAAAATAACGTTTTTTTCATATTTTTGGCCTATGGAATGAAAACTAAAGCAGATAGAGAGAAGCTGTTGCTTGCTTTAATGTTCAGTTCATTTAGCTCTACAAAAGTCTCCATATGATCAAAGTTGTCTGATTACCCCTTATAGGGGTAACAGCCCCTTAAATGACGTTTTTTCATGTTTTTTGCCTATAGAATGAAAACTATAGCAGATAGAGAAAAGCTGTTGCTTGCTTAAATGTTGAGTTCATTTAGCTCTACAAAAGTCTTCATTGGTTGATAGTTGTCAGATAACCCCTTATTAGGGTTATGGGCCTTAAAATAACGTTTTTTCATGTTTTTGGCCTTTAAAATGAAAACTATAGCAGATAGAGAAAAGCTGTTGCTTGCTTAAATGTTGAGTTCATTTAGCTCTACAAAAGTCTCCATAGGGTCGAAGTTGTCAGATGACCCCTTAGAGGGGTTATGGCCCCTGAAATAACATTTTTTCATGATTTGGGCCTATGGTTACAGGATAAAACTATAGTAGATAGAGAAAAGCTGTTACTTGCTTAAGTGTTGATCTCATTTAGCTCTAGAAAAGTTTTTATAGGGTCGACATCAAGACCAGGTGAGCGATTCGGCAGGCTCCTGTGAGCCTCTTGTTTATTATTAGTTTTAAAAGTGTTAATTAAAGGTTAGTCTTTCAAACTCATGAAATATTCAAACACTGGACATGGGTCTTTTTTATTACCCAAATGACTACATGTTGGGGTATAAGGTTTTACTAATATCCGTCTCTACAAATTTCTGGTAAGCTTTTGTCAGAAGCCTTTCATGTGAATTATTTGGGCAGGATGATTCAGTATGACAAACTGTACGTCCTCAGCGACTTTCAGACCTGTCGGACTTCTACTTCCTGTTGGGAACTGAGCCTATACGTGAATATTCCCATCAAGCATTTCTCAGAAACCGTACATAAGAATGATTTGAAAGTTCGTAAGATGGTTCAGTAAAACAAACTTTATGTCCTAAGCCACTTTCAGACCTGTCGGACTTCTACTTCCTGTTAAGGACCTAACAGGGCATCTGTGTCCGATGGACGCATTCCTTCTTTATTTATCCAGCATTCCTAGATTATAGATGATTAAAGGTCAACTTACTTTTCTCTTTATATTTTGTCTTTAGAGAAAAAAAGAAACTATTGCAGTTAGTACAAAATAGAGTTGCTTGTTTACGCTTTCAGCTTATTAAGATCTACAAATCTAAGTTTTTAGATCAATCATTTCAGAGGCTATGGCCCTAGAAAGACCAAAAATAGCGTGTTTTCCCCTATTAAATAATATCTATTACAGAAATAGAAAAAAGTATGGTTCAAAGACCCTTACATGACATTAGGTCATAATTTCTTGGACCTTAAAATTGCGGACTTATAGTTATGGAGTTTACGTATCACAACTGATTCGTTACTCCAGAGCTTGCGGTAATTACATTGATTTCCTCAACAGAGCATCACGTTTGACACAAAAATTGTTATCACAAAGTTATGTTGCTCGTCAATTTCTGTCATCGCTCAAGAAATTTTACGGTAGACATCATGCACTCAATGGAATTTCCATCTCTCAGTTGGTTTGTCATAGGGTTTTGTTTTGTCTTTCTTTACCGGATTTGACCAACTGAATTGGAAATTGACAGCGCGACGGATGTGCTATCGCAGACAGGTACCGCTTATTCTCCCGGATCACCTGAGTTCACTCTCATTACGAGTAGAGTTCGCGTTGTCAATTTATATTCAGTAGTTTTTGTGTTTCCGTGTTTTATATGTTGTCTGTTTTTCGTCCTGTCCTTGTTTGTGTTTACTGGTTTTGTCTCTGCCCTTTTGGACTTTTACATTCGGATGCCCCATTGGTACCTCTGCTTCTATAATGGTATGATCCTGTAGTTTTCGTTGTTGTCATTGTTGTCTGCTTACTATAGAGGTCCCTTTTTTAGCATACCTTAAGAAAGTGAGAGGGGCTTATGGGATACCCTGAGCGTCGGCGTCGGCGTCCGAATCCACTTTCAGAAGAATGGTTTAGGTCCATACACAATAACTGTCAAGTGCCACATCGGCCATATTGGTAAAGTAGGTGCATTTCAGTGATGCTACGCACAGTGCTACTTCGGATGCTGACTGTGACCAATATAATAATAATAATAACTTTATTCAAAAGCAGTTCAGCCTATAGAATTACAGTAATATGTTTAATAACAGGTATTTACGCCAACATAAAAAAATATGTTAATATTTATTATCATTTCAAGCTATGAAATGTGATTGAATATACAATTTACAACTTAAGATTATATATGTTGTGTACAAGTTGCAACTTTGTACATGTTGCAACATGTACAAATATCATGTACATTTTGCAACATGTATTGTGCAACCGTACAAGTTGCAACATGTACACCTTTTTCTGTACATGTTGCAACATGTACAAACTTTTGAATGAAATTTGTTCTAACTTGTACAAATGGCATATAGGGATAAATTGCTAGCTATATGATCTACTGATGTAATTTGCCTGAAATTCTGCTTTATTATCCCCGAGCCCAACGGAGTTGAGGAGGGAATATAGCTTTTGGTTCGTTTGTTCGTACGTTTGTACTTAATGGTTTTTGTTTTGTCAATATCTTGGGTAAAGGTGAAAATCTAAGAAATAACAATTAGTAGAGGAATGATATTTGGAAAGTGGGTATATCTTGGATAGTAATTGACATCTAATCCAGATTTAGGTTACCTTTTATAAATATTAAGGGCAAATGGATTAGCTGTCATATGTGACTGCCCCATTTCTTTATTTACAAAGACAAATATTATCAAGGAGATTTTTTCAGAAATATGCAAAGGACAATGTTCAGCAATATTGACCAGTCAACTTTTTATTGCAAGGTGTACATTAATGACACTTCAAGTTACATTGCAATTTGTGTTTTGGAACACTCACATCTTTCCTTATAATTTTTACTGTTACAAAAAAATACCATTGCCTTCTACTCACTGACATTTTGCATACAGCCTCAAACTCCGCTTTACATCAAGTACAGATACACTTACAATCACATTTCCTGTAAACTTAATCTGTGTCCTTTTCATGTAACCGTTTTGTCATTATTCACTACTCTCGTTCACACTTGAAAACTCCTATGGACCCGTATTATAATCTGTAGTAAATTTACCCTTCAAAGCAATTTCGTTCAAATGAGCTTCTTTCTTTTTTCCAAATGAGCTTCTCAAAAAGTTTCAATTTTAACCCCTTTGAACAGCTTTAGAACTCTCCTATCTAAGGCAGTTAAGTTGTAAGCTGCTGCAAAAGGACTTGCCAACTTGGCAAGTTGGACAATCTCTTGATAGACCTTCTTCACCCATTTTTGCAACCTTGTAGTGTTTTACCTTTAAACATCTTTTCAGTTTAAGCTGAGTGGTCATTGAGATATCTCTTTAATTTCTATCATTTCTATTATAATTTAATCCAAGGGAAAATTTTAAAATAAAAAAAACACAACACAATTAATTTAAAACTGACTTTTTTTGTATTTGACACTTTTTATTCACAAAACAAGGAAACATAAATGTCTTCACTGACCAATTGTACAAGTTAGAACAAATTTCTTTAAAAAGTTTGTACATGTTGCAACATGTACAGGAATAAGTGTACATGTTGCAACTTGTATGATTGCAGCATACATGTTGCAACATGTACAACTTTTTTGTACATGTTGCAACATGTACAATATTGTAACTTGTACACAACATATATATTATAATGATAACAAAATATATGTTATATGATTATATCATATATTCAAGTTTAAATATAGTCTTATTTTAATATGCATTATAGGACAAAGCACATTACCTATATCGCATACACTATATCGCACCCCCTACCCTTTATCGCACCCCTACAAAATATCAATATTGTATTCTATATGATATAATGAGCATTAGGGAGCGACCATTTGATTTCAATGGGGGGGAGGTTATGGTGAAATTTAAAATAAAAAGGCAGGATAGCAAAGAACCAGAAATAAATAGGCAGGACAGTGCTTTGATTAAAAAAAAAGACAGGATGGTAGTTTGGGCTTAAAAAATTATAGTTGCTTAAAAAAAAAAAACAAGAAATCTAGGCTTGACTTTTTCCAAAAATAAAAAGGCAGTACGAATAAAATATCCATAGCCCCCCCCCCATAAAAATCAAATCGGGTTGCTCCTTTACATGGCAAAATCTGCATAACATGCTGTATTAACCCTCGACCTAGTCTAAGTCCGCTTGACTTTTTATTGTTCATGTCTATCTCCATCCTCGGAAACCCAGGGGTTCTTCTCTCGCCTACTCGTTCATCACGAACGTGATGAACGAGTAAGCGAAAGAAGAACCCCTTGGTTTGCAAGGATGGTCTATCTCCCAAAAATCAGCTTCATAGATTTTCAAACGTTCATTTTCTTCAAATCTCGAATAACTAGAACAGTTTACAAAAAGACCGTGTTTTACCGAGTTGTTCATGCCTGCACGTAGAATGGGGGTCTATGTCACATTACATGCATATGGTAACCATTGCGTTCAACACTACCGAACGTGTCTTTATACTCAATAATAGAAATGTATGAAAAACCTTAGAAGTAATCAAGTCTTATAAAAAAAATAATAAACCACAACCGCCGAAAATTAATATGCCGCATGCAAAGTCATTGAAATCCTGAAGTAACTTACATCAACCATAACTATAACTAATAGATTTTACTGATTTAACGAAATTTAAATGTGTATCTTGATTAAAGTCTTATACTGTTGTAAACGGTATTTTCTATGTTTTCAGCCGGATAAATGTTGGGAAAAAACAGAAAAACTGACAAAGCCAGATATGACGAATTTGCATCCTTACATGATATCATATCACAATGTTAATTTCATATGTTTTCCTTATAATTGTTACCAGTTTTAGTGTTCCCCCAAAATTTAGAGGGAATAAAGTTATAGGGCTTCCACGTCCGATACTATCTCTAGCCATAGAATAACGAAAATGAATCATGTTCCTGTTTCCCCGGTAATGTTGACCCTCCGTTTCCTTGCCCGACACTTTTCCACTGATTTAAAAATAACATCCATATCTAACAAAACAATGAACGCAGCAAATGTTATTAAAATCACGATCCCTACGGAACCAACAGCTTTTGCTGACTGTCGTGAGTCCGACGCACTTATCAACTTCCGTTTTGATGAAGATGTCTCTTTTGGGTCAATTTTCAGTTCAGATACAATCTGCTGTATTTTCTTTTCTAGTTCCTCTGGTGTAAGAACTATATATCCCGTACAAGGACAGTAACAAGTATTGTTCTGGTCTGTCAATGTTATTTCAGTCGAGGTCACCTGACCGTTTCCGGTTGAGGTTATTTGATTGTTGCCGGTAGATGTAATTTGATTCGTCATCTGAGTTGTGAGCTCAGTATGTGTTGTAGATATGACACTAGGTGCCAGCTCTGTCTGTGTGGTAGACATGACACTAGTTGTTAGCTCTGTTTGTGTTGTAGATATGACACTTGTTGTCATGTCAGTTGTTATTTGGGATGATGTTTCCATGGTCGTTGACTCAAAGTTCGTAGTCATGTGATTTCCGGTTGTAAAAGAACCAGTTGTACTCTCATCGTTATTAGGTAAACATTTCGATCTGGGATTTGATAACGTAGGACTGAAGTCGCTGCAAAACCAATCCGATGGAGGATGAGGGCAATCACTTGATGCAACATCAGCTGAAAAGATAATGATAAAATTTGCAGCCACTGTTTGGGTTCTAGTGCAGCTGATGAGAAATAATATTCCGAAATGGCCATACAGCTCATAAAAATTATATGCAGTAAGAGTGAACATATGTGATGTGGTCTCATGTTCATTTACTCCACATCCTTATATAAATTACTAAATCTTAAAAAAGCTGTTCAGAGTACAGTTTTGAAATTTTGTATAGTTGCTATGCAGCATGTCAAGATATGTATATTACTTGGAATTGTTATAGAAAATTACAAATTTATGAGAATTTGAATTAGTGAACACTAAAACTATAAAAAAAATTGACAATAAGTTCGGAAATTTTGTACAGTTTCAATGCGGCATATATATCATGTACATTCCATATTAATCCGTTGAATATTTTTGGGAGAAAAAAAGAGGACCTTATTAAAAAAGAACCATTACTCAGTTTCTGTTTTTATCTTCCTTTTCTTAGCCTATCAATCTCTTAGATTTTGTGTAACCTATGACTCTAAAGTATTTAAATAAGGTGCATATATTTATTATATACTTATAAGTGCACCATTAAGTAAGATGTTTAAGTATGATGTTTGTGTATGTAATACGAAACATTTTATGTTTGACCGACAAGGATATTGAATAAAGTGGCATTTAAGCTCACCAGACACGGATGGTCAAGGTTCATGTGCAAACACACGACTTGTTTCCCGTAATTCCTTTTTCTGTCATTTTAGTTCCAATGTTATCAAACATTGTATATATATGTTCATTTGCATGGGGGGTTTACAAAAAGAAAATGGGACAAAACTATGAAAAGAGAACCTGTGGCGAAGTGGCTTACGCATAGGACTACCAACGCCTATAGGTCCGTTGTTCGATTCTCGTCAGGGTTTGAATATTTTATGGACTGCTTTTCCGAGGATTGCGTGGATTGTCTCAAGGAATGATGCTAGTCATTCGGAAGGGACGACAAAAGTTTGTCCCGTGTAAGTGGAAGGTCATACCCTGTGCACTTTAAAGACCCCCTAAGCTTTGTAGACTTCTATAAGAGTAGACCCAATGATGACCGCTACAAAGGCCACACTTGCAAACTGCAAACTAGAGAGGGATTTATAAACGAAATAATCTTCTTTCCCAATCCAGGATTTAAAAAAAAATGTTTAAACTAACTATTGTTCGGATTTTAAATCAGTTAAAGACATTTCTCTCGTAACTTGAATTAGATGTATGAATTGGTGACTTACCATAAATTTCAGCTTCACAAAGACTAAGCGAACTTTCCGGAAACGGAGCCCTTTCGATTCTTACATATCTTCCACTTTTAGGTGAATTGCATGAATATTTTTGTGGTTGGTCTATAACTGTTGAAATTGTACCAGATAACCAAAGACACAAACTTGAAGATTCTTTCACAAGAGTTCCATCTGGGCCCAGATTATTTCCAACAAATATCGTTATTTCGCTTGCATAATCTGAAATGTAAAATAAGGCAAGCCATTTAGTGTTTGATGCAAACAAAACACAAAGAAAAATAATCTTAACTTGAAAAAGGTTAACGAAGTGGACGCTTGAATGTTCATTATTAATTCTTTTTGGGGGGTATTGGTTTTGTTTGTTTGTTTGCTTAATTGTCTGTTTGTTTTTTGTTTTTGTTTTTGTTTTTGTTTTTTGTTTTTTTTTGGTTTTTTTTTGGTAGAGGATTGGTTATTCAATGTTAATGTTACAAGTTAATTCTCATTAGTTTCAATCTAAAATAAATCAATATCAGACTTTTTTTGTTGTCAAGCATGCTTTACATTCTTACTTATTGCATCCACATTGTCATGTCTCCACGTGATATTAATAAAGGCTATATCGTATGTATTTCCAAGGTCCACGTGAAAATAAGCAATCAATGATAAGCCCGTTAACATGCACGATTGTCCGTTAATGCTACTGTTATGATCTCCATCAACTGCATTGCAGGATGACGTGTATTCTGGTTGGTAGGCGGTGTGATGAGAAGTTTGGTTGGTTGGTCTGCATAGAGACACATTACACAGTGTACCTAATGCATATTCTGTAAAAACATAAAGGAAGAAGTCACGTACTTGTCAACTGTATCTAAAAAAATATTTTAGACTAGCTCAATTATCTTTGTCTAATACCATGCAAGTACATGTATAATCAAAGGTAACTTTAATTTTCATCATTCTTTTGAAACCCCAGGCTGTCTCAATCCTAAACCCTTTAGCACCAGGGGGGTGATTTTTCTTCTAGGGAAAAGGGGGGGAATCTGGAGTCGCCACTTTCAACGATTTTGTGTTCGGATTGCTTTTATTTCGCTGCTTCTTGTTTTCTTCATTCCCGTTTGTTGCGTCAAATGTTGCTGTCGAGCATTATGGATAATCGCTTACCAACATAATCAAATAAGCCGTATTCTTTAATGTCAACTTAACTTTTGTTGACCCTAAAAAACAAGAAAGCGCCTTATTTTTTCAAAAAACCCTTACTACCTAATGAAACTAAACGGTTCAAAAATATAGCCTTGGAATTTTAAACCTTTTGACAATGAGCACAATGGGATCAGTCTAAAATAGAGTTAAATCACGTTTTCTTTTACGGCAACTATATAAGCTAAATATTACCTTTGTACATTATTATGACTCCTAGAAATATAAGAATAAGCTGCTTAGAGTTGATCATGGTTCCTGAAACAAAACGTAAGAAAGACGGCTATGAAAATGAACGAATTATAACGTTGGTAACACCAGATTCAAATTGTTAAGGCGAATCAATAAAAGGATTCAATAATAAAGAAATGGGACAATCACACACGACAGCTTACCCTTTCGCCCGTTAACGTTAAAATGTAAGACAAGGTCGAGCGATGCGGATGTTGGTTATTATCAAGATATTCCAACTGACCAAATATCATCCCTTTACCAAAGCAATCACTGAGATATGGACCTAAACCAAAAATTTAGCCCGAGTCATTCATGCGCAAAATGTAAGTCAGTGTGACCTAACTTCTGTACGGATGTTGGTTACTATCTAACACGTTCTTTTCAGCTGTTGTAGTGACTTTAACTTTTCTTTTATAAAGTCCTACAAGGTCTTAGGGTGCTTCCATGGCTAATATGGCCGAGTTTGAAAACATCTTGTCCAGTCAAGCCGTTTGCTTTTAATATATTCAAATAAGGACAAGGATTGGACTTCAAATTTAATATGGAGAGCTCTTTGTTTTGAACCCTGTATCGTTACATCTTCAACATCTTACACAGTTCTTTCTTCCGACAGTAACGAGCCTGAAAAGTATTCCACAAAGTCGAGTAAATGTACTAGAACAGCATAGAATAAATAGGGTTTCCATTAGTTTTATACCCTATTAAAACTTGATTAGTTGTAAGTGATAATTGTACTAATCAAGCAGAATAAACATATTTGATAGCTTACGAGGAGTGGTAATTTCATGCTTTACGAGTGAAGGCAACGCTTATTATGGATGTATCTCGAGCGAAACGAATACTAAATATCCATTGAAGTGGTTAATGAAAAAAATTCCAACAGTGATATAGAGATGGATAAAAGATATGGAGTAAAATCACTTAATTAGAAAGCACGATTTAGAAATTGCATTGAATAACTTATTAGAAAAACAGGAAACCATGGTCTATGAAGCTAAAAACAAGCCATCACGAGCGCTCATTCTGTTTATGTCATTGATGTTTTGCATTTCATAAAAAAGCCCATTTTCCTGAATAACAGGAAAAGCAGAAATGATTTCTACCACAATAGAAAAATAAGCTTTAAGTTTTTCAATTGAAACATTTTGATATCGTTCTATATGAAACGCCAAAAAACAACAGGGACAATATTAAAATAGCGAGCAAATATTGTAAGTCTATTCTATAATGATGCCTTTACATTTTTACTTCTTTTCAGCGATCGCGAGCTGTTACTTTCACATGTAATTCGCGACAGTAATTGGCGATACAGTAAAACCTGTACTAGTGACCACCTCCATATAAAGACTTCCTGTCCATAAAGACTATTTTCAGTCCCCCCAACAATTTTTCCTATATATTTAACCTCTATATAGTGACCACCTGCCCAACGTGACTAGTGACCATCAGAAACCGTCCCTTGAAGTGCCAAAACCTGTATACAAGGACCTTAAATTAGTGCAAATGATTGTTAATTGGCTTGGGTTAGCTGTCAGATCAAAGCTAATAAGGAAGTGTCACCTTTCTTTAATCTTTAGTAATTAGTATTTAGGTAAATTTGAGGAAGTTATAAGAAGTAATTATCACTAATTACTTGTGTCAGGGTCAGTTAAGCTTTTATGTCTTAAAAAGTTGGGAAGAAATAATGTTGTTAATTCTAGATTTATGAAATGTAATACCATAGTAAGCAAATGCAGATATTTTTTCATGATTTTAATATGAGAATTTTTTTAGCAACATTCCCTTTACTTATGAATAAGATATAAAAAGATAAAATGATTTTTAGAAATATACTTCAAAACTACATAATTATATAAAAAAATACTGTAAACCTAGATTCAAACATGTATTTAACAAAGTTTTAGATAAATTTTCAAGACATAGAATGTTCAAAAATATTCACGAAATATTGCAAGTTAAATAGTCTATTGTTTGCAATTGGTTTCAAAAGGTCATGAACAAATCAGTATACATGTACTTTCTATAGATCTATGGAAACTGTGCATCAGCTAATACCAATACACATACCTAACATTATACTTTTATCTCGACAACCTCTATATAAAGACCCCCTGTCTGTAGTGACCTTTTTGTCAAGGTTCCTTGAAGGGTCACTATAGACAGGTTTGACTGTAGTTTAACTCGGGCCAAGAAAGCTCGTTACAACATCAACCTTTTATAATGAGTTATACAACAAAACTTGGAAATTGTCCATGTGAATTTCAAAAGTATCAAAAATCATGTCCTTTCTACCATAGGCATAAGTTACTTATTTAGGCATAAGTTTTTTGTTTCATATCCGATATTTTTTATTGTTCATTTTTGTTGTTGATTTTTTTCAAACCTTAATTTGGACTGAGCACTACAGACGAGTCTTTCGTCACACATAACAGATCATAACACGTGTCAGACTCTGTCTAAAATCATTCGTCTTTAACTATAAATGTTTTTGAGATCACCTGGTTGGTCCTGCTTGGGATGACATAGTCTCGAAGAGGTTTATTCTGCTCCGTCGTCAACACTGTTGCTTGTGGTTAACAAACCTCAGATTGGAGATGTCTAATTCATTGATTGTTTAATGATTCTTTCCCCAGGCATACCTGTTGGTTGGTTATGGTTTTCGGTACTCTGTTTGATGCTTATAGTAATTTTCTTTGCTCTTTATTTTATGTATATCATGACTGACATTTACATGTCAAGAACATAATAGAATTTAAAGAGCGTCCTTGCCGAGTCTTTTTTAATTAAGGTTCATGGACAACTTCGGCTATCAAATGGTTAAAATTTTGCCTATTTTTATGTCCGACTGAAACTTTAATTAGAAATTTAAAACACAAGGTATGTCATTATATAAAATTCGCAGATCATTTTCTCTTTCGTGTTACAATGTTGCTTTTGTTGTTTTCTCTATTCATTTTATTTCCGTTCAAATTGTACCTTAAATAAACATGAATTTATCCTAGATAACCTTCCATATAAACAAAAATGCCTCTACATAAGTCTACAAGTGAAACATACTTCAACTTGAAGTAAAAATTAAATATCTAGACGCTGCTATGCCTTATTGAGCAATCTAATGTGTAGTTTAGACCGCACGTAGACTAGGAAGAAGACGTTAAACATCAGCATTATTATATACACCTTAGCACTTGACGGTCATGACGGTAAAAAGACGATCAGTATCTAATTAAGAAATTTAACCTGTTGTTTGGAATATAAAGATATCTTGTTTGAGATTAATCCTATTGGAAATTAGAATTAAATTGTCAGTCAAGATTGATGAGAGAAAGTATGCTCCTTGTACGATAGCAGAATTATATATGGATTTTGTTTTGGTTTCATTAACTTATAGTTAAGATTTCAGACCTACAAAGAAATCCTTTTTTTTTGTAATAAATTTTCAGAATAACATTATGTTTAATTTATATTCAAGTAACGAATTGTTTTCTATTCTCGGAATAATGAATTGAAATGAAGACATCTTGAAGAAAACAAATTTTATCGCAACATCAGGCATTCGATTTTATGAAAAAAAGTTGCAGAAACTTGCTTAAGTATGGGAGGTTGAAAAGAAATCGATGATAAAATGCAAAACCAGTATAAAAAATAGGTAACAATGAAAAGTTACAAAATAGTTCTGCATATGTTATGGGTGGTAATTATTAAGCCGCCTTAAGATGGTGATTGTATATATTGACTCATCCATCCTAACTTACCTATAGTCATGCAGGGTTTTCTAATCCACTTCTCTTCCCTGAATACCTTTACTTAGATCTTGGCCTCGGTTTTATAAAACATCTCAAATTGAGTATTTCCTCAAATCTCTCCTCAACTCAAATTTCAACATTTTGTATTGGTTAGATTTTGAGTTTAGGAAGGATTTGAGGAAATACTCAATTTGAGATGTTTTATGAAATCAGGGCCTATAATTTTGTTAACAGCAATATTATTGAGGACACAGCTCTTATATCTTCCCTTTCCTTGTTGCACCACGACGAAACATTTGCTTTTTAATTGAAAATACGAACTTAGTATTCAATCAACTTTTATATAATATTTCAATCTGAAGTTTTTGTTTATATACCTGACAAAACTTGAAGTCCAGTGAACGCTGTAATTCTGTCTGATTTAGACATTACAAGAAGCCCTTATTGCAAAATGTGTTTTGATCGGATAAAATTGCATTAATTATTTATTACATAATTCAGTACATGATGCCATGCATATTAATGTGCCTTATCGTATCAAAAACCTATAATTTCATGCAAGTAAGTAAAATTTTAGTTGCCTATCAAGGGATTTGCAAGCAAATTACTTTTCTAGCTTACCTTTGAAGTTAGGTAAATGCCAATTTTAATAACTTTCATTTCACAATTCATTCTTCTTTTTTATTATTCTTATGCCATGTGTTTGGTCAAGTTTAAAGCAAGAAAAGATGGAAGGAAAGAAATAGAAAATAAACATGTCAGCGAATAACAGTTATGCTAGAGATGTATCACACGAAAAAGTGGAACTTAAGATGAAGTCGATTATTTAAGATACTCTTTTAAAAGGTTACTAAATACCAAATCGACCAATCAGAATTCCCTATTTAGGTAGTTTAAATTTTAATATTTTTCTTAAAACTTTTAATAATTTGCGTAAAAACTGCATTTATATTTGGATAATACTATATCTGTGTGACACAGACATATCAAATTTCTACATTTTGATACATGTTTGCTTGCTTTAATGGGGGAGAGTCCAGAACCTATACTTCATATCCTCTCAGGAAAATGTTTTAATCTTTTGTTTTTTGCCTTCTCCAAAAAAATAAATGACGTTTCTTTCCTGCAAGGCGTGTAACAACAAGTGATATTTTCAGTAATGATTCCTTGTATGACGGGGAACCAGAGGACGTATACTCTTCTTGAGGTTAAAGTTAAGGTAAATTGTCTGGTGGCCTACAAACATTATTAAATTTCGGTTGCTTTAAGAGGGCCTTGATTTGGTAGTTCCTAACCTAAAATCAAACCAAAACCATTAATGTAAAATATTAAAAAATAAATGAGATAAATCAAAATCAATTGGCAATTTTTAACTGTCACAATATAACGTATAGCCAACGTGTGCCGAACGTTCGAATAATTTTCTAAAACGTTGGAACATGTTGGCAGTCGCTGTAAAAAAAGTTCACAAAAATATCGGTAAACGTACCCAAAACGTCAGACTTACTACCTGCAAAACACGCCAAACTTGTTCAAAACTTAACTTTAGAGTTTGTTTGGAGCGTTCTTGACGATTGTCTAAATGATTTTGTTTTTTTTTCCTGAAAATATTCTGAATCCGGTTTGTGATGAAAAAAAAATCTGGCAACAGATGTTAAGGAAAAATTATCATAAAAAGTGTTCCTGCCATGTAAAATAATGATATTGATTGGTGGGGAATGTGATGGCGCCTTTAAAATTTTAAAAGCGCGGAAAAAAATTTCAGACAAGATTAAAAAAACCAAGCCCCCCTTCAAGTTTAAAGGTTGCTCCCTTAAGGAGCGCAATGCGGAAAATATATGAATTTATACTTGTAAATCGCACATACACACACAGAAAACACTATAAATAAAAATAAATTAAAGGCAAGGAAAACCTCTAAGCCTAGTTAGTTAGTTAGTTAATTGATGATATACATGTAGTTAGATAGTTAGTTATTTAGTAAGTTACGGGGCTAGTTATTTATTGTTTTACTCCAGAGCACCGCGAATTCGGCTATTATCAGGAAGGGATGACAGAATAAACACGAAAACTAAAAGTAGCACTTGGTTTTAGAAACAGAAAGAGCAATGTAGAATTGAAAGTATCCGGAGGGTTAAATTTAAGACTCATTTTACATTTAATTTATGAAAAGAATATAAAAAAAGGATAAATCTACTAAAAACTAAAAGTAGCACTTGTTTTAGAAACAGAAAGAGCAATATAGAATTGAAAGTATCCGGAGGGTTAGATTTAAGACTCATTTTTACATTTAATTTATGAAAAGAATATAAAAAAAGGATAAATCTACAAAGCATTAGATGAACTTCGTGAAACTCCTTTATAATACTACAATTCTTTTTGTAGTTCATATGTTATATGTTAAGTAAACAAATTAAGCTAAACATATTTAAGCTTATACACTAAACACATTTTGATACTAATGATGAAAAGATTAATTTAGAAACAATACGGTTTTATTTATTGAACAACATCTCAACAACAACAAATTAATATATTTGTAAAACAACAGCAAAAAACAAACAAACAAACAAACATAAAAACGAAAACAATCAAACAAACAAACAATATAATTGTCAAATTCTACCATCATATCTTACCGTTTCACATGTTACATACATCCTGAATATTTGTTTCAAATCTGACATTCTGGTAGCAAATGTGATTATTAACGCATGCATTCAAGACCACATCCGTGTAAGCCAATGAACTAAGCCAATACTTATTTCCAATCGTAGATCATTATTGTTTCCAACAGTTTTTCACTAAGCCTACAGTTCCAGGAACTCTCCAGATCAATTTAAGCCAATGTATCTATTATTGCATTTTATTTCAAAATAATTATAGTATTAGCTCGAGTGGTTGTGGTGCATGAACTGTTTCAATGTCAAAAATAATAAACAAGTCATGCTCATCCTAGCTCTACGCCCAATTAACTGTAAATTTATGTTGAAAAAATTTCGAGCATCTACTTTTTCAGTTTATCCAAAAATTAAAGTGGAATCTTTGTCTTGGTTTATCCAATCAAGCTGACCATATAAATATGATTTAACGTTTGAAAGTTGCTTGAGTATATGATTTCTTAGATAAAATCAATGACCAAAAGTTAAATTCAAACAAGTTCAAGAACTGACTATGTCTATCATCGCCAATTTCCAGGAAAAATGTTGTTAGTAGGTTGTAACACTTTTAATACCTCCAATACGGGTGTAGGTAATCATCGAGTTCGAGTTAAAGTTCGAGTTATGACTCAAGTTCGAGTTACGACTAGAGTTAAAGTAAAAGTTCGAGTAAAAATTATCAGCTTACTCGAAATAGTAATTCTCATGCCAATAATCGAGTAAGAGTTCGAGTTACAGATCGAATAAGAGTTCGAGTTATAAAAAGAGATGGATATTTATTTTAAGCTCATATATTTGCAATATTGCTGCGTGTTATCAGCAATCGACTTTGAGATACTGAGGTACCGATGCATATTAATAATGCGGTTCCTGTTAAAAAAAAACGACTTGAAACTTTTGTGAAATGTTATATATTTACATCGAATGTTCATTTTTTTTACTTCTTGAGTAAATTCGGACATCTATTTAATTAATGTTTCAATGGATTATAACCAAAAAAATCTAACGCAGTATTATGTTACTCTACGATTGTTGTCTTCATTCAAGAAATTTTATAGAAGACATCATGACTCTGCTCTTCGAATACAAGTAAATCTTTAAGATTTTGCTCACTAGCGATACCCCCGCTCCCAAAAATATGCCTAAAGACTTAGTATTCGGTAAAGTATAACAGAATAGATGACATAGGAGAATAAAATCGCTAAACACATATGATAAAAGAAAATAATGAGATGTGGAATAAGTGTACGCGACACATGTATGTAAAGCTACATACAAAAAAAAATCAGACATATTGTTAGAAAATTACGGAAGGACGAAAACAAAAGAACGGATAGACAAAAAAATGGTTAGACAGTAATGGTTCCCCTAATATCTATCGCTCAGATGCGAGTACAGATGTTGGTTTATGATTGGGTTTTGTTTTCTGTACTTTTGACGTGTCAATTTATAACGCATAGTGTCAGCGTTCGCCAACGCGTTAGAATGAATTAAACACAACTCGTTGGTTATACTGTGACTGGTTCATATCTAGCTATTGATTCTTTTATCATCCTGTTTTATCAAATTGCGTTTTATCCAACTTGTGTAACTCGAATTCTAACTCGATCTGTAACTCGAACTCTAACTCTAACTTATCTGTAACTCGAACTCTAACTCGAATTCGAGTCGTAACTCGATTATTCAATTGTCATGAAAATCATTGTTTCGAGTTAGCTCAAATTTCATCTCGTCCTCAAATAACTCGAACTCTTGTCGTAACTCGAACTTAAACTCTAACTCTGACTCGGAACTCGATGATTACCTACACCCCCATCATAACCCAGTCGGAGCATGAAATATTTTAAACCCTGGATATTTTTTTATCATCATCATTTTGCAAGGTATAGTCTTTAAGAAGCAGAGGTACCAATGGGGAATTAACTGTCCAATGTGATGATTGAGTTTAACTGTAATTTTTTTTCTTAAAGACATACTTAATGAAAAAATGGCTTAAATCTTTGTTGAATAAAAGTCATGAAATGGAAGTTTAGTAAAATCTTTGAATTTAGTCTTTTTTGGTAAAAATATTGATAATTTGATAGAAGCAGAGGTACCAATGGGGGATCCAAATGTCAAAGTCCGAAAGGGCAGAGACAAATCCAGTTAACACCAATGAGAACGGGGGAAAACAGACAACATGTAAAACATGGAAACACAAATCTACTGAATATCAATTAACTTTACCATTGACTTTGTCATTATAAAATTGGCAAGATGGAACAAAGTCAGGACCAATAGTTCTGTAATGTTGTTTATTCTTTTGTTGATCGTGAGTTGATGTTTAAAATTATGCCAGACGAAATGATTCGTGGTTGTTTTGATAAGTGTTTGGCTGTTTGTTGTACTAACACATGACTGAGATGACTATTTTTACATCAATATCACTCTCTCAATACAGTGTTGTATTTTGTGAGGTTTGGTGCCATAAACCTGGTTCAGTCCACTTTTTCATTTAAAATGACTTAAACCATATCAGGACCATTGATAACTTAATTTTTACTGGTAAGCCTGCTTTGTTTTTTTTCATCGGACATTTGAGATTGACCCTCTAAGTTTTGTAGTTTTGTTATTACCTTTATTGAACTGACATGTTTCTCTTGTGTTTTTCGTATGTTTCAATGTTAATGTTTTTGTTTGTTTTTCTACCCATGACATCGCTCTCCTTGATTGGTTAAAATGCGAATAGTCAAAAGAATAAGAATGTCTAAACTTTATTAATGTAAAGAAACGTATCTGCAAAACGAACTTGTAAAAGAAGCAAAGAGGCACCAATGGGGTATTCGAGTGTCAAAAGTCCGAATTTGCAACGACCCGGTAAACACGAACAAGAACAGAACGAAGAAGCACAAAATCAACCGAACGGAAATCCACAACGCGAACTCAAGTCGAACAAGAGTAGACTTGGGTGCTCCGGAAGACTACGCTGTTCCTGCCTGCTATAGCAAACCCGCCTTGTTGTTTATTTCCAATTCAGTATGTCAAATCCGGTAAAGGAAGAAACAAATTTCTACGACAAACCAACATCTGCACTCATTTGAGAGATAGAAATCCCATTTTTGTCTACGTGAGTTTTAAAGAGAGAGCTAGTCTACGATCTTCTTTGTCTAATGTAGAACAAAAATGTTGGATTTCATTTTGAGTGTCGTACTAATTAACAGTCTGATAAGTATCGTAGGCCGTCATGTCACGCATATCATGGTTTATTTTCTTGTAGTCAAGTAAACTGATTGTGAATTTGAAATTGGATGGAGCAATATCCACGAATATACATTTTGTTTGTAACGGAATCTCGTTCTTACAGTAACTACAAACATTCAATGACAAAGCAAGGTGATTTTATTGGGTTTAAAGTTCATTAACAATATTAGTGTTTATAGTGTTTGGCTCTGTTAGTGCACCCGTTCATCCGTTAACCGTCATAAAACGACCGCCGTCAGAGCAGCAATATAAATGAAGTGCTGTGGTATTCATAAATTTTTTTTCTGCATCGAAATATCCCCACTTACTGCAAATTGCAAGAAATTAATGCACATAAATGGGAATATATATAAAGAACTTAAGTAGTTATGCTGAAAACAATTTTTTTTTAACAAATCCAAAAAAAAATTATGACATTCTGCAATAACATACTGTGTTCTTTATTACAATCGCCACGTTTTAAAACTGACAATAAAACTGTGCATAGTTATGTCGGCCAAATAACCATATCTTATGTCACAAATTTAATCAGGTATTGATTCTGAAATTCTAATTACATAGTCCAATAAGATCATGAAATAGCACGAACCCAGCTTGGTTGCTATTTTACCGGTTTGAAGCCAAGGATTCTCTTGTATCACTGAAAGGTTTTAATGAAAGACTGCCATACAGTAAATTGCAATTTATTATAAAAGGTTCGTGAAGAGTCGACATGTTGATTTCAATACAAAATTCAGCCATGCATACTTGGTGTTTTGAAATGAAGTCATATTGGTTTCATGTATTTATTAAGAAATTAATTTGACTCTCTCTTTGAAAAATGTTTTAATGACAAAAATATGCATATATATGTGTTGAGTTGTTTATCGTAAAAACAAATTAGGGAAATAGTAATGTTTTTGGTTTTATAACGAGACAAATAAAGTAAGTTATATCACACTGCTAGTATGTCGAACACTCAAGTGTAAAGCCCATGCAGGTTCAGGGTGACAGATAGGCCCGCAGCAGAGCAGCGCTCGGAAAACTGACATCGGGTCATGTCGCTATGCCGACAAAACTACCTGGATGTGTCCACAGTGTGGCTAAATGGGCAACCCTGTAATAAAAGATGTCGAGGTTGTCAGGCTATAATGCGGGAAACTGGACAGAATACCATAGAAGTGTAATGTGTTGAGAATTCGCACGTTAAAGAACCCTGCTACAGGTATTGTTTGAGTAAGACCCATGTGATTACCATGCAGGAGGCTAAATACCAAGACTTACTTTGTCATCAATGAGTCTAGGAAAAAGAACAAATTTACAGAAGACCAAATAATCGACATGCTCAACTTTCTTATTGACAACATATTTGTTCAGTGTGGTGGACGTGTTTTCAGCAAACAATAGGGATTCTATTGGGCACTAATTGTGCACTTTTGCTTGCTGATTTGTTTCTTCATTCATATGAAGCAGACTTCTTACAATCTCTTCTAGACAAAATAGACCGTAAACTGGCTCTCTCTTTCAACCTCGCGTTCCGTTATATTGATGATGTCCTTTCACTAAACAATTCTCGATTTGGTGACTTTCTCCATCTCATATATCCCCAGGAGCTTGAAATAAAGGACACAACGGATTCTAGGAAGTCTGCTTCATATTTAAATCTACATCTCGAAATTGACTCCCAAGGAAGACTTTCAACAAGACTCTATGACAAACGTGATGACTTTAACTTTCCAATCGTCAACTTTCCCTTCTTGTGTAGCAACATTCCGTCCGCTCCAGCTTATGGAGTTTACGTATCTCAATTGATTCGTTACTCCAGAGCGTGCGGGACTTACATCGATTTCCTTAGCAGAGCGACACGTCTGACGCAAAAGTTGCTCACACAGGGTTATGTTGCTCCTCGGTTGCGGTCTAAACTCAAGAAATTTTACAGAAGACATCATGCACTTATAGACAAATATGGGATTTCGGTCTCTCAGATGAGTGCAGATGTTGATTTGTCATAGGGTTTTGTTTTGTCTTCCTTTACCGGATTTGGCACGCTGAATGGACTATTGGCAACGCGACGGGTGTGCTATAGCAAGCAGGAACTGCTTACTTTTCCGGAGCACCTAAGTTGACTCTTGTTTCGACTGGTGTTCGCGTTGTTGATTGATATTCAGTTATTTTGTGTTTCAATGTTTTACATGTCTGTTTTTGTCCCGTTCTTATTGGTGTTTACTGGTTTTGCCTCTGCCCTTTCGGACTTTTGATATTCGGATGCCCCATTTGTACCTCTGCTTCTTTTACGAATCTATTCCTTTTCCAGTGACAGTCAAAACTGTCATTTCGATTAGCCTTTTGTCTCCATTTATTTATACCCCTTTCATGTTAATCTCCCCGATGTAGTCAATAAAGGTAATAACAAAACTACCGAACTTGAATGATCAATCTCATAGTCCAGAGAAAATGACAAAAACGAATCAGTCATACCGGAGAATTGGTGGATCGCAATGGTCCTGACTTGGTACAGGCATTTCAAACGAAATGGTGGGTTAAACCAGGTTTTATGGTGCCAAACCTCCCTCTTCCATTGTGATCTTAGGATCCGGTAATGACCTTAGAACACAACATAGTTGTGAGACACAATAGGGATATTGAGGTGATCATCTCAGTACAGCAGACCGGTCAAACACTAATTAAAACAATTAACTACCGTATCTTTTAACTCAATTGTGAACTTTTCTACTAGTGGCTGATAACGGAGAAAGAATTTTTTAAGGGATCGTATGAGACGTATTTTCTTATAGCCCTGCTCCAAAAGTCGGTCACGGAGAAATCGGTGTCTGATAAAAAAATCTGTGAAATGTGTGCAAGCTCTGGCATATCGAATAATTTGTGAAATATAAACACCGTATGCAGGGGAAGTAGGTATATTGCTCTGTAGATAAGGAAAATTAATAATTTGAAAATTAAAATCGTCTCGTTTATCGTAAATTTTTGTACTGAGATGACCACCTGGGTCAAATTCGGAATCAGTTTTAAACTAATCGTGTCCAAGAGTGTTCTTGTACGTACCCGACACGATGGCTTAGTTCTGTTTTGCTGCTGACAACTCTGATATACTTAATTTACGTCTCATTTACACTGATCAAGGTTTCTACGCCATCCTTGAATTCAAGGAAACCTGGTAAAAGTCCTTGAATTTCATTTCAATGCTCAAAAAGCTTTGAGTAAATATCAGTCAGGGTTCCCACTATTTTTTGGACACAAAATTCAAGGGTATTTTAAGGAGGTGTCAGAAAAAAAAAACTTGCCATAGAGTCAACCACAGGGGTCGGATATATAAAATTTGACAAACCGACATCGTATCAAACAAAAAATGAAACAGTAAAACTAGAGGCTTCGGACACGCAGAACTAAACAATCAACAATGTATCGACACAGTAAAGTAAAGCAGCGAGAATAGAAACCAAAGTGTGACGCACATTCAAAAGTAAAACTGTTTGAAAAGTTGAAAAAGTGCAGGCCTGATACGTAAAAGTGTACCAGAGTGTCGAAAAGACACAACGAATATATTACAGATGTGTCGGCAATTGAAAGTTTGACATACCCCTTTAGTAGCAACGTTAGAATTTTATATTCGTATGACTTTAAGTCATTTATTTTCATGATAAAAGGTCAGACACTTTTTTTTTTAATATTCGCATTTGAATTTTAATCTTGCTATTGTCACTGCTTTCCTGTGATTCTTTAATGCGAGCTCTTTACTCTATTAATGCGACACAGTGTAATTCAGGTTTGAATAAAAGATGTAAATGTTTTTTTTTTTCAAATACGATGCAAATCCTCTAATGGAAGCAAAGATTTTCTTTCCGAGCGGAAGCAACTAATGAATTCTTCTTGTAAATGCATGTTACTTCCATTATTTCTAACCAATTTATATATGAATGACAGGAATAACTCAACAGACTGAATGAATCTAGGTTCATTTGCTTCCGAATAAGAGCTCTGTAATGCTTATCAAATAAAGAGAGAACTTGATGACTTTCTGGTTACTTCAAAGGAACGTATAAAAACTGAAATCTCTTCCACAAGAAAGAAATGTATGAGTAAGTCGAATGTAACTAAATTTTATTATTAAAGGCATATTCTCTACCAAAATAACAATTTTTTTGTCGACCCCCATTTTATAATGTCATTTAGACCTAAATGTAATAAAAGAAAACTTTGAATATCAGTTTGTTACCAAATTTGCCTTAAGGATGCTCGCTGGTCTTGTTTTGGAATTTCTGTCATTTTTTCGGAATCCTCAGGATTTTACCATCAAAATAGGGTTTAAAATTTTGCCAACGAACCCCCTATTTTCTTGATATTAATGTCTTTAATATATAAAAAAGAGGTTATATACAAAGTTTTATCAAATCCTATTTATTATGTCATGGGTTTTAACAGCTAAATAGTGCTAATGCTAAACCTATGAAAAAGTCAGAGAAATCCTTTTCCCGCCAAAACTTTAACGTCCATTATCTTGAAAACGAGGTCACGAACCTATCAAATTTTTTGGCCTATTTTATACCTTTACTATTATCCTTTTATTTAAGGCGTCAAATTTAAATCACTTTTATTTTCAACAATAGTAGCGAACATCCTCAAACTTGGTTTATTTCGCTCAAAATTATTCGACCATGTTGATTGATTATTTGATTCATGACGACAGATATATTTTAGTGTATCTAATACGACCATCGATCGGGATCTCGGATGTTTTGTTCCTGAAGACATAAATATGGTGACAAATTAAACAAGTTCAATGTGAACTATCTAAATCATCTTCATTTGTTATATATATACAAGCGTAAAATGTCATTTTCTTTGTTTGGCGACTTTGGCGTTTACGTCGCCGTGAATATTTCTACGGGCTAAAACCTTGAGATACAGTGTACTATACGATATTGAGATGTGGAATAAGTGTACGCGACACAACAAACATAAACAAACAGCAATTCAAAAAAACACAACGGAAAACAGCAAGCAGTCTTCAACATGACCATAGGTCACTGCTTACCGTCTTGCATTGGCCCAAGACTTATAATACAATACAAAAGTATCAAAACCAATCCCTAAATCATCAACGAAAGACTCAATTCTTGACATAAAACAGTTAACATAGAAATACTAGCCGCGATTTTGAACATGCAAAGTTAATAAACAAAATTAAAAACAGTGCGCAAGCTTTTGGGATTAAGCTCATGAATTTTTGTAAAGCTTTACAAATATTATTTAGTGATTATTGATTTCTGATTTTTAGATTAATTTGGTACCATATCTGTTTTTCCGTTGTTCACATCTTTAAAATAATCTGTTGATTCATATTTTTATCTAGAAATGCTCTATTAAAACTTGTGTGTAAAAGTTGAAAAGTTAAACAGTTGAGTCAGAATTAAAAAAAAAATGTAATACAGTAGGGTCAGGAATGTCTTTGAATTTTATTGCTTTAGTTCTTTAGATTTAAATACAGGTAATCAATGTGAACTTAAGGTTCCCCTATTCTTAGTGGTTAAAATTGCAAGTGCTAATTCTATCATAGAGTGGTAGTAGATTGAATGTCGACGACGTGGGTTTCCCTCTTTTTCTTATGTTACAGATCCAGACAATATTAATGATTTCCGATTCTTTGTATTTCGTATTTCAGGGTTTTTTTTGTGTGAAACTTAAGGTTTAATCTCAAACTCTTAGTTCTTAGATTTTTGAAACATAATTTCTGACAGGGTATATAGTAGTTTTTTTTTAAGCGAGCTTATCATATGCTTTTTATTTTAATATTTAGTCTATGCACAGTTAAAACTACATATTACATAACTAAAACTTTAATCGTCGCAATTACTACGAAGATATCATAAACTCTTAAAGATGCATCTTTCCTTTTAATTACAAACAACGGACTTAAGGTAATGACAATTTTTACGGTTTCAATATTCATGTGTATTTATGACATTAGAACAATGAATTTTGTAGTTGTTGTCACAAAAAGCAAATAATTTAGTCTTTAAAAAAATACAAATCATGTTGGATAGGACACCCAAAACTGAATCATAGCATGTCAGATCCACAAGCAAAAGTATGAATAACGACGTGTCAAAAAAGAAAAAAAAAGTAAACCATGGAGAATATCCGACACGCAACAGTAAACCAGAGGTGTCGGACACGCAACAGTAAACCAGAGGTGTCAGACACGATACAGTAAACCAAAGGTGTCGGATACGCAACAGTAAACAAGAGGTGTCGGACACGCAACAGTAAACCAGAGGTGTCGGACACGCAACAGTAAACCAGAGGTGTCGGAAACGCAACAGTAAATCAGAGGTGTCGGACACGCAATAGTAAACCAGAGGTGTCGGACACGATACAGTAAACCAGAGGTTTCGGACACGCAACAGTAAACCAGAGGTGTCGGAAACGCAACAGTAAATCAGAGGTGTCGGACACGCAATAGTAAACCTGAGGTGTCGGACACGCAAAACTAAACAAACCACAATGAATCGGAACGCAATCTAAGTAAAGCAGCGAAAGTTAAAACCAAAGTGTGACGATCTCTCAAATGTAAAGCAGTGTGACGGACACTGAGTAAGTTAAAAATGAGTGTGCCTGACAGGAAAAAGCATACAAAAGTGACACACAAAAGTAAATTATACAGTGTGCCAGTAATTGCGAGAATTGCAAAGTTGTGAGAAGAATGAATGTCCCGGTAGCAACATAAGTACACCAAAATACATTAACCTAGTAATTTTTAAGTCATTGGTTTTTCGAAGAAAGTTTTTTGATTAAAGATATTCGAATGCACTTTTGTGTTAATCTTTACAGATAAATTTTAATCTTTCCTTAGTTGTTATTTTCTGTGATTCTAAAATGCGAGTTTTTTATTCTATTAAAATGACACATGCCATTCATGTATGAATAAAAGATGCTCAGAAAAGATGCAAATGTTGTTTTTAAATTACGATGGAAATCCTCTAATGGATATGATGGAAGCAAAGATTTTCTTTCCGAGCGGAAGCATCTGTAAAAATGTACCTTCCATTATTTCTAACTAATTTATATAAGAATGACAGGAATTACTCAACAGAAATAAATCTAGGTTCATTAGCTTTGGAATAAACTGTTATGTAGATGTACTGCTAATCAGATAAAGAGGGAACTAGTTGACTTTCTGGTAACTCCAAGGAAACGTATAAAAACTGAAATCGTTACAACTGTTACTGTGCAGAGATCCAAAAACGTCATCTTTCATTGCATATTGTCCTTTGGAAAATAACATAGTTTTTGTCTCGCCTGCGACGAATAGTCGCTGAAGGCGAGACATAGGTATTACTTTCCGGCAGCGGCGGCGTAAACTTTTTTGTAAGACTTTTGTGGACAATGAATTGCTTAAAAAGTATAATAGCTAGCCATCTGATATTTGGTTTACAGACAGTTCAGGTTATGGTCTACGCAACTGCTACCATGCCGTGTGACCCTGACCCCATTTTCACGCTCCAGTGACTCTGTGAACTTTGGTATTTTTTTCAGGCCGTAAACTTTTTTGTAAGACTTTTGTGGACGATGAATTGCTGCAAAGTATATTAGCTAGGCATCTGGTATTTGGTATACAGATAGTTCAGGTTATGGTCTACCCAACTGTTACCATGCCATGTGACCCTTACCCCATTTTCACGCTCCAGTGACTGTGAACTTAAGTCTTTTTTTGAGGCCGTAAACTTTTTTGTAAGACTTTTGTGGCCGATGAATTGCTGGAAAAATATAATAGCTAGGCATCTGATATTAGGTATACAGACAGTTGAGGTTATGGTCTATGCAACTGTTACCATGATGCGTGACCCTGACCCCATTTTTTGCTCCAGTGACTCTGTGAACTTAAGTCTTTTTTTGAGGCCGTAAACTTTTTTGTAAGACTTTTGTGGACGATGAATTGCTGGAAAAATATAATAGCTAGGCATCTGATATTAGGTATACAGACAGTTGAGGCTATAGTCTATGCAACTGTCACCATGCCGCGTGACCCTGACCCCATTTTTTTGCTCCAGTGACTCTGTGAACTTAGGTCTTTTTTCAGGCAGGAAACTTTTTGTAATACTTGCGTGGACAATGGATTGCTTGAATAGTATAATAGCTAGGCATCTGATATTGGATATACATACACTTTTTGTGTTTATATCAAGAAATGAAAGCTTAAGTAGTTAATTTTTGTGATGGTGCCGGCAGGCGAGACATACTTTTAGTGGCCACACTTGTTTTTTCAATAATCAATTCTTGTGAGAAAGAAATTAGAAAAAAAAAAGATTTTTTTTTCATTTTTGCATGTGTAAGAAGGGTGATGTAAAATAGATATATACATAATAACAGAGAAAAGAAAACTACTTTTAATTAGAAAAAAAATATTAGAATGCTCAATACACCAGAAAATGTTCCATTTGCAAAATCGTTGCACTAAAAAATCGAACGTTTAAAAACCAATAAAAAGTGTTTCTAAACTAATGTTACTTCCTGGGTCTTAATTGATATTAAGAAGTGCTAGGCATCTTGTTAATTCAGTGATCGAACTTTTCATTCATCGACACATAGCAACCAACTGTTTTGACACAATGCTGCTGGTAAAAGATAAAGTTTCCCTTCCGTGTATATATTGAATGATGAGCAAGTCGAAGGGTTAAATTCTATTATTATAAAGTCATTGTGTAATATGTTTGATGTTGTTATTGCCAAATGAGTGTTTGTAGTTATTTAAAGTTGAAAAGTTATCAGATGAATTGGAATTAAAAATGTAAGACCAACATGATAAGGAATGTCGTTGAATTTTACAGCTGTCCTTGGTGCAGTTTAACTGTCAGATTAGTACTATCAATGAGAATTTATTAATAAGATTGAAACAGTGATTTATGATAACCGATGCATTTCTTATATCTTTGTGCAAAAATATTATTAAATGGAGGCTTTTCCTGATTAAAATTTTGACAATTTATTCATATATATGTTTCACCGGCATGTGCTGGGCTGTCTACGTTAGCTTCAGTGCACTCCTTTGACCATGTTTAGCGCCCCCGACAGAAGGCCATGTCAGCCATTGCCATACTTGGCCTCAGCTTTTCAATATCTTCTCTGAAACTGCTCGTTAAAGTGTAGCCTAGTAAACATAGTGTATGCTCAAGGTCTTCATTGTAATGTTCGAATTTTTATTGATAAAAAAAACATGGACACCATGCCTAAAAATAGAACATAGGAGTTCATTTGGGTTTTTTTTCGAAATATCTCACGATATCAAAATATCAGATAATTTTGATATTTGTCTTTTCAAAACTTTATCAATGATCCTAGGTTCGAATGCACTTAAAGAATAACAAGAGCAAGCAGGAGCCTGAAATTCTCTGCTTGATTTTTTTTCTCCTTTCCAAGCGAGTTCAAAAATTTTATTGATATTCAGTCTATGGCTCTATATGCACAGTTAAAACAACAGATAAAACTATAATTTAATTCTAGCAGTACCTGGATGTTATAAACTCTTAAAAGTCATTTTCTACTTTTGATTTAAAAAAAAAACAGCTGGCTTCGGCTACTAATCATTCAATTATGCCCTATCTTACGGTCTCAAAGAAGTCTCCTAATATTCCTGTGTAATGATGACATTTAAATTCTGAATTTGATATTTGTTGTCACAGATAGCAAATCATTTAGTCATTAAAAATTTAAAGACTAAATCAAAGTTCTATTGATTGCTTTGAAGGTTTTTAATACTGGAGAAACAATTTGTTTTTAAAAGAAAATTTCTGCGAAGAATCCACTATGCAGCTCTAGAGCTAAAAGACTTTTTTGCCGGATCTTGAAGAGGACTTGAGGTAAGGTGGGTTGTTTATAATTGTTTGTTTGTACATGTTTTTGTTTTATTCGGAGATCTTAAATTTGTTCTTTTGACACAAAATAAAAAAACAAAAATCAAAAAGTCCTTCGTTGTTACTCAACAAGTAAGCCATTTTTTAAAAAATTTGAAATTAAAACAAATTCTTTCATTGCTTCATACTTTAAACTTACACCATTGCTGTCAATACAATATTAGTATGTTATTTGTATAGCATATTTTTTTTTGCTTTTTGCAATAAAGACATTATCTTATGTTTATGAAGGAAATTGTCTTTAGATTCGTTGAGTTACGCTGAAAAAAATCCATTTGCGTCTTTATAATGGTTTTCTTTATCAAAGACTACTTTCAAAAAAATTAAATTTAATCATAATTAATAACTATCTGTTAATCAGTGAATTTTTATAATGAACGGCAATGCTTGATCGGACTGAAAACTCTATCGAATCGAAATGCACTTTGTTTAATTGTTGCAGTAAAAATCAAACAAAAATTACAACAAATAACAACGCAGACACTTTCAGTTACTTGTTCCGTTTAAGTGGTTTCTTTTGAAATATTTGTAAAAAACTAGTTTGCTATTTCTTATACATTTCAGATGGCGAAACTGTCCAAGAAATATGCTCTCAACGACTTCATTCGCATCTTATCTATAACAGCTCAACTTGTTTTAAACATTCAGTGTTCTACCATACCATGTGCTGAGTTCTGCTCCTGTAACACTGGTACCCAGGGCAATATTATAGCTGACTGCTCTCGTCAAGCGTTGATAGCCATGCCGGAAGGCCTGCCTGATACTACATACGATTTGTTTGTATCTTTATATAACTTAAATTTCAAAACGTCAAATAGCCATATTTAATAATTTTACCAGTTTTGAATTTGTTGATGAGAACCGAATTAAAATAAACAGACAGACAAACAAACAAACATACCAAACCAAGGAATATGTTTGCCACTACTATGATATCAATTTATATTTTGTTGGGTTTCTAGAATATATTCTTAGGGATGTTTTTCATATGGTAAAGGTTTTTATGGTCTCCCCCCAAAAATAAATGCAACATAGAAAAAAAAATTAAAAAATTGTCGATATGCCGGTGTTTGAACACCACTTTTCGGTTCATTGATCTTAATAGAACCTTTAAAAAATGAGCAACAGTCTTCTCATTTTTACACAATTAATACCACCATCTTTTGATAAATGTTCCTTGCCGTTAAACCACAGATGGAATTGATTTTGGGATCCCCCTTTTTTTGGGATAACCAAAAGGGTTTAAAAGGATTTTTTTATTTCTTGTCGGATATTAAAAAAAAGTTAGTTTTAATTCTTGTGAAGTTGCGACCCCCTCTTTTTCCGCTAAGAAATTAGGGGAAAAAGTTTTATTTACTGGTCAATTTTTTAGCGGGTGCTAATTTATTCTTGTCAACTAGTGGATTAAAAATTGAGGTTTAATTTTTGTGCCCCCTCCCCTGTATTTCCATTACGACAGTAGGAACCAAAGGGGGGATGAAACGTAGCAGATACAACCTCTTAATAAAGGGACAAAAGGAGTAATATTCTTAACTGTAATATCTGGGGCCGCTTTTGACAAATTAGTTTTTGGCCTAAAACGTACAGGGTTCAACATGTTGGGGTCGTATCATGCTGCGCCCAGCAAAGCTTTTTATTAGCATAGGAATCGCAAAGCACAGCAACAGTAAAATCTAACAAAAGGGGTCGATCAGATTCTATTCATTATGATAAAAACTTTTTATTTATTGTAGGAGACTTGAAAGAAACGACATCCAAGAGATAAGTGTTGACTATTTTTCGAACATGACAGAATTAACATATTTGTAAGTCTTATAGAGATAAGCATCCCTCAGTGTACTTCCATCTCAAATTAACCACATCATCAATTTCGTATACTGCCAGCCCCTTTAATTGTTCCTTAGATCGTTTACATATTACCGAACTTTTCGACAGTTTGCATACCACCACACCCTTCGTTGTTTTTTTAATGCTACCAAACCCTTGGATCGTTCGCATACTACCGAAACCTAAAATTATTTGCATTCTACTGGACCCTAAGATCGTTCCAATTCAACCGTATCATATATATTTGATTGAACACTACCGAACTCTAAGATCGTTTGGATACTACCCCAACCTTAAGATCGCTCTCATACAACCAGACCCTAAGATCGTTTGCGTGCTATAGGACCCTAATATTGTTCGCATAATACCGGACCATAAGACCGTTCGCATATTATCGGACCCTAATATTGTTCAAACACTATCGGTCTTTAAGATCGTTCGGATACTACTCCAATCCATAGATCGTTTGCATACAACCGGGCCATGATACCTGACCATTAGAACGAAGGCATATTACTGGACCTTCATATTCTTCGCATACTCTCGGACCCGTATATATAGCGTTCGCATAATACCGCAACCTAAGATCGTCTGCATACAATAAGACACTTTTTATCGATCGCATACTAACGGAACCATAGATGGTTCGCATACTTCCGAACCCTAGGATCGTTCGCATACGACCAAAGCCCTTACAGTGTTCGCATGCTTCAGGATACCGAATTCGTTCGCAAACTATCAGACTCTATGATCGAAGGTTTGTCCAAATACTATCTGGTGTAAACTTCTTTTTAAATGTCTATTTGGAAGTGGGGCCGCCTGTAGCCGCAAGATTTTTGTTTTGTTTTGTAATATTGGAAATTTTAAAGTTTTTTCTCCTCTTGTGTATTTTTCCTGCCATCAACTTTATAGTGATTTCAAATCAAAATTAAAGTATGCGTTTCACCCAAAGGTTCTTTCTTTTAACGTCCCATCTCTTGTATCTCATTTCTGATTCTTTAAGAAGCCAGTATTTTATGTACCACAAATTCAGCCGTAACAGAGTTCGGCAGCCTGATTGATTTTCAGCGGAAATTCAAGCAATTTCAATAAGGTTATTACCCGTTATAGAAAGAGATCATTTCTGACGACTGACTAAGAAAAGTTTATAACTTTTATGTAAAAAAGCTCATTAGCATGGGAAAAAACTAGATTGTTTCCTTCTTGGTGCTGCTGATGAGGAATACTGAATTTTCCGAAATGGCCATACAGCTTATAAAAATAAATTGTAGTTGGAGATAACATATGTATACTATGTATATCCTTTCATAAATTATTTGATACTATTAGTATATGAAAGGAGTAGAGCCACGAAGACCCCAAATCGGCCCAAAAATTCAACTTTGATATACTTCCTTGTAATTGCTCCCTTGATGTTCATTAGACTTCATATTTTTTAAATTGCAATATCTTTTGGTTTATTTGTTTATCAACAAGGAGGACAGTGAGCTAAAAATCAGCCTATTTAGTCCAAAATCTCGTTTTTTGACATTTTTCATTTATTTTCATGTATAACTCGGTGAAAACGAAAATGGCCACACCCGTCGACCAAAATTATTTTATGATAGAAATGTGTATTTGTATGTTATAAAATGATAATCAAAAAATTACGATGGTCGGCGAATGTGGCCAATACTATTTTTGACAAAATACGACGAGAAAACAGTGAAAATAGGCGAAAAATTAAGAATTGTATAATTTATGGCGTGTTTGAAATGCCAAGGCTAGACATGTGATGTAGATATTTTGTTTAATCTAACATATATGAAAAGTTCAGTTATGCCTTCACTCATTTTGGATAAATTTACGAAACGTTGAAGTAGTTTAAAAATTAGTAAAAATACCGGGCCGATTTGAACCATTCGTGGCTCTACTCCTTTTCTAGATTGCTAATTAGGTTGCTTCCCTCGTAAGTAAAACTTTTTTGTGTACAAGACATGTCACCATTACATTCAAATAAAAGAGTCTTGAAATGAAATGTAATTTAAAAATATTTCTCATTATATCTTATTCTTAAAATTGAATTTCTGTTTTTTGTAGAAAACTACAGAACAACAAGCTGTCTTCACTGCCGGTTGGTCTATTTGATCACAATGTCAACTTAGTAGATATGTGAGTTGTTATATTCATCTCAAGCATGGGGAACCTTCAAGCAAAATTAAAGGGTTTATTACTTCTACAGAATGTCTTTAAGCTTTGTATTATTAATAAAGCACGTTACTAGTATATTCGCCCTATAGACATGTCTTGTGCACTTCTAAAATCCCATACATCTCAAAGAAACACTGACTTTTTACACGTATGGTAGTGCTTTTACAAAATCACTAACTATAAGAAGTTTGATAATAGTAGTCCAAAAACTAAGAAAATTATACTTGCATTCTGTAAAAAAAAATCTATCGGAATTATAAATAAATGGTACACTAAAAAGGGTATTGAAGATTTTTGGCCATGGGCCATCAAGATCTATTCTTTCACTGGGCAAAAAAAAACCTACAAACTACACCCGGTCACATTTTATTATTTTTGCCTCAGTGTCCTAAGAATCTTTATCAAACCTTATGTTTGCACCCGTCGTCTTTATGTCATTTGCTCTTTTGTAAAAAGGGGGATCTTTCACATTTAAGGATTGATTTTGAATCGTATTCCCTATATCTTTAATCTAGGACCAAACACAAAGCAGCAAGCAGCATCCACTGGTCTCTTTGAAAGAAACTGGCTGTTTTCTATAGACGATTTAAAAAATTAAAAACAAATGCCATTTGCATTTGAAGGTTGTGTCACGTACATTTCCTGTAAATCATTTTCTTTTATACTGGGCGTATTTAATGAAAAGTACATGTAAATCTTTACAATAATTCTCAAACAGAGAGTGTATCCAACTGTTTGAATGAACCTCTCATTTGCAAGGTTGGTACCTATAAAAATCAATTCGATCTCGTCAACTTTTTTTTATTCGCTTAGAGATCTAAATGACAACTTGCTGACTGAAATCCCCGATGGTTTGTTTGATAATTTGCCGAAACTAAACTGGCTGTAAGTATCTGATTACATATCATCATAGATTTCTGCCATGCAAAATATTTTACATAAATACCATATAAATATGGAACGAAACGTAAGATGTGTCTGCCTTATGGTGATGCATGATCTCAATCATTTATGCATTTTAAAATGTTACCAAATTGTGCAAGTTATGCATCTGAGAAAGAAATGCTTTGATTTCTATTTACTTAAAACAAGGATATCGTTACCACAAATTAGTGAAGTCGTTTACTAAGTTTTATCATAAATATCTATACCTTATTGGAAAATTTAACTGTACACGACGACTTTTGATTGTAAAGGGAATATCCCATCCAGATTTCTACGGTAATGTTGTTTATAGAGCAAATAAATTCAAAAACAATCCGTTAGGAATGCAAAATTGGCTTAAAACTTTATTAAATAAAGGTTATGAAATGGATATTTTAGTAAAATCTTTGAATTTAGTCTTCTTTGGTAAAAATATTGATAATTTGATACTTACTTTAAAATGTTAATTGCCTTTTTATACTTATGTCATTTTTTAGCATTACAGCGGTCAAGTGTGTCGGTTTTGTGTGATGATGCATCATCAAATCAAGTGTTTGACGTGTTGTGTCGGATTTAAATCCGACATACTTGATTTTTTTTACATCAGTCGATGGATGCTTCTTAGCTAGCTGTCAGTAACTTCGAGTGTTCTCAAGAGAGTATCTTTACGTCCCGTTCATTAACTGTTGTCCTTTTGTCTCTGATACTCTCTTGTTGAATTGAACTTCTATCGATTTGATTTTTACTGTGTGTTAGTTTGTGCTTTGTTATTGATTATCATTAGGGGGAAGGTTGGCGCCAAAAAACTAGTTTAACCCACCACTTCTTTGGAAGTGCCTGTACCAAGTCAGGACCATTGCGATCTTTCATTCTTCTGGTTTTGTGTTTCTCTAAAATAAAATTTTCAACAAAATTCCAGACGAAAGCTTCTATAATTTGTTCATGATAATTTTCATATCCTACATGTCCTATTATGTTCATCTTATAAAACCTAATTCCAAGAAAATTTACAGTGTGACACTATTTTACGTAACTATATATTATGGGTTTAGCAAATTTTACGGTGCACACTATTCTATATATATAAAGGACTTGAAGATCGCAATGGAAGAGGGAGGTTTGGCGCCTTAAAACCTGGTTTAACCCCGCCACATTTTAATGTGCCTGTCCTAAGCCAGGAATCTTTATCAAAGCTTATGTTTGTATTTAGTCGAATTTTTGTTAATTGTTTTTTGTCAAGAAGAGGGTCTTTCAATGCACTTTGGGATTGGGCTTGAATCATATGTATTTTATTTTCAATCCAGGGGCCAATTGAAAAACAGCGAGCAGCGACCGCTGGTCACATTGAAGGCTGCTGGCTGTTTTCCATTGTGGATATTTAAAATATACGTTTATAATGTAGGTTGTGTCGCGTACACTTATTCCACATCTCATTTTCTTCTATTTATTATTTCTTGGTCCTGCTAAGGTTTATTGTTGAATTCTATATGTAGCCTTTGCTGTACACATACTATAAAATCGATCTAAAATTAAGCCATGTCGATGAATCTAAGGCCGCGTTCACACTGAAGTTGTTTTCAGTAAACATGTGTAGAAGTAGTTTAATGTTCTTAAAACTAGTTTCACACTAAATTTGTTCTCATTGATAAACCTAAATTAAATGACTTGACATATGAAATGTTCACATTATTAAATGCAAGTGTACATGTAATTTAAATGTACAGAAAATATGAACGGATAAATAACCATGATTGTTAATTTGGCGAATAGACATTTAAACATAGAATACGTATAGATTTTGATTTACTTCAGTCTTTTTTAATGATTTTTATTTTCATAGAATAACAATAAAGGTGCACATTTTCTGGCGCTTTAGTCCGTTCGTCCGTTTGTATTTTTAAATTTATTGCTATAAAAAGCTATTGCTTTACATAAATACCGGCGCGGGCCCGCGGCAGCGCCATGTTGTCGGTAAAAATCCACTAAAGAGCGCTCAGCAACGTGATATTGGGTCTACTGCTTTGTCCACAAAACGACTGGAATGTGTACTCGGTGGTTGAATGGGCAGTCCGTCATAATGCCGCGTCGTCAGGCTACAAATGTAAAATGCGGAAAACTTGACCGCAAACTGTAGTGGCACAACGTGTTAGGAAAAAAATCATGTTCTTCACGCGTTAAAGAACCCTGCTGCATGCCTTGTTAAGATAACCCATAGGATTCCTGTGTAAAAATCTGCCCGTTCCTCATTTTCCAATTGACAGTCAAAACTCTTATCCCCGGGCCCGATTGGACTTTGCCCCCCATTTTCTCCACTTCATCATCATTTCATGTTCATTTTATCACCTGTTCTGGTTCATATTCCTGATATAGGCCGCTTTGCCCACAAAAATTAGATCCGAATTGGAAACACCTTTTATGAAATTCTATTCCGCTTTCCGTATACATATACATTAAATATTTAGAAGTTTCATGTACCCCTGTTTTTTCACTCACCCGAGAAAATGTTGAAATATACGAAAATATATACTAAAAATAAAGCATTCCAATGAATGTAATGCATATGCATGCCGTTCATTCAAAAGAAATATGCAAAATTCATTGTACATTAAATCCACACAAGGACTACATTAAGTATCGAATGCGTGTAATGAACACAACATTTAAACTACATGTAAACATCGAAATTTTACAGTGTGAACGCTTTGATGTTTAATGTTAGTGCGGACGACATGTTTTGCTCAGTGTGAACTCGGCCTTAGTCATGTAAGTGTTTATCCTAAACATTATTTGTTTTTAGATCCAGTATAAGCATTGTACTATTTCCTATTTAGTTTAAAATAACTGCATCAAAGTTTGGTTATGTTAGTGGAGAAAATAGGAAACTATTGCAGATAGAGAAAAGCTGTTGCTTGCTTAAACCTTCAGCTCATCGAGCTGTACAAAAGTCTCCATTGGATCAAAGATGTCACAGTCTGTTGTTCATATATACTTTTAAATCAGCTTAATGTTAAAGTTTAAAAAGGTTTCAATCTTCAAATTATTCTGAGAACAAAAGCTACCAACGGGATTCTGGGAATACCGAAGAGGAAAATCAAACATATATTTTGCGCCTAGAAATTTTTATAATTTTCGTTTTATAATATTATTATTTTCAACATTTAGTTGCATTCCAAGCATGCGGAGATGTAAAAAAAAATTGTACATTGTTATTTTGACTTTTTTCTAAGTGTGACCAAAAAGGAAACTGGACTCATCCTCTTTTGTATTTTTAGTCTTGGGCCAATGCAAGACGGCAAGCAGCGACTTATGGTCATGCTGAAGACTGTTGGCTGTTTTCCATTGTGATTTTTAAAATTCACGTTTCTTTATGTTGGTTGTGTGACACAATTATTCCACATCTAATTATCGTCTACTTTAATGGTTATCATTTGTCAGATCAGCCGATGATTTTGAAGTATATAATATTATATGAAATAAGTTTAAACCCAATTGTAGATCTCTTCATGAACATTTGCAATGTACATGTATGCCTTTAAATTTTTTACGTGTAATAGCAATAAATTATATTATAACTCAAACGGGGCCAGATCCAGAAATTTTTGAAAGGGGTTGGTCCACATAAATTCCGCTGTGGACGAAGGACGAAAAGGGGGTGGTTCTAGACGTTACTTGCGAAATTTTTGTCGGAAAGGAGGAAAATTCCAATCTCGGAACCCCCCCCCCCCCGGATCCGCCACTGCTCAAATATTTTTGATTGTCACCTATTCAAAGATTGTCCCTTCCTTTATGATATAGACTAAAGCAAACTTATACACGAACGTTGCAATCCATGTTCCGTACACAGGGGCTTGGATTCTGGTCATTTATATTGACTTTTAAGTCGCCCCCCTCCCCCTACTCTATAATCCAAGCCCCTGTGGTTTTGCACAGTTAAAATTATTTTCTGACACGTTTGTAGTTGTGGCGACATTGGTCTCTGTGTGGTGAATCGACAAAATTATCAAGCATTGATAACATTTTCGAACAACCAAACTTGTGACAAATAAGTTTATTTTTCCGGATCCCGCAATAGCTTTGTGAGAAATAGATAAAATTAATTATCCTTATTAAAATGACCTAGATCAAGACAGACGAATGACCCAATGTGGCTATTTTGTCATTTTCTAAAAAATCAATAAAATGCTTGAATTGTGTGTGTCTGATTGACCTATTTTGCATAAGCACTATTTCTGTCTGTGATAATAAACTTTATTCAATGAATTAATATTTTGCAGCCAAAAATTTATAAGAAAGTACGCTTAAACATGCACAAACTGATAAAGTGACTACGCCATGTACGCTACATGATCTAGTTGAATCGCATTGTTGCTTTAAAACACCGCCACATAAAAGCATGAAAAACGAAGATGCTGTGTACAACTTTTTTGCAAGATTTAACTTATTTTTGGTGTCCGAATAGTATTTTTGTCCCTTAAACTTTATTCAATTAAGTAAATTTTCGCAATCCAAAATCAAATATCCATTACGCTAAAGCTACGCAAGATATGCTACACTGACTAAAATATAATCCGAAGCGGAACACATAATCTACTGGTCGCGGCCATATTGTCTTGATGGAAATCCGAAGATGAGAATCCGAATATAGCCCCCGAGTGAAAAGTGAAAGTATGTACATTGCAAAGAGCTTTTGTAAATATAGAAACGACGGAAACAAACGACCTAATTGGGGTATCGCTGCCTTTTTCTTTATAATAGGTAGTAATCATGAAGTGTTTCAACTTCAATCGGTTTCAGTTGAAAAAAATCGGACACACTAGCAATTCAAACCATATTCAGTTTCTATGTAGCTGATTGCATAACACGTTACCACAGGCACTTGCATGTTATATATAAGTATATAGATATTTTTTTACTGAGACAAGTGCCTGTGCACGTTACATTGTTTCACGCACCTGTATGGTTTTCTTGATTTCAATTACCCAATATGTCAACGAAAATCACGAATTGTCAAACTAAAGATTTAAGCTATGAAACAGAAATGAACGTTTTGCAGACTGATCGATAGAAACAAGATTGATTGTGGATGTCCAGTGGAGAAATTTAGGCAGTGGCTACTTTCCGTTATGCAAATAGTAACATTTGATGCGTACTGCGAAGACGGAACGGCTATCACTGATGTACCGTCATCCTCTTTTGATGTTTGTATAGGTAATGATAATACAGAATAAACAAGTTATGTTCATACCTGTGTTTGTTTGTTTGCTTTCTGTTTATACTAAGGAATTATGAAAGGAACGGAAATCTGGTCCAATTTGAAAATTGCAGAAGAAAAATATTTCCCCGTGTGCTTATACGAGTCATTTACCAGATTCAATCTACTAAAAATGACTGCATGGCAATGCGAAGGGCGTTGCAGCAATCAGGAACTGTTCACCCTTTCAGAACAAGCATCTTCCTAAAACTCGAGTTTGCGTTGCTGAAAGCTGTTTGGCTGTTTTAATGAATGACCTATCTACGAAAGTGGGGGGCATATAGCGTTCGATCGTGACTGTTCGTTCGTCCGTCCCAAATATTGCGAGATGGGGCATGATGTCACGATTTTGAACATATTCTTGTTTGTGTTGTTTTGTTGTGCTGTGTCTGTCTTTTTGGTCTTGTCTTTTGTGAAATCTTTTTTCTTGTCTTGTAGCTTTAAACTTCCAATAATGACGCGTTGGTATCTTTGCTTAATTCTTTTCTTTCCCCTATTTGACCACAACAGTTTTGATTTTTTTGTTCCTGAAATAAAGATGTTTTTATGTTTTTTGACGTTCATTTGATTTTGGTTTTAAATTTTTAAAAGGTGGAGCTTGAGATAAAGGACACAACGGATTCTAGGAAGTCTGCTTCATATTTAGATCTACATCTCGAAATTGACTCTCAAGGAATACTTTCAACAAGGCTCTATGACAAACGTGATGACTTTAACTTTCCAATCGTCAACTTTCCCTTCTTGTGCAGCAACATTCCGTCCGCTCCAGCTTATGGAGTTAACGTATCTCAATTGATTCGTTACTCCAGAGCATGCGGGACTTACATCGATTTCCTTAGCAGAGCAACACGTCTGACGCAAAAATTGCTCACACAGGGTTATGTTGCTCCTCGGTTGCTGTCTTCACTCAAGAAATTTTACGGAAGACATCATGCACTTACTAGACAAATATGAGATTTCGATCTCTCAGATGAGTGCAGATGTTGGTTTGTCATAGGGTGTTGTTTTGTCTTCCTTTACCAGATTTGACACGCTAAATGGACTATTGGCAACGCGACGGGTGTGCTATAGCAAGCAGGAACTGCTTACTCTTCCGGAGCACCTGAGTTCACTCTTGTTTCGACTGGAGTTCGCGTTGTTGATTGATATTCAGTTATTTTGTGTTTCCATGTTTTACATGTTGTCTGTTTTTGTCCCGTTCTTGTTGGTGTTTACTGGTTTTGTCTTTGCCCTTTCGGACTTTTGACATTCGGATACCCCATTGGTACCTCTGCTTCTTAAATTCGTGGTTTGAGCTTACAGGTGTTAAATCGTTTGCCCTGGTCAGCAAAAGGATGTAACTTTAAATACCCTTTAACTCGAGAGACGATATCAAAATAAAATTTATCTGACCAAGGAAGTATTAAATTGACAATTTAATACTTCCATGATCTGACCAAAATGGCTTAATTTAGACGGCAGCTGGTATTTTCTATTCATAGTCACTACAACACCTACAACGACGACAACAACGACACCTACAACGACAACGACGACCCCTACAACAACAACAACAACGACGACAACCACCACTACGACCACTACACCCATTCCAACCACAGAAGGTAGGGTTTACCATATCATGCCAAATAGTGATAAATGTTTTCAGACATCTTACGACTGTAAAAGGCAATATCTGTACCCAATTATGATGAAAACTATGTTAAACTAAAAAATTTCGAAGCAAAGCGTTACGCAAATGGTAACTAAAACTGACACATTCTAGCATTTTACATATTTTAGTTGTAGAAACAACCGAACAAGCACAAGTCATTATAGAAGAAGATGAAGGAAACGCATTGTGTAAGTATTAATGTGCTTTTTTCGCATCGATTTTAATTTTAGCCATATTTGCGGCAAACACTGGGACGCGAAAACAATCCACTTGTTCGGTTCTTCATGATTTTGCCGAATTCCGCGAATTGAAAATCTGGGTTACAATTTGAATATGATGAATGGCGAGTGGCGTAAGGGGAAATATTTTTTTCTCAATCTGGTGTGTGTTTGTGAATTATTTGTACTTTTTCTTTTTTAATTAAACTGTAAAATGATGTAAAGAAACACCTTGTCACCGGTACTTATTTTAAATAACTAACCTTTTTGTAGTACCTTTTGCTATATCAGTTGCATTGCTGGTTATTTTGTAGTACCGTTCGCTATATCAGTTGCATTGCTGGTAATCATCGTGGCCAGCTGTATTGCTGTTCTGATTCTCAACCAAAAAGACAAGAAAGACAACAAGATCTTCCCGGTTGGTACTAGTAAGCTAATAAGTAATTGATTGTATTTATATCAACCTGTCCGTTGTCACTTTGAAAGTAAACTACCGAGATTTAAAAAAATCATATGGATCCTATAGACTTTTTAAGGATGTCAAATGCAGTGATGAAATAACTACAGTCAAGAGGTTTTCATTAAGACTGTCAACATTATTAACTTACACGAAATAAACGAGACGTCATAAAGAAAAAAATAATCAAGATGCAAAAGTACAAATTTGATAGCAGTCAAAATAAATTAAAATAACCAAAACAAAAAGCAGTGCAACTATGGATTTCCACCGAAGCAAAAGGTGAACAAATAACCAACGTATACTCATTGTTAGAGAAAGAAGCAGACAAACAAATGGGGCATCTGAATGGCACCAATGGGGCATTCGAGTGTCAAAAGTCCGAAAGCACAAAGAAAAACCGATAAACACGAACGAGAAAAGCACAGAGAAAGACAACACAAAACCAAAACAACTGAATATAGCAATAAAAAAAACACGAACTCAAGTTGTCATCAGATAATTGTATATACATGTATCACATGGACTATTTTCTCTTTTGCTCGTAAAATCAAAAGGAGAGTGATAGTGAAGTAGACAAATCAGATGAACTTAAAAGTGGTGAAAAGGACAACCTGACTGACAATAGATACTAGGATACAGACAGAAGGACATAAATATATCAATTTCTACCATTAAGACATCCATATTGTTGCTCTTAAAACAGTTTGTTGTATATTTTGTGTGTGAAGTTTTTAATGGGCTTTTGTATAATTATTAACCTGAAATTCGAGCTAATGTTGGTTAAGTTCTGTTACAAATATCATTTGTCATCATTCATTTACTTGGAGATTTCATTATTTTGCCTGTTGCGGATTATGCTAATGATTGGGTGGTTGTTATTTATAATTCTGAAACTTTTGAAAAATCACTTACAACATACGATCTTATCATGCCGGTCTTACGTTAGTTTAAGCATGGAACACAGGTTTAAGTCTACTGCCTATTTTAGGTTGTAGATCTGTCTGTTTTTTTTTTCACTGTCATGGGACCTTTTCACACTAGGCTTCATTTGATTTTAGATAATCGATCTATTCAAACTGTGATACCTTGAATGGATTAGATTTAATATGGATGTTAATAGAGAAGTTATAAGCGCTTCCTCAATCCACATGATTCAGTTATGTTAGCATATTAAATTACAACATCCTGATCCGGATTTAATGAGAGTACCACCAATACTGTGGGTTAAATGGATCCCCGTGTTAATGCAATGGAACCTAACTCTCACTCACTTTGTGATCATATATATGTGCAATTGTTATCATGCTTTTTGTTTGATGGTAACAATTCTTTGGTATTGGTGAAAAAGCTTTACTTATTTTGATAACTATTGAATGTAGAACTAGTTGAATGAACAATAAATATAATTTATTTACAAAATGTTACATAATTTACAAGATCTATAAACATTTCGATTGGTATAACAATACAATTGTCTTTTTGTAAGTTTTTTAACTGTTCTTTTCAGGAGTCTGGTCCACACCTTTTGAATTCTTTTCAACTTTTACCCTTTTCCAATTCCATCTAAAATTCTGGAAAATAAATATTCAATCTTTAAATCAAAATTAAAAAAAAAAGATATAATAAGAATTCCTCTTTTTACAAAATACAAAATGCAATTTAAAATAAAAGACAGCTGATTGTGCTTTTAGTCAATGAACAAAAAACAATACTTTTTGGGGAAAAAATTTGCAGTGAATTTGATATTAACGGATTTTTACCAACCGCGAAGATAGCGAAAATTGGAAGCATACGAAAAAACAAAACAAAAAACGATTGACGGTATACATTTTATCACATGTGAGAACCGAAATATATAACATTGATTTTTTTATTATCTGGGGACTTTTTGACAAACATACCAGTATAAATGTTGACATTAGATTTGAAATAACTTTTTCGAAGTGTATTCTATAATAGTCAGATGTAGCAGAAAGTTCCCCGATAATCTGCCATACTTACTGGTGTTATCGTCTCTGTCTGATATAGTCTCATTTGTTACTTGAACAGTTGGTTTTTGAATTTTAACAACTTTGGCATAGACGTTGTTGTTGCTGGTGGTCGAGGGCGTTGCCTGGACTGTTGGCTTAGGATTAGGTTGGAAGGCTTGGTTAGTTACATAAGCAGGTTCAATATGTTCAACGTCTTCGATTGCTTTTCAAAAAATAGATCTGTGTTAATAATGAATTGTTAATTTGTAAATTGTAAATTGTAAAATGCTTTATCAAGTCTTTCTTTGAATTCTTGAAGAAGCAATAAAAAAATAACACAAACATAAGAAAAAATAAGTATTTTCTGATTGTTTCAGATTGATCTTTATAAGCTAAAATGTTTTGTTGAAATAATGTTAAATATCTAGCTTCCATGTTGTATAAGGGTTGTTTAATACACAAAATTTCAGATATTTATTAATCCAAACATCAAGTATAATAATAATAATAACCAACATATTTATTCCTAAATTAATAAAACCTGTATTTCTATTTTATGGGAGTTTCTTTTGAACTTAACAAAGGTTTTTTTTTCATTTTTTCCCTTAAATGCCAATTCTTTTTTCAATTTCTGTGTTTAAAGCTTACGATTTTCCTTTATGATGTCATCAATATCCTTACTGCTGAAATATAAAAAATGCCGATGCTTTTATATGATTAAATCCACATCCTTCAAATTTATATAAGATTGTTGGCTGAATATATAATTATTCATGTTTTCTATGTATTTAATAAAATAGTTAATCATAAAATTTATGTTTCTAATTGTTGAATTGCATTTTCTCTGCTGCACTTCTATATAAAAAAGGTTTTTTATGCTTGAATTAATCGAGGAAGATAAACATTCATTTTAGTATGTAAAAATCTTACTTTGTTTTCCATGGAATCTCTCGCTCTTTCTCTACAAGAAAAATAGAAAATCATACGATAGAAACAAGAAAAAAATAACCAAAATCTTTTTCTGCATTTCTTTGTCTACCAGCTATTCATTTTGATAAAGAATAGAAAATACAATGAAATTTTTTTTAAAAATGTGTCATTAATGAAATTGACATGTATACATTGCTACTTACCAAGCTTTTCATACTTATAAACATTAGTGTGTTTTCTTTATTCTGAAAAGCATTCGAGGTCTTCATCAGAAGCAGAAGGGATAAAGATATAGATACCTTTTCTTTTCTTCTTTCTGTAGCAGTTAACCACACAGGCTGATAGAATGATAAAAACAACTGCTCCTATAACACCCCCTATGATGGCCTCTGTTTTTACCGGTGACGAGGACTCCGGCTCTACAAAATCATCAACAAACAAAATAATACAAATTGAAAAAAAAACATATATTGTATGATTTATAAGATCGTAGCGTATATCATTTGAAGATTATCCAATACAGAGTAATACAGCCAACTAATTCAGGAATGAATAAGAAGTAAAAACATATTGACATTTGAGCCCCCCTTCTGGGTACAATACGTTCTTCTTTGCATTTTTTTTTTGCATTCGATTAACTAGAGCTAATGTTTTATGTGTAATTTTATTTTATACCAAGTTCAAATACTCTCGTATTCAATGTAGTTCGTTCCATTGTAGATTTTTGGTTTTTGATAAGATATAAGTCGAATAAATTACTCATGTTTAAAAATTTATAAAGTAAGCAATGTTATACAATTGTACCTGTTACTGATACATAAAACATTTGGACATCTTCTCCCATTGAATTAGAAACCACGACAAAGAAGACTCCATTATGCGTAGAGTTCGCCCGTTCCACGTCTACCGTAGATGTATGAACAGCCTCGTCACTCTCGGTCGATATCACTATGTTGCTATCTGATAACAAGGTTGTATTAGTTCGGGTGTTGTTGGGTCTATGATACCATCTTATGCTAGGCAGAGGATATGCTATGAATGTTGTTTCCAGTCTGAAAGACCCTCCACTATTGACACTGGTTGGTGCAGAGGACGTTACATGTGGGTGTGGTTTACCTAGAAATAAACGGTTTCTACAGACTGTGGCATTAATAGGTATTTGTCATGTTTTCTAACATTTAAGGTTAAAACTAAAGAAGATAATTCATATTTCAAACTTTAATCACTATAATGTGTTTAAAACAAGCGTCATTTGCCTTGATAACTTGCCGATGAAAACAATAACTTACATGATACTTCGATACGAAATTTTCTGGAATCAATTTCGACTAATCCATTATCAGCAGCCAGGGTGTAGTTGCCTGTATTTTCACATACAGTTGTAATGTTCAAACTGCTGTTTGTTGTAAAGTCCTCCCTGAGCATTATTGAACTAGTCCTGTCGTTTGACCACGTGACGTTTGGTAATGGTTTTCCCTCTACTTCTGTATTTGCTGTGACTGTATCTCCCTCACTCACAGTAAGATTCGTCGTACTGAACGTCAATATTGACCCTTTATCTAAATTCAAATATTCAAACAACATGTGTATTGAAAAGAAAGAAATACAGTGTGAATTAATGTAGGACGTTTTGGCAGGTATAAAAAGAGTAATTCGTTGTGCGCCAGATTTTTGTGGAGAGAACAAACTTTCATTGGAAAATTTAAACAATGTCTTACATATTTGTCATGTCTGCAAACTATGTAGAAAAAATATATTTTGGAAAGAAACGTAATAAATTATGTATTTTAGAAATTATTCAATACACTTCATGACTCCATGACTTAGACGTTTTTAAATGTTCATATGCTTCAAATAAATCTTAAGTGGAAACAAGCTTTTGTTTATTCTATATACAACGCTTACATAAAACATCTATGTCGATAGTTTCCATAGAACTGTTGCCTATGCTGTTTTTGGTATAACAAGTGTAGTTGTCACTATGCGTTCTGTTGAGACTGTCAAAAATGTAGACCCCACTAGAAACTCCCTCTACAAGTTCCATTCCTCTATACCAGTAGAACACGTCTGGGTATGGATTACTGTCTAGAACGTCACATGTTATGTTGTAAGATGGTGTTCCTTCTATTGGTAACCCACTTGGATTGATCGAAATATCTGGGGGGTCTGAAATTTGCATGTTAATACAACTCTTAATAAATAGAAAATGTCAGAAAAATTCACAAACAGATAAGGAAAGGGGAATATATTAGTCATTAGTTACGAATGGCTTTATAAAACAGATGAGATGGTAAAATTATTCTTATAATGTGGCTCCTGTGAGCATAATTGTGATTTTGTACTTAACATAATACTACCATGCCATGGTTTTATACCACAGGCGTTTGGGCCCAGGATTTTATTTTTATTTATTGTGTGTGTATAAAAAATCTGACCCTCGCTATAGTACTAATTCCGAGATGAAAATTTTTATAATGTTATACACGTTATTTTAAAATAAAATAAAATCATGGACCCAGACGTGGAAAAAATATAGAGACGAGACGATTTTTTTTATATACACGTTATTCTATAATAAAATGAAATCCTGGACCCAAACGCCTGTGTTTTATAATTAGTTCATAGCTGTATAAAGGTGATATATTATTCCTTTATTCAATTTATCCTCCCTTATTAGGCTCAATACTTACAGGTGACATTCAGGTAGACACTCGCTGATTCTACCTCATTATTTCCACGGTCAGCTTTACAGTACAACCTGCCATTATTGTGTCGTCTGTCCCCTGTATACGTGATCGTACTATTGATGATGGTGTCATTTATTTCTATCGTATGGTTGTCTATGATTGGTTCTCCAGAAATGTACCACATGATCGTAGACAAAGGTCGGCTTCTGGCGCTACATGTTATGTTGATAGCATCATTTTCTGCTATGGTTATATTTTCAGTAACGTCTATTTCTACTTCATCTAGAGGTACTGAAAATAGAAACAACCAACATTAAATGGTTAACAGTCAAACAATAAATTAAGAATAGATTAAAAAAATGACTGTACTTAAATTAACATGATTGATGGTTAAAACCTTATAAAATCACAATCAAATTCGAGAATTCAATAACAAAACGAACTGAATACTTACTGTTTATTGATAGACCTATAGATTTTGTTACTATGTTGTTTCCACCGTAAATTACTTCACATATCACATTTCCATTGTGGAAAACTTCGTTGATGGAAGAAATCTTGAATGAAAACCTAAACGTGTTTGTTATTAAAGTACAAGTTGCATCAAAATCAACGACAGAAGTATTCAATATTTCTGAGTATCCACAATTGTTTCCTGAAAGGAAATGCATCCACAGAGGCTTCGAATATTCCGGCAGATGAAAACCAACAATACCAGGATTGCCAGTCACATCACAATGAAATGTTACATCACTTCCTTGTTCCACGGGCAGATCCTCGATAGAGTAAAAGTTAACGGTTTGGGCAAATACAACTGTAACAAAAAACATAAATCATAAAGTAAACCTAAACTAATATACCATAACAGAATTTGTTGCATTTTTGACACTTTTTGGTCCCTCATTTTTCAAATATTTTAAGAAGCCTAACCTCTGTCAATTTATCGTCCTGCCTTTTTTATCTCTGGAAAAATTGCAGCCATGATATGTTTTGCGCGCTCATGTGGCTTATCTTTTCATTTAAAGATTCTAAAAATTTTACAGCCACAACACCACCCTGTCTTTTTTTTAAAGTCAAAGCACTATCCTGCTTTTATTTCCCGACTTTGGCATACTGTCGTTTTATTTCAAATTTTACCATAGCCCTCCTCCCATAAAAATCAAATGGTTGCTTACTTAGTCTATAACTAAAAAAAATACTTAATTCTTGTTCATTTTTGTGTATTAATTGCTTATGTATGTTATTAGTGTAACTTTGTCATGTTTGTCTTACATTCGACTAAAATGATGATAAACATTATTTCTTACCTTGAAAACAACTAGAAAAAATGCCGAAAATCCAAATAAACTTCATGTACCTCGCCATTTTTGGGTTAAACCCTTATCGAACAGAGAAGAATAATTTCTTACAAAACAAATTATGTTTATCTCTGACAAAACCATAAAACTATATATATTGTATTGACTTTTGATATTGACAAACGCAGGGAGGGTTAATAGCTCTTTAAAGTCGAGTGGGTTCCGTTGTTATGCCAATACCCTTTATTGGTGGTTCTGTCAAATATTTTAAAGCTTTATTTATTGCAATTGTTTGCGAAAAAAAAACCCGAGCTGATTTCTATTTTTTCTCCGTCAAATGCTTGTGCAAGTCTGACTGTCGCCCGAATGTTTTGTTTTTGTTATTTAATAAAGTTTACAATATCAATCTTTTTTCTGCTAAACAGTAACTCCTTTTTAGAAGAACATTATTATAGCATTAATGTTAGCTTAATACATGTATATGATTACACTTCTATTATGCTGTATGCTTCTTAATACTAGAGATGTATGTTTCTTTCTTAATTTGCTGAGGAAAGGGGTTCAAAGCCCCGGAACATCCCCTGGATCTGCCACCCCTTTCTAGAAATTGTTGGTAATATAGAGTGATCAGTTTTATTGACGTAAAAATCGGAGTGGAAGTAGAACCACCGATACATACGAATCCAGTTGTTCATTTTTGTTTTGTATTGAGTTTGTGGTATACTGTTGTTGATGTTTAAAGTTGTATTGCTGTTTTGTTTGAGTGGTCGTTGTTTGTATATTTGTTTTAGAGGATTTTTGGATTTGTTCTCTTCATCCTTGTAACATTTTGGAGGTATATGGTTATATTCTTTCTCGTGTGGTAACACGTACGTCGATACTATTTTTTCAAGTTTTTCAATATACATCTAAACGGCATTTACAAATTGATTATATTTTGTTTCCTGAATCAACGATTGATAATTGAAACAAAGGAACCGATTTTTTCAGCATCCTGATTTCTTTAATTTATGTTGCTAAGTTCACATTTACCTCTTCTCAACGAGTTTTTAACATAACTTTGACGATACTTAAACAAACACTCGAATCAAAGTACCGTTAGCCACTAATGTGTACATTCCGGGTTGTAAAACCTAGGGACCACGTCAAAGTTCAGAGGTACAATACACAATATTCAAACTTTTATTACTTAACACTCCGAGAAACAGTTAGTGGAACATACATTCATATGTGACAAAATTCATATCCCCAAAAATCGATGCAAATACAGGATTAAACATTCCTTCACTTTGATTTTTCTCATGACTTTAATTTAAAGTTCAAGAATTTATTTGAATTAAGTCGTATAAAACTTTACACAGACAGATAATGCTTACATACCTAACTTGTACAATATTGAATTATAATGGTATAAATATCATGCTGATCAGATTTAATGTCAATAGTTAAATTGAATTTGTTGGCACTTAAAACATTTTTTTTCTACAGAAAAGTGAATTGTAATTGCTCTTTGTTTAAATAATTGGTTTTTGGTATGTCAAAAAGGCATAGAACATCAAAATCAATATCAGTTTTAAGAACAAAACTTCTGGCGATGTGTCTGATGCATGTTTTGCCTGATTACATAAAAACTCATCAGAGACTCTCAAGGCAAAACTTGAAAATGTAAAACTAGAATTAGGAGAGGACTTTATAAGATTTAAAAATATCACACAGAACACCAATACAAATGTATGACCATACCTGAAAGTAGAATAACCTTTCAACAATATGCAATACAAAGGACACCTTTAAACAATTATGATCCTTTAAAAAACCTGAATTTGGTAACCGTTTGTAGTCATTTCCTTGTAACATTCTTCCAACCCATCAAAGGTGGCCACAATAGACGATAAAGAAATGTGGAATAAGTGTACGCTACACAACCAACATTAAAGAAACGGCAATTTAAAAAATCACAATGGAAAACAGCCAACAGTCTTCAACATGACCAGAGGTATATTTCTATAATCATTTCCACAGCAGACCAACCCGTTACAATATTTTGATTGAATTATGCTTTAACTCATAGGAATGTGACTGTGCTTAGCTGAGGCATATGCATACTAAGTTTCATCAACCTAGAACTTATATATATATGTGCTCATAAAGCTTTATCAATATATGTGATAAAAATTTCCAAAGTAACTCAATCAGAAAATCAGGGTGAAGGTCAAAAGATGGGGGATGCTACTGTGCTAAGCTACTAATGGGCATATGCATACCAAGTTTTATCAACCTATAACTTATAGTTCTTGAGATATTGAGGTGCTTATAAAACCTTGTAAGTATTTAAAGTAATCGCCGTCGCTGCTGCTGTTTGTAAAGTACCACGTCTAACAGGGATGACTACTTACCACTTTGGTGCCCAAAATATCAATCAGAAAACTTATTTGGAATTGTATTGTAAAAATGTTTGCGATTTTTTAGTAGGTTTCCCTCTCGGACTGGAACATAATTGAGTCAATGATTTAATGTATTAAAATATACATGAAGAATTTTCCATGCAAATGCCATTTTAAATAGATAAAGATGGCAGGGTTTACATCTATTTATAAATATCGTTGAAATACAATTACACTGTGAAGAATTATGTCCTGAAATTGTGTTTAACTATACTCATAAAATATGTCTATTGCTGTCTTTCCTTATTCACAACAAAATATTTTCTCCATATATATAACAAAGTTAATTCCGAAAAATTCATACTTAATTCTCGTAAACATTTTCTTTTGTATTTCTGAAACAAAAATCCTCGTATATATTTTCTTTTGCTTTTCTGAAACAAAAACAACAGAACATTTGAATTATACTAGTAAATGCTTTTCCTCCAATGTTTCATTGTTTTCCGTGTTGTTTTCTTTTGTATAATCGTACTTTTGTCTGCATTTTCCGGCTCTTTTGCTTCCTTAATTTAAAACTTGTTAAAAATTTTTTGAAAAAAAAAAACTCAACATGAGTAATGAATTGAACTTACTTAATACTCCAAACCCGCAATAAAAAACCTTTAATATGAAAATAATAAAAATGGAAACACACTGAAAATCAAAAATAAAGATCATTTTTGCAAAATGAACCACTTAAGGTAGCACCATACAAAGGTTGTTTTAGTCCGACCATCATACTTTAAACTTGCATAACTTTCTTATTATTTTACCAATTTTAATAAATGAGACATCATTAGAAAGAGGAAATGTAACCCTTTATGATGATACCTACAAAAATTAACTATAATGTATAACAGATGGAATTACTGTTCAAAATTAAAAATTTCAACACAACTGACTCAAATGAAATTAGCTCTCCTAGCATTACAAATATCTCTTTAACATTGATTCAATCTGAATCAACATAGCATGACCTTCAAAACCGTGTCTCAGAATTTTCCTAACACATTCCATTCTCCAATAAAGCAATATTTTGTGTACAAGGCTTTATTGCATAAGGGGTCACTCTATTCAATGTGCCATAAAATATTTTCTGAAGCTTTAATCTAAAATCTGAGACACGGTTTTGTTGATAATAGACCTTGGAATAACATATCCAAAAACCAGCCACATTGGGGTACTCATGTGGGAGCTAAATTCAATCAAACTTTCTTTTCTCTTGAAAAATGAAAGTGGAAAAACCCCAAAAATATCAATTTCCTACTTTGAGCCCCATTTACTAGATCAAATGGCATGATTCTACCATGGGAGCACTGTAGGATTCTTAGATCATCATAAATCAACATTTATTTGACCTATAAACCTTAGTTTCATCCACACAAACATTAAATATAGCCCAAAATGCACAACCCCCTACACTTAATTCAGAATTTGCGGGAAATATTACATCAAATTGACCTTATCTCAGGTCAGTTGTTAACTGTAAAGGACAAGACTCCTCCTTCACTGACCAGATGTTTCCACTATTGATTGTCCATCTTATTCATTTAACTTATTTCACTTCAAATGACTGGTCAAAAATCATATAACTTTCCAGCTGTTATAGATAAGACCAACCTCCATGGTTTATTGACAGCTTAAATTACATGTGCATTTGTTTTTGATTTTTTTATCATCACCATAGGTCATTAATTATTAGGTGTACTGAAAATATTTTTGCACCATTAGATAAAGGACATTTTATGGTATTGAAAAAGTTAAAAATTAAAATTTTGATAAAATTTTAGCACTTTTGTATGGTGCTACCTTAATTGTTGATTTACAATGATTGAGAACCTTTATTTAAAGTTATTTTTGTTTCAACAGCTATATTTTCAGCATATTTGTTTGTGTTCCAACAATGTTGCATAATTTTATTTCTTACCTCTTATGGTACACAAAACCTAATATCAGTATGGCGACCACAACAATTGTTCCTCCTAAAACACCGCTCACTATACCAATAGTCGTAGTACTCGTCTGTTCGGAATTAATTGACGGTTGTTCTACAAAGTACTTTTCCAATTATTTTCTGGGCAAATGAATTACTAAGACAGCATTAGATGATGAGCGAATAATGGCGTTAAATTGCAGTGAGAAGCAACAAGATAAAATATTTTGAACATATCGACATCATCAAAAATATATACGAAAAAAACATATACATGAAGTCAGAAAGCAGAAAAAAAATTCTAAAACAGAAGTAAGCTACTATCCTTTGGTTTAAACCAAATACTACTCTTTCACGATAAAGTTAAAGAAACAAGAGGCTCCCGGGAGCCTGAATCGCTCACCTGGACTTGATACACCCTATGAAGGCTTTTGTATAGCTAAATGAGCTGAATTTTTAGCAAGCAAAAGCTTTTCTTAATCTGCAATAGTTTTCATTCTAATATGCAAAAAACACTATTATTCAACTTTTAAGGGGCTGTAACCCCTCTAAGGGGTTATCTGACAACTTTGACCATTTAGAGACTTTTGTAGAGCTAATTGAGCTGAACATTTAAGCAAGCAATAGCTTTTCTTTATCTGCAATAGTATACATTCTATAGGCCAAAACCACTTTTTTTTGCCTTTAAGGGGCTGTAACCCCTATAAGCGGTCATCTGACAACTTCAACCCTATGGTGACTATTGTAGAGCTAATTGAGCTAAACATTTAAGCAAGCAACAGCTTTTCTCTATCTGCAATAGTTTTCATTCTATAGGCCAAAACACTATTTTTCGGCTTTAAGGGGCTGTAACCCCTATAAGGAATCATCTGACAACTTTGACCTAATGGAGACTGTTGTAGAGCTAAATGAGCTGAACATTTAAGCAAGCAACAGCTTTTCTCTATCTGCAATAGTTTTCATTCTATAGGACAAAAACATAAAAAAAAACCTCTATTTTTGACCTTAAAAGGGCCATAACCCTTATCAAGGGTCATCTGACAACTTCGGCTCAATGGAAACTTTTGTAGAGCTTTTGATTCTGAAGAGCTCAGGATCCTTCAGATTTTTTCTATCTGTTATAGTTGATGAGTTATAAATCCATTTTAAGTGATTTTACCCTATGTTCTATTATAGTAACAGCGTCATATATCATTTATGCAAAGTTTCAGTTAAATTGGTTCAGTGGTTTCAGAGAAGAAGATTTTTGAAATTGTTAACGGACGACAACAGACGACGGACGCTTGGTGATGGCATAAGCTCATATGGCCTTTGGCCAGGTGAGCTAGAAAGGTAAAAAGAACTGATGAAAATTAACAACTTTTGGTTTTCTACAACTATTGCTTAAAATGAAAGTAACCAAGTAGATGAACAAAAAGTCTGTTGACTGCAGTTTCGTTATGCTATATATATATATGTGTGTGTTTGGATTTTCGATTTGTGTTGCATATGTTCATGATGACTAGTTGAAACAAGACTCCCATTGTACTTGTTTGTTACTTTTACCTGTTACTGATACATAAAACAATTGTACATCTGCTCCTATTGAATTTGAAACCGTGACAAAGAAGAGTCCATTATGCGTAGAGTTCGCCCGTTCCACAGCCACCGTAGATGTATGAACAGCCTCGTCACTCTCGGTCGATATCACCATGTTGCTATCTGTTAGAACTGGGGTTTTGGTATGTGTGTTGGTTGGTGTATAATACCAACTTATGCGAGGCTTAGGATACGCTATAAATGTGGTCTCAAGTAGGAATCGCTCTCCATTGTTAACAATTGTTGAGGTAGAGGTCGTTACATAATATGGTTTACCTATTATTATTAAAGTGAAGTATACTGTATAAAGTCCTGCATAGATATCAATCTACGTGTATGTGTATCATATGGTTGCTTTACAATAAAGAACAACTTTGGTTAGGCTGGATAGGCATATTTCGAAAAGTACAACCTTATTCCGCAACATCTAGAAAAAAATTCGGAAAGTACGAAAACGAAATGTGTCCAGATACCGGGTGTGTTAATTGCTATGCAAATGATTTTAAAAATGATATTTACTCATTTCCTTTTAAATGAAATGATATTTCAGTCTTTTGACACAATTGGTTTCCCTATTGAGGAACAATCGGACAATGCTTAAAAAACATACACAAATGTACTTACATGATACTTCGATTCGAAATTTCCTGGTATCAATGTCGCCTAATCCATTATCGACACCCAGGGTATAATTGCCTGTATCTTCACACACCGTGGTGATGTTCAAACTGCTGTTTGTTGTGTTTTCCTCTCTTAGTACGATAGAACTGGTCCTATCGTTAGACCATGTGACGTTAGGTAATGGCTTCCCTTCAACTTTTGTTTTTGCTATTACTAGTTCACCTGTATTTACAGACAACTTTGTGGGATGGAACTGCACTATTGATCCCTTATCTGAATTAAAATTGTTTTTTTAAGGCAGTGATATTGAATCTTAATTATTCAATTATTCAAAAGTATTTTACTAAACGAAAAATGCAACAACGTTGGGTTAATTGTACAAGTTGTTTTCTGGACCCGGTTGTTCAACTTCTGGTTAAAATAACCAATTGGTTACATGTAACCATGGGTTAAAATTTTTAACAAGAGGTTAGAAAACCATAGGTTAAAAATGCGTTGTTCATCTTCATTTAACCTTTTGGTTTTATAACCATTTGGTTAAAATATAACCAACCTTTAACTGTAGGTTAATTATTCCAAAATTCAAATATATCCCATATTTTTTGTTTTATAGTCGATTTGGTAACACGAATAAAACATGTCCTCCATTCATAGGGACCATTAGTGGAACCTTATGTTTATTATTTATGCTAGAACTCATCCTACCTGCTTCCTAAGTAAAAGAGAGAAATGCAAGCCTAAAAGCATGATAAGAATCTGAGAACATATTTGTAACACTAAAAACAATTCCATAAAACAATACTAGAATCATTAAATACTAGATATGTTTTAATATTACATTATTACTGGCAACTAAAAAAAAACACATTAAAAGGGGGGGTAGGAGGGGGTCTGATCCCGGAATCCCGAACTAATTTTTACAAAATCCCATCATCCCGACTTAAAAATGAGAAAATCACGAAGCCCGGTAAAGTTGATATAATTTTATCCCGGAATCCCGAACTTAAATTGTCCAAATCCCGGAATCCCGAGCTTAAATTTGGCCAATCCCGGTGTCTCGAAAAAGGTCTTACCCCCCCCCCCCCCCCACCCCCTCATTAAAGGAACGCACCTGCAGACAAAACAAGGAATAAAATGACGTCAAATTTAAATGACGTCACAATACAGTCACAATACATTACAAAAATAGACAATATCCTATCGGACGTGAAAGACAACACCTTTAAAATTATCTACTTTCATTTTCGAACGAAAGACTAGCATATCATAGAAAAGAATTCTTCTGACAGGCTAGGCTTTTCTGTTAACCTCTGCTGGCCTATTCGCAACTTGTGTCCCGCAAGGGATCGAAAGTATTTTTTTGTTGACAGTTGCATTGCTGTTCTTTTTTTTTATTAACTTTTATTTACACTTTTATGTTTTAGAGAATATGTTTGATGTAAAGGATCGTATAGTTGTGCTTATAACGAATGGTTAAATATTTAACCCTACCCCATGACCAGGGTTAAATATTGCTAGTTTAACCTATGCTTTAACCATGAGTTAAAATTAACAAAAAGTTGAACAACCCACCATGACAATCGGTTTAAATTTAACCCGTGGTTACATTATCTAACCATGAGTTAAATTTTAACCATAAGTTGAACAACCGGGTCCTGGTAGTGAAAGGAATATCACATCCTTAATTTTATGGTAATGTTTTTTTTTAAAAAGCTCACAAGTTTAAAAACAATCTATTGGTAATGAAAAATGAAAAATTGGCTTCAAAATTTATTACGGAAAGGATATGAATTTAATATTTTGGTTAAATCTTTGAATTTAGTGTTTTTTGGCAGAAATATTGATAACTTGATACTTACATGTACTTTAAAACTTCCATAAGCTTTTTTTACTATTGTCGTTTTTAATTATAGCGATCAAGAATGTCGGTTCACCAAATCATTATTGTTTGAAGTGTTGTGTCAGATTTAAAATCGATTATGTTTGATTTTTTTTTACATCAGTCGATTGATGTTTCTCAGCTAGCAGTCAGTAACAGCGAGTGTTCTATAGATAGTTCCTTTATCGTCCTTTCGTTTGTTCTTGTTGTCTTTTGTCTAAGGTTCTCTCTAGTGGAATTTAACTTCGATCGATTTGATGTTTATTGTGTGTTAAGTTTTTGTTCTTTGTCTAGGAATATTGATAGGGGGAAGGTTGGGCCAAAAAAACTAGTTTAACCCCGCCACATATTATATTTGCCTGTCCTAAGCCAGAAATCTTTGACAAAACTACTTGTCTTTTTGATGTTTTCTGTTCCTTGTATAAGAAGGGGGTCTATCAGGACTGGATTTGAATTATATGCATTTTATTTAGACCATGGTCTCGTTGAAGGCTGCTGGCGGTTGTCCATTGTGGTTTTTCTGAATTGCCGCTTGATTGTGGGCTGTGTCGCATACACTTATTCCACATCACATTTTCTATTAAGAAAATAAATGAAAGAAAAATGCCAATAAAATACATTGCCAGATTTGAGTTGACTCAGGACTGCTTTCCGTATGCTTATTGCCAGCTAAATTGTAACCGCAAACGGTAAAACGAATTGAATTTCAGCTATCATTGTAGCATAACCTAAACATACATTTTTAGTACATATTTTTAGTGTACATATTTGTTATTGTTGTATTTTGTTTAATTTTATTATGTTATGTTTTTCTCTGTACCAATGTATTGGACTATATGAGAATAAAGATATATATATAGTACTTAGTTGAGCTAAACATTCATTGCTGCTGTGAAGTTGCGTTGTCCACTGTTGTGTTGTCTTTTCGTTATTTTTTTTATTTGATGCTACTTATGTTTTCTTTTGCTCGCCAATCGATGAGATAACTTACACAAAACATCAATATAGGTGGTTTTCAGAGGACTGTCGCCTTCGCTGTTTTTGGCATGACATGTGTAATTATCACTGTGCGTTCTGTTGAGAGAACTGATGACCAAAACATTCCCAGACCTTTCTTCGATTTTTTCAATTCCTCTATACCAGTAGAAAACATATGGGAATGGATTACTTTCTATTACATCACAGGTAATGGTGTATGTTGGTACTCCTTCTACGGGCAACCCGATTGGGATAACCGAAACCTCAGGAGGATCTGAAACATATGATACAAATAATAAAATTGTGAATACATAGAATTATGAGCAACTTAATTGTTTGCAAACATTTGGCACGATAGGTATTAAATTTATTATTCATGCTTCTGCTCACTTTTAAGTTTAAACAAATCTTATTACCAATGAAAGCATATGGGATTGGACACAAGAAATTCTTACTTGAGTAGTCCTCTACGAAATACAGTTATACAATAGTAATAGAACTTCAATACCGAACATACAAAACGGTTAGTAATTTTATAACAACTCTGAGAAAATTCGCAAATATGTACATGCGAAAAAAATGTTTAAAAAGAACACAAGATTTTGATGTCAGACATATTGAACAGAAACCATCCTTTCCAATCCAAAAGTTAATCAACAAGCAGAAATCGCTTAGAGTTTTTAATAAATTGCATACTTCGTTAAAAAAATTTTTTTGTTATTAGAAAGATCTGAACTTCATCATAGATTTTGTCAATTTTAGCAAAAATAGGCAACTCAGTTACTATTCTTGCAGCCTCAAACTGAATTTGCTCTAGTTTTCCTGTGTAAACTACCCCACAGTTATCACATACCTCTGAAGCGTATTCAATAAGTGGTCTTATATAGACTAGATAGAGTTTTGGTTTTTTTTCTACTTAGCTGGTATTTTAACTTTAGGAGGATATTTATATGACGTCTCCCACAGGATATAATATTTTCAATATGGACATTCCATTTTCCATCTCGTCTGAATGTAACGCCTAAGTGTTTATGGGAAGTTTTTATGGGAATATCTAGCCCATTCAGGGAAAAATTTAGTAAAGGGGTTTGGGTATTAGAAATATTAATATTCATTTTTTTTCTGGATTGACGAACATTAGCCATTTTTTGACCATCCAACTCTTTCAAATCACGTTCAACAACATTTTAACAGTGTTAATGTCCTTGTCTGAGTAATTGAACGAAGTGCCATCTGCAAAAGTCATATTCATTGCAATATCGTTTATATATGTTGTGTACAAGTTGTAATTTTGTACAAATTATAACATGTACTAATTTTTTGTACAAGTTATAACTTGTACGGACCAAAAATACAAGTTATAACTGTACAATTTTAGCCTGTACATGTTATAACTTGTACAAAATAATGCTAAAAATCGGGTTCAACTTGTACAACATTTACATGTATTTCAAAAGTTGTTACACTAGAAAACAATTAAGAATAAATAAGCTCTTAGAAACCAAAGTTAGAGTGTTGTTTGAAAGGCAAGAATTATGAGTATATGACAAGAAAATGTCGATACATGTATTCCAATTCTGATTTCATATTATTTCCTTTGTCGATTTCCAGATTGCAACAAGAAATATAAAACACTACATGTACATCTCAAATCTGTTAAATATGGTTTATGAAATATCTAAATAGGCATTAACAATGTTTATGTTAAAATTTAACAAAAAATATGAACGCAAGTTCTTCTTTTAAAATAACTTATATTTAATCTCTGTTACTTGCAAGCAAGTGATTTTTAAGACCCCCGGCTTCGGCGTCAGCGTCCTCTCCTACTTACAGAGGAATGGTTAAGATCGCTTACTGACAAGTGCCATATTAATGATATTTCTATGGTAGGTGCACCTAGTGATGCTAAGCACAATGCATGCTTCGGATGCTGGCTGTGACCTATATTTTCCGCATGGATGACCACTTACAGAAGAAAGGTGAAAGTCCATTCCTGATTACTGACAAGTGCCACATCAAAGATATTGGTATGGTAGGTACACCTAGTGATACTAAGCACAATGAATGCATTGGATGCTGGCTGTGACTTATATTTCCTGCATGGACCACTTACAGAAGAAAGGTTAAAGTCCATTCCTGCTTACTGACAAGTGGCACATCAATGATATTAGTAGGATAGGTGCACCTAGTGATGCTTAGCACAATGCCAGCTTCGGATGCTGGCTGTAACCTATATTTTCCAAATGGATGACTTGTTAATGCTCAACTTGATTTGGCTTTATGTCACATTATTTCCCCAATTTGCAATAGAAGATGATAGTTTTGTGCTGTAAAACCTGCTTTAAACCAACCCCCATTACCAAGTCGGGATCATTTGTCAATCTACAACAGATTGAGTTTCCCTAGAATGTCTGACATTTGGTATTGATCATCTTTGTTCTCTAATTTCGGTTTTAGTTACTTTATTTCCTTTACATAATGTTTTGAATTGGGTTTCTAATCCTAATAAGTCAAAATTGTTAGCATTTTCAAAATATTTTATATTACATGTGTGTAAAATGTTTTGTACAAGTTAAACCTCATTTTTGTCATTATTTTGTACATGTTATAACTTGCACAAAATGACAACTTGTACACAACATATATAAGTATAAATAGTAGGGGTCCCAAGACTGATCCCTGTGGAACACCTGCAACTACTGTCATTCATATGTTTACACAAAGAACTTTTACTAGCTAACCCTTTATATTCGCCAATGGATGAAAATGAAATGTTTAGTACCATTTTCTGTTTTCTTAATTTAAATAGCTTCGAAACCAGTCAAGTAAATGCCCTTTGATACCATACGCGCTAATTTTGTGGATTAATCCTCTATGCCAAACTTTATCAAAGGCTCACTGTTCATCTGCCTTAATGATTTTGAGTTAAAACCTTACAACTTTTACAGAAAGAAATCTTCTTTGATACTTACAGGTGACATTCAGGTAGACACTTGCCGATTCTACCTCATTATTCCCACGGTCAGCTTTACAGTACAACTTGCCATTATTGTGTCGTCTGTTTCCTGTATACGTCATCGTACTGTTGATGATGGTGTCATTTATTTCTATCGTATAGTTGTCTATGATTGGTTTTCCAGAAATGTACCATGTGATCGTGGACAAGGGTCGGCTTCTAGCACTACATGATATATTGATAGCATTATATTCACTAATGGTTATATTTTGGACTGCATCAATATCGACTTTTACTACAGGAACTGAAAAAAAAACCAAAGTTTTTATTCTCTATATAAAAAAAAACTGCAGAGGCAATCTAGATTGTAGCGTATGGTTGGACGCAACATTAAACAAATGTCTCATCAGTTGAGCAACTAAGATGTTGTGCTGCATCAAAAGAAAATATCAAAAGAACAACGATGATGGAAATGAAAAAAATTGAAAACAGTTTACCGCATAAAATAGATACCTGTGCTTTTTATATGTAACCTCCAGAGTTAGAACTACGTCTTCTATATACATGATGATGATTATACACAGGACTTGCGAAGTGATTTCCTTCAACAAATACTAACAAATATTAACTATGATAAATATCATGATATACGATTTTTTTCGAAACCTTCACTCTTCTGCAAATTTTTGCTCTTACTTGAATATTATTCTATTAGGCCTTTAGATATTTTAGAAAGGTCATTCTAGATGCAAATATATTTTGATTGCATACAATTGCAAACTTCTGTATCATATACGATATTGAGATGTGGAATAAGTGTACGCGACACAACAAACATAAACAAACAGCAATTAAAAAAATCACAACGGAAAACAGCAAGCAGTCTTCAACATGACCATAGGTCACTGCTTACCGTCTTGCATTGACCCAAGACTTATATTCATTTTATCCTGAAGCATATAAATAAAATTTGTATCTAAAAGAACAATTATCAGTAAAAAAGTCATTTTAAAAGAAACTCAAAGAGACTTGTAGCACGTCAAGCACAAGTAGTGACCACTGAAGATACACTGGCCACTGGTTCACGCTGGGTCGATATACTGCTGGTAAAAACACTGCGGATTTTTTAAGGTTTATGGAAGTTGTTTCTCAATTTATTGGCAATTTCAAAATGAAAAATCTTCATACATGTACTTACTGTTAATATATAAATCTATTCCTTTTATGATGTCAACGTTATTGCTATACATGTACTTTACTTCACATAAGACTTTGCCATTGTGAAGTCTTTCAGGAATAGACGAAATCTTTATAGAAAACCTAAACATGTTTTTGATAAAAGAACAGCTTGCTTCAAAATCAACAATAGAAGCATCGTCTCCGTCTGAGAATCCACAACTGTTCCCATGAGGGAAGGTCATCCACAGCATTTTTGAATATTCTGGTAGATGAAAACCAACAACACCAGGACTACCAGTTACATCACAATAAAATGTCACATCATTTCCTTGTTCCACGGGTAGATCTTCAGTAGGGTAAAAGTTCACAGACTGAAAGGTAGCACCACCTATAAATTGAAAATATTAGGATTTAAGGATATCTGATTGATGATAAGCAAAGCGGTACCAATTTTCGAAAGGACAAAGACAAAATCAGTTTACACGAACAACAAAAGTTTTAACGAGAACAAAATAAGGTGTTTCAGAAGGGCTAGCAGTTCCTGTTTGTTCTAACACACCCGTCGCTCTCCTAACGGTCAATTAAACGGTCAATTAAATCCGTTAAAGGGAACAAAACAAAACTCTATGACTAACCAATATCTGGACTATTAATCTGAGAGACAGAATGCCCACACTTGTCTATAGGCGCATGATGTTTTTCAAGCACATGATGCTCTTCATAAAAGTCGTAAAATTGAAAACAGTTTACCGCATAAAATAGATACCTGTGCTTTTTATATGTAAAAACCTCCAGAGTTAGAACTACGTCTTCTATATACATACAACTTTTGCTTTAAAACCAGAAAGTGAAGGAATATAGAATTTTATAACTCATCGTCAATACTTATTTTAAAGATGGGCTTGATTAGTTTGATTGTGAACGCCATCAAGGTTTGATTTTCATTCATGTTCAGTTTCTGCTTTAGCACTTCATAGTTGATATGTTGTATTTCCAGTATATTAGCTTTGTCGATGATGCTAACTTTATTCGGTGTTACAATTGTTCTTTGACACAAACACTAACATAGAAAAGAAAACTGTAAAAAAAAACTATTCAAACCTTATACTAGCTTTTGATTTTGCTTGTACTTGTCTTTTTTAAGTTTTTTATTCATTCTATTTCAGGACTGGATTTGAATTATATGCATTGTATTTAGACGTTGGGCCGATTGCAGAACGGCGAGCAGCGTTTATAATTGCCTCGTTGAAGGTCCATTGTGTTTTTTTCTAAATTACTGCTTGTTATATTATCTGTGTCGCATATACTTATTCCGCATGTCATTATTTTCTATTTAGTTTTGTTTTGTGTATTTGTATACACTGAATTGTTTGACAATTAAATTTCCTGATGATTCAGCAGTGGTGGAATCAGGGTTGTTCCAGAGGTTGGATCCCCAATTTTCTCTGAAAATTTTGTTATTCTCGTGAAGATTTGGCAAAATTGGTCTGAGCCCCCTTTCCCATTTCGAACAATTCTGGATCCGCCCCTGCCCAGCCTCTACAGGATTACAAAGACCAATATACATGCATACACATATGATAAGCAAATTTACACCTCTACAAAAGTTACCTTTGATAACAGCTAACAAAAGAAGGACACATAGTAAAAGATTATCCTCCCTAATCGCCATTTTAAAGCGAAAAATACTTATCTTACAAGGAAGAATAATTTCTTACAAAACAAATTATGTTTATCTCTGACAAAACCATAAAACTATATATATTGTATTGACTTTTGATATTGACAAACGAAGGGAGGGTTTATGGTCCTTTAACGTCAAGTGCTTCGTTGTTAAGACAATACCACCAAGATGGTTGGGTTTGATGCAAAAATCTTTCCACCAAGAACATGATAGAATCCTGGAGGTAAGTCGATATATTTTAAAAGTTTTTTTTTACTTTGATATATTGTTTTTTGAGCTATTAAACATGACTCATTATCAATGATATTTTATGTTTTGTTGATACTTAATAAAAAGTTTCACATTAGCATTCGTCTGTCAAAATCGTAAATAATACTATTAAAGTGTACTGCTTCAGAAGCCCCTACCCATCTGGTTAATAAATTCAAGAATAAGACGTTGTTTTTGAAACCTATTCATCCTTCCGAAACACCCAAATATTCCTCACATTATTTTGTCATTTAAGTGCCATTCTCTGTAAGAATCAGGCAATGGGTGAATAATGATTGAAAAAACACACGAGTTTGACTTCAAAATACTGTTCAAAATGCTTAATAAGTAACAAAAAATGCATTGGCACTTTTTTTTAAAGTCAGTAATTTGAGATAAATTTTGGTTGAAATGCATATAAAATTTGAATCTAAGGGAGATAACTCTGTCAAGTCACACTAAATTCCTATCAATTTAACAGAAATTTTTCTCCATCCTCTGACACTCGAGACAACAACTTGTGTTTGTTTCTTCATTAGAAGGCTATTTTGAATGACAATTTATTGTCAAAACCGTGTGTTTTTAAAATCATGATTCAAAGTTTTTAAATTTTGCCTGATTCTTACAGAGAACTGCACTTAATAACACTTTATACATGAATAGTCCATATGAAAAACAAACCTTATTAATCTTATTTATTAATTTATTTATTTATTTGTTTATTCATTTATTTGTCAAAGTACACAGTTAACCATATTGGTTACATCTTTACATTTTGTCAAAAAGTATTTAAACATAAAAACATAAAAAAAAAGTAACTAAGTATGATGTTATAACCAAAACATAACCAAAATAGTAATGCAACGTGGAATAAATGTTCTACTCGCTTTGTTCGGAAAACAACCAACTGGCGATCACAAAGCACACTTCTCCTGCTACACTACAACATGGTGCTCTATTAATCAGGATCAGGATCTGTGTTACATTCAGAACTTACAATCGACTTTTTCTGTGTTCTTTTATTTTTGTGTATTTCCACTTTTTGTTCAGTCAATATAAAAACTTTCCCTTCTTGTTGATGTTAAGCAATAAGTAAAGTGTCAAGATAAACAGAAAAATTTTATACAAAAAAAAAAAACGAACGCAAGAAGGCGTTTCTTGAATGAAACAGAAAGTGTGAGGAAAAGAAGCATTCGTTAACCTATTGTTATGTTGAAAATGATTTTGTTATGACATTTTTACTTCCGAAACGAAGATGACACCTTGAAATTTATTTTCATTCTTCCCTATAATTACAGTGACAACAAGGAGGCGGAATGGCAAATATAAAATTTATTTTCATCTTTCTGGCTGCCTTTTCTGTAATATGTGGCACACAAGGTAAGGCTTAAATGTCTCCTACACACGATGAAAAGAAAACATCACAATACATTTCCCCTTGGCATATGACCTCAAGAGAATGCAACATAACTTTAATATTCGAATTAGAAAAAAAAAAAAACAATCTTTCTCATTATTTTTGTTAAACAATACCTATAAGTTATGTTTATTAAGTGATCTTTTTTCAATTAGCAAAATGAACACAGCAATGATAAAACTTCATTCATAAAGACAAACAAAAAAACACACAAATGAAACTAACATAGCAAAAACTTTCAGACAACATAAATGTTTTATCATCATGTTTTATTAACACTTGCAGGTCGACTAACAATTTATTCTGGACCTCTTATACAAGGACAGCCCGCTGTTTTATTCTGTAACATCCCAAACTATGTAACCAGTGGCTTTTGGACAAGAAATAGCACTTCCACCTCTTACTGTCCTCCTCCTCCTGGGGATTGTTTTCCTACTTCACAAGATGGGTACCAGTTCTCAAATAATGCGTCAGGCATAAGTGTATCCATACCAACAATTGACAGGGGTGAGCAACAGAACTGGCGCTGTGGTGTCGTAACTACCGGTGAACAAATAGATTTTCAGGTTGACTATTGGTCAAATGTCTTTGGTGAGTATAATGCCGTAGACAAGAACTTTGTCAGAGGCGGATTCAGAGATTCTTAAAAGAGGGGGCCCACTGACTGGCCTAAGAGGGAGCCCGCTTTGGTCACGCTTCAATGATTTCCTATATATTCAACCAAATTTTTCTGCCAAAAAAAGGGGGGGCCCGGGCCCCCCAGGGCCCCCCCCTGGATCCGCCTATGTTTGTGAAGGTTTGCTGATTTAAACGAAGACCGAGACGACTTTAATAATGAGTTTTCAATCTTAATGCAGAGTTTAAGTGCTTGTGAGGGGTTTCGTCCATGTCTTCAATATAAAATGACAAAAGTACGTTAGGGTTTAGTACACCACATGCACATTTTCATATCGTTTGAACCTTGTTTTATTATATTATATGGATAAAGTCTTATGTAGGAATGGATCACAAATAATCACGAAATAAGTGCAATCGTTTTAAAATGTGCCTATAATACGATATTGGCATGTCTTATCATTATTTCTCGTACGGAAGTCTTAAATGAAGTTGTCATTTTAACATGCATATCAAACCATGACAAAACTTGCATCTTTTTAGAACCACAGTTAAAGAAAATGGAAATATGAAAGAATTAAAACTATTGAAGTACGTTATCGTCTTTTTCAGTTATTCCAACCATGATTGTATATGGATTGGAACAGAACGTTACCCTATCGGACAATACAGATATAACACTGACCATCGACATATCTTCTATGAACCCCGGACCTAATGTTACTATGTATTACTCCAGAAATGTATGTGCAAATTAGGATGAACATAAAAACAATAGATTACAGCTTTCCAAATCATAGGCCCAATAAGTGAAAACAATTACAATTAGCTATAGAATATTGACAAAACCATGTACCCTGCAAATACATCCAAGCTTAAAAACTTACAAACTGGTGGCTTGGGTTGTTTCATTGGTAAATTAAGTTCAAGTGTGATACTAAGGTATTAAGTTTTATTTGAGTCTTTTGCTGTTCGTGCTACATTGTGTACAAATGTGCCACAAAACTTACTCTCCTTGTTTTTTGTTTTTGGTTTGCTATTTTAATCAAAATACTTTAATCCCTCAAAATATGCATTCACCTCATATTATTCTGTTTCTTTTGCAGTCCATGATAGAAATCCTCCCCTTTGAGGTCAGAAACCAAACCGATACAACGACTGTTGACCCAGAGAAGTCATATCGAATAGATGTTGTGATATCTGCCGACCAATTTTGCAATGCTACAATTAGTCCCAGAATTCGTGTCAGTCCCATTGGTCTGGCTGAAGAATTCTCAACAAATGTTTGGACCACTAGCAGCTATATCACTTTTCCCACATGTAAAAGTAAGTGTGTTTAGTAGATGTTTTGTATCTTTCCATGCATGAATCCCATAATATAAGATGCTGTCGTTAGTATGATAGAACCCCCCTCCCCCAAGCATTAAAAATAGGTTTAAAATTCTACTGTTAAACCATCCGAGCATTTGGTCGACATGATCACTTATTGTCATCTTTAGTAATTCTTCGTTTCTTTTCTGTTTTGTTTTGCCTCTGTGTTTATCTTGTATGTGTGTCTTCTTGTAAATATTAGCTTGGTTTGATGTAGTTTTTAAACGATTCATTACAATATAGATAGCATAAGGGGGGAATTGTAAAAAATATGTGAAATATGATGGTTCGACTTGAAGACCTGAACTTGAACTTGAATAAGCTTATCTTGAGCAAATTTTCGATTGTTCTTTTGTTAAGGATCCGATGCTGCTAAAATATTGTTATCACAACATTATAAATTCTAATAAATCGTAAAGTACTTCTATCTATAATACAGACTTAATAAAATCATAAATTTTGAGGTAAACTGAATAGATGAAATAATATTTTGTTGTTAAGCAAACAATGGAATCGAAGTCATGTTATAGGATACTCTAAGCCATTTTATTGCTAAACATATATTTATGCTTAAGTTGTAAAATCTTTTAGGCGACATGTTAATAAATTGGCAACCACGAAAAATCGAAATTCTTAAAAGTTTTATGGCTTGACACTTGAACTTTCTTCTCAAGAATGTGATGTGGTCAAGTAAAAGCAAATTTATGCCTAAACTTTAAGAGGGTTGTAAAATCAATACACATCCGAATATAAATATCACTGTAAGTTTTATTTTCTTGCGACTTTTGATGTACTTAAACAACACCCAAATCCGAATTTGAATTTAAAGTATTAAATCTCAGACAAAATGATAACAAATGCAATTCTGATAACCGAAATTTAACACGTTTGAACTTATTTCGTGTTTACTTCTGATTCAACCAGAATTCATATTGTATCCATATATTAGACTGAATCGATTTTCAATACATATTAGGGAAAGCAAAGCCGAATTTCGGTTTTGCCCCTTTTATTAAGGCTACAAGCTTTATTTGCTAGACTTATTTTCTTATCTTTGATGAAATTGATGCATGAAAAATATAAAGTAGACATGTATGACTTTATATAGTTATTTATGCATTGTAAAGACGCTGGCTAGAGACAATACCACACAGCAACAAATCACCCACGAGTTAATGAACGGAATAATGGAGCTTATAAATAAAATTTGGTTATTCTTTGGTTTTTCACAGATGAAATTACAACAGTTACTGGTTTCGGTACCTCTTTCCAAGCTGACACTATCTCAACCGACCCCATTACTTCTGAGAGGGTTACTTCCCCTGCCAAAGATACTAGTCAGCTGACGTCTGCTTCATCTGGAAAGGAAGTGGAATTAGCCGTGGGAATATCGGTTTGCTGTGTGGTATTGATCATAGTTGCGGGCTATGTCATGATATTGGTAGCTAAAAGAAAACGAAATCAAGATAATTTTGATAATTTTTCACATCAAGACACAAATTCACAATCGTACGTTCCGTCCATTATTGCAAACGAGTGTGTTACTGATTATGATGTTGATTTTGTCAACAAAGTCAAACCTATAAAATCTTCAGATGAAAATTTCACCTCATATCCCGTGGATGTTACAGTCGACAGTTCTCCTGCCATTGCCATAAATCGTGGATTTGTCGACAGTGCTCGATCCGTTGCCCGTTCTGACGTTAGAATCGACGCTTCTGCTTGTGTTCAAGGCTTTTATGGCAACGTTGGAGCAGTCGATACTCCTCGAACTTATGCTGAGAACCAAGGTTTTGCGCACAACGAACGGTCAACTAATTCGTCGCTGTGTTGTGAGTCATTAGAGGAATCTTCGACATATGATGGTGATTCGATATTTCAACAGAAGAATGTTCATCTTGATTCTGGGGACGAGATCTTATTTGTGCTGAAAATGTAGTTCGACATTTCGAGATTTTAATATTTGGTGCATTAATAAAGTCATAATAAATGGAACGAAATGTTTTCTGCAAATGTATATCAATTTCCTTCAAGTTTTATATGTATCTGCATGCTATCTACCTCTACATTATTAAACCTGTATGCACAAAGAAAGATATCTATACTTCGAAAGTTTTGTTATATTAAATTGTTTTATATCTTTAAGTTTAATTTTTATATGTACTAGTATCATTTAAATAGGTCGAGACAAAATCAGTTGACACACACAAAAAAGCGCGAGAAAACCCTCATAACAGGTTGTGTCCCTTACTGCAAACAAATGAAGAAAAAACTTTGCAAACTGATTTCAAATAAAGCATCTATTTGGACATTATTTGATACGCCGCCGAAAAAAAATGACGAATATTACAAAAAATGACGAATATTACACAGTAGCTGTTCATTTAATTTTAGTTCATTTAATTCAGTCGTTTTTCAGTAAACTAAAGAGAACGACAGACAGGCGTACAATAAAAAGTATTAGCAAGCTTTTTTGTATCATTTACTCTCCAAATCATACCTGAATGATATGATGATATGAATGAAAAAGCTTGCTTAATGCACATGGACGATATCCTCGGTGCTGGTTTAAGCTGTCTTTATCGAACTTTTTATTATTTTGGTTTTTGGTCTTTGATTCACTAGCTGCTGATAAAGGGCATTAAAGTATAACAAATTGTACTTTGGTGCTTTGTACATACTTAAATAGAGATCACAAGAACGTCATGGGTAGTCAATATTTTATCAAAGTATTCTCACAGTCCAAGAATGGCATTTGATCTTCTGTTATTTGTCTAAATCATGATTCTGTCTCATAAACATGCTGCGACATTCTCTGTTTTTGGTACGATCTAAGTTGAGAAAATCTCAATATAGCTTTTCGGCTAAAAACAAATTTTGTCCAAACGATCTGCCAAAATTTCGATTGTTACTGCCATGGTTCAAAATGCATGGATTCCAAGTGTCCTCCTAGAGGTTGTACTATGCACATTTGATGAAGCCCACGGACAACAAATTAATAGCAAAACCAATAAACAAACAAAATGTAACACACAGCAAACAAAATTATTTTCTTTATATATATATGCAACAAAGCAAAACAAACAGCAAACAAAGATAGACTAATATATATATATGCAACGAAAGAATCAACACCAACGTTGTAAATGTATTTTGCTTTTAAGTGGCAATAGGATGGATTTGTTGCAACAAACAATTACTTAGAGTTATCAATTTTTATTGTATGTCTTTGTAATGTTGCCTGCAGTGTCTCTTAGGAATACGTAACTTTGCTATATCTGGCAATTTTAAGGAGAAACTTCATTATTACCTACGTCATCCACAGAATAAGCTAATTCCAAGCTGTTAACTTTGAGAGACGAATGAGATACTAAAGCTAATATCCAAAAAGAGAAAGGAATGAACACATGTTGTGATTCTGCTAGAGTTTTTGTTCTTGCTTTTTTTTATTCCCATGGTTATTTGCAAGAAAACGGGCACAATGAAACTCATGATATGAAAGATTGACAACAAGCCATCGAACGTCAAGGCAATCAACTGTTTTCCTCCTTTGTAGATCTTTTGGTTTAAATTCTTGAGTCATAATGTGTTTATGAAATCACATTTTCTTACAGAAAAAGTTGTTTCTACCAATAAAAACATTGAAAAATTGTGCATATAATCTAACATTCCTTAACCACACATGTCAGCAGGAAAGAAGTAAAGGTGTACCAAAGGGGCAATCAATATCATAAAACCGAAAAGACAAAGACAAAATCGGTAGACAAAAAATCATCATAACGAAACAAACCATACAACAACAACAACAACAAACCACACACACATAACAACAAAACCGCATTCAGCAACGTGAACTCAAGTCGAAACGAGAGTGAACTCAGGTGCTCCGGAAGAGTAAGCATTCCCTGCTTGCTATAGCACACCCGTCACGTTGCCAAATACCGATTTAGTGTTGGTCAAATCCGGAAAGGATGACATTACCAAACTCTATGTCAAACCAACATCTGTGCTCATCTAAGAGATAGAAATCCTGTATTTGTATACAAGCACATGATGTCTTCCGTAAAATTTCTTCAGTGATGAAAATAACCTGGGAGCAACGTACCCCTGTGTTAACAATTTACTTGTCAGTCGTGTAGCTATATCGAGGAAGTCGTTATAATCCCCACATGCTCTGGAGTAATGAATCAATTGTGATACAAAAACTCCATATGCTGGAGTGGACGGAATGTTACAACACAGAAAGGGGAAGTTGACTATTGGAAAGTTGAAGTCATCACGTTTGTCAACTTAAATCCTTGAAATGTAGATAACTTGGAATTTTATTTTATTTTTGCCTTATCAATTATTGCTGTATTTGAAAAAAAGACTTACTAGGAATTGTTGGCTTATTTTTTTAGTTAATCTAGTTACTGTTTCATAATTACATTAAACAGGAGCATCAAGGCTGAAGGCTGATGCAGCATTTGGGTACTGTGCTTTGTTTTCCCTGATCGGGGTGTTAATAGGAGGAGGCGTGGTTATTGTTCTGTTCAAGTGTTTGCTGCTCAAAGGCAAACTGTCTTTTGTTGTCATTGGTAAGTTTTAACACAAGTTAGAAAAATCATAACAGGATATGTATGTAATGTTTTGTATAATTTCAACAAGAATGAGCAATGTTATACAACAGATGTCTTCACGTTCAGTTATATAATAGGATATATAAAAAAAATGTTTGAACCCTTTCCTGACACTACGTTTAAAAAGTGTGGGAATTCTTTTAGTTAAAGTGACTGCAATTAGTTCAATTATTTTCATTCCTCTGTAAATTAGGGAACAACAAAAATTATCTGTTTTGAAAACTTAAGAAATAATCATTCAATTCGTTAGAGAGAGACAAACAAAATCAAAGAAATAAAAGACCAGGTTGGTGATTAATCTAAGTTGGTTTAAACTTGGCAAAGGTACATTTACCGCTGAAAAGGGAAACTAATATCGTTTTTCTCTCTTTGCAGAAGATACAGAGGAAACATCAGTCAGACTAAAGTTATATGGCCCATCTTTTGTGATCACATGTCTCTTGTGTTTTGTGATTGCTGCAATAGTAGTTGCCACAGATTGTGGACAAACAGAATGTACTAGTAAGTCATTATCAAATGTTCAATTAGAACAGCTAGGGCATTATCATGATTATTGTGAATTGCATTTTTGGATATTTGAAAATGGAAATGGTTTTTATTGACCTTTCTACTGCTACGCCTTTCATTCTCTATAAACTTGTATTCACTGTGAAAATATTAGCCCACTTTTCTTAATGTCATAATATGAAATAGGCAGTGCCTAAATGCGAGCACAGCATAATTCTGTTCAATAAAAAAAATGATTTCGAATCGATGCAGTCAAACAAGATCTGAAACCATCGTAGTTATTTTTGTTTTGGTTAATTTTTTAGAACGTTCAATTTGGGACGAGATCCTAGGGGCGATTGAACGTTAAATAGAAAAGTAAGAAAAAATCGATTAAAATTTGGTTACTACAAAAAATGTAGCAACTCGTCGTCATCAGAATATTTTTTCTCTTTTTACATTATTAAATAGATAATTTTTGGAATGCGACTAGCACAAAGGGTAATTATTTTCAAATTCACTCCGTTCCTGTAAAAATTTGAGAGCCTTTCATATCAATATCAGCACTAGGCAAATTTTTCGCGGGAACAAATACCGTAGAGCTCTCCGCTCGAGCGGGCACTTCGTGCCCGCTTGCGAGCTGTGCTCGCTATAAATAAACCAATAGAAGAAAATGAGATGTGGAATAAGTGTACGCGACACAACCTACATTATAAACGTATATTTTAAATATCCACAATGGAAAACAGCCAGCAGCCTTCAATGTGACCAGCGGTCGCTGCTCGCTGTTTTTCAATTGGCCCCTGGATTGAAAATAAAATACATATGATTCAAGCCCAATCCCAAAGTGCATTGAAAGACCCTCTTCTTGACAAAAAAAAACAATTAACAAAAATTCGACTAAATACAAACATAAGCTTTGATAAAGATTCCTGGCTTAGGACAGGCACATTAAAATGTGGCGGGGTTAAACTCGTTTTTTGGCGCCAACCTTCCCCCAAATGATAATCAATAACAAAGCACAAACTAACACACAGTAAAAATCAAATCGATAGAAGTTCAATTCAACAAGAGAGTATCTGAGACAAAAGGACAACAGGTAATTAACGGGACGTAAAGATACTCTCTTGAGAACACTCGAAGTTACTGACAGCTAGCTAAGAAGCATCCATCGACTGATGTAAAAAAAATCAAGTATGTCGATTTTAAATCCGACACAACACGTCAAACACTTGATTTGATGATGCATCATCACACAAAACCGACACACTTGACCGCTGTAATGCTCATAAATGACATAAGTATAAAAAGGCAATTAACATTTTAAAGTAAGTATCAAATTATCAATATTTTAACAAAGAAGACTAAATTCAAAGATTTTACTAAAATATCCATTTCATAACCTTTATTTAATAAAGTTTTAAGCCAATTTTGCATTCCCAAGGGATTGTTTTTGAATTTACTTGCTCTATAAACAACATTACCGTAGAAATCTGGATGGGATATTCCCTTTACAATCAAAAGTCGTCGTGTACAGTTAAATTTTCCAATAAGGTATAGATATTTATGATAAAACTTAGTAAACGACTTCACTAATTTGTGGTAACGATATCCTTGTTTTAGTAATTTTTTTGTAATACACCGGTTTTTATCATTAAAATCAGACACACCACTGCAGATCCGAGCATATCTTACCAACTGTGAAATATATACTCCGTAAGACGGAGCAAGTGGTACATCTCCCTCTAGAAAAACTACAAAGCTCTTTCTTTACTACTAAGTTGCTTACCGTTGTATCAGCCATTTTATTATAGTTGTTTTAGTCGTTCTTTTCTACCCACACTTTAACAACGCTCTATATTACTCAGTTGTTGACGTTTCCACAATTTCTAATTTCCAGATCTCAGTGTTGGAACTACAGCTGCTTTCATACTTCCGGGTATGGCAATCCAGCTGTTGTCATTTTTGTTGGTTGTTTACATGTTTATCAAATGCTGCAGAAGAGACAAAAGTAAGAGAGATAAAGAACCTTTACATGTTATATTGTAAGAAACGTTGTGAAAAAGATTTATTCAATAATAACATTGAATAACTTTTTGGTTCAATGAGCATCATAAAATTCTGGAATGTAGCTACAAAATAATGTCTTTTATGTATGGCCATTTTTTGATCATCCTCGTTCTGTAATTTTGTTGTTTTATTTCTTAAAGAAGAAAGAAAAACTAAAGTAAAACAAACAAAGCTAAAACCAGACGACCATGAAGTCAATGATATCACGAAAACACATACAGCAAAGTTAATTTCGAAAGAGAACCCAGTCGCTCCGGAAGAATAAGCAGTTCCTTCTTCATGATAACAACACAATGGTAGTGTCGCGACAAATGTTTGGAATTCATTGAGATATTCTATATGTATAGCACTTTCCTCTATGTTTATTACATTTTAGCCTTGTACATTCGAAGTTGGGTTGTTTCGTTTAATCTATAATTTCTTTTTTATTCAGATGGTGTAAAGAAAATGGAAGAGTAAGTTTATACTTTGCCATGTTTAAGCATAACCTTTAGTCGGACGTAAGCATTAGAATATCCAAATGAGTGAAAAGAAGGAACGACAAGTACAAAGCATACACACGGCTCACAAACCGCATTGTTGCCTTGAATGATTGAAAGCAAAAATCAAAGCGCTATTAAAGCGTTTAAAAGCAGAGCTAAATCTAAGCACTAAAAATAAAGAACGAAACATAGCACATCAGTTTTGTTTGTTTCCTCCGCACAATTACATATATGTTAAGAAATCTGTAATTTAGCTCCGCCCACTTGATCAAAGGTCAAAGGTCAACAATGCTTAAGTATTGATACACGTTATGTAGTGCACATTTATATCGCATATATGTTGGAGTATAAATATGTACCTCTTATTTAAGACAATCCGTATAACATTTAAAATACAAAACACGATTAATGTTCTTTAATAGATCCTCTGGTAGCAATATTGACTGACCGATTTACCCTGTCTAGACGAAAAAAAACGCGAAAATCATATAGCTATATGACTCCATAAAGCTCTTCCTAAAAACAGTGTTCCAATTGCTAATTTTGACAAAAGGACTTCAAGAGAATATAAAATAAATTAATTCAGAATGCAACAAAATAGAATCTTGGACAAGACATGTATAACTGTTTGATTTCTCTAATTACTCGTAAACTTTGTTTGTAAACAGAGTGATTGGCCTTTTTTCGTAGATTCAACTTGCATTGTACGTCAAAAAATTTGAAGTTGACACTGTTTGAATTTTTTTTAATTTCATTGGTGTGTTAAATTTTTTAACAGAAAGTCTTTGAAATGATAAAGTTAGGTTATTCTATTTTCAGAGACCGTGGGTCAGACAAAGCTTCCCATTTGAGGTCTGTAACAATCACACCATCGGCTATTGATGTGTAGGTATTAATAAAGAAAAAATAGCAAAGACATTTTTTTAAAATAAATGACTAAATCTCTAACTGTTTTTGTAAGAGGGCGTAAGCTGTTTTTAGGTGCAGATTTGAGATCTTAGTTTTTCTTTAAAGAATGGTGTGTTCTGTTCAATTATTAGATACATTAAATTTCAATTCTAATTACAAGCCAACATCAAACAAACGTGGTCGGTTAACTACAGTCCCTGTATAGTAAAAGCTTCCCAATCTATAGTATATGGGGGAATGGGGAATGGGGATGGGGATAGGGATGGTGAATAGTACATGGTATATTGGGAATAGTATCGTGTATGGGGATGGGGATAGTAAATACGAATGGTAAATGTGGAATGGGGATGGTAAATGGTATCTCGTATTTGATTGGTTCATTGAATGGTAAATGGGGAATGGGGATGGTAAATGTTATTTTGAATTTGAATACTCCATTTTTAAATAGTAAATTTATATTGGAAATGAAAATATAAATCTTAATTTAAACATTCAATATTTTAAATATAGAAAATATTTTATTATAAGAAATTCATATGTAGATACTGGCTAATAAAAAAATATAAATAAAATGTGCACAAGTTACCGCAAAGTTCAGGATCAAATTAAATGACGTACATAATGAAATACATGCAACTCCTTAAATTAAATATAAAGTAAAGACTACTATTTTAATATTTCTTTCTAAATTGTTTAAAGATATTGGCTGATGAAAATATAAATAGACTGTACACAAGTTACATGTACAAGAAAGTTCAGGATCAAATTCAATGACGTACATGTATGTTGTTTTGAATTACGGCCGTAGATCTCTATGGACATTGCTAACATTGTTCATATAATTATATTATTAATAATTCTAGAATTAATGAAATCAAACTCCTTATATGAAATATTAAATAAATTAATAAAAATAAATACTTAATTTTTAATATTTCTTTCTGAATTGATTATTGATACTTGCTGATAAAAATACAAATAGACTGTGAAGAAAGTTCAGGATCAAATTTAATGACGAACATGTATGTTGATTTAAATTGCGGCACAAGATCTCTATTGAAATTGCTTACATTGTTTTTGATATATTATTAATAATTCTAGAATAAATGAAATACAACTCCTTTTAAATTAAATATTTAATAAATAAATAAAAATAAACACTATATATTTGAATATTTCTTTATAATTTGTTTATAAATTTATAATTAAATTAATAAGTCGATTAAATAAGATTGTTGACAATAAACAATGGCATTGTGGGTATGGGGAAAATTTATGATGCATGGGGAATGGAATGGTAAATGGGGATGGGGGTGGTAAATAGTGTATGGGGATGGGGATTGGTATGGTAAATGGTGTATGGGGATGGGGATAGTATATGGTGTATGGGGATGGTATATCGTACAATGGTAAATGGGGAGAGAGGGAAGCTTTTACCATACGAGTACTGTAAGCATGCTAAAGGCAAAATTTTCAACAATAATTATTTCTCTCTTTAGTGTCACGAATGCCTCTTTTCTTTTGCAGAAATACTTCCGGTACATTTTCGAAGGAACCAGGTTTTGTTCATGGCGATGTTGCAAATTCTAGAAAGTTGAGTTTTCAATCTGAAGATAGTGTCAAGCTTAAAACTGATCGGAAATTCATAAGTAATTTGAATAAAGAGACAAAGCCTACGTCTAGGACAAAAACATTTAGTGAGTCAGAAGCAAGCATAGATCTTGCTTCGGATCGATCTTTTGTTGGAACAGGGAGGTCAGAACAGAAAGTCAAAGTTGAAAATGATCATATAGTAAAAGAAAATCAAAGAAATCGCACTCAGAAACCAGGTGACAGCGGATACAATTCTACTAACCAAGAAAACAGTAAAAAGGCTGATTCAGATCTTGAAAGGCGACTCGCGCCTAGACCGGAAGTTTATAGTCCAGAACCCGTCCAGCAGCTTCAACAGGACGAGATTTCAGACGAAGATGACGTTTCGAGTGACGAGTCAATTAAAGATGGCGGCTTAAGTCCAGATATTTATAGAAAAGATCATGTTTGGAGCAATTCAGCTCGTGATGATGCAACAAGTACTCCTCATTTGCTCACAAACGGACATATTGCAAGTTTCAGAAGCAACAACCAATCAAAAGTCACAATAACACCAGAAGACAATGCCTCTTGCATTATATCAGTACCAACTGGTGATGATCACGAGGTTCTAGAAAGTGCTGATTCTTCAAGTGACGAAGATGGCGCAATGCAAGGAACAACAGAGCAATCGGGAGGCAAGAAACGATCAAAGAAAAAACGCACAAAGAAGAAAGGTTGGAGAAAAAAGAAACAAACTGTAGTTTCTCCAGAACAACCTCCAAATAAAGACGAAAGCGCTAAAAAGAAGAAAAAGAAAAAGTTAATAAAACTTAAAAAGTCGAAAAAGTAAAGGATAGGGTAATGATCGATAAAGATATCTTTAAATATGACTGTGGAATCGTTAGCCAAAAGCTTTTAGCACCGAATCAATAGAAAAAAAGCAAAAGGGAAATAATTATTGCGAATTTCAAATGTGGATACATTTACATGCAGCTGTATATTAAAATGTATGATTGTATATAATGACGAATATTTATTTAACAATTTAGACATTTCTTGTTATAATATAATAAAGGAATAAAACTATAATATCGGATAACGAATGATTAAACAAAATGAAAAAAAAAAATATACATTTTGTAAATGGGTAACTATAAATGCGTAATAAATGTACATGAAGCAACGTCCATCATTCATAATTTCAGTTTCATTCATATATTCCCCACGAAAAAACAACTGCTTTGTCCTTTGATCAAAACAGCTCAACTACCCACTCTGTTGAAATATCACACTGTATAACCGGACAGTACGCGATCACAGAAGTTGATCACTGTCCGGTGGAAAAATCCTAGTTGTATGTTATTTCCCCCCCAGATTTTTGTGGTTTTTAGGCTGTATGAACACTCTACAATATCGATTAGGAACAAAGGTAAGTTAATTATGTACCTTGCTCATTTATGGAACTTTTTAACATTTCTTTTTTGTATTCTGGACAATTTAAAATGTTAAAAATTTTCGATTGATCATCAGTGTGTGAACATTTTTTCCTTCACCACTTAGCACATATTTGGAATTTACTCACAAAAAGCAATGATTTTATTAATATTTTTATTATCATCTCAAATGGCAATTGATAGACTCTTTACTTTGACAATGTAAAAAAACAATTTTGTTTTAAACATCAAGTTTTGAAGTTTTGGCATAACCGTTTACTGTCCGATTAATTGGTCGTTTATTTTTTGTGGGTGTCCGATTAATTGCCTGCTTTAAATCCTTAAGGTTTGAATAAAAAAGTTATAATTTCAAATTTCATGTATTCCTCATTCTTTTACAGCTTAGGTAAGTTGCTTATTAAAAGGCTTATGGATATATTTTCATATTTTATGATAATTTATGTCGTAGTGTATTTTGTTCATTTATTTATTTTACAGAATAAATGTGAGAGCTCAAAATAGTCTCTACTGTTGGATTCGGAAAAAAAAACATGCAGCAGTGTTCATCTAATAACATTTTATAACAAAATGAAACCCCATTTAACAAGATAATAAAAGGAAGGGCTCTCTGAGCACTCTGGGCCTGCTTTTTGCATGTCACTTGTGTATGACTTATTAATGCAAATGTCAATATGGTTCATAAGGAGTTTTCCATTGACTTTGGAATCTTTTGAAACAAATCTTCTTATCACATGGACAACCAGTGTACTGAGATATCTGAGTCATTGAATTTTCTCTTACTTGTATTCACTTCGAAGAACATGCTCAACACAGTAAAGGGCCCGTAATGGCCCTGTCACACTATAACGTTTTAGCAAACGTGTGCCGAACGTTCGAATAATTTTCTAACACGTTGGAACACGTTGGCAGTCGCTGTAAAAAGTTTCACAAAATATCTGGGTGAACGACCACAAAGCGTCAGACTAACTACCTGCAACGCATGACAAACTTATCTATAGCGTTTGTCCGGTGTACTTGACGATTGTTTAGCGAAAGTGTGACGACTGCAGAACGCATTCATAACGTTCGTCCAACTTATAATTTTTGCTCTTGGTGAGGAGACCCAGGAATTGTGTTCTTTTTACTTTAGTATCATTTCACAATAGCCTAAATAGATCTATTGTCTGTCTAAAATGTATTAATGGATTAATTAATAAATATAAATACATGTAAATTTAGTTTCTTTATAAAAATATTGGTTTTCGGTGTTCTGGTAATATGAATGTATAATTATTCTAAAGCCGTTTTTTTTAAAACAATAGTGATGATTTTGCTTTCTGTCTAAAAGAATAAAATATTTTAAATTTGATATGTCCATAATATATTGAGAGGAATGCATGCGCTAGTTAGCAAACTGTTAAATTCTCAAATGAGTAAAGACATGTAAGAAATACCGGTCTGAAGAGTTTGCCTAGCATCCTTTTTACTGCACTTGACTAATCCTAAATGATTGCCGACAGCATGACGGATGTCCTTGATAGAGAAGAACGCGTGCGCTTAATGAATATTAAAAATGCACATTATTTCAAATGAGTATTGAAGATAGAATGTCGTTACTCGTTGTATTTGAGTATTTTGTTTACCAAAAACATTAACCGACAGCACGACGGGTGTATTACAATTTGCAAAAATTACTTTCCATTCCAGGCCATCTAAGTTATCTTCGTTACATTACATTTTTTTCTTGGCTTTGGTCATTATTTTTTTTGTAGATAGATTTTTTCAGGTTTGAATAATTATTTTAAGCTTGAAAAATTGACTTTCCCCCTTGTAATTCAGTTTTACTTATAAAATTCTGGGGTTGATGCGTTACTCGTTCGTTACAATGATGCTCTGTGCGCTCTGTGCACGTTTTAAACACGTTAAATAAGTTTTTGGTCGTTAGACTGACGCTAGACGTGCGGAAGACTATCGTTAGACTGACGTTATACGTTCGTTTAATATGATCGGCATTCAAAAACGCATTTCGACGTGTGCAAAACTACTTCATAGCGTTCGTCAGCGTGTGTATAACGTCCTGAAAACTTATGCCTAACGTTGGCGAACGTCGGAAATTTTCAGCTTGTTCAAAATTTTGCAACCCACTCGACGTTCACCAATGCACGCTGACGTTCGCTAACGTGTTTGTAACGTGTTCATAACTTATACAAAACTTACGCAACGCACACCAGCGTGTTCAAAATATATTCTAAAACGTCGACACGCGTTGGATATTTACGTTATATTGTGACAGGGCCACATTTTGAAAAGAATTTAGATCAAGATCATGGACGTAATGGAGCTGTCATCTGTTGGTAAATCCATATCTCATATTAATAATCATAATAATAAAAAGCTTAACTATGATTTGAGTTCGTTTATGAAATTTGGTTAGCCTTAGCGACTGTGGTTGCAGGTTATCACGAAAGGTTTCTTTTACAGCCTCGAATCTATAAACTCGCTCATAAACGGAATTATGCCGGCTATGGTTAATGCTGGAAATCGGATGGCAGTTTTTTTTTTTGCCCTGTTTTTTTTTTTAAATCGTACACCGTATGTTTATTGGACTGCCTTAATATGCGTTAATCATTGCTGGTTAGGTGTATGCACATAGTCCATAAAAATAAAAATTACAACAAAGTTCCAGACTCTACAGTTTTCTAAGTCTTACGCGCGTTTCGTCTATTCAAGACTCATCAGTGACGCGTTGTTACAGAGCTCTACCAAAAAATTTTAAAATGCCAAACACTGTACGAAAGTTAAGAGTGTGACCAAAAATACCAAACTGGATTACAATTCACGACTATTTGATGATCTAGGGTTAGGAAGAACTTTAGGATTTAGACAATTTTAAACTTTAAACGCATGAAGCTTTAAACTCATGAAACGGATAATTTATAGATTTGACGTGTTCTTAACGTATAGCAACAAGAAAAATATCAAAGCAGAGTGGAATACAAGCCGGAAATTTGGCAACGCTGTAAATATGCATAGTTCAACGAGTAACCGCTCACCAGCAATGTTTGAATAAACAAGTTGAAAGATTGACATACCATAAGTATTGAAAATAAAGAACTTTAAACTATAAAACGTTCGAACAGGGAAGCCAAATCCAGCAGTCATAGACTCTTTTGATATCGACCTAGTATACATTAGTCTACTCCATTCCAAAACCATTAAAACTGACCGCGTTGTGTAATTCGGTATATGTCTTTAAAAGCGAATGTCTACACCATTTGACTTTGTCCTTGAATTCATGTTCAAGTTCATGCTTAGGCCGTTTACACTAGGTTTTAGTTGGATGCCTTCATATCTCAAGAATTAAAAGACTTTGATAGATGAATATTGCTATGCCCATGCATGTTAATCAATTGTTGACTAAATCTGAATCCCTCTTGGATTTCAGCCAAATACTAGTAAGCTAACCTTACCCGAAGGCTATTGCCATCACTTGGCGTCCGTCGTCGTCGTCGTCCTTAACTTTTCTCTGAAAATCTTCTCCTCCGACACAACTGAAGGGATTGCTTTGAAACTGTGCACACTTCATTTATGGGATGTCCTCTACCGAGATTGCTCAAATGGTGACCGCCGTCCAAACAACATGGTCGCCGTTACTAAAAATAGACCAGGGAGGGTCACACTACTGTTTTTTGCTTGTATTTAAGAGATAGATGAAATCTGATGCCACGCTGCTGCTTCAGCATCAAAAGCTCTACAATAGTCTTCATTGAGTCGAAGTTTTCAGATGACCCCTTATAGGAGTTACGGCCCCTTAAAGGTGAAAAATAGCATTTTTCATGTGTTTGGCTTACAGAATTCAAACTATTACAGATAGAGAAAAGCTGTTACTTGCTTAAATGCTCAGCTCATAAATCTCTAAAAAAGTCTCTATATGATCGAAGTTGTCAGATGACCTCTTATAGGGGTAACGGCCCCTAAAATTGCATTTTTTTCATGTTTTTTGGCCTATAGAATTAAAACTATAGCAGATAGAGAAAAGCTGTTGCTTGCTAAAATGTTCAGTTCATTTAGCTCTCCAAAAGTTTTAATAAGGTTGAAGGTATCAGATGTCCCCTTATGGGAGTTATGTCCCATAAAATAACGTTTTTTTCATGATTTGGGCGTTTGGCCACAGAATGAAAACTATAGTAGAAAGAGAAAAGCTGTTACTTGCTTAAATGTTCAGCTCATTTAGCGCTAGAAAAGTCTTTATAGGGTCGACATCAGGACCAGGTGAGCGATTCAGGCTCCTGGGAGCCTCTTGTATATATTTACATAAAGCAGCACACTTGAAGTGGTGTGGCCACCTGAAGTTCATCTGATTTGAGCAATATTTAATGTTTCATTCTGCAGTAACAGTTTGTCGATCATAACTATTTGTAACGAAAATGAGGCATATACATGTATATAAAACCTTAGAACAGTATATCAACTCTATATACATATCTTCATTTGCAAAGTTTGTCAAGTCGGTTAGATTTTAAGAGAAAGGCCAACTTTTCAAATCTGAGATTTTACATACATGTATACTAGTAATATTGCTTGTTTTTTTCTCCAAAATTTTCAATTAATTTATACCAATTCAAAGCTTAGATGAATGGTCACATGTTTATATTCGATAACTTGCTTGAACGGATTGTTTTCCAACTTAGAGAAATTACAAAAAAAGTTCTTTTTTTAGTAAATCTTAATCCTCAATATACATACATGTATGTAGCAATGTAATCTTATTCCAATACTTTGTTTGGATAAGCTAATACTTTTTATATGTGTTCCAGTTTTTTACAATCATTTTGTTCTAGCTGTATAATGGCTAGTAAGAATATTTGTCTTGTTATTGCTACATTGAACCCAACAATTAATCGGACAGATAGATATAACTTTCTAACAATTAATGATTGTGTACAGTGGCAATTAGTCGGACAGAGATAGAGTGAGCAGTGCTCTTACAAATCTGGTTATTATAAACAATCAAAACCATTTTCATCAAATAATTTGACACAAAAAGATTTCCTATTTAAACAGCTTTAAATGGAGATGCAATGCACTATTTCAATGTAAGTGGTTCACTCATAATTTGTTGTTTCTTTCGCCGCAATGAGTTTCCATTGTCAAAAATATCAATGATTAAACCACTTTTTTCGAAAATTTAAATCATCTACATTATATATTGATAATCTAAATAGTGATAATTAATAATGTAAACTAATTGTACGCTTCAATTTTTTCTTAAAATGTAGTTTCGTTTGAATAAGGGCTTAAATTCATGGCCAAATCATACATTTTTATTAAATCAACTAGGATTTTACCACCGGACAGTGATCAACTTCCGTGATACGAAAAAGGGACAGGTATCGAAAATCTGCGCTATAATCAAAAAGTGATAGAGATGTTCTGAGGTACAAACAGCAGAGAAACAAGGTTAATAATCTTAAAAAGTCGCGGAAGATAAGTTTGAACAAAACTTAGATAACTTAATACTTGAAAATGTATCTACACCCAGAACGTATTGGAAACTTATGAAAATGCTTTTAAAATCCTATAAAGGATCGACGGATATTCCCCCGCTCAGGGATATAACACTTGGTACAGATACTGAAAATTATGTTTTTGAAGAAACTGAAAAATGTGAAGTGCTGAATAATTATTTTTCATCCATTTCTAAGGTCGATGACCAAAACCAACTTCCACCACCATTCGATCAAAGAACAGAAAATTATATTGATAATATTGAAATAGAACAAAGTGAAATTGTTGATATTTTAAAAATTTTAAAACCAAATAAGGCATCGGGTCCAGATATCATAAGCCATAGGATGCTAAAAATATGTCCTTAAAAAGTCTCAGTACATCTGCAAATATTGTTTAACAAATCGCTCCGACAATGTAAATTTCCATCTAATTGGAAAATCGCATCAGTGGTCCCTATCTTCAAGAAAGGTGATCAGTCTTTGCCATCTAATTATCGTCCTATATCACTGATAAGCTGTGTTGGGAAAGTGATGGAAAGGATTGTTCACAAACATGTCTATAATAATCTTTTTTCTAACAATCTTCTTTATGAATATCAGTCAGGTTTCCTTCCAAAATACTCTACGGTTCATCAACTGCTTGAAATGTATAACTGTATACTTAACTCATTAGAGAAGAAAGAAATTAACTGTTTCGTTTTCTGTGACTTTTTTTTTTTATAAAGTCTGGCATGATGGTCTCTTGAAGAAACTTAAAGCATATGGAATTAAAAATAATCTTTATCTGTGGTTCGAAAGCTATCTAAAAGCAAGAAAGCAAAAAGTTGTTATCCACTCGTCTGAGTCACCCTTAAATAATATAACAGCTGGTGTACCACAAGGACCAGTCTTAGGACCCTTATTGTTTATTATCTATATTAATGACATTGCACTTAGATTAAAATCTTTGTGTAGGCTATTTGCTGATGACACATCGTTTAACTATTACCATCATGACCGAATGCTTATTAAAACGGTTATTGATCATGATTTGCAAGAGTTGGACGAATGGTAAAAAAAATGGCAGATGTCATTTAACCCAAACAAAACTGAAATTGTCATTTTTTCGAACTCAGATGTAAACGATATAAATTTTAATCTAAATGATATTCCTATTCCTATATCAGATAGTCATAAACACCTGGGCCTAACATTTAGCAGTGATGCAAAATGGAACATCCATGTTGAAAACATCGTAAAAAGCGTTTCAAAACATCTTAACGTGCTTCGAAAATTAAAATATCAGTTAAGTCGTGACAATTTGGAAAGGTTATATCTAGTTTTTATAACACCATTGTTGGAATATGCATTAGAAGTTTGGGATAATTGTGGTGCTGGCAATGCCTCAAAATTGGAAAATTTACAATTAGAGGCAGCACGTTTAGTAACAGGGCTTCCTCTTTTTACAAAATTAGAAACATTATATAGAGAAATTGGTTGGGAAACTTTGGCTAATAGACGACTCAAACGCAGACTAAACATGTTTTATAACATCCAAAACCTTGATACCCCAAATTATCTAAATAGACTTGTACCTCCTAAGGGGCAAACACTGAGTGCATATCCACTAAGAAATGGTGAAGATATAATACTTCCATTTTGCAGGCTGTCGATTACTTCGAACTCTTTTATTCCAAATACAATAAGGCAGTGGAATAGTATTGATCCAAGTGTTCGAAAAGCACCCTCTATTGGTGCCTTCAAGAATGCCTGGAAAGCATCCGGTCTAACCAGTATAGAAGTCCCAAAAACATTTTTCATATGGTCCATGAAAACTCAATATAATTTTAACACAACTTAAATGCTCTGCCTCCTTTCTTAATTATGATCTTTTTAGAGCAAACCTTGTTGTTAACCCTGTTTGCCGATGCGGTTCCCCTATCGAAAACAAGCAACATTACTTTTTTGTATGTCCTCTATATAACAATGACAGAACTCAACTTTTAAATAACCTTACTTGGCTTCCGAATGGAATAAACATTGATATTAATACGCTTACCCAAGGATGTAAAAAGCTATCATACGATGAAAATATTCTCATTTTTAGAAATGTTTTTGAATTTTTTAAACGATCCAAAAGATTTACAATTACGTAGATTTTCTTAGTGGACAATCATCTCATCAGCACTTTGTCTTTTTTTCTCTCTCATTCACTTTTTCTTTCTTTTTTTGTGAAATTTCATTACCTCTGTATTCTTCTATCGTTGTTTATTATGTGCTTATAGCTCGTAAATTTGATTTCTTTTCTATTAAATTTAAAATGCACGATCTTGTACCTTATTATATAGTTCATTGTAATGTCTCTCATTGTATTGCGGAGAGGACTTTCTAAGTATGAATTTACTTGTGTCCAATCCATTTTGTTTTATTACAAATAAAATATGTTTAAACAGTCCGATTTCCACCGAAAAGAGAACAAAAGAATTTACCTCTTCTATCAAACGAGGTAGAAAAGTGCTATTGGGTTGTTTACGCTGTTGTCAAGACCTTTAAAAAGCTATTAAACGACACTTTTGGACAAAATTGTTCTTAAATAAGGATTAAACATTTATTTCTTAACTTACATACGAAATATTACGACCGAAAATGGTTTACGTTTACAAATATTTTTACTTTTGTGTCAAATGGGGGGTGTTGTTATTTACTGTTACACTTTTTTGCCCGTAACAGGAAAAATCTACAAAAAATTCCAATTACACAGTAAATATTTTTTCATAAATTGATGCTACAGTCAAGGTGGCACCTCAAACATTTGAAGAGATACGTAATTCTAAAGTTGGATCTTTTTTAGTGCCTGTGTTATAACTATTTACCCAAACGAACACACCCGTCCTTGACATTGCGATAAGTAACAAAAAAATGCTATCTATTCATTACAACATTTTTCGTTAACTTTATAAAATTAGTTTCATTAAATTTGTATGAAAATTGAAAAAATAAAACATATTTTCATTAAAAGAATCAAAAGGATATCTAATTTTATTTTGAGTCACGAGGATTTGACCTACTTAAATACAAATCAAAATACAAAGCCAATTCTTGTTGATCTTTGATCGCTTTATCCAAATTAATAGAGAACCGGTTTTATATAAGATTGATAAACAAATTGAATGATAAGTACCCGTTAAGAAAACAAAAACAATGTATATCGCTTGAGTAGCAACACAAACTGTTTTATATATAAAATATAAACGAATTGGATCATAGTAATATTATAAATAAGTTAATTTGTTTTAATGTCTTAAAGCTGTACAAATTTGACGGCTTTTGCATATTCCACGCCTCCCCCTTTTCAAAGTCATTTCAAAACTTCCATGCAGTTAACAAGTTTTCTTTTCAAGATCAACAGTGGTAGTTTCAATTAGCCTCAACATCTTCATAATTTCAGGGAAAACAGTCGCACAAATTTAATTCTGAACAATATATTTTATCTTTTATCATGGCAATGTCGGATCCAGAGGGGGGATTATCGGGGTTTTTAATCCCCTTTCCATTGAATAAGTTTGCGAAATTGACCCTGAACCCTCCTCTTGTCCTCGGTAGACTATAAGCGGTAACCACCCTCCCCCAGCTGTGAATCAATTCTGGATCTGTCCCCGCAACAAAAGTTTTCCTATCCAAATATTAAAATTAAAAGAAAAACGATGCATGAAATAGAATTTAGATAATAGATGGAGGTAGTAAGTCTGCATTTCAAAATTATGTAAATTATATCTCTGTTATTTCTTTTGCGCAATGTTACATATCTATAAAAACCTATCAAACGCACCACTTGTACTTGGTCAAATATAACATTAATTCCCCTGAAATTACTTGACTACGGGCTATTCAAAAGTGTTACACTTTTTTGCCCGTGTACATAGAATTTTTCCAACTAGCTGATTTGGTATCTTTTTGTATTCGCAATTACTAAACCGAATGTGTAGGTGGCACCCATGGAAATAAATACACTGGAATTTTTTAATAAAAACAGAGTATCAGTTCCGCTTGGCCTTAACGACGTGTTTGTGTTAAAAATATGAATCTCTATCGTTAGGTATGGTGATTTAGATTGTATTCATAGAGGCAAAAATATGTCTAGACCTTACCTTTTAAATTACAAGTCGCTTAATCCAACACATGATTTTTAATCGCACATTGTATAAGAGTGCATCTCACCTTAGCGTTATGTATTTTTAAGGTACTATTTTTAACCTTTTTACAGGAGAGTGAAAAAATAGGGCAGATAATTTTTTAACGGTGGAAAACGGACTGTAAACTAAACTTCCGTGATCGCTTACGGTTATACACTGTGAATATAGGATGAGTCAAACTTTTCCACTTGATTTCGAATGACAATATACAAGTAGCCGCCACAAAGAATGCAAAGTGAAATTATAATCGATTGTAGAATCAATAAATATTATTCCGTCCGAGACGTTAAAAAGCGAAACTTATTCCTACACCGAACCAGTAACCACGGACCAGCAAATTAATTTAATAATTCCAAAAGAAATCTGTTTATCTTTGATTATGATTAATGGTAACTGCATTTTTTTCTATTAGAGAAGCAAAGAGGCACCAATGGGGCATTCAAGTGTCAAAAGTCCGAAGGGGCAACGACGAAACCGGTAAACACGAACAAAACAGCACGAAGAAACACAAAACAATTAATAACGCGAACTCAAGTCGCGACAAGAGTGAACTCATGTGCTCCGGAAGAGTATGCGGTTCCTGCCTGCTATATATCACACCCGTCGTGTTGCTAATTTCCAATTCAGTGCGTCAAATCCGGTAAAGGAAGACAAAACTAATCTCTACGACAAACCAACATCTGCACGAAATCCCATATTTGTCTACGAGTGCACGGTGTCTACCGTAAAATTTCTTGGTGAAGACAGCAACCGTGGAGCAACATAACCCTGTGTCAGCAATTTCTGTGTCAAACGTGACGCTCTGGCAAGGTAATCGATGTAATTCCCGCAAGCTCTGGAGTCAGTAACAAATCAACTGTGATACGAAGACTCCATAAGCAGGAGCAGACGAAATGTTGCTACACAAAAAGAGGGAAGTTGACGATTGGAAAGTTGAAGTCATCACATTTGTCATAGAGTTTTGTTGAAAGTCCTCCTTTAGAGTCAATTTCGAGACTGTAGATCTGAAATATGAAGCAGACTTCCTAGAATCCGTTGTGTTCTTTATCTCAAGCTCCTGGGGATATATATAAGATGGAGAAAGTGACCAAATTGAGAATTGTCTACTGAAAGGACATCATCAATGTAACATAACGTGAGGTTGAAAGAGAGAGCTAGTCTACGATCTTTTTTGTCTATGAGAGATTGTAAGAAGTCTGCTTCCTATGAATGTAGAAACAAATCAGCGAGCAAAGGTGCATAAGGTGAAGAATGCGAAACTTCGAAAAGTTTATCCAATGTATGTGTTTGATCTCCCTTTGACCACTAACCTTAACATTAACCAGATATTGTCCCATGTATTTTGTACTTGAGATGTCTTAAATTTATTTGGAGAATGAAATTATTCTGTTTTATTATAACCTTCAAACTAAGGTACTCTACATACATGTAGCAAAGTGGTTGTACTTTCTCTAGAAAAAGTTACGAAAATTTTGTTGCAAACAGCCGAAGCTGCAGGCTAGCATAAGTTGGTAAACAAGAAGTATAGTAAAGAAAAAAAGATACTAGCACAATTAACTCAGCAGAAAAAAACTGTCAGCAACAGCACCCTCGCCACCGCCATATCAATCTGAAGATTTTTTTTTTACCAAGAAAGTGCACATTTTTATCACACTGATTATATATGTAAAAGTTTCATGAAAATCCATTGAGGCGTTTCGGATAAGAGATCGGTTTCCATCTTGTGGTATAATGCTTTACTCTGTAGTATATAAGAAACCCCAACATTCAATCTAAACATTTTTTTAGAATAGAAGGTACGCATTTACATAATGTCTTGAAGATTATGTAAAAATTTCATAAAAAATAGTTCAGGGATTTAGGAGGAGTAAGGGATGGGAACCCAGAGGTGTAACTGAAGGACGGACGGAAGGCAAACTCCTCACAGTTCCAGTTACCGTCCGTAACGTTCCGTACCTATTTTTGTCGGGAAGGATAAGCCTACTGCGAAGGAGTTTGGACGGAAGGTACGCTCTTATCACTATTCCGTGTCCCATTTTTAAGCGGGAGTATAAGTACTGAACAGAGATAATTAATCACAAATATACGAGAATGAACGACGAAAATAAGGCAATCACACACTGGAGAAACTGACGAGGGACGCATCTACAGAGTATATCCCCTGTATGAGTTATACTTTTGAGTACTTTCTGAAATTTCAACTGCTACTAGAAGACACATATAAAACATCCTTTAATCTGGTCCATTGAGGAGTTGTTGATATAAGAAATAGCCCCTTTTAATTTAATGATTCAGTCGAAGTTTTTCTATGAAAAAAGGAGTTTCACATCTACATTTTCACACAGATTGTGCAAAACTTTCACTAAAATCCATCATGTGTGTGTTTATGAGAATTTACGGATAAGAGATAAGTACCCAATCTTGTATTTTTTAAATAGATGCTTAAGGTGCACATCTATATAATGTCACAAAGGTTGTCTGAATTTATGAAAACCAATTGAGCAGTTTAAGGGGAGCTGCAGACGGATGGACACTCCTATCACTATATAATCATATATACACTGTATTTCAGAGGAAAATTTTAGTTATTTTTGTCGAAAAACGGATGCCTTTATTTTCGCGTGATTTATTTTTTTGTGGTTTCATCTTATATTAATATTGTTGTCAAGTTACTCTTTGATATGGTAGCGTAAGAGTCAATGTGTGGTACGAAAAAACACTGCTTTTTTCGCACCGCACATTGACTCTTACAAAATATTGATAGAGGGGAGCAAGTCCATGTGGTCGCATAATATAATTTGCGAGTCCTGATGTTTGCCGCGAATATAAAAAAGCAACATATTTAAACTACCGTGACTATCTAAACTCCCCCCACCTTCAATAAGACAAAATGAATAGTGCTAAAAAATAAGTTAAGAATAACATCGCGAAATTTGTTTGTTCTTGTTGTCTATGAAGTCCGAATATTATGTTTTTTTCATATTTAATTTTCAGAAAACTTACCATACACCCCCGCATACACCCCAGGCTTTTTTTCACGTCACTGTTGAAACATAAAATACTACCCGGATCTTAGTTTTTAATGCCCGGGGGTTACATTACGATTAAGTATGACCATAAAAGAAGGGTGTGTTTAGTTGGGAAATTTGTATTGGTTGATTAATCAAGAAAAAGACATTTCATTGGATTGTGATTTTTTTTCGCGCCTTTTCAGAAGAGCGCAGTCAGTGAGCTCTTCGTCTTTGTCCAGGACGACCGACATTATTGACAGATTGAAAGATTAAGAAGTTAAAAGTTTTGTCATCAATTCGGTAATTATTTCAATACACTTTATTTGCTTGGTTTATATTCATGAACTTCCATTTTTGACAAAAATAAATAAGTGATGATAAAAAAATTCTGTATATTTTGCTGGTTTTTCCTTGGTAGTTTAATAAAATTTCACTCAATTGATTGATGAATGGTTTTCGGTATTATCTTAAGAATTTGAAGTAAATATGTTTTTTTATTGATTGTAATCATATTGATAAAATTTGTGGAATGGTCATTATAGAAAGCATGTGTTTCCCATGATATAACAGTATAATAATTACAATGTACACCACCTGTCAAATTTGAAAGCACGTCTGTGTCCATTTCTAATAATCTATGCTCGAATTATTGTAATGATAATGTGGAGACCAAACCCCGTTTCTCCATGTAAAAATTTCTACCTCCCGACCATTTTTCTTGTCTATTTTTTTTTTGAAGAGTGCGGGAAAAATTATTAATTAAAAATATAAAAGCGTCATGGCATAATTTTTTGTAGGACAGTCTTTTCTTTAACCTCTGCTGTAGACAAAAAAGATAGATTTCCCCCAGCCCCACCCCCGCACACATTGGTGACTGACAGGTCGGGCTCGACAACTTGTTTTGAATTTCGGCTCACGTGAAAAGCTGGTTTCATACCCCTTTTATTTATCACCCTCCAGTACACAGTTGGTCATGAAATGCACGCTTGTCATGATCAAGTACATGTGTGATTGTTGAAAGCAACCTAGACTCCACTGGAATGAAAAAAGGTAAATAAAGTTTACAACCTAATATTACGTACTAAAATTGTACAATGAGAACTTTTGTTGAAAAGGGTAGATATAATAGTAAAGTTCAGGAAAGTGGCAATTTTATCAACAAATCTATCTTTAGGCACGGTCCATTAGATTTTCTGGGGGGGGCCTGGGATTTTACCTTGAGCCGGGAAATTTTTTTCGCCCGCTTTGCGGGCCAGATTATTTTTTTCACACACATGTTAAGCAAGGAAATTTTGTTGGCAAGATTATTTTTTTTTCAATTGGCAAGATTGAAACCAATTGGCAAGATTGTTAAGTGTAACAAGATCACACTCACCAATTAAACATGACTACATTTTAAAAGGACACAAACTTGAATCAGTAGAAACTGCTAAGTATCTAGGCGTCACATTATCAAACAACATGAAATGGGACACCCATATTAACAATATCTCAAACAAAGCCAGTAAGATCTTAGGCTTCCTAAAGCGTAACTTACAAATTAAAAACGAAGAAACAAAAAGTCTTATGGCAAGCCGAAGTGGACAAAAGTCAATATTTATTTATATTAATAATTCATTTATTAATATTTATAATTCATTTATTAATATAAATAATTCATTTATAAATATAAGCAATTCATTTATAAATATAAGCAATTCATTTATTTATATAAACAATTCATTTACTTATATCAATCAATGGCCGAATTACTTATATTAATAATTCATATATGTATATTTATAATTCATTTATGTATATTAATAATTCATTTATGTATATTTATAATTCATTTATTAATATCAATAATTCATTTATTAATATCAATAATTCGATTTATTAATATTAATAATTCATTTATTGATATAAACAATTCATTTATTTATATTAATAATTCAATTATTAATGTAAACAATTCGATTTATTTATATTAATAATTCAAAGTGGAATTATTAATATAAATAATTCATTTATTTATATTAATAAATGAATTGTTTATATCAATAAATGAATTATTAATATTAATAAATGAATTACTTATATAAATAAATGAATTATTAATAAAAATAAATCTATTTGAATTATTTATATTAATAAAAGAATTATTGATATAAATAAAAGAATTATAAATATAAATAATGCATTTATTAATATAAATAAATGAATTATTGATATAAATAAATGAATTATTTATATTAATAATTCCACTTTGAATTATTAATATAAATAAATTGAATTGTTTATATTAATAATTGAATTATTAATATAAATAAATGAATTATTTATATTAATAAATAATTATTTATATTAATAAATGAATTATTAATATAAATAAATATTGACTTTTGTCCAGTTTGGCTTACCATAAAGTCTAGCATACAAATCTATGGTTCGGTCAAACCTTGAATATTGCTCGTCAGTATGGTCACCCAACACCAAAACTTTAAAGGACAAGCTAGAAAGTGTACAGAGGAGAGCTGCGAGGTATGTAACCAACAGATACCATAACACCAGCAGTGTCTCCTCCATGATTGAACATCTAAAGTGGCCAACATTAGAACAAAGAAGGAACATCAACAGAATCACCATGTTTTATAAAATCACACAGTCACAACATCGTTGCAATAAACCCAACACTTTACCTCATCCCACAACTAAATACCAACACCAGACACTCAAACCCTTCACAGTATCAAATTTACAGTACCCGAACAGACTACTTTAAATACAGTTTTTTTCCCTACACAAAAACACTTTGGAACACACTACCAGCAAATATAGTTACAGCGAACACTCTGGACCAGTTTAAAACCTTGGTCCAAAGTCATTTTTTTTCCACATATTAATTACCAAGCAGTTGTTGTAAATAGTTTTTATGTTCATATAAAAAATAACAAAAAAATGTTTTGTTTCTTTTTTTTTTTTTCTTTTTTCTTTGCAATATTTAAATATTATATATATATCATGTATATTTTCCCCCTAGTTTTTGGGGTTTATTAATATTTTTTAACAAGCTGTCTGTTGCGCCTCTGCGCCGAAGAGTAGTCATCAGCCATATGATGGTTCTTTGTATATGTAGATGTAGATGTAGATGCAGATTATTTTTTTCATCCTCGGTTCTGGCCAGATTATTTTTTTTTACAAAACTCAGGGCCGGGAAATTTTTTTCAAAAAAAATCCCAGGCCCCCCCAGAAAATCAAATGGTCCGTGCCTTAGCAGAATTCAACATGAAAAGAAGAAAAAAAACCCCAAAAATCTAAATAAATATTAATCTTACAGTTTAGTGCCATTTCATTGCTATGAAAGCTGGACATAAAATTTCAATTTGCTCCATTATGTGTAATGGGACTGCTTTGAAGCTCCGCCTAATCAATAAAGATGTCAAAGGAGCTAGATTGTTGCATCTAAGTGATATCCTACATGTAACACATACTATTTATTTTTTATTTTTTCACAAGTTCAATTTATTATTTGGAATTCATGGTTCCTTTGTAATTTGTTAGAAATCAGTGGACCACATAATTTAGTTTTCGGCTTTACTCTCCAGAAATTAACCATTCAAAATATTTAATTTGACAAGCTTACACCATAGGTTTTTCAGCATGCAGATAAACTGACCAGGGGGTCTACTCTCCAGAAATTAACCATTCAAAATATTTGATTAGACAAATTTACACCATAGGTTTTTCAGCATACATATAAACTGACAAGGGTGGGGCTACTTCCAATTTAATCAATGGTATGGGTGTGCCACCATTTTCTAAGGCTACAAGGTGTCAATTCAGCCCAGTTGTCACGCACAGGGTTACAAATTAGTTAGTAAAAGAGCTTACTTTGAAAGTAATTGAATTGTACCTATCTCTGGTAGTTGCCCCCCACCCAGGAAGCTGATAATATGCATTTTGATAAGGTTAAGGCCAAGGTTACATGACCTTCACAATTTTTTTTTATGCTGGTTGTTGCTACTTGTGGGATATTTAATGAGATACATAAAGGAAGAGGCAAGGACACCTGGTATTTGGAGCTTAATCTTTTATACCTTGAAGAAATTTTATTGAAATTGCACAGTACAAGTATTAATAAATAGTTTAGACTGCAATTGCATCAAATTTTACAATTGACCTATATCCTCTAATTTACACAGGCATTGGCCCTAGGTCTACATGCACCACATTTTACTGAGAATCAGTTTTTGTCTCACCTGCGAAGCGTAGTGAGACATAGGTGTTACTTTATTGGCAGAAGTGGTAACATTTGTGTTGAGGTTTTATTAGCACCCCCATATCTCAGGTCCTTAGTTGATGAAACTTGATATGTATATGCCCCAGCAGTATCTTAGCACAGTTGCCTCTCCATCTTTTATCCTTGACCTTTATTTTCCAGCTGAGTGACTGACAATTTTCAATAATATACATATAACAGCAATGTTAAGGTTTATGAGCACCTCCATATCTCAAGAACTATAGGTGCTAGGTTGATGAAAGTTGGTATGCATTAGCTTATAATTAGCAAAGTTGCATTACCATCTTTTAACCTTGACCTTGATTTTTCAGTTGAGTGACTTTGACAATTAGGTTTTATAAGCACCTCCATATTTTAAGAACTATTGGTTTAAGTCCTAAGTTGATGAAACCTGGTTTGCAAAATATATTCCAGTAGCAGGTAAGCACAGTTGCATCCCCACCTTTTGACCTTGACAGTCTTTTTCCTTTGAGTGACTTTGTCAATTTTCAATACATACAATAGCAATGTTCAAGTTTTACATCTCAAGAACTATAAGTCCTACTTTGATGAACTTGGTAGGCATATGCCCCAGTACTAAAATGTAGTAGCTAAGGACATTTGCATCCCCATTATTTGACCTTGATCTTGATTTTTGTCTCGCCTGCGAAGCAGAGCGGGACATGGGTGTTACTTTACCGGCGGCGGCGGCGGCGGCGGCGTTAACTTTTTGGAAAATTTTTATGAGCACCTCCATATCTCAAGAACTATTATATAGGTCCTAGGTTGATGAAACTTGGTATGCATGTGCCCCAGTAGTAGCTTAGCACAGTTGTATCCCCATCTTTTGACCTTGACCTTGATTTTCCGGTTGAGTGACTTTGACAATTTTCAATACATATAATAGCAATGGAAAAGTTTTGCGAGCACCTCCATATCTTAAGAACTATAGGTCCTAGGTTGATGAAACTTGGTATGCATATCCCCCAGTAGTAGCTTAGCACAGTTGCATCCTCATCTTTTGACCTTGACCTTGATTTTCCAGTTGAGTGACTTTGATTATTTTTATTGCATATATTTGCAATGTTTTAGTTCTATAAATTTTTTGATCTCAGAAACTGAAAATCCATGTAAATTCAAATAAAGTGGAAGTAAGAAAGAATAATTGTTTCTGATGGTGCCGGCAGGCAAGACATACTTAAGTGTTAACTGTTGTTAAGTTGAGTGACTGACAATTTTCAATACATATAATAGCAAGGTTAAGGTTTTATTAGCACTTCCCCATCTTGAGAACTGCATGCATAAGTCCTAAGTTGATGAACTACATGTAGGTATGCATATGTTCCAGTAGTGGCTTGCATCCCCATCTTGACTTTTGACCTTGACATTCATTTTTTTATGTTGAGTGACGGACAATTTTCAATTCATATAATAGCAATGTTGAAGTTTTTTGAGCACCTCCATATCTCAAGAACTATAGTTTTAGGTTGATAAAACTTGGTATGCATATGCCCCAGTAGTAGCTTGGCCCAGCTGCATCTCCATCTTGACCTTGATTTTCTAGTTGTACATTCTAGTTGTACATGTACAACTTTGATTATTTTTTAGGAATAACCAGTTATTTCAATGGTCATGGCAAGCGAGACATACATGTACTTAGGTGTTAACACTTATTATAAAAAAATGGACACGTTTTTTGTCGGGTAGATAAAGTTTTGAGTAAGTCTGACAAAATGTTCCTGCACATGAACTTGTTTATTCATTAACAAGACTTCAAGAGACTTAAGTTTTGTCAGTTTTATAAATTTTTAAGATTATATTTTGTCTAGTCTTCAAATTTTAAGTTTTTGGATTTTTTTTTCAGCCAACAAAAATGTAGATCTATATACAATGCAATATTGACACATTTTTTAGAGACAGTTTGTGGCAATGGATTTGAATGTGAATGAAACTCAAATTGCTAAACAAGATTTCCAGTATTTTAAGTCTGTTTTTCTTACTTCTCATTTTTTATGGTTTTTGTTGCAGAGAGATGATTATTGCTGCCTGAGCAGCCACTGTCAATGACATCCAAGCCAATAGAAGACATTGTACTCCTTGCTGCCAGCAGTCACTGTCAATGACATTAAAGCTAAGAAGACAATGTGATGTGGTCTTTCCCTACCAACACAAAGAGCAAGATAGAGGTAAGGAATTTATTGGTGGTAGTTGCAATAAATGTTTTTGTTCACATTGATTAAACAAGTTCTTATATAGAAAGTCACCAGTCAATGTATGATCCACTATGTAAACTCCCCTAGCAAAAGCTTTATCTGTGAACACTTTTGTCTTGGCTGCAAGTTAACTCATATTTCAGGAACTTTGAGGTTGAGGAAGACTGACTCCAAAAATAATGGATACGAAACAAACTCAAATTGCAAAGTTTTATGGCCCGACCAAGTATGTGGATCCGCCATATAGTTTTACCCTTGTCTGTCTGTCCGTCCGTCCGTCCGTCCGTACGTACGTCCGTCCGTCCGTCCTTACGTCCGTCCGTCTGTCCATTTGTCATTAATAAAACTTACGTCACAGTTTTCTATTAGCAACTTCATGAGATAGAGTTCTGATATTTTGTATACAGCTTTATCCTATAGTATCATATGGTGTACACCGATTGTATGCTCCAAGGTAGTCTACTTCCTGTTAACAGAATACTTAGGTTTTTACACATAATGGACAAAAATTAAGGATTTCTCTCACAGTTTCCCAAGCAACTACATGAGATAGAGATCTGATATTTAGGGCCCTGCATCGAAGATGCGGACGCCCTATAGTTTTCACTTTGTCCCTTTGTCTGTCTGTCTGTCCGTCCGTCAACAATTCTTGTGAACGCTAAAACTCAAAAACTATTAACACCACAGTTTTGAAATTTTGTACAGCTACTTAATAACATGTCATGATTTGCATATTAAAATTTCATGCAAAAATGTGAAATAATGTGAACACTAAAACTCAAAAACTGTTAACAATACTATTCTGAAACTTTGTACAGCTGCTAAGTAGCATGTCATGATTTGCATATTTAAGTTTCGTGCAAATCTGATTAATATTTTGGTAAAAAAACTTCATTTTTCATAGAAAATCACGGATTTTGAGAACACTAAAACTCAAAAACTGTTAACAAATACAGTTCTGAAACTTTGTACAGCTGCTAAGTAGCATGTCATGATTTGCATCTTAAAATTGCGGACACCCTATAGTTTTCACTTTGTCCGTCTGTCTGTCCGTCTGTCCGTCAACAATTCTTGTGAACACTAAAACTCAAAAACTATCAACACCACAGTTCTGAAATTTTGTACAGCTTCTTAGTAGCATGTCATGATTTGCATATTAAAATTTCATGCAAAAATGTGAAATATTTTTGAAAAAAAAACTTCATTTTTTATCGAAAATCACAGATTTTGAGAATTGGACTTTGTGAACACTTAAACTCAAAAACTGTTAAGAATACCATTCTGAAACTTTGTACAGCTGCTAAGTAGCATGTCATAATTTGCATATTTAAATTTCGTGCAAATCTGATTAAAATTTAAACTTCATTTTTCATCGAAAATCACAGATTTTGAGAATTGGACTTTGTGAACACTAAAACTCAAAAACAGTTAACAATACAATTCTGAAACTTTGTACAGCTGCTAAAAAGTATGTAATGATTTGCATATTGAAATTTTGTGCAGATTTGTTTAATACCTTTGAAAAAACTTCATTTTTGTCTCGCCTGCGACTTTAGGTATTACTTTCCGGCGGCAGCGGCGGCAGCGGCGGCAACGGCGTAAACTTTTTTGTAAGACTTTTGTGGAAAATGATTTACAAGAAAAGTATAATAGCTAGGCATCTGATATTTAGTATACAGACAGTTGGGGTTATGGTCTACGCAACTGGCACCATGCCGTTTGACCCTGACCCCAATTTCATGGTTCAGTGACTATGTGAACTTAGATGTTTTTTGGGGCCAAAAGACCCCTTTGTAAGACTTTTGTGGAAAATGAATTACAAGTAAAGTATAATAGCTAGGCATCTGATATTTGGTATACAGACAGTTTGGGTTATGGTCTATGCAACTGGCACCATTCCGTTTGACACTGACCCCAATTTCATGGTTCAGTGACTCTGAGAACTTAGATGTTTTTTCGGGCCAACAAACCCCTTTGTAAGACTTTCGTGGAAAAGGAATTAAGTGAAAAGTATAATAGCTAGGCATCTGACATCTGGTATACAGACACTTCGGGTTATGGTCTATGCAACTGGCCCCATGCCATTTGACCCTGTCCCCATTTTCATGGTTCAGTGACTCTGTGGACTTAGATGATTTTTTGGACAATTAAAACTTTTGTGGACAATAAATTAAGTTAAAAGTATAATAGCTAGGCATCTGATATTTGGTATACAGACATTTGGGGTTTTGGTCTATGCAACTGACACCACGTTGTGAGACCCTTACCCCATTTTCATGGTTCAGTGACTTTGTGAACTTAGATGATTTTTGGGTGGAAAAAGAGTTTAGTGAAAAGTACAATATTATAGCTAGGCATCTGATATTTAGGGATTATGGTATTCACAGCTGACGTCACCGTGCAATGTGACCTTGACACCATTTTCATGGTTGAATGACATAGTTAATGTTGGTCTTTTTTCATTGTTACTCAATAAACTATGATATCTAGAACACTCTTCAGACATTTTTGTGATGGTAAAATGGAATTCTGTCATCTGTCACATAACCTTGACCTAAAATTTTCTGAAGACCCAGCTAGACCTTCAATGAGTTCTGTGATGGTGCCGACAGGTGAGACATACTTAAGTGTCAACTCTTGTTTATTGAAAATCACAGATTTTGAGAATTGGAATTTTTGAACAATAAAACTCAAAGGCTATAAACAATACAGCTCTGAAGTTTCATACACATTCCATGGAACATGCCTTAGTGGTTATAATCAAAGTCCGTATGATTTTGAAAACACTTAGATTTTTTGCCGCGGGGCCCTTTCTGACTTTGTCAGTATTCTAGTTTGTATACAGCTTTATCCTATAGTACCATATGGTGTATACTGATTTTATGCTCCTAGGTAGTCGCCTTCCTGTTTACCGAATACTTAGGTTTTGACACATAAGGGACATAAATGCAAAATTTCTGTCACAGTTTCCCAAGCAACTACATGAAAAAGAGGTCTTATATTTTGTATACAGCTTTATCCGATAGTCTGATATAGTGTTTAGCGATTTTATGTTCCCAGGTCAACTACTTCCTGATTACCCAGTATTTAAACTTGTTTGTGTGGCTTAGTTTGTGGAATGGGGGTATCACTGTTTGTCCTAGGTTGATGAAACTTGGAATGCATATGCCCTTGTAATAGCTTAGCACAGTTGCATCCCCATCTTTTGACCTTGACCTTGATTTTCTGGTTGAGTGACCTTGATTATTTTTATTGCATATATTAGCAATGTTTAAGTTCTATAAACATCTTTTGATCTCAGAAACCGAAAATCCATGTAAATTCAAAATATAGTGGAAGTAAGAAAGAATGATTGTTTCTGATGGTGACGGCTGGCGAGACATACTTTAGTTTTAACTCTTGTATAAAATTGTTTAACTCTTGCTTGAAAAGTGAGGTACAAGTGTAATGGATATGGGTGTCTATCTGTCAATCCATCCATTTCATCTAGAGTTACCCATCTTTATCCACAACCCCTTTAAACTCCACAATGTATTTTCTTTGAATTTTCATCCAATCTTTGTAACATAATGTAGATGTGCACTTTCTGATTAAATTTGTTTTGTGGTATGATTTTTGTCTTGCCTGCGAAGCAGAGCAGCAGGACATAGGTGTAACTTTACCGGCGGCGGCGTTAACTTTTTGGAAAAGTTTTATGAGCACCTCCATATCTCAAGAACTATAGGTCCTAGGTTGATGAAACTTGGTATGCATACGCCCCAGTAGTAGCTTAGCACAATTGCATCCCCATCTTTTGACCTTGATCTTGATTGTCCGGTTGAGTGACTGACAATTTTCAATACATATAATAGCAATTGAAAAGTTTTGCGAGCACCTCCATAATCTCAAGTACTATAAGTCCTAGGTTGATGAAACTTGTATGCATATGCCCCAGTAGTAGCTTAGCACAGATGAATCCCCATCTTTTGACCTTGACCTTGATTTTCCGGTTGAGTGACTTTGACAATTTTCAATACATATAATAGCAATGGAAAAGTTTTGCGAGCACCTCCATATCTCAAGAACTATAGGTCCTAGGTTGATGAAACTTGGTATGCATATGCCCCAGTAGTAGCTTACCACAGTTGCATCCCCATCTTTTGACCTTGACCTTGATTTTCCGGTTGAGTGACTTTGACAATTTTCAATACATATAATAGCAATGGAAAAGTTTTGCGAGCACCTCCATATCTCAAGCACTATAGGTCCTAGGTTGATGAAACTTGTATGCAAACGCCTCAGTAGTAGCTTAGTACAGTTGCATCCTCATCTTGTGATCTTGACCTTGTTTTTCTGGTTGATTGACTTTAACAATTTTCAATACATATAATAGCAATGTTAAGGTTTTATGTGCCCTCCATATCTCAAGAACTATGAGTCCTATGTTGATGAAACTTAGTATGCATATGCCCCAGTAGTTCCTTAGCACAGTTGCTTCCCCATCTTTTGACTTTGACCTTGATTTTCTAGTTGAGCAACTTTGACAATTTTCAGTATAGCAATGTTAAGGTTTTGCGAGCACCTCTATATCTCAAGAACTATAAGTCCTAAGTTGATGAAACTTGTATCCATATGCCTCAGTAGTACCTTAAAACAGTTGCATCCCCATCTTTTGACCTTGACCATGATTTCCAGTTGAGTGACTTTGACAATTTTCAATACATGTATAATAACAATGGAAAAGTTTGGCGAGCACATTTATCTCAAGAACTGAAAGTCTTAGGTTGATTAAACTTGGTATGCATATGTGCCTCCCACTTTTGACCTTGAATTTCCGGTAAAGGGACTTTGACAATTTTTACCTGCGTTGCCGAAGGGGAAAGCAGGTCTTGTAGTCAGGTCACTCTGTCTGTCCGTCCTTTTTTCTGTCCCTCCCAAATCCTCATATTTCCAAATTCCCACTTACTGACAAATGCCACATCAGTCATATTGGTATGGTAGGTGCACCTATTGATGCTAAGCACAATACATGCTTTAGATGCTGGATGTGACCTATTTTTTCCACATGGATGACCACTTACAGAAAAATGGCTAAAGTCCATTTCTGCTTACTGGCATATGCCACACCAACCTTATTGGTATGTTAGGTGCACCTAGTGATGCTAAGCACAATGCATGCTTCAGATGCTGGATTTGACCTATATTTTCCTCATGGATGACCTCTTACAGAAGAATGGTTCCAAGTCCATTCCTGCTTACTGACATTTGCACACATCAACTTTATTGGTATGGTAGGTGCACTAAGTGATGCTATGCACAATCCATGCTTTGGATGCTAGCTGTGACCTACATTTTCTCCATGAATGACTTTTAACAGTAGAATGGTAAAAGTCCATTCCTGCTTAATTACAAGTGCCACATCAACCATATTGGTATGGTAGGTGCACCTTGTAATGCTTTGCATGATGCATGCTTCAGATGTTGGTTGTTACCTATATTTTCCACATGGATGGCCACTTACAGAAGAATGATGAAGGTTCATTCCTGCCACTTCAACCAAAGTGTTATGGTAGGTACCTCTAGGGATGATTAGCAACACATATGGTTCAGATGCTGGCTGTGACCTTCTTTTTCTGCATGAATGAACACTTAATTTTTTGAAATGTTCAAGTCAATTCCTGCTTAGTGACAATAATGGGTAACGAGGTGAGCTTCATAATTGATACACAACCTAGTTGTCTGTTTGACACATTTTCTTGTTTCTCAACAAAAAATAAATAAATCAAAGTACAGTGGAAAAACTAGGTATCCTGATATTGCGGGCAGGTAAGACCTACTTAACTTAATTGTTTATTCTTGTTACAACAAGTAAACAGTAATCGACATTGTTGTAATTCCAGTACTGTAAAATGGAGTAAACCTGGATCTACTAAACACTGGAAATAGACATATCAGATGTACAGCAACAATAGCAGGCAAATGGAGTAAACATGGATCTACTCAACACTGAAAATAGACATATCATCAAAGTCACAACAATAGCAGTCATGGACCTGATATAACAGATAAGTATTGTTGGTCATTTATATCAAAAAATTGGTTCAAATATTTAAAAAAGTTTTGTTGCCTCATAGTGGTAAGAAGAAAATGTGCATTTATAAGTTAGATAAGACACCACATTTAATCAGACTCACTTAAGCTACATTGCTGAATGTTGTGATACAACAAAAACTATAACTTTACATTTGGAAGTTAAAGAAGGCAGCACTCACTGAAGCTACATAGTTGTAATACAGAGGATAGAATAACTTGTGGCAGATTCTTCAAACCTATGTAGTTGTAAGTTATAAGATGATAGACTTGCCTACAGCAGACACTTCAAAGCTCTGTAGTGTAAGTTAAAGAAGGTAGATTTAAAAATGGCAGACACTTTAAAGCTCTGTAGTTGTAAGTTAAAGAAATAAGATTTACTGAAGGCAGACTCTTCAAAGCTCTGTAATGTAAGTTAAAGAAGATAGATTTACAGATGGCAGACTCTTTAAAGCTCTGTAGTTGTAAGTTAAAGAAGATAGATTTACCTACAGCAGACACTTCAAAGTTTTGTAGTGTAAGTTATAAGAAGATTAACTTACCAATGGCAGACTCTTCAAAGCTCTGTAGTTGTAAGTTAAAAGATAGACTGAGGGCAGACACTTCAAAGCTCTGTAGTTGTAAGTTAAAGAAGATAGACTTACATACAGCAGACACTTCAAAGTTTTGTAGTGTAAGTTATAAGAAGATTAACTTACCAATGTCAGACTCTTCAAAGCTCTGTAGTTGTAAGTTAAAGAAGATAGACTGAGGGCAGACTCTTCCAAGCTCTGTAGTTGTAAGTTAAAGAAGATTAACTTACCAATGGCAGACTCTTCAAAGCTCTGTAGTTGTAAGTTAAAGAAGATAGACTGAGGGCAGACTCTTCCAAGCTCTGTAGTTGTAAGTTAAAGAAGATAAACTTACCAATGGCAGACTCTTCAAAGCTCTGTAGTTGTAAGTTAAAGAAGATAGACTGAGGGCAGACTCTCCAAAGCTCTGTAGTTGCAAGTTAAAGAAGATAGACTGAGGGCAGACTCTTCCAAGCTCTGTTGTTGTAAGTTAAAGAAGATAGACTGAGGGCAGACTCTTCCAAGCTCTGTAGTTGTAAGTTAAAGAAGATAAACTGAGGGCAGACTCTTCCAAGCTCTGTAGTTGTAAGTTAAAGAAGATAGATTTACAAAGGGCAGACTCTCCAAAGCTCTGTAGTTGTAAGTTAAAGAAGATAGATTTACAAAGGGCAGACTCTTCCAAGCTCTGTACGGTAGTTGTAAGTTGGAAAAGATGGACTTACTTAAGGCACTATTCCAAGCTCTGTCAGTTATAATTTAAAGAAGACAGATCTTCTTGCAGCAGAGTCATTCAAGGTACATAGTAACATGGTACACCATAACCTTACTGCACATTTGTAAGTTAAAGAAGACTTGTTGAAGCTGACTTATTAGTGCTTCAAAGTGGATTTACTTGAAGCAGACTTTAAAGCTACAAGAATGTAAGTTAAAAAAGATGGACTTACTTGAAGCTGTCTCTTTAAAGCTGCAAGGATGCAAGTTAAAGAAGATAGACTTACAGCAGACTCATTGGGGCTACATATTTGTAAGTTAAAGAAGATAGACCTACTTTAGGCTGAAAATTATAGGTACATATTTGTAAGTTAAAGAAGATAATCTAACTAGAAGCAGACTCGTTAGGGCTACATAGCTGTAAGTTAAAGAAGATAGACATACTTGAAGCAGACTCATTAGAGGTGCATATTTGTAAGTTAAAGAAGATAGACCTTCTTGAGGCTGAAAATTAGAGGTGCATATTTGTAAGTTAAAGACGATAGACCAACTTGAAGCAGGCTCATTAGGGGTACATATTTGTAAGTTAAAGAAGATAGACTTACTTGAAGCTGACATATTAGGGCTACACAGCTTTAAGTTAAAGAAGATAGATCTACTTGAGGCTGATCATTAGAGGTATATATTTATAAGTTAAAGAAGAAAGACTTATTTGAAGCTGACTCATTAGGGCTACATAGCTGTAAGTTCAAGAAGAAAGACTTACTTTAAGCAGACTCATTAGAGGTACATATTTATAAGTTAAAGAAGATAGACTTATTTGAAGCTGACTCATTAGGGCTACATAGCTGTAAGTTAAAGAAGACTGCTTACTTGAAGCAGTCTCTCCAAAGCTACATAGTGGAATTTATATGGAACACAACGTGTAAGTTAAGGAAAAGAAATTTAAGCTACAGAATTGAATGAAATACATGCCACAAGAACCCAGCTAAACAGACTATAAAAGGCTATTTAGTTGGCTTTTACAAAGTTTAAAGAGGACAATAGTGTGTTAGTCATTATTACAGTTCTTTTCAGGTTAGTCAATGTATAAGTCTTTTTCTCTAATGAAAGCTTTTCATAGATTGGAGACATTATATTGTTAATTTAATCTGTTTTCAAATAACCCCCATCATAGCCCAAGTCTTCTTACTATATCTGTCATACTACCATCACTTTTCTTATGGTTGACCCAAGTTAAGCAGTGCTTCATTGTCACTGTAGCAAGTTATCTCCATGATTGCCAAGTTGAAAGCTGTATTTATTGTATGCTATATTGTCACTGTAGTGAGTTATCTCCATGGTTGCCAAGTTAAAAGTAGTATGTATTTTCTGCTTCATTGTCACTGTAGTGAGTATTCATGGTTGCCTAGTTAAAAGTAGTATTTATTGTAAGCTTCATTGTCACTGTTGCTAGTTTTCTCTGGATTTGCCTGTTTAGGAATAAGTTTTTACCACTCCATCTTTCAAAATTTCAAATTGTCATTGTTTTTTTCTAAAACATTTTGATCTCATTCATTTTTTTTCTTAAAACAAATTATATTGGCTATTTTGTTTAAAAATAAAAGTTATTCATTTTTTTCTCAATTTTAATCTAAACCAAATTATTTTTATCCAAAAATAGAGAAACCTTAATACAAATTGTCACTTTTTTAAACTTTCAAATTATTCTAAATTTTCCAGCCGTTCCCTGTTTCCATTACATTAATGATATTTCACATTCCCAGCAATTCAACACACACCCTTCATTAACTTCATGTCCATTTTAATGAACACCCCTATCCATGCATCTTTCCCTGTACTAAAATGTCGTGAAGCAGGGAACAGCTGTTCTGGCTTGGTATGGGTGCACACATTCTAATCCAGATATTTGTGATCAAAGGAGAAAAGTTGACAAGTTGTTTAAGAAATTTTGTATTTTTTAATGGAACTGAATTATTCCATCTCATTGGCTTTGATACTTTGTTAACATGTGTATTTGTCTTGAGAAATAGTTAATTGTGTCATTTTGTCTTTGTATTGGTTTTTGGTCTGACAAATTTCAAATGTGATTTCTTTATACCTGAATAACCTGCCTATCCTACAATGTATAGAAAAAAAGTTTTAGAAGGTAGTTCTCTACTTGTTTATCATCGTATACAGAGTTTGGGTTGTCTTAATTCTTCCTTTCATTTCAATGTTTATTTATTTTCCATCTAATCATTTCTATCATTATTTTGTTTTTTATCTGTTGTTTTTCTTCTCCTGTTACACCCTGCAAGTGGATTACTCAATCACACAAATGATATCAGTCTTTAAAACTACTACTTTTTAATATGAGACTTTGAGAGGTAGTTTTATCTGTCATTTCCGATGGGTATATTTAACTGGAAGTTTTAGATTAAAGATCAGATTGTATTAAACACCATACATTGTATCAGTTACAATGGAAGAGTTAGACCAAAGAAAACTCTTTCTGAGGGTCTTTGTGTAAGCATTTCGAAGAACAGAACTTCCAAGCATGGTAATATATGTGCTGGCATAAAAAATCAACAAAAAGGTATAACAATGTAAGCAGCAGTTAAAGATTACCAGTGTAGTCTTAGAAATTGTCACACCAACTCCAAGTTGTAAGTAGATTAAGATCACATGGAAGATACATGGTTTGACAAATTAGCTGGAAAAAGACCAAACACATAAACAGCAAAATCCTATGTTGTAAGTAAATCAATATCAGTTAAAGATATATGGTATGGCAGAAGAGCTTCTAAAAGACCAACACACAAATACTGAGATTTAATTAGTTATAAGTAATAATAAATCAAGATTAGCTGAAAGGTATGTTAATTTAAGCAGCTTCTTAAAGACCAACACAAAAACACTGATATTTGATTAGTTGTAAGTAATAATACATCAAGGTCAGCTGAAAGGAGTGTAGTATGGTAAAGCAGCTACTTAAAGATTAACACACATGCACTGAGATTCTATCAGTTGTAAGTAATAATTCATGGTTAAGTAGCTGCTCAAAGACCAGCAAACAGACAATGAGATTCAAATAGATAAATTAAGATCTGTTTAAATGGGTAAAGTATGGTTAAGCAGCTACAAAGAGATCAACAGACAGACAATGAGATTCTATTAGTTGTGAGTAGATATATATCAGCTGAGATATGATAAAAGAGCTGCCTAAAGTCTGACAAATATACACTGAGATTCTAAGTTGTAATCCTTGATCAGCTGAAAGGGGTATGGTAAAGCAGCTGGTAAAACACAAAACACACAGACACTGAGATTCTAAGTTGTAAGTAATATTATATCAGGAATGAAGATCAGCTGAAAGGTTTGGTGAGGTAGCTGATATAAGATCAACACACAGTCACTGAGATTAAATCAGTTGTAAGTAATAATACATCAAGATCAGCTGAAAGGTTTGGTGAGACAGCTGATATAAGATCAACACACAGTCACTGAGATTAAATCAGTTGTAAGTAATAACACATCAAGATCAGCTGAAAGGTTTGGTAAGGTAGCTGATATAAGATCAACACACAAAGACTGAGATTTGATTAGTTGTAAGTAATAGTGCATCAAGATCAGCTGAAAGGTTTGGTGAGGCAGCTGATATAAGGTCAACACACACGCACACACTGAGATTAAATCAGTTGTAAGTAATAGTGCATCAAGATCAGCTGAAAGGTTTGGTGAGGCAGCTGATATAAGGTCAACACACACGCACACACTGAGATTAAATCAGTTGTAAGTAATAGTGCATCAAGATCACCTGAAAAGTTTGGTGAGGTAGCTGATATAAGATCAAAACATAGTCACTGAGATTAAATCAGTTGTAAGTAATAATACATCAAGATCAGCTGAAAGGTTTGGTAAGGTAGCTGATATAAGATCAAAACATAGTCACTGAGATTAAATCAGTTGTAAGTAATAGTACATCAAGATCAGCTGAAAGGTTTGGTGAGGTAGCTGTTATAAGGTCAACACACAGACACTGAGATTAAATCAGTTGTAAGTAATAGTGCATCAAGATCAGCTGAAAGGTTTGGTGAGGTAGCTGTTATAAGGTCAACACACAGACACTGAGATTAAATCAGTTGTAAGTAATAGTGCATCAAGATCAGCTGAAAGGTTTGGTGAGGCAGCTGATATAAGGTCAACACACACGCACACACTGAGATTAAATCAGTTGTAAGTAATAGTGCATCAAGATCACCTGAAAAGTTTGGTGAGGTAGCTGATATAAGATCAAAACATAGTCACTGAGATTAAATCAGTTGTAAGTAATAATACATCAAGATCAGCTGAAAGGTTTGGTAAGGTAGCTGATATAAGATCAAAACATAGTCACTGAGATTAAATCAGTTGTAAGTAATAGTACATCAAGATCAGCTGAAAGGTTTGGTGAGGTAGCTGTTATAAGGTCAACACACACACACTGAGATTAAATCAGTTGTAAGTAATAGTGCATCAAGATCACCTGAAAAGTTTGGTGAGGTAGCTGATATAAGATCAAAACATAGTCACTGAGATTAAATCAGTTGTAAGTAATAATACATCAAGATCAGCTGAAAGGTTTGGTAAGGTAGCTGATATAAGATCAACACACAAAGACTGAGATTTGATTAGTTGTAAGTAGATCAAGATCAACATGAAAGATAATATGACAAAGCATCTGCTAAAAGATCAACATGCAGACACTGAAGTTCTAAGTTGTAAGTAGATTGATCTAGATCAGCTGAAGAGCTTTGGTACAACAAAGGATCTTCTAAAACACAGACAAACAGCTACTAAGTTGTAAGTAAATCAACATCAACTGGAAGAGATACACCAGCTGAAAGACTAACACACTGAGCGTCACTTATACACATATTGCAAGTATGTGGGTCAAGGTCGACTAAAAATGACCAAGGACCTGATCTTAAGCCTGCACACAAAGGTATTTCATTACTTATATATAGACAACTGGATTACTTACAACAAAAGTAATGTAAGACAAAGTACAACAAACTATCAGCTGACAAATAACAACAACAAAAAATGTTTGATGTTGTACAATCTTCATATACCACAGGAAAGAAAACAAATTGCTATGATTGTCTGATACAACCAAAATAAATATGTTCAGGAAAGAAGCAAAGAAGTGCCCATGAGCAATTCTAATGTCAAAAGTTAGAAAAAGGAAAAAAAAAACACGCACACACAAACAGAATACAATGAAACTTGACTTTTCTATAATGTTTGTTCATTCATTTTTTCCTTTGAATAATTGTTTGAATTATTTCAGGACTTCAAGCACAGACAAACACACAGAATAGAACAAAAGGAGCAGAGCACACAAGCTGACCCAATGGAACAACAGGAGCAGAGCACAACAGCTGACCCAATGGAACAACAGGAGCAGAACAGACCAGCTGATCCAATGGAACAACAGGAGCAGAGCACACCAGCTGACCCAATGGAACAACAGGAGCAGAGCAGACAAGCTGACCCAATGGAACAACAGGAGCAGAGCACACAAGCTGACCCAATGGAACAACAGGAGCAGAGCAGACCAACTGACCCAATGGAACAACAGGAGCAGAACACGCCAGCTGACCCAATGGAACAACAAGAGCAGAGCACACAAGCTGACCCAATGGAACAACAGGAGCATAACACACAGGCTTATGCAAATAGATGATGGGAGGCAGCAAGTTGCTAGACAGGGAGAAGACGGAATCAAGGTAAATTAGTTTTTCTGTATAAAGTGCATGCATTTTAAAATTTATTTGCCTTCTAATGTTGATTTCTTTCAGGATTTTCATTTCTTTCAGAGTTACAGATTTTCTTTTCAGTGTTCCAGATTTTCCATTTCTTTCAGGAAAAAGATTTTCTTTTCAGGGTTCCAGCTTTTTCATTTCTTTCAGAGTTCCAGCTTTCTATTTCTTTCAGAGTTACAGATTTTCTTTTCAGTGTTCCAGATTTTCCATTTCTTTCAGAGACAAAGATTTTCTTTTCAGGGTTCCAGCTTTTCCATTTCTTTCTCTTTCAGAGTTCCAGCATTTCTATTTCTTTCAGAGAAAAAAGATTTTCTTTTCAGGTTTCCAGCTTTTCCATTTCTTTCAGAGTTGCAGATTTTCTTTTTCAGGGTTTCAGCTTTTCCATTTCTTTCAGAGTTCCAGCTTTTCCTTTCAGGGTTCCAGCTTTTCCTTTTCAGAGTTCCAGCTTTTTGATTTCTTTCAGAGTTCCAGCTTTTCCTTTCCAGGGTTCCAGCTTTTCAATTTCTTTCAGAGTTCCAGCTTTACCTTTCCAGGGTTCCAGCTTTTCCATTTCTTTCAGATTTCCAGCTTTTCCATTTCTTTCAGAGTTCCAGCTTTTCCTTTCCAGGGTTCCAGCTTTTCCTTTTCAGGGTTCCAGCTTTTCCTTTCCAGAGTTCCAGCTTTTCCTTTTCAGGGTTCCAGCTTTTTCTTTTCAGAGTTCCAGCTTTTCCTTTTCAGGGTTCCAGCTTTTCTATTTCTTTCAGAGGTCCAGATTTTCCTTTTCAGGGTTCCAGTTTTTCTGTTTCTTTCAGAGTTCCAGCTTTTCCTTTTCTTTCAGAGATCCAGATTTTCTTTTTCAGGGCAACTAACAAGCTTTTCTATTTCTTTCAGAGTTCCAGCCTTTCTTTTTCAGCAATAACCAGATGTTTTTGTTATATTTTCTAAATATGTTTTATTTATTTTACATGCCATATCAAATGTATCCTGTAAAGAGCTACAAACCAGCAACCAAGACAAGACACCAACCAGCAACCATTGGGAAACAAGACACCAACCAAGACAAGACACCAACCAACAACCATTGGAAGACAAGACACCAACCAGCAACCAAGACAAGACACCAACCAACAACCATTGGAAGACAAGACACCAACCAGCAATCAAGACATTGACCTGCAGCAATTGAAGAAAGAACAGCTCAAAGAATGTATCCTTAACATCAGCAGTAAAATGGTATCCTTACAAATATATCCATAGCAGTATATATGTATCCTTACAACTCAAACCTTGACAGAAAGAAATACTAGATTCTGTGGTGAAATATGTATTTTTAATTAGCAGCAAAAAATCCTTACCATCAGATCATTTGTAGAAAATGTTTTAAGCATCGGATTGTTGGCAGAAAGAATGTGTCCTTAACACTATTCCTTGGCATGAAAGAAAGTATCCCAAAGACAAAACCAGAACCTTGGAAGTAAGAATGTACCCTAAACACAAGATCCTTGGCAAGGAGAATGTATCCTGAAAATAACAACATTGACAAGAAAAAAAGTAACCTATAACCAAAACAGCCTAGATGAAGAGACATAGAGCTAGAAGTTAACTTGGATGGAAAATGGATGCTGTAGCCACAGACAGACCTGGATGGAGGAAGATGCACAAATCACTTGAGCCAACCATAGCCTGAAGAGTATAAGAAAGTTCTGGTATGCAGCTAAAGACAGACCTGGATGGAGGAAAATGCTGTCTAGTCTGATGAGCCAACCATAGCCTGAAGAGTATAAGTAAGTTCTGGTATGCAGCTAAAGACAGACCTGGATGGAGGAAGATGCTGTCTACACAGTAGCCTGATGATCCAACCATAGCTGGAAGAGTATAAGTAAGTTCTGGTATGCAGCTAAAGACAGACCTGGATGGAGGAAGATGCACAAATTACTTGAGCCACCCATAGCTTGAAGAGTATAAGTAAGTTCTGGTATGCAGCTAAAGACAGACCTGGATGGAGGAAAATGCTGTCTAGTCTGATGAGCCAACCATAGCCTGAAGAGTATAAGTAAATTCTGGTATGCAGCTAAAGACAGACCTGGATGGAGGAAAATGCTGTCTAGTCTGATGAGCCAACCATAGCCTGAAGAGTATAAGTAAGTTCTGGTATGCAGCTAAAGACAGACCTGGATGGAGGAAGATGCTGTCTACACAGTAGCCTGATGAGCCAACCATAGCTGGAAGAGTATAAGTAAGTTCTGGTATGCAGCTAAAGACAGACCTGGATGGAGGAAGATGCACAAATTACTTGAGCCACCCATAGCTTGAAGAGTAAGTAAGTTCTGGTATGCAGCTAAAGACAGACCTGGATAGAGGAAAATGCTGTCTAGTCTGATGAGCCAACCATAGCCTGAAGTGTATAAGTAAGTTCTGGTATGCAGCTAAAGACAGACTTGGATGGAGGAAGATGATATCAAGGATGATGAGCCAACCATAGCCTGAAGTGTATAAGTAAGTTCTGGTATGCAGCTAAAGACAGACCTGGATGGAGGAAGTTGATGTCAAGCCTGATGAGCCAACCATAGCCTGAAGTGTATAAGTAAGTTCTGGTATGCAGCTAAAGACAGACCTGGATGGAGGAAGATGCTGTCAAGCCTGATGAGCCAACCATAGCCTGAAGAGTATAAGTAAGTTCTGGTATGCAGCTAAAGACAGACCTGGATGGAGGAAGTTGATGTCAAACCTGATGAGCCAACCATAGCCTGAAGTGTATAAGTAAGTTCTGGTATGCAGCTAAAGACAGACCTGAATGGAGGAAGATGCTGTCAAGCCTGATGAGCCAACCATACCCTTAAGAGTATAAGTAAGTTCTGGTATGCAGCTAAAGACAGACCTGAATGGAGGAAGATGATGTCTAGCCTGATGAGCAAACCATAGCCTGAAGAGTATAAGTAAGTTCTGGTATGCAGCTAAAGACAGACCTGGATGGAGGAAGTTGATGTCAAGCCTGATGAGCCAACCATTGCTAGACGAAAAGAAGTAAGTTCTGGTATGCAGCTAAAGACAGACCTAAATGGAGGAAGATGCTGTCAAGCCTGATGAGCCAACCATACCCTTAAGAGTATAAGTAAGTTCTGGTATGCAGCTAAAGACAGACCTGGATGGAGGAAGATCTGCAAATCACTTGAGCCAACCATATCTTGCAGAGTTAAGTAGGTTCTGGTATGCAGCTAAGGACAGACCCAGATGGAGAAAGATGTGCAAATCACTTGAGCCAACCATAGCCAGAGGAGTAAAGTAAGTTCTGGTATGCAGCTTAAGACAGTCCTGGATGGAGGAAGATACTGCCAAGCTTAGAATGAAGAGTATAAGTGAATTCTGGTATGCAGCTACAGACAAACCTGGATGTAGGAAGATGTTGTCAAGCCTGATGAGCCAACCATAGCCTGAAGAGTATAAGTAAGTTCTGGTATGCAGCCACAGACAGACCTGGATGGAGGAAGATGATGTCAAGCCTGATAAGCCAACGATAGCCTGAAGTGTATAAGTAAGTTCTGGTATGCAGCTACAGACAAACCTGGATGAAGGAATATGTTGTCAAGCCTGATGAGCCAACCATAGCCTGAAGAGTATAAGTAAGTTCTGGTATGCAGCTAAAGACAGACCTGGATGGAGGAAGTTGATGTCAAGCCTGATGAGCCAACCATAGCCTGAAGAGTATAAGTAAGTTCTGGTATGCAGCTTAACACAGACCTGGATGGAGGAAGATGCTGTCTAGCCTGATGAGCCAACCAAAGCCTGAAGAGTATAAGTAAGTTCTGGTATGCAGCTAAAGACAGACCTGGATGGAGGAAGTTGATGTCAAGCCTGATGAGCCAACCATTGCTAGAAGAAAAGAAGTAAGTTCTGGTATGCAGCTAAAGACAGACCTGGATGGAGGAAGATGCTGTCAAGCCTGATGAGCCAACCATACCCTTAAGAGTATAAGTAAGTTCTGGTATGCAGCTAAAGACAGACCTGGATGGAGGAAGATGATGTCAAGCCTGATGAGCCAACCATAGCATGAAGAGTAAAAGTTAGTTCTGGTATGCAGCTAAGACAGACCTGGATGGAGGAAGATGCTGTCAAGCCTGATGAGCCAACCATTGCTAGAAGAAAAGAAGTAAGTTCTGGTATGCAGCTTAAGATAGACCAGGATAGGGAAGATGCTGTTTAGCCTGATGAGCCAACCATAGCCTGAAGAGTATAAGTAAGTTATGGTATACAGCTAAAGACAGACCTGGATGGAGGAAGATGCTGTCAAGCCAGATGAGCCAACCATAGCCTGAAGAGTATAAGTAAGTTCTGGTATGCAGCTAAAGACAGACCTGGATGGAGAAAGATGATGTCAAGCCTGATGAGCCAGCTATGGCTTGAGGAGTATAACTAAGTTAAGTTCTGGTATGCAGCCAAAGATAGACCTGGATGGAGAAAGATACACAAATTGCTTGAGCCAATTATAGCCTGAAGAGTATTAGTAAGTTCTGGAATGCAGCTAAAGACAGACCTGGATGGAGGAAGATCTGCAAATCACTTGAGCCAACCATATCTTGCAGAGTTAAGTAGGTTCTGGTATGCAGCTAAGGACAGACCCAGATGGAGAAAGATGTGCAAATCACTTGAGCCAACCATAGCCAGAGGAGTAAAGTAAGTTCTGGTATGCAGCTTAAGACAGTCCTGGATGGAGGAAGATACTGCCAAGCTTAGAATGAAGAGTATAAGTGAATTCTGGTATGCAGCTACAGACAAACCTGGATGTAGGAAGATGTTGTCAAGCCTGATGAGCCAACCATAGCCTGAAGAGTATAAGTAAGTTCTGGTATGCAGCCACAGACAGACCTGGATGGAGGAAGATGATGTCAAGCCTGATAAGCCAACCATAGCCTGAAGTGTATAAGTAAGTTCTGGTATGCAGCTACAGACAAACCTGGATGTAGGAAGATGTTGTCAAGCCTGATGAGCCAACCATAGCCTGAAGAGTATAAGTAAGTTCTGGTATGCAGCTAAAGACAGACCTGGATGGAGGAAGTTGATGTCAAGCCTGATGAGCCAACCATAGCCTGAAGAGTATAAGTAAGTTCTGGTATGCAGCTAAAGACAAACCTGGATGTAGGAAGATGATGTCAAGCCTGATGAGCCAACCATAGCCTGAAGAGAATAAGTAAGTTCTGGTATGCAGCTAAAGACAGACCTGGATGGAGGAAGATGATGTCAATCCTGATGAGCCAACCATAGCCTGAAGAGTAAAAGTTAGTTCTGGTATGCAGCTAAACACAGACATGGATGGAGGAAGATGATGTCAATCCTGATGAGCCAACCATAGCCTGAAGAGTAAAAGTTAGTTCTGGTATGCAGCTAAACACAGACATGGATGGAGGAAGATGATGTCAATCCTGATGAGCCAACCATAGCCTGAAGAGTATAAGTAAGTTCTGGTATGCAGCTAAAGACAGACCTTGATGGAGGAAGATGATGTCAAGCCAGATGAGCCAACCATAGCCTGAAGAGTAAAAGTTAGTTCTGGTATGCAGCTAAACACAGACATGGATGGAGGAAGATGATGTCAAGTCTGTTAAGTCGCCAATAGCCTGAAGAGTATAAGTAAGTTCTGGTATGCAGCTAAAGACAGACCTTGATGGAGGAAAAGCTGTCAAGTCTGATGAGCCAACTGTAGCCTGAAGAGTATAAGTAAGTTCTGGTATGCAGCTAAAGACAGACCTTGATGGAGGAAAAGCTGTCAAGTCTGATGAGCCAACTGTAGCCTGAAGAGTATAAGTAAGTTCTGGTATGCAGCTAAAGACAGACCTTGATGGAGGAAAAGCTGTCAAGTCTGATGAGCCAACTGTAGCCTGAAGAGTATAAGTAAGTTCTGGTATGCAGCTAAAGACAGAACTGGATGGAGGAAGATGATGTCAAGCCTGATGAGTCAACCATAGCCTGAAGAGTATAAGTAAGTTCTGGTATGCAGCTAAAGACAGACCTTGATGGAGGAAGATGCTGTCAATCCTGATGAGCCAACCATAGCCTGAAGAGTATAAGTAAGTTCTGGTATGCAGCTAAAGACAGAACTGGATGGAGGAAGATGATGTCAAGCCTGATGAGCCAACCATAGCCTGAAGAGTATAAGTAAGTTCTGGTATGCAGCTAAAGACAAACCTGGATGGAGGAAGATGCTGTCAATCCTGATGAGCCAACCATAGCATGAAGAGTATAAGTAAGTTCTGGTATGCAGCTAAAGACAGACCTGGATGGAGGAAGATGATGTCAAGCCTGATGAGTCAACCATAGCCTGAAGAGTATAAGTAAGTTCTGGTATGCAGCCACTGACAGACCTGGATGGAGGAAGATGATGTTAATCCTGATGAGCCAACCATAGCCTGAAGAGTATAAGTAAGTTCTGGTATGCAGCTAAAGACAGACCTGGATGGAGGAAGATGATGTCAAGCCTGATGAGTCAACCATAGCCTGAAGAGTATAAGTAAGTTCTGGTATGCAGCTAAAGACAGACCTGGATGGAGGAAGATGATGTCAATCCTGATGAGCCAACCATAGCCTGAAGAGTATAAGTAAGTTATGGTATGCAGCTAAAGACAGACCTGGATGGAGGAAGCTGATGTCAAGCCTGATGAGTCAACCATAGCCTGAAGAGTATAAGTAAGTTCTGGTATGCAGCTAAAGACAGAACTGGATTGAGGAAGATGATGTCAAGCCTGATGAGCCAACCATAGCCTGAAGAGTATAAGTAAGTTCTGGTATGCAGCTAAAGACAAACCTGGATGGAGGAAGATGATGTCAAGCCAGATGAGTCAACCATAGCCTGAAGAGTATAAGTAAGTTCTGGTATGCAGCTAAAGACAGACCTGGATGGAGGAAGATGATGTCAAGCCTGATGAGTCAACCATAGCCTGAAGAGTATAAGTAAGTTCTGGTATGCAGCTAAAGACAGAACTGGATGGAGGAAGATGATGTCAAGCCTGATGAGCCAACCATAGCCTGAAGAGTATAAGTAAGTTCTGGTATGCAGCCACTGACAGACCTGGATGGAGGAAGATGATGTTAATCCTGATGAGCCAACCATAGCCTGAAGAGTATAAGTAAGTTCTGGTATGCAGCTAAAGACAGAACTGGATGGAGGAAGATGATGTCAAGCCTGATGAGTCAACCATAGTCTGAAGAGTATAAGTAAGTTCTGGTATGCAGCTAAAGACAGAACTGGATGGAGGAAGATGATGTCAAGCCTGATGAGCCAACCATAGCCTGAAGAGTATAAGTAAGTTCTGGTATGCAGCTAAAGACAAACCTGGATGGAGGAAGATGATGTCAATCCTGATGAGTCAACCATAGCCTGAAGAGTATAAGTAAGTTCTGGTATGCAGCTAAAGACAGAACTGGATGGAGGAAGATGATGTCAAGCCTGATGAGTCAACCATAGCCTGAAGAGTATAAGTAAGTTCTGGTATGCAGCTAAAGACAGAACTGGATGGAGGAAGATGATGTCAAGCCTGATGAGCCAACCATAGCCTGAAGAGTATAAGTAAGTTCTGGTATGCAGCCACTGACAGACCTGGATGGAGGAAGATGATGTTAATCCTGATGAGCCAACCATAGCCTGAAGAGTATAAGTGAGTTCCAGTATTTGATTCTCTAAAGTTTAAATGTAGCATAGACAAAGACCTGTGTTTGCCAATGAGATGGGGATTAACATACAACCATGCATGAGACACTGGCCAGGAAAAGTTCAATTCAAAATAACCCAAGCTAGTTAACTAACACAGATCACACTGAAACACATCTAAATATTTCATGATGCAGAACACTTATTTTCGTCCATACATTAAACACCCTTACCAGAACTTGGGAGCTCCTAACAGAATAGTTGAAGTGCAATGCATACCTACATGTATATAATTAAAAAAATACCTTAGGGTTTCATTTTATGGATAATACTGTATGCTCATTTTCAGTCTGCCAAGAATATTTTTCAGCTCTAAAACTTGAGCAAGGTGTTAGCTGTGGTTGATCTTTTATCTGCTTTTTGACAGTTCTGATATGTTTCCAGTTCATAGGATTGTGATTTCGTCTGTCAGTTTTTTACCAAAGGTTGTAAGTTTTGATTTTGGTCACTCTCTAGTAATATTCTAAACACAATTAAAAGGTGATTGAAAAAGGAATCATATGAATTTGATATGGTTGTATAAACAAAACTCCCTGTTTTTCATTTGTCCAAAAATCTGTCTTGTACACAATTTGAGCTGCTCACTTGCTTAGTTACACACTCCAGGTTACACTGTATCTTAAAAAGGATAGCGTTGAGACAATCACTCCTCTTTTTTTGCAATGTCCTGTGTTGAAATTGCTTTTGAGCCTCATGCAACCACCAAAGAAAAAACCCAAAACCAATCCCACTTTCAGATTTACATCCTTAATTGTAACTGTTCAGTTTATCTGTAATCTTTTGAACAAGGATGCAGTAATTTGTTCAGATTAATATCTCCATCACATAGACAACGTACCCAAGTTGCACACCTGTAAGTAGTTATGTTTGTCAGTTACCTGTCAAAGGTCGTGGTTTCCTTAGGGTACTTCAGTTTTCTCCATTCATACAGACTGCCTTGTAGCTCATTGTGGAAGGCTCTTTGCCTGTTTTCTTGTTGACTTGGCTCTGTAATGATTTTCTGTCCTTGTTGGAAAGTGTTAGTTTGGTTTTTTAAGTGTCAATTCTCTATCACTCTTTTTTCTTTATGGTTGGTCGCTAGGGAGTAACACCAACTCACTCACTTACTCACTCTAGGAAGTGTACTGATGCCAAATGAACCAAATTGTATTAAGAAATTTACAATCATATTGAGATCTCAGAGCATTTTAAATAAAATTAAAAATTAAATATAAATAAATGACTTAAAAACTAAATTTAACATGAATAAAGATTAAAAAAATTAACAATAATAATAAAATTTAACAAATTTAAATATTGAATTAAATAGGTTATTAAATAAATTTATCAAATGATACAAAGAAAGGGCTTTAAAATAAATATAAGAAAGTTACTAAGATGAATATAACATAAATTAAACAAATAAATAGGTAAAACTAAACTTAAAGACTTGCAAGTAAAATGAATATTAATATAAAATTGATAATAAAAAAGCCTAAATTTAATAAGTACCTTTCTTTTAAAATTTTAAGTAAATTTTGAATGTTTTGGGATCACTTATGATACTTTTTGAAACTATTTTTGGACCCCTCTTGGCTTCACTACACTTCATGCACTGTTTCTTGTCTTACATTTTTGGGTTTCTTGTTTCAGGTTGATAAGTCTTTAAAATTATATTCCTAATTCCTATAGGTTTGACAGAGGGACAACTGCTTAGTAAGGTTTAGGTTTTAGCTGATCAATGACACTGCACACCTTCTTGTGTAAGAATCTAAAAGAGCTTTTTTTTCTGGTAATGAAATGTCAGTTTTTGGTTTGAAGTATCTTTAGTTAATGAGTTTGTAAGTTTTGACTTGCAGAATTTAACCAACACACATATTTCCTTACTTTTACAACTACATCTCTAGGATAGAATGTGTTCACTAGCTTTAACATTTCAATGGCATTTGTTGTTGTTTGTGGATGTGTTTGCAACATTAAACTGTTTGAATCTGTCACCTAAACCCTCCTCCCCAAAAATCAAAAAAAAATGTTGCATTGCGCATAGGCATTCCCTACAAATCTAAGTATATCTAGTTATTGTGTTTTGCGTATTGTGCATTTCTGTATTTTAAAACATATCTCTCAATATTGAATCACTGCTGGATTTCTTCTTTCATTGTTGTTTGTAAGGTGGCCTTGTTTCATACATAGTGTAATAACAAGCTCTTGTAGGTTTATACATCAAATGCAGATTTAGAGTGGGGCTTGGTGGGCGTTCCCCCCCTAAAACTTGCGAAAAGGATGTTTTTTTGCATAAAATCTAGGTAAAAAACACTAAAAATATATACACCTGGCTCTGTTCAGCAACAGAAATGTTCACACACCCCTTTATTAAAATCTTGGATCCACCTCTGTACATGTACATGTATGTTTGGCTTTTTGAAATAAAATGATTTCTACCAAAGAATGAAGTCAAAATTTTCTTTAAAAAAACCAAAACTGTTCAAAAATTCAAATTGCTTAACTGTTCAAATATAGCAAATCAACTCTTGATCAACCTACATCTAAAAAAAAACATCTTCCCAATTAGTTTCTTAGCAAGTTGTCTGTTAAATTACATTGTTTAACAACCTGTTCTGATATATAGACTGTTAGATTTTTCTAAGGACATGCAAAGCCCTTTACCCTCTCCTTAATTTCCAAAACTGTCTAAGCTTTCAAAAATGACCTTTCTGATGCATTCATAATCCCAACTGGAATGGCCTAATCTTAGCCTTGACATTAACACTGTTGAGATCAAATTAGGAAGATGTTCCTTTACTTTGAAAAATAAACTACAACAAACTTTATGCCAAAAGGACCATAAACCCCAGCAAATAGCCTTAAACAAATTAAAAAGGAAATAAACAACAACAAATAAAAAACAGTCATTAACTCAAGCAAACATTCTAAATCCTTGCATATCTAAAAAAAATACAATCACAAGAAATTTGAAATGTTCTGATCAAAAAGGAAAAAGAAGTGTCACCATATTTTTAAAAAAAGCATCAGAAGACATGTGCACAGATGACATAAATCAGGGAAAAGGGAAACACAAGCAAGACAGGATGCAGGAAAACCAATGTGATGAAGCTTAAAGAGGATGAGCACAGCTGAGCAAGAAATAGACCACAACACAATAGAATAGGGGTTGATTGTATACATAAGAAGCAAGATTACATTGCACACTCAGCAATATAGATTTGTATTAAAAAACAACCAAATTTTAAATAAGAGGATTCAAAGAGATATTGGAAGTGGTTTTAACCATCAGCAGTATGGAACCAGAAGAAGACCCAAGAACACTTGGTAGTTGAAGAGATGATAGTAAGTTGGAGGATAGAGATGGGCCATATTTACAGTGTCAATCAAAGTCAGTCCTATTAAAGGTCAAACATTGTGTTTTGGCCTTTAGAATAAAAACTATTGCAGATAGAAAAGCTGTTGCTTGCTCATTTAAAGCTCTACAAAAGCATTAATTAAGTCTTTAGTTAGATGAAGACTTTATATGTATAAGTTAAAAAAGGTATTTTGTCCTATAGAATGAAAACTATAGAGAAATAATGTTGCTTGCCTTTTAGATTTTAAGCTCATTATGATCAACAAAATAGTCCATTGAGTTAAAGTTGCCATCTCACCCTTTTTTTTTAATTTATTGTCAAGGGCTTTGTCCCACAAAATGAAAACCATTGCAGATAGATAAAAGTTGTTGTTTGAATGTTCAGCACACTACTAAGCTCTAGAGAAATCTCTGTTGAGTCAAAATTGTTCAACAACCAATTATTAGGATTATTTGTCAAAAAGGAATATTGCCCTTAAGAATGAAAACTTTTACAACTAGAGAAAAACTAGTTTGCAAAATTCTCAGCTTACTAAGCTCTACAAAAGTCTCTATTAAATGAAAGTTGTCAAGTTGTCCCTTATAGCATTGTTTTGCTCTTTGAAGGTGAAAAATAAGTAATAGAAACTATTGCAGATAACATATTGCTTGTTAAAAGCTTTGCTTAAGTCAGATGACTCCTTAAAGGGGATATTTTTCCTTTTCAAATTAATAAAAGATATTTTTGGTCCTGTAGTATGAAAACTGTTGCAAAGCGTGAAAAGTTTTGCTTGTTTTAGCTCTGAAAAAAAAATACTTTTGCTAATTTTTATATCATAAGTTATCATTCAAGACCAGGGGTTTCTTAATAAAGTTTCATTTGCAAAATAATTTTGCTTGATTTTTTAATGATATATTATGCCTGGTCAATAATAGAAAATCACTTTTGGTAAAAAATACTTTCTGCCTTTTAAAGTTTTAAAGTTTTCCAGGGGCTTTTTTAAAAATCAAACTGTATCAATTTTTTTTCAATTGAAAGATTCAAGTTATGTCCATCTGTCCATTTTCCTGACCAACTTTGTTTGCCATAACAAAAAAAACCCCATTTTTTTTATCTTTGGTAACAGTATTGATATTTTAGGGGTACCATGTGAAAATTCTTGCCTGCATTTATCAAGTTTGCAATATCATTTTTTTTTTTACTTTTTAGAAAATATGGGTCAAAGATTTCAATTTGATGTTTTTCTTCAATGTAACTTTTTTCTTATTTTATTTAAAGGATTTCTGAAACAATTTTTAGATTTAAGTTGGTGCTCTTTTACCATTAAATAGAACAATTTTAAGTTAATATAAAGACATAATTGTCAGAGCAAGTCTAAATTGATAAAAATGATTCTTATTTTTTTTTCTACATTTGGGAATTTTTTTAAGTTATTAAGATCTTGATTATTTGTATTATTTGTTGTTTTTTGCCCACAAATAGTTTGTGAATTATTTTTATTTTATGTATGTGTCAACATTGTAAAGTGGAATATGTTTATATTATGGCTGATGAATTGGACAATATTGCGTAGAGAACATGGATTGAGAAAAGTGAAATACCTTGAAGACCACCAAGCTGAGGAAAAGTGGCATCATCACGGCTACAAGAGGATGACCTCCGGGCTACTTACTTGTACAAATGATGTAAGTATTAAAGTTTGGTGTTTGTTTGAAAAAGTAATTTTGTTAATAATTTCAAATTTGTGTATGACTAGGTTTGTCAATTACATGCCCAAGGTCGATGGTTTCCTCTGGGTACCCTGTTTTTCTCCACATTAAAAGTGAACACCCTATATGGCCCAGGTGTGTTGAAAAGGGTGTTAAACCCTAGCATGAACAGACATAAGGTCGAATTATTGTAATGAATTAATACACACGTCTTTTAAGAAGTGAAGAATTACCAAAGGGCCATCCAAGTCCAAAGTCCATCTAAGACAATACTAGGAGAATCAGTTGACTACATGCACTACAAAAAAAACATAAAAAAAACCCACAAAAACCACATAAGCTGCAATTTACTAGTGCGAAATTGAAGACAAACCCCAAACACATGAAAGTGAACTCTGGTGCTTTGGAAGAGTAAGAAGCTTCTGCTAAGTTGCAGCACAAATTCTCTTCAGTCATGATTTGAACATGTATTGTGAATGAAGTTGAAAGAACATAATTTTTATGGCCCGACCACGTATGTGAATCGGACATATAGTTTTACCCTTGTCCGTCCGTCCGTATGTCTGTACGTCCGTCTGTCCGTCCGTCAACAATTCTTGTGAACACTAAAACTCGAAAACTATTAACACCACAGTTCTGAAATTTTGTACAAATACTAAGTAGCATGTCATGATTTGCATACTAAAATTTCGTGCAAATCGGTGAAATATTTTTGGAAAAAAACTTAATTTTTTATCGAAAATCACAGATTTTGAGAATTGGACTTTGTGAACACTAAAACTCAAAAACTGTTATTAATACAGTTCTGAAACTTTGTACAGTTGCTAAGTAGCATGTCATGATTTGCATATTAAAATTTCGTGTAAATCTGTTAAATATTTTTGGAAAAAAAGTTCATTTTTTATCTAAAATCACAGATTTTGAGAATTGGACTTTGTGAACACTAAAACTCAACAACTGTTAACAGTACAGTTCTGAAACTTTGCACAGCTGCTAAGTAGCATGTCATGATTTGCATACTAAAATTTCGTTCAAATCGGTTAAATATTTTTGGAAACAAATCACAGATTTTGAGAATTGGAATTTTTGAACAATAAAACTCAAAGGCTATTAACAATACAGCTCTGAAGTTTCATACGCATTCCATGGATCATGCCTTAGTGGTTATAAGCACAGTAAATAGAATTTTGAAAACACTTAGATTTTTTGCCGCGGGGCCCTTTCTGACTTTGTCAGTAATCTAGTTTTAAGAAACAATTAACTTAATTTATAGTTTAGAAGTGAGCTTTAATAATAAGAGAATTTCTTATCAAAAATGTAAGTCGATAATTCAACAATATTATACTTTTACTCTGTATTTTAGAGATAAACTTCAAGTAAGGCGATGCTCAGCTATAAAATGATGGACGTAAGCAACGAAGTGAACATTTCTAAAAGTTGCTGTTACACAATGGATTTTCTTGACAATTTTTCTGGTGGTTTTGGTTAGTAAGGAAACAACGATTGGATTGGGATTTATCTTTTTATTTTTGCTATGGATACAATAGTTAAATTAGGATGTATTGACAAATTAGATGATGGCTGCTTTTTTATGACAATTGTCCTGAATTCAACTGATTTATCTTCAAGGAACTGTTTTCGTTGTTTGGATTTACAAGGGAAAATGACTTAAAGTGATGTCTTGTGCACTGTGTTCTTAGACTACAGCAATGGAATATGAAATAGAATGTTACATAGTTATTATGTAAGAACAAAATTTGTCAAAAGACTTAGATAGAAAAGAAAAAAAAAGAAACAAATAAGAAAAATAATGTAAAAGAAAAAAAGATTTATAAGAAAATATAAAAAACTTATTTGTAATAAATGATAAAAATTATCTGATGCATTTGAGTAAAATAAAAACTTGTAAAGCAGAGTATTCTTACTAATATGCAAATTTTAGTCATCTTTTTTCTGGTAATATTCTTTAAAGACAAATTATTTAAAAAAAGATATAAATTTCATATTTAGTAACGGTAGCCTGCTTTTTTAAAGTTGTATATTTTTACTTTGATTTTGTTATTTATTTGTAATAATTTTTTTTAATATATGCTTTGCGAACAACTCTTATATGAATTATATATGCAAAACAAACAATATTTTAATGTTACAAATTCAACCAAATGTTTTAGACCAGAGACTCTAAACATGAATGCATATATATACTATAAGGGTTGTTAAATATACAATTGTAGAATAATAAAAAAAAAGCTTGTAAAGCAGAGTATTCCTACGATATGCAATTTTTGGATCAATTTGATAATCTGCAAGTATAAAATAGATTATTTACAAGAATTTTGCATATCCAGTATGAGTAGCCCGCTTTTCTACAGTTGTATACTTTTGCAATTTTGTTATTTTGTAGAAAAAATGTAAAGCAAATGTTTATTATATGTGTCAAGAAATAACCTTGTTTTGGCTTTGAGAAATTGTAACAAATGTTTTGGACCCAAAATTTAAAATGAATGCATATTTACTATTTACTATAAGGGTTGTTCAATATACAATTATAGAATAATAAAAAAAGCTTGTAAAGCAGAGTATTCATACCATATGCAATTTTGGGGCTTCGTCTTTGTTTAGACAATAAGATTTTTCAAAAGTTAAAGATTTTTTTTTGCATATCTGGTAGGAGTAGCCTGCTTTTCTACAGTTGTATATTTTTGCTCAAATTTTGTTATGTATTTGTGAAAAACATTTAAAGCAAACAATCCTTATAGTTATCTTATATTCAAAAGAAACACATTTTTATCTTGGTTTTGGCCTTGAAAAATCAGACAATGGATTTAGACCAAAATTGGAAAATAAATGCATATATACTATAAGGATTGTTAAATATACAATTGTAGAATAATAAAAAAAAACTTGTAAAGCAGAGTATTCCTACGATATGCAATTCTTTTAGACCATTAGATATACAAAAAGTTGAAGAAAAAAATTTGCATATCTGGTAGGAGTAGCCTGCTTTTCTACAGTTGTATATTTTTGCTCAAATTTTGTTATGTATTTGTAAAAAAACATTGAAAGCAAACAATCCTTATAGTTATCTTATATTCAAAAGAAACACATTTTTATCTTGGTTTTGGCTTTGAAAAATTAGAACAAATGTTTTAGACCAAAATTGGAAAATAAATGCATATAAACTATAAGAATTGTTAAATATACAATTGTAGAATAATAAAAAAAGCTTGTAAAGCAGAGTATTCCTATGATATGCAATTCTTTTAGACCATTAGATATTCAAAAAGTTGAAGAAAAATTTTTTGCATATCTAGTACGAGTAGCCTGCTTTTCTACAGTTGTATATTTTTGCTTGAATTTTGTTGTCATTGTCCTTATTAAGATTTAAAAAAAGAAAAAAAAAAGAGAGAGAAAAAAATGAAAATGAAGAAAAGAAAAAGAAAAAAACAAAACAAGAAAACAAAAAAAAGAATCAAAAGTAAAAAATGAAAAAGAAAAAAAAAGAAAAAAGGAAAAAAGAAAGTATCAAAAGAAAGAAACAGAAAAAAATCAAGAAGCAAAAAAAAAAAAAGAATTAAAAGAAAGAAATGAGAAAAAGAAAAAGAAAAAAAAAAGAAAGTATCAAAAGGAATTAAAATTGATCAAATAAATAATTGTTTTTTATAAGTTTGTAAAGTAGAGTATTCATACTGATATGCAAATTATATGAGTGTTTAATTAAATTTTGACCTAATGAGACAAATAAACAATTTTTTGAAAGAAGTTTGCATATCTAGTACGAGTAGCCTGCTGTTGTAAAGTTGTATATTTTAACTAGAATTTTGTTTTATATTTGTCAAAAATAAATGTAAAGCAAACATCTTTTATATTTACAATATATGCATCAGAAAGGCAACTTAGTTTTGGCCTTGACAAATTAGAAAAAATGTTTAGGCAAAAAAAATTGTCACAAATGCATATATAATATAAGAGTTGTTAAATATACAATTGTAGAATAATAAAAAAAAAGCTTGTAAAGCAGAGTATTCCTACGATATGCAATTTTGGGGCTTCGTCTTTGTTTAGACAATAAGATTTTTCAAAAGTTAAAGAATTTTTTTTGCATATCTGGTAGGAGTAGCCTGCTTTTCTACAGCTGTATATTTTTGCTCAAATTTTGTTATGTATTTGTAAAAAAACATTTAAAGCAAACAATCCTTATAGTTATCTTATATTCAAAAGAAACACATTTTTATCTTGGTTTTGGCCTTGAAAAATCAGACAAATGATTTAGACCAAAATTGGAAAATAAATGCATATAAACTATAAGAATTGTTAAATATACAATTGTAGAATAATAAAAAAAAAAGCTTGTAAAGCAGAGTACTCCTATGATATGCAATTCTTTTAGACCATTAGATATTAAAAAAGTTGAAGAAAAAATTTGCAGATCTAGTACGAGTAGCCTGCTTTTCTACAGTTGTATATTTTTGCTTGAATTTTGTTATGTATGAAAAAAATTGTCATTGTCTTTATTAAGATTTAAAAAATGAAAAAAAAATGGAAAAAAAAAGAAAATGAAGAATAGAAAAAAAAAGAATCAAAAGAAGGTAATGAAAAGAAAAAAAAATGAAAAAAGAAAAAAGAAAGTATCAAAAGAAAGAAACAGAAAAAAAAATCAAGAAACGAAAAAAAAAGAATTAAAAGAAAGAAATGAAAAAAAGAAAAAGAGAAAAGAAAAAAAAGAAAGTATCAAAAGAAAATAAAAATTGATCAAAGAAATAAGTTTGTAAAGTAGAGTATTCATACTGATATGCAGATGATCTGAATGTTTTATTAAATTTTGACCTGAAGAGACAAATTAACAATCAAAGCTTTTATAGAGAAATTTGCATCTTTAGTACGAGTAGCCTGCTAATGTATAATTGCATATTTTTACTAAAATTTTGTTTTATATTTGTAAAAATTAAATGTTAAGCATACAACTTTTATATTTACAATATATGCATTAGAAAGGTAACTTAATTTTGAATTTGGTAAATTAGAGCAAAAAAATTTGACACAAATGCATATATGCTATAAGAGTTGTTAAATATACAATTGTAGAATAATAAAAAAAAGCTTGTAAAGCAGAGTATTCCTACAATATGCCAATTTTATTAATCTTTCTTTGTTTTTTGTCTTTTTAAAACAATTTGATATTAAGTTTTAACAGTAGAGATGTAGTAGAAATTTGCATATCTCGTACGAGTAGCTTGCTTTTCTACAGTTGTATATTTGCTTCAATATTGTTATGCATACGTAAAAATGTTGATGTCCGTAATGTACTTATTTATGTTTTCAATTAAATGAAAAAATTTTGTTAATATAAAGTTGATTTTTGTATGTATTAACTTTTAGAATTTGATTGTAATTATATTTTGCATGATGAACTGGGTCGTATTGTGTACAGACTTCTTAAGACTCTAACAGGCAACAGGGAGGAGAGTAAAATACTGAAAAACCACCAAGCTGAGGAATAATGGCATCATCATGGCTACTACAGGATGACTGCCTGGCTACTTACTTGTAAAACATGATGTAAGTATTCAAGTATATATATGCTCTTCATATTTGCATTTTGTTTGGCCTTTTCACTTTTCTTGTCAAAAGCACCTCTGATGAGTCTTAAATAGACAAAACCCATGTCAGGCATAGCAAAATTTATTGCCTGGAACTTTGTTGTAATGTGATTCAGTGTTTATTTGAAATATTATTTGAAATCCCTCAGTGTATCAAATTATTGAAATGTCTTCTTATAAGCAAAGGAATTTAGAATCCATAAAGGACAATACTAGGATACTCAGGAGACACTAGAAAAAAAAACACAACTCAATGGCAATGGCCAGTACTAATTGCTTTGTGAGTGAACTCAGGTGCTCTGGAAGCTGGTATTATGTTCCTGCTTGTTACTATACCCTAGTTCTGTGAAATGTTTTGAATGGTAATTACATTCCTTTTGTATGCTTTGTATTTTTAGTAACTTATTATATCCCTGTTTTATTTTGTCCATTCATTGGTCTGTTCGTAACGTAATTTATTTAGCAATTACAAAACACAAAGGCCTGGTATTTTCCCTATCACTTTATCTTATAATACCATTTATCATGCATATAGATAAATGCAATGCAGAGCAGGGACATAGAAATGCCGACGTCCATCTATCTGTCCGGTAGAGGTCTCATTTAGGGATTTGTTTCCAGGTCTGTCTCTTACCTGTTTAACAAGCTGATTTAGAATTTTTTAAGGCTCAAAAAGTGAAAAAAAAATTTAAACAGATTTCTCAGCTTCTTTTGTTCTTAAACTTTTGATATTTGGTATGGAGCTTCAGGTAGATGTCTCATATGGTGGGATGTGTTTCCAGGTCTTTTGATTTTCAACTTCCTGTATAGCGAGCAGACTTAAAATTTTTGCCATTAGGCGGGGAACCCAGGAATTCCCTTCTTGTAATATGTATAACAGAGGCGGATCCAGAAAAGAGGGGGCCCACTGACTGGCCTTAGAGGGGGCCCGCTCTGGTCATGCTTCAATGATTTATATATATTCAACCATTTTTTCCACCTTGATCCCCCATGTATAAGACAAGAGTAGGTTTCTCTACAGCATTTTTTTCACAAACATGGTATCATTACTGAGCATTACCTCACAGATTTACTTGTTTTGTTTTGAAGCACTTACATCTATGATGAAAGGTGTATTTATACCCAACTAACTATTGTTTTAAGAATAATAAGTTTTAATATTAAAAAGCAATGATTAGTCTAAAAATCAAACTATAAAGGAACAATATACTTGAAGTAAAAGATGCAAAGGAATTATCTTAATGTTCATTAACTTAAGACAACACATGAAATATAACGACACCACAGACAAACACGCAACACAATTATTAAACTGCAATAAGCAATCAAAAACTAAAAACGAAAGTGAATTCAGGTGCTCACGTAGTTCCTGCTTCACAAAATTACAATCGTCATGACTTGGAACTTTCATTTCAAATTTGAGTTTAAGAACATAATAATTTCTTGCCTTTTTAAGTAAATTTTGTTGTAAAGGGGGTTACAAAAGAAACTTAACCTCAGATGTATCTCTTGATATTTTAACTACTTCATACTTATGCCTTGAATTTCAGAGAGAAAGTTCAAGTAAGGCAACTCAGCTACAGTTTGATGGGCATAGCATTGGTAATAGATGCTGCTACAGAACTAACTGGATTTTCTTGACATTTGTGGGTGAAATATATACTGTTAGTTACTTTGGAAACCGAACAAACTGGACAATCAAATGAACTTTGATAAATGCTTTGGATACATTGATTGGATTGTGATCTACCCATTCATTGGATAGTGAATGAACTGTGTTTGTTGCTATGGATACAACAATTGGATTTGGATGTATAAACAAATTTAGAACTATGTTCAATGTGTGGATTTCAGCAATTACTAATTGTGTAACATTGTGCATTATGCTTCTTGGATTTGGCAACAATGGTTTGGAGTTGATGGGATGTGACCATATGTTTAATATAGAATCGATAACTTAGTGTATGTGTTAAAAAATGACCAAGAAATAAAAGATAAAGTGAAATTGAAAAAAAATGTAAAAAAAAAAAGAAAAAATATATATGTAAAAATTATGTAAAATATTTGATACTGAAGAAAAAAAAATCTTGTAAAGTAGATTATTCCTATTAATATATGCAGAAATTTTATATCAGAATTTTTGTATTTAAAAATCAAATGAACATCAATGCTATGTCAAATTGCATATACTATTATATTATAGGAGTAGTCTGCTATTCTGGTGTTTTATATTTTAATAGCAAACTGTTATTGATATATTTATACATTTCATGCATTGTACTCCTCTTTTCTTTGGGGAAGGGGGGTGGGGGTTAAAAAACCCACAAAATAAATATACAATTGTAGAAAATAAAAAAAAAACTTGTAAAGTAGAGTATTCTTACTATATGCAAACTTTATGAATTTTTATTTAAAGTTTGTTTTTTTACAACTAATTACCTATTCCAATAAGTTTGCATATCAAGTACGAGTAGCCTGCTTTTCTACAATTGTATATTTTTACTTGAATTATGTTTGTAAAAATCTTTTAAGCAAACAACTCTTATATGGAATATATATGCAAAAGAAAGAGAAGTTGAATTTTGATGTAACAAAGGTTTAAGACCAAAAAACTTTAAATAAATGCATATTTACTATAAGGGTTGTTTTAAAATATACAATTGTAGATTAATAAAAAAAAAGCTTGTAAAGCAGAGTATTCCTACGATATGCAATTTATTTGGATTTGTCTTTTAAGACAATTAGATATCAAAAAGGTAAAAAAAAATTAATGTTGTGCATATCTGGTAGGAGTAGCCTGCTTTCTACAGTTGTATATTTTTGCTTGGACTTTGTTATATATTTGTTAAAAAATTGCACAGCAAACAACTCTTATATCAATTATATGTGCAAAAAAATGTAACCTTGTTTTGGCTATGTTAAATCAAAACAAATGTTTTAGACCAAAAGTTTAAAACAAATGCATATATACTATAAGGGTTGTTAAATATATAATTGTAGAATAATAAAAAAAAACATGTAAAGCAGAGTATTCCTACCTTATGCAGATTTTTTTTAAAATTTGTTTTACAAAGACATTTAGATGATCAAAAATTTGAAAAAAACTACTTTTTTTGCATATCTGGTAGGAGTAGCCTGCTTTTCTACAGTTGTATATTTTTGCTTGGACTTTGTTATATATTTGTTAAAAAAATGTACAGCAAACAACTCTTATATCAATTATATGTGCAAAAAAATGTAACCTTGTTTTGGCTATGTTAAATTAAGACCAAAGGTTTTAAGTATTTGCATGTGCTATAAGGGTTGTTAAATATACAATTGTAGAATAATAAAAAAAAAGCTTGTAAAGCAGAGTATTCCTACGATATGCAGATTTTTAAAAATCTTTCTTTGAAGACAATTAGATATTCGAAGGGTTAATGAAAAAAAGTTGTGCATATCTAGTAGGAGTAGCCTGCTTTTCTACAGTTGTATATTTTTGCTAAAATTTTGTTATTTATTTGTAAAAGACTGTAAAGCAAACAATACTTATATCTAATATATATGCCAAAAAATTCTTAACTTAGTTTTGCCTTTAACAAATAGGAACGATTTTTTTTTACTAAAGATGTAAAATTAAGGCATATATACTATAAGAATTGTTAAATATACGATTGTAGAATAATAAAAAAAAGCTTGTAAAGCAGAGTATTCCTACGATATGCGAGGTTAATGGGTTTATTTTTCAAGACAGATAATCTAAAAGTTTAAAATTGATCTTTAAAAAGAAATAAGCATATCTTGTAGGAGTAGCCTGCTTTTCTACAGTTGTATATTTTAGCTTGAATAATGTTATGATGTATGAAGAAAAATTGTCATTGTCTTTATTTAAATTTTGAAAATGAGATGAAAAAATGAAAAAAAAGAATGAAAAGAGAAAAAAGAAAAGAAAATGAAAAATGAGAAAATAGAAAATAATGAAAAAGAAAGAAAAGAGAAAAAGGAAAAGAAAATGAAAAAAGAGAGAAAATAGAAAATAATGAAAAAGAAAAAAATAGTTGAAAAATAAAGAAAAAGAAAAATGGTGTAAAACAATGTATAGTAATAAAAAAATAAAATGGAAAAAATAAAAAAAGATCATGGAAAAAAATAAAAAATAAAATGGAAAATGGATGTAGAATAAAATATGATGTCAAATATTTGAATCTGTAGAACAAAAAAGGATGTAAAGTAGAGTATTCTTACTGATATGCAAATGATCTGAATGTTTCAATTAATTTTTTTCCTAACAATCAAAACTTTTAATAAAGAAGTTTGCATATCTAGTAGGAGTAGCCTGCTGTTGTATAGTCTTATATTTGTACAAGAAATTAATGTAAAGCAAACAACTCTTACTTATATATGCAAAAGAAAGAAAACTTGGTTTTGCCCTTTACACAATAGAACAAATGTTTGGACCTAAGAATTGAAACAAATGCATATATACTGTAAGGGTTGTTAAATATACAATTGTGGAATAATAAAAAAAAAAGCTTGTAAAGCAGAGTATTCCTACAATATGCAGTTTTGTGGCTTTGTCATTGTTATTGTTTATTTAGACAATAAGTTCTTCAAAAAATAAAAGATTATTTTTGGCATATCTAGTAGGAGTAGCCTGCTTTTCCACAGTTGTATATTTATGCTTCAATTTTGTTATACATTTGTAGTAAAAAAATGTGAAGCCAACAATTCTTATATTTATTATATATGCAAATGAAGCTGATTGTTTTGGCCTTGAAAAATTAAAACGTTTCTTTTAGACTAAAAATGTGAAATAAATGCATATATACTATAAGAATGGTTAAATTTACAATTGTAGAATAATAAAAAAAAGCTTGTAAAGCAGAGTACTTCTACATCAAGCAAATTAAATTCATCTTTTGTTGAAAATTGTCTTTTTAAGACAATTGGATATTCAGAAAGCTTTTAACAGTGGACTTCTAAAAAAATATATTGCATACCTTGTACAAGTAGCCTGCTTTTCTACAGTTGCATATTTTGGCTTTAATTTTCAATATTTGTAAAATAAAAAATGTCCTGCAGGGTCCTTTATTTGTGTTAAGAGTGTGCTCAATGTATTTTTGGATAAAGGAGTTCTTTTATGTTTTTTTTTTCATTTAAAAAATTTATATTTTTTTAAGTTAACATTTTGAAGTTGATTGTGTAAATTTTTGTAAGATGGATTGTACCATATTATGAAGAGACATCTCATGATTTCCATAGACTCCAAACCAACAAAATACTGTTGAAGACCACCCAGCTGAGAAATAATGGCTTCATCAAGGCTACTACAGGATGACTGCCTGGCTACTTACTTGTAAAAATGATGTAAGTACTTAAGCTATAATATGATCTTATATTTATCTTGTGTTTGCATTTTCAATCTATTGGAAGAGCACCTCTGATGAGTCATAAATTGATGAAATGCATATCAGGGGCAGCACAAGCCTGAAAACTTGTTATATTGATTCAGTATATGTTTGAAATATTGTGTATATAATAGACAACAGTCCTATCAAAATAAAAAACAAGTCTCGTAGAAGCCAAGAAATACCAAAGGTGCCTTGAAATCTCAAAAGGATTAGTATTAGTATACACAGAAGACATTACTACCAAAACACAACTAAATAATGGAAAATAAAATATAAATGAAAGTGAAGTCATGGATCTGGCTCATGCTAGTTGTACCAAGAAATCATAATGCATTTTGAATTGATTTAAAGAACATGAATATATATAATTTATGATGGGATCCTAATATTTCAACTATTTCATACCTTTGCTTTGTATCATAGAGAGATATATCTTCAAGTAAGGCAGCTCTCGGCAATGATTTGATGGACTTTACCGATGAAAGTGAACACTTGTACCGGTAATTATAGATGCTGCTACAGAATTGACACAATGGATTTTCTTGATAATTTTGCTGATGAAATGAACTATGATGACTTATGTTTACACATTTGGATTGTGATCTACCGATTCATTGGATAGAGATTGAACTGTGTTTGTTGCTATGGATACCAAAACTGGACAGATTGAAAGTACATGTATATCCAATGTTTTGAATGCAACAATTGATGGACTGATCTACTGGGTGACAAATATTAACTGCTGTATCTTGTTCTAATAGAAATTCAACGATGGAGTTCATGGGATGTGACATATTTTTTTTTTGTATGACAAAAAAAACCTTAATGTTTGTGTAAATTAAAGAAAAAAGCAACAAAAAAAAGAATATTTATGTAAAAAAAAATGTATATGTTTAAAAAAAAAATTGTGAAAAAAGAAAAAGAATTGTAAAACATGATGTAAAATATTTGATATTGTGAAAAAAAATGCTTGTAAAGTAGAGTATTCCTATACCTATATGCAAATATTCTATATCAGAATTTTGGGCTTTGCATTTCCAATAAAAAATGCTGCTAAAAACGAAAACAAGTTGCATATATTATAGGAGTGGTCTGCTATTTTGTTGTAAATTTTGATATCAAACTTTATTTATGGAGGCGAGGGTAGAAAAAAAGCAAAAAGATATACAACTGTAGCACATAAAGAAAAGCTTGTAAAGCAGAGTATTTTTACTATATGCAAATTTTATGGATGTTCTATTTGTTTTTTTTTAAAGACAAATTAATTTAATACAAAAATTAAGAAGTTTGCATATCTAGTACGAGTAGCCTGCTTTTTTCTATAGTTATATATTGTGATATATATTGTTATGTATATTGTTATATATACAGTTGTATATTATTTGAATTTAGAATATTGTAAAAAATATATGTAAAGCAAACAAATCTTATATCTATAATATATGCAGAAGACACAACTTGATTTAGATGTAACAAATAAAAAAGCCAAAAATTTTAAACATGCATATATTCGATAAGAATTGTTAATTATACAAGTGTAGAATGATAAAAAAAAAAAAAGCTTGTAAAGCAGAGTATTCCTATGATATGCAGTTTTTAGACTGAAAGATAATCTAAAAGATTTACAGTGATTTTTTATTGAATTTTGCATATCTAGTACGAGTAGCCTGCTTTTCTACAGTTGTATATTTTTGCTTAACTTTACTGTATTGTAAAAAGATGTGTAGCAAACAACTTTTATATCTATTATATATGCAGATCAAACACCTCTAGGCTTAGGCCTTGCCAAATTACAATAAATGTTTTGTACAAAGAAATTAATGCATATATACCATAAGAGTTGTTAAATATACAATTGTAGAATAATAAAAAAAGCTTGTAAAGCAGAGTATTCCTACGATATGCAATTTGATAAAATTGTGATATATTTTCATATAAGTATAAAATGGACTTTTCAAAGAATTTTGCATATCCGGTACGAGTAGCCTGCTTTTCTACAGTTGTATATTTTTGCTTAAATTGTATTGTAAAAACATGTATTATGGACTGAACAATTCTTATATCTATTATATATGCAAAAGAAAAATATTTTTAAACTTGGTTTTGACATTGACAAATTTGACCAACAATTAAAAGTAAATGCATATATACTATAAGAGTTGTTGAATATACAATTGTAGAATAATAAAAAAAAAGCTTGTAAAGCAGAGTATTCCTATGATATGCAATATTTGGGAATATTTAAAGACAATTAGATAACTTCTACAGAATAAAATGGATCCATAAAAGAAAGTTTGCATATCTGGTAGGAGTAGCCTGCTTTTCTACAGTTGTATATAATAGTTGGAATTTTGCTATGATGATGTCTTAATTCAAAGTTTGAAAAAAAAGAAACAAAAAAAAGAAAATGAATTAAAGAAAAAAAGATAGAAAATAGAAAAAAATGAAGAAAAAAGAAAAAAAAATGAAGAAAAAAAGAGAAAAAATGAAAATGAAAAAAAGAAAAGAAAAAAATGAAGAAAATGAAAAAAGAAAAGAAAAAATGAAAATGAAAAAAGAAAAGAAAAGAAAAATATAAAAAATCAAAAGAAAAAAATTGAAAAACAATGATTTTGCTAAATTAATAAAAAAATATGTGAAATTATTGAAACTGTATTAAGAAAAGCTTGTACAGTAGAGTAGTCATACTGATATGCAAATTGTGATAATGTTATAAATTAATTTTGTCCTTAAGAAACATTTTTTTTATAAAAGAAGTTTGCATATCTAGTATGAGTAGCCTGCTGTTGTAAAGTTGTATAATTTTATTTGAATTTTGTTTTTTATTTGTAAAAAATTCATACAAAGCTAACAACTTTTATAGTTACAATATATGCATCAGAAAGGTTACTTAGTTTTGGTTTTTGCAAATGAGAACAAATGTTACGACAAAAAATTGCCACAAATGCATATATACTATAAGAGTTATAAAATATACAATTGTAGAATAATAAAAAAAGCTTGTAAAGCAGAGTATTCCTACGATATGCAGATTACATGGACTTGTCTTTCAAGACATTGACAGAAATGTTTAAAAAGTTCACTTTCACAAGAAATTTTGCATATCTGGTAGGAGTAGCCTGCTTTTCTACAGTTGTATGTTTTTTTGCTTGGATTTTGTAATGTTGTAAATAAGCACAATTCTTATATTATATATGCTTAAGGAACATATTCTAAATTGATTTTGGCCTTGCAAATCATGTAAAAAAAGTTTCGATAAAAAAAAATGACACAAATGCATATATATTATAAGAGTTGTGAAATATACAATTGTAGAATAATAAAAAAGCTTGTAAAGCAGAGTATTCCTACGATATGCAAATTATGCATAAAAAATAAGATATTTTTAAAGAAATATTGCATATCTGGTAGGAGTAGCCTGCTTTTCTACAATTGTATAATTTTGCTTTGATATATGTATCTCTTTTTAGCTCACCTGGCCAAAGGCCATGTGAGCTATTGCCATCACTTGGCGTCCGTCGTCGTCGTCGTCGTCGTCGTCGTCCGTCGTCGTCGTCCGTCGTCGTCGTTAACTTTTCTTCAAACTTCTTCTCCTCTGAAACCGCTGCACAGATTCAAACCAAATTTGGTCTGGTGGTACTTTAGGGTATCCCCTACAGAACTGATGTGGGGATTTTTGATTTGTCGAAAAACATGGCCGCCGTTGCTAAAAATAGACCAGGGGGGTCAGACTACTGTTTTTGGCTTGTAAATCAAAAAGTATAAGAGATAGGTGAAATCTGATGCCACGCTACTGCTTCAGCATCAAAAGCTCTACAAAAGTCTCCATTGAGTCGAAGTTGTCAGATGACCCCTTATGGGAGTTACGGCCCCTTAAAGGTGAAAAATAGCATTTTTTCATGTTTTTGGCCTATGGAATGAAAACTATTGCAGATAGAGAGAAGCTGTTGCTTGCTTAAATGTTCAGCTTATTTAGCTCTACAAAAGTCTCCATAGGGTCGAAGTTGTCAGGTGACCCCTTATAGGGGTTACGGCCCCTTAAAGGCAAAAAATAGTGTTTTTGGCCTATAGAATGAAAACTATTGCAGATAGAGAAAAGCTGTTGCTTGCTTAAATGTTCAGCTTATTTAGCTCTACAAAAGTCTCCATAGGGTCGAAGTTGTCAGATGACCCCTTATAGGGGTTACGGCCCCTTAAAGACAAAAAATAGAGTTTTTGGCCTATAGAATGAAAACTATTGCAGATAGAGAAAAGCTGTTGCTTGCTTAAATGTTCAGCTCATTTAGCTCTACACAAGTCTTCATATGGTCGAAGTTGTCAGATGACCCCCTTTAGGGGTTACAGCCCCTTAAAGGCAAAAAATAGTGTTTTTGGTCTATGGAATGAAAACTATTGCAGATAGAGAAAAGTTGTTGCTTGCTTAAATGTTCAGCTCATTTAGCTCTACAAAAGTTTCCATAGGGTCAAAGTTGCCAGATGACCCCTTATAGTGGTTATGGCCCCTTAAAGGCAAAAAATAGTGTTTTTGGCCTATAGAATGAAATCTTTTGCAGATAGAGAAAAGATGTTGCTTGCTTAAATGTTCAGCTTAATTAGCTCTACAAAAGTCTTTTTAGGGTCGAAGTTGTCAGATGACCCCTTTAAGGGGTTATGGCCCTTTAAAGGTGAAAAATAGTGTTTTTTGCTTTGGAATGAAAACTATTGCAGATAGAGAAAAGCTTTTTATTGCTTAAACATTCAGCTCATTTAGCTATACAGAAGTCTTCAAAGGGTTGACATTAAGACCAGGTGAGCGATTCAGGCTCCTGGGAGCCTCTTGTTTTTAAATTACTGTTTTGAATTGTGTGTGTTTATTTTTTGCATGATGGAGTGGGCCATATTGTGTAAAGACTTCCATTGACTCCAAACCAACTAGTATAGTAGGAAAGCTGAGGAATAATGGCATCATCGGGGCTACAAAAGGATGACTGCCTGGCTTCTTACTTGTAAAACATAATGTAAGTTAAAAAAAAGTTCTGTGTACAGTTCTGTGTATAGTTAAACACTAAAAACCAACAAAGCAACTTGAATGAAAAACCCAAAACCATTAGGAAGACAATTGGTTACATACCAGAGAATAACAATGGTCCTGACTGGGTACAGACATTATGTACCAGAGAAGTTACAATCACAATGGTCCTGACTTGGTACAGACTTTATGTACCAGAGAAGTTACAATATCAATGGTTCTGACTTGGTACAGATGTTACGTTCCAGAGAAGTTACAATCACAATGGTCCTGACTCGGTACAGATGTTACGTACCAGAGAAGTTACAATCACAATGGTCCTGACTCGGTACAGACGTTACGTACCAGAGAAGTTTCAATCACAATGGTCCTGACTCGGTACAGATGTTATGTACCAGAGAAGTTACAATAACAATGGTCCTGACTTGGTACAGATGTTACGTACCAGAGAAGTTACAATTACAATGGTACTGACTGGGTACAGACATAAACTAAACAACAATCAATTAATGGTACAGGCATTTTGATATGATTTAAAGAGGCATGTTTATCTCTTGGGTTTTATTGATAATAATTAGGTGATATTGACAAGTGAACTGGTTAATGCCTTAATTTTTTTTTCAGGGACAAATTCAAGCAAGACAACTCTTAGCTGTAAGATGGTGGACAAAGGTAAACTGCCGGTGAAATAAACAATGTAACTTCTTCGAATACTGGATACTGGACTGGGATCTGAAAAAAGGACAATGTTGGCTGTTTTGTATATTGGACAAAGGTTTCTGGTGAAATGGACTACTGTATAATGACTTTGGATAAAGGACTGGGCTTGGATTTATTCTGACTTACATCGTGTGATAAAATAGACTATGCTGACTGCCTTGAATATGACTGTTAAAGACCGGAATCATCTGCTGAATAATATTAACTGTGGTATCTTGTGCATTTTGCTTCATGGATTTCACCGATGGACTTCATGGGATGTGACATATTACATTTTATAATTTGTTGTATTGAAAGATATATGTTTGAAAAAAAAATTGTAAAAAATGAAATAAAAAAATTGAAATTAATGTTTAAGAAAATTTAAAAAATAAGATGAAAAAAAAAAAGACAAAAACAATGATGTGAAAATAAAAAAGGCTTGTAAAGCAGAGTATTCCTATCAATATATGCAGACATTTTGTATCAGAATTTTTTAGAGTTATCTAAACCAGTAGTTTTGTATTTCAATTAAAGAAATGGTAAGCTAAAAGTGGTTAAACAACTTGCATATATATCATAGGATTAATCTGCTATTCTGAAGTGTATTCTGATATCAACTGTTATTACTTTTGGCAGATTTCATGTGAGTAAAAAATCTTGGTTATAAAATGACAAATGTGGAGTGGGCGGGCGAGGAAGAAATTTTTGTAACAGTCATCTTAGCAACTTCTTATCACAGCCACTTGATACTTGGTATACAGCATCAGGGTGGGGTTCCATAACGATTTCAGGTCTGTCACTCAGATACTTCCTGTTTAATGAAATCTTAGAAAGATTTTATATATTTGTTTGCCTCTTTCTTACAAATTACATTTATTAAGAAGAGGATGAGAGGGTTATAAAAAAAATCACTTATGAATATGCAACTGTGGAATACCAAAAAAAAAAGCTTGTAAAGCAGAGTATTCATACTATATATGCAAATTATATGCATCTTTAACTTCATTTTGTACTTCATAAACAAATAAATAACTGAGTTTTGCATATCTAGTACGAGTAGCCTGCTTTTCTTCAGTTGTATATTTTTTCTTGCATTATGTATTTTGTAAAATGTACCGTAAATTGTGAAGTAAACAACTCTTATATCTTATTGTATGCAAAAGAATTTGACCTTGACAAAATAAGATAATTTTTTTTAGACTAAAAGTTAAATACAAATGCATATATTTCATAAGAGTTGTTAAATATACAATTGTAGAATAATAAAAAAAAAAGCTTGTAAAGCAGAGTATTCCTACGATATGCATTTTTTATGGGTTTGTCTTTTTCATGTTAAAAAGTACAAAATGGATTATTTTTTAAAGAAATTTGCATATCTTGTAGGAGTAGCCTGCTTTTCTACAGTTGTATATTTTCACTTTATTTTGTTATATATTTGTAAAATATTTAAATGTAAAGCAAACAACTTTTATATCTTTTATATGCAATAGAAACACAATTTCATTTGAAGTGACATGTTTTGTACAGAATGTTTTAGACCAACAGTTTAGATAAATGCATATAGACTATAAGGGTTGTTAAATATACAATTTTAGAATAATAAAAAAAAGCTTGTAAAGCTGAGTATTCCTACGATATGCAGATTTAAAGTGTTTGATTTATGTTTTTAAAGTCACCTATACTATGCAAAACTTTTAAAGGTAAAAGATTTTGCACTGTGGCTCACTTATAATTAAATAAAAGAATTGTTCGGTAGGTAAAACTACTTTTGAAAGGTAAAATATGAATAGATAAACCACAATAAAATGTTTAAAATCAATAAAACTTTTATTGTTTTTATTATTGTTTTTATTATTTTATTCTTTTATTGTTTTATCAGTTTTAAACATTTTATTGTGGTTTATTTATTTTTTCGTATTTTATGTTTTAAATGTGGTTTTTCCTACCAAGCAATTCCAAAATATTAATAGTGGTTTTGTAAAAATAATTGCATATCTAGTAGGAGTAGCTTGCTTGTCTACAGTTGTATATTTTTGCTGAATTTTATTATATTGTAAAGAATTGTGAGGCAAACAACTTGTATATCTGTTAAATTTGCAAAAAAAAAACCCTAAAGAAAACAAAAAAACCCAACACATTCTTAACTTTCTTTGGCCTTAATAAATGAGAACATATCTTTAAAACCAAAATTTGAAATAAATATATATAGACTATAGGAGTTGTTAGATATACAATTGTCGAATAATAAAAAAAAAGCTTGTAAAGCAGAGTATTCCTACGATATGAAAGTATTGTGAATCTTTCTTTTGACTTAAAATTGAAATCATACCAAAGTTTCAATAGTGGATTTTTAAGCGATTTTTCATATTTAGTACGAGTAGCCTGCTTTTCTACAGTTGTATATTTTTGCTTCAATTTTGTTATAAAAATTTTGTAAAAAAAAATAATGTAAAGCAAACAACTTTTATGTATATTATGTATGCAAAAATATGTTACTTGATTTGGGCCTTAACAAGTTCAAACAAATGTTATTGACAAATGCATATAGACTATAAGAGTTATGCAAAAGTGAAACAAATCATTTTTACCCTGACAAATTTTAACAAATTTTTTAGACCAAAAATTTAGCACTAATGCATATATACTATAAGAGTTGTCTGTTAAGATTCGTCATTAAAAAAAAGAATTGTGGTCATCAAATGTATGAACCATTCTGAAAATAATCTTAATTTGGTACATTTTCACAACTGTGTGTCCATATGATAAACGATTTAAAAGATTTCCCATTTTTATGGGCCACTCTATGTACATCTAAATGCATTGTTGTAGATGTCCATAAAATATCTTTGTAAAGGATTGTCTACTTTATTTGAAGGAAGAGAGGTTAAAAAAGGTAAAAAAAACAACAAAAAAACAAACAAACAAGCAAAAAGAAAAAAGATTTTTTTTGGATATATTTTTGACCTGCTTTCTTTCCTTGTTTTACTATTAAACTTTTTTACTTCAAATGAACTAGACAATCTTATTATTTTTTCAACATTTCAAACATCAATAATTTGTGTAAAAACTTTGATTTATCTCCCCTTAATTGCTAATAATATGTTAAAAGTAAAACGACACAGTAGGAGTCACTATCCAGGGGCAGATCCAGGATTTTAGTTTAGGGGAGGCGTTAAAATATTTTGTTGTTGTTTTTCGAAATTTTTAAAAAGTGTTTTTTGAGGTGGAATTTTTGCAAAAAAAATGTGTCAGTTTTAGGGGGCATCAACCAGTACGCCTTACCTTGGATCTGTCCTGCTATCAACCTGATTTCAAAATTAGAAAGAGAAATAAACAATTCTATGATAAACACATTAAAACTCACTGTTTAATGCAAAACATGCTTCAAATGTCTTCATGAAACATTGAAATATATACTAGATATTTTTATTGTTATTGAAATGAGAACAGTAGATTATAGATAATAAATAGTGTATTTTACAATTTGAATATTAAGAACTTGTAACATATAAGATATAATAAATAATAATTTGTTTCACTTCTTAATTTGTGAACCCAAGGCTGTATAAAATCTAGTTTTTGATATTTGGTATTGAAACTTATAGTATAAAGCTATATTAAGCACAAGAGATTTAGTAGATTCACGGTGTGAAGAAAAAGCTTTCATAATAAACTTGGTATGCTGTGAAGAAAATTTTCAGCTATAATGTTGAAAAAGCTTACTATGCAGGTAGACCTTGTGCTTTGAAAAAACCCCAAAATAGTTGAACAGATTTGTATGCAGATAGAACAGTTCTATAGTTTTCCATTGCTTCACATTAATGTTCCTTTCCTTTGAAAAAAAAACAACATGCTTTTTCTTAAGGTTTATAAAGCCACTTTCAATTATCAGGAAACATTATACACAATTGCATTGACATTATTGACTTTCACCGTTGAAGGATTGTGGAAAAAGGTTGCAAAGAAGGGCATCATGTCTTTTGAAATAATGTTATACCTGCACTCGTAAGAGAGGGGGCTATATTGCAATCACCTTTTCTGTCCGTCTGTCCTCCTCCCCTCTCCAGGTCAGTCATGCATCTACTTCCTGTTTTCTGAGCCAACTTAGACTTTATTAAGGGTAAAAAAAGACAATTTTTCGTAACAGATTTCTCGGCCTCTACTGAAGTGATTGATTTCAAATTTGGTATACAGCTTTAGCATGATGAGTTGTATTGTGCCTTCTCTTTCCATGTCAGTCATGCATCTACTTCCTGTTTTCTGATAGGTTGAGTGGGGGTATTCTTAGCACAACTAAGTGTAACCCCTTGTTTTGTTTATAAAGTCTGAATTGTCTATATCCCCAGAACATATGGTAGTCCTTAAAATGATGAAACTTGACATACTTATGATACAGAAATATATGAGTACTTGCACACTTTTCCAATTGGGCATTCAAATATCAAAAGTCTGAAAGGGCAAAGACAAAACCAGTTAACATGAACAGCACAAAGAAATATAACAGAAAAAATTTACTAGCAATCTTCAACACAAATGTAACAAGAGTGAACACAGGTGCTTGAACTGCCTTGAATGATTTTATGTTTTATAAAAAAGGTTTTTTATGCCCAGTCTATAAAAGTCATATAGTTTTTGAGTCGGTTTATCAGTCTGAAATCAGGTCTACCTATGAGTTTAAATTACTGAAGGAGGTATTGTATCATATAAACATTATACACATATGCATCAGAGAATGAACAAGCAAAATTCATTTTAAAATGATACTCCTTCCATCATTTCTATGGTTCAGATGGGTTATTTTGAGATATTCTTGTTTAGCTTCCTTCATGAGCATTGATTTAAATGCATCATGCACATTCTTGTTTCTGTAAGAAACTTTACTTCATTTTGTGGTAAAAAAAATACAAATTTCAAGAACAAAGCTTACAAATCTGCATCTACAACCTAGTTCGTTCGGTGGCTTAATTATGGGTCATACTTGGGCATAGGTTATTAAAACTTGGTATGCAGATAAAATAAAAGCCAAACACAGCTGCATCTGACAATGATCTTGGTTTTCAGTTGTTGAAAAAATTTCTGTTATTTTTCAATGCCCTGCCTGAGAAAGAAGAAGGTCATATAGTAGTGTTTAAGTCTTATTGTCTGTCTATAGTGAATCAAGTGACAAAAGGAGTATGATATCCATGATCTTGGTTTTCAGTTGTTGAAAAAATTCTGTTATTTTTCAATGTACTGCCTGAGAAAAAGAAGGTCATATAGTAGTGTTTAAGTCTTATTGCCTGTCTATAGTGAATCAAGTGACAAAAGGAGTATGATATCCATGATCTTGGTTTTCAGTTGTTGAAAAAATTCTGTTATTTTTCAATGTACTGCCTGAGAAAAAGAAGGTCATATAGTAGTGTTTAAGTCTTATTGCCTGTCTATAGTGAATCAAGTGACAAAAGGAGTATGATATCCATGATCTTGGTTTTCAGTTGTTGAAAAATTTCTGTTATTTTTCAATGCACTGCCTAAGAAGTAGAAGGGCATCACAGGCACTTGTTTCTAGAAAAAAAAACTTATATACTAACCAGTATATAAGGAAAATATAAAGGAAAATAATTTGGCAGCAGAGGGTAAGAAAAAAAATATTCTGAAAAAGGATTTCTGCCATATAAAATAATGATAATAATGAAAAAAATATTCTGTTGCGAGGCCTTCGAAAAGGAACTTTTTTTTTCGCAGAAAATTCTGACCGAAACAAAAAACCAAGCCCCCCTTTCAAATTAAATGGTCTGTTCTTTAGGTCTTATTGTCTGTCTGTAATGAATCAAGTTTTTCAGTTAATTTTACACAAAAGGAGTAAGATATCATAATTAATACACCATAAAAATGATATTGAACTCCAGAGAATCCTTTCTTTTGCCTACAGCAGATACTATGTGGACCCTCCTCCTTCCCTTATTTTTTGTTCTGGATTCCCCAAAACAGTGACCCTGCAAATCAACTTCATTTGTGACTTTGGCAAGCATGCTGAAATTGGGTTACAGCGACAAACAAAATTTTCTATAAATCAGCTCCTGTATTGAATTTGAATTGAATGTATATGAAATATATATATATTTGGCTTTATCTTCTTTTGTTTTGTAACTATTTATCAAAGAAACAAGTTCCCCCACTTTTTAAAGTTAAATGGTTGATCCCTTTGTGTAATTGCAGGTAAACTATGTGAATTTCTTTTTTGTAATTATTTATTTGATATTTTTAAATAAGCCAAAAGTTCATCTCCCCTCCCCCTTTTAAAAAATATGAATTTAACATACGGAACTCTACCCGGAATTGATTAACAATTACTTTTCCCGCCAAAAAAATCAGTTTCATCAACAATGTCAATGCACAGTTCCAACGATTGAGAGTTTTCTTTCGCATACAGAATAGATCTGTAGGAGAAATCTGACTTGAAGCAAACCTTTGAGCTGGTGGTGGTAAAGTTAATTAATGTTGTACCTGTTTGTCCTCATATTTAAATAGAAAAAGGTCTTCGTTGGTAAAATCAGATATATGTATACATATTTTTGACAGTTGGTTCCCATTGTATAATGGTTTTGAATTTTCTATTTTGTCTTCACTGCTCTTATTTTTTTTTACCCATTTACTCAAGGTTTTTTTGACATATTGTTAAATTAGGGACCGACCATTTAACTTGAAGGGGGGGCCTTGGTTTTTCCTAAAAAAATATTCTGAAAATTAATTTTGACATAGACCTGTATATTTAATATACAGATCTATGATTTTGATGACAAAAATATTTTGGCAGCTGAGGAAGTGAAACAAGTGTTGAATATTCTGACAATTGTTTTTGCCCTACAACTTTTGGCTAACATGTCCCATCTCTCTAAAGGCCGATTTAGAACGAGCACACTGCACATGTGTGCGTGCCCTCCCTTTTGACAAGAAAATTTTGTTAGGAAGTATGAAACAACAGGATTCAGATTTTTTTTTAATTGCGCGCCCTTCAGGCGTTAAAAAATTTCTAGATCCACCACAGATCTCTGATGAATCTTCTATAGACAGTAGTTAATTCAGAGGGGGGTAAATCCACCCTTTTTGCAAGTGGTGCCTAAAATGTGTAACCCGTATCGTATCATTGTTGGATCATGATTTACCCATACCCATGCATACCTGTTCTCAATTTTGACTCGTAAACAGCGAAAACGCAATGAAACTTTCTGAAATTGCAATTTCAGAAATGAAAGATTTTTGATAAGATATTAAATGAACTGGTATCTTTTGTTTTTTTCAATTCCTAATTTTCTAAGTTGCAACAATCAATATTGTTAGAAAAGTTTGATGCCTAAATTGTGTAACCAGAAGTTTGCATCAAGAGGAAGGTGTCAAAGAAATAATAACTTTTTATCTTCTTTTGAATTTTACATTTTTATAGAAATCTGGTTTCTTTTAATTGTTTAAAAGTTATATTCGGAAGAGACCAAAAAAGGTTGTTCCATGTATGGGAGAGCAATACCCCATGCACGTTAAAAACCCCTTTGTAGAGTTCAACAGATTAGGCTCAATTATGGGGGCCACTTAAAAGGCCATGCTTGCAATCTGCTACACATAAGCATTAAGCTTTTTTCCAAATCCAGGATAAATAAATAAATGTTTTATTTAATGTTAATAATAATTTTTAGCTCACCTGGACCGAAGGTCCATGTGAGCTATTACCATCACTTGGCGTCCGTCGTCGTCGTCTGTCGTCGTCGTCGTCTGTCGTCGTCGTCGTCTGTCGTCGTCTGTCGTCGTCGTCTGTTAACAATTTTTCAAAAATCTTCTCCTCTGAAACTACCAAACAGAATTTAATGAAACTTGGTATGAATGATCCTTAGGGTGTCCTGCACCAAACTTGTGTTTTGATTTTTAATCCGTTAAAAAACATGGCCGCCGTTACTAAAAATAGACTAGGGGGGTCAGACTTCTGTTTTTGGCTTATAAATCAAAAAGTATAAGAGATAGAGGAAATCTGAGGCCACGCTACTGATTCAGCATCAAAAGCTCTACAAAAGTCTTCATTTGGTCCAAGTTTTCAGATGACCCCTTATAGGGGTTACAGCCCCTTAAAGGTGAAAAATAGCATTTTTTCATGTTTTTGGCCTACAGAATGAAAACTATTGCAGATAGAGATTAGCTGTTGCTTGCTTAAATGTTCAGCTCATTTAACTCTACAAAAGTCTCCATAGGGTCGAAGTTGTCAGATGACCCCTTATAGGGGTTACAGCCCCTTAAAGGTGAAAAATAGCCATTTTTCATGTTTTTGGCCTACAGAATGAAAACTATTGCAGATAGAGATTAGCTGTTGCTGGCTTAAATGTTTAGCTCATTTAGCTCTACGAAAGTCTCCATAGGATCGAAGTTGTCAGATAACCCCTTATAGGGGTTACGGCCCCTGAAAAATGGCATTTTTTCATGTTTTTGGCCTACAGAATGAAAACTATTGCACATAGAGATTAGCTGTTGCTTGCTTAAATGTTCAGCTCATTGAGCTCTACAAAATTCTCCATAGGGTCGAAGTTGTCAGATGACCCCTTATAGGGGTTACGGCCCCTGAAAAATAGCGATTTTTCATGTTTTTGTCCTACAGAATGAAAACTATTGCAGATAGAGATTAGCTGTTGCTTGCTTGAATGTTCAGCTCATTTAGCTCTACAATATTTTCCATAGAGTCGAAGTTGTCAGATGACTCCTTATAGGGGTTACGGCCCCTGAAAAATAGCAATTTTTCATGTTTTTGGCCTACAGAATGAAAACTATTGCAGATAGAGATTAGCTGTTGCTTGCTTAAATGTTCAGCTCATTTAACTCTACAAAAGTCTCCATAGGGTCGAAGTTGTCAGATGACCCCTTATAGGGGCTACAGCCCCTTAAAGGTGAAAAATAGCCATTTTTCATGTTTTTGGCCTACAGAATGAAAACTATTGCAGATAGAGATTAGCTGTTGCTTGCTTAAATGTTTAGCTCATTTAGCTCTACGAAAGTCTCCATAGGATCGAAGTTGTCAGATAACCCCTTATAGGGGTTACGGCCCCTGAAAAATGGCATTTTTTCATGTTTTTGGCCTACAGAATGAAAACTATTGCACATAGAGATTAGCTGTTGCTTGCTTAAATGTTCAGCTCATTGAGCTCTACCAAATTCTCCATAGGGTCGAAGTTGTCAGATGACCCCTTATAGGGGTTACGGCCCCTGAAAAATAGCGATTTTTCATGTTTTTGTCCTACAGAATGAAAACTATTGCAGATAGAGATTAGCTGTTGCTTGCTTAAATGTTCAGCTCATTTAGCTCTACAAAATTCTCCATAGAGTCGAAGTTGTCAGATGACTCCTTATAGGGGTTACGGCCCCTGAAAAATAGCGATTTTTAATGTTTTTGTCCTACAGAATGAAAACTATTGCAGATAGAGATTAGCTGTTGCTTGCTTAAATGTTCAGCTCATTAGGCTTTACAAAATTCTCCATAGGGTTGAAGTTGTCAGATGACTCCTTATAGGGGTTACAGCCCCTGAAAAATAGCCATTTTTCATGTTTTTGGCCTACAGAATGAAAACTATTGCAGATAGAGATTAGCTGTTGCTTGCTTAAATGTTCAGCTCATTTAGCTCTACAAAAGTCTTCATAGGGTCGAAGTTGTCAGATGACTCCTTATAGGGGTTATAGGTGAAAAATGGTGTTTTTGGCCTATAGAATGTAAACTATTGCAGGTAGAGAAAAGCTGTTGCTTGCTTAAATGTTCAGCTCATTTAGCTTTACAAAAGTATAGGGTCAACATCAAGACCAGGTGAGCGATTCAGGCTCCTGGGAGCCTCTTGTTTTTTGTAAATTGACTTTTATATGAATCTGTTTAACATTATTGTTTTTACATTAGAAATTATCAAAACTTTGGCCCGAAAAAAATTTCGTGGTGTATGGGTAATTTGTAAACATTGGATCAAATCGCGATAGGTCCCTCGTTAAATAGTGAAATTGTGAAGCGGTTTGTTATTGTTTAAGTTTTGAAATAAAATTTTCATACACTACTTATACATATACTTAGATTGCTGTTATATTTTGTAACTTTTTAGTCATGTTAAAAATAATTATGTTTCTTATTTGATAAGAAAAGGCCCTGTATGTCATTGGGTACGGGTAAATTTTCAATGTATGTATCGAGTAAAAATATAAAATATATCAAAATATGAATTTTAGTTTTGATGTTTGGAGGTAAATAAACATTAAAAAAAATTAAGGCTCTTGTCGAATATCACAATTATTGACATCTTTTTCTCTACAGTCGAAACAAATATGAAAACTTTTGACAAATCTGGGTATGGGTACGGATACAGTACGGTTTATTTTGCAATAAGGCCAAACAAAAAGGTATGTCTGTTTAGGGTTTCCCTACCTACCCTAGACCATTTTTTTTGGAATTTTCTTGGAAAACATCATTAAAAGTCCCCATTTTTATAGTCTGTCCCATAGGGTTCTATATAAATAATTAAAAAAGATAAAATGAATTTACCTACATGTACCTATCTAACCTAATTTTTCAATCAATGAAACCCTAAACAGGCATATATTTTTTCTTGGCCTAACTGTATTGATTTTCGGCAAAATCAATTTTGATCACTCCGCCTAGAGATGAAACATGCATGGGACACAGTTTAAAATTCTTTCTTTTTTTCTTCATCTTCTGCTACGTACTGAGTTTTTTCCCAGGGAAGGATATACTCCAGTGTTAACAATCAGGATAAAAATCAAACAAGGTGACATTTACAGTTATTTACTGTCAAAGTTTTGCATCTGGCACTTTGTTTAATACTGTTGTGCTATTTGCCTTGGACTTGATTTGTTTTGATTTGTGTTACGTAAAAAATTATTCCAGAACATCATGCACAGCAGTACATGTACATGCATGACCAGCTTTTTCAGGTCATCACACTTCTACTTCCTGTTGGCAAAAATTATTGTTAGCGGCAGTGTTCTGAGAAATCAAGAATTTCCTTAAGCTATGGTATCTCCATTGTTCTGTGACACAGAAGATAACTTTACCTGTCAAGTTTAATCTGTTTAAGAACAAAAAGAGACACGTAATTAAGGTCATCTGACTTGTGTTTGACAAAAGTAAATTGATAGTCTAGACAAAGCTTTCTATAAAACATTTCAGCTTAGGTGAAAAGATTTGTATTTGAGAATAAAACACAAAGACTAGTTTTAGAATTTGCATACTGTAAATGTGGAAATTATTGAGGTTGTCGAATTTTAGCATTTTTGTAAATGTAACCTTTTGCATTATAAATTCAGGTTTCTTTTGATTATTCATATTCTTTGCTTAATGAAGGAATCATTACCGTTAAGAATTCAGCACAAGATAGTCAAACACACACTAAAATTTTTTGAAACCATAATATTGGTTTTACATGCAGCTTTTGAATGGCATTTTGTTTGATGTAACTACTTGTGCAGATGTATTAAACCTAACTTTTTGACCTTTTGACTTGAGCTATTGAGTCAAATATGGTCAAGAACATCTTCCGACCTACTTTAAAACAGTTTACTGTAAATTTAATACAATCTTCATTTGTAGACATGGTTAATGCATTCTTTATTAGGAATTCATGTTAATGTTTGTCTATTGAATTTTTTATGACCCGGTATCAAATAAAACTTGATGATTTCAGAGGTCTGATTAAAGCATTAATGGGAATGCTAGACATTTTAGTTTTTAATGCCTAATAGTCATGGAACATGCAAGCATCAAAGTAAATTGACCTCTTAACATTTAAGCATTTGAAAGTACTTTGTAAATTAGCTTTATATAAATACAGAATAAATTTGTCAGGGATTACTTCTTTTTGAATTCCTCGAGTTTTTCCAAGTTCCTTGTTGATAAAGATTTGTAGTCCTCTAAATTACATGTGTATTCTGCAAAAATTTAGCATAAAACACATTTTTAAAGATTGAGGATGAAATTTGTATTTCCAGGCCTGTCTTGTAAAGTTGTTAAATGTAACCGTAGTGGTATTCATTGCTTAATTTTGCCTGTCTTTTGTAGTGGTCAGAAGTTGAATTGATAGAAGTCTGAAGTTTCAGGAGTTTATAAGATGTGAAGACATGTAGCTTTTGTTATGGTATTCAGGTAAATCATCAATGTTTAAGAGTTTTTTTTAACAAGGACAATCAATCTCATAATTTCTCTTTAGAAAAACAGACACAAAAAAAAATGAACCATCAGGATGAAAAAAATCACAATGGTCCTGACATTGTACAGGTATTTCAACAGACATTGATGATTGATCTAGTAATTGTAAGAAGTCCTTTCTTTTTAGAGACTACAATCCAATAGAAATGCTCAGCTTTCTTCAATTTCTTACATTTTATGTCTAGAAACTAATAAAGATATGGTGCAAGAAATACATTGTATCATAATTTGATGGCACTAACTAACTGCTGAATATGGAATATTAAAGTAATCTTTCTTAAGTGCAGGACTCTTAAAACTCCAATCACAAATTGTTCTGAATATTGAAACAGAAATGATTTTCATGACAATTGTGAAGCATAAATCTTAATACAACCTCTTTGGACATGATAAATCATAATCTATAATGACCACTGCTTGCCTTGTTTTGACAGTTGTTGACATTTTCTATTAGGATAAGAAGAACCTCTGTGAGAAAAGATTTTGTCTTGATGGTCTCCTAGGACATGCTCTCCAGAAATCTAAGGTCACCATTAGTTTGGCCTGTCTTCTAGGAATCAATGTACGGAGATTTATGACCAATGTTTACTTGAATGGAAATCTCTCTGATTAAATCATCTTGATTGATATTCAGTGAAGTGTTAGTTCCTTGTTCCGTGCCTTCTGTCTTGAGTGGACACAATATTTCTTCATTAATTTTCTAGGAATCCGTTAATATATGCATATGATATTAACAAGGAGGTCACAGATTTATGTCGGTTTTAAAAATAGTATTGTACATGTTGTGGTTGAAGTAAATTTCCATTAACATTCACATTTTGATATTATAAAGAAGTTAGACCCGTTTACACCAAGAAAGAAATACGTCAATCTTTTTTGAGTCGATCTAAAAAAGACATCTTATGACAGTCAGCCATGGTCTTTTTTTTATAATGCAGACTAAATGCATATAAATGTATGCCCCCAATAATTGATGGAAATAGAAAAGGATTAATCTCTACTCTAAACACAGACTAATAGCATACATGCTATTTATTCCAATATAGAGCAGACTGGAACACATCATTACAGCCATTTGATTTCCTACTGTTTAAATCCAAATCACAAATTTATCTATATTAGGTTGTAAATACCCATGCAGATTAATTTGGTTTAATTTGTCAGGTTGGGATTTGACAGGGATTTTTTTATGGCTGCAATGCGCTGTCTGTAAACTTCAGCTTTTGTCATCAAGAAGAATTTTATGCCTAGCATTTGGAATCCCCAATAATGTGAAGAGTTGTGTGGGTTTTGAATTTAATGGATCTGTCTCTAAAAGTACATTTGTACTCAAAGATTATTTTCTGATTTTAGATTTTTTATTCTTATGGAAGACTCAATCCTGTCAGACTTCTACTTTCTGCTTGAGACTTGGCTGATTTGAAAATTTACCTGAAAATTAATGTCAAGCTTTTCTTTAAAACTGTACATGAGAATGATTTGAAATTTCTCAGCATGGTCCAAAGTGGCAAACTGAACCCTGAAAACAATTTTTAGACCCGTTGGATACCTACATCCTGTTTGGGGCCCTACACTGAGGCATCCGTGTCCCATGGACACATTTGTTTTTTTATTAAACTATACTTTTTCAAAGTCCAAAATTAAGTTTTATTGTGTTGTGTCTCTGAGGGTGCACCAGTTGAAATAATCGATTTTTATGAATTTGGTTTTTGCCACAAGTCAAACTGCATGCAATATTCACACCTTTACATTGCAGTAGTTGTGAAGCCTGTGACAAAAGTCCAAGAAGATAAGACATAAAAAAGTCCTTTGTAACAATGCATTTATAGTGTCACTGATGATTCTGTCCTAGCTAATCTGTTGGTTTTATTCCATTTCTATGTCAAATCTGATATATACATATGTATGCAACTTAGGTTTTTTTTTGTTTCTTATGAAAGTTGCATTTAGAATTAATCAGAGTGCTGACAAATGTTACATCTGTATTATCAGTGCATGTTATTTCTACAGTGTCCCCTCCACTGAAGTTATATTATTGTGTAATTCATCATGCTAATTTCTGTTTTGACTTCCTTGGAAATCTCTTTAGATAAGTGCTCTCTGGGTTAGAGGTGTAAATGGTTATAACACATTCAGTCAGATTTTGTGATCTGGTGGAATATTGAATAACTCGTATAGTATATTGGTATACTTGCAGTTGGGTTGTTGATACTAGATGAGTCAGAAGTACCACTGATATAGAGATGTTGAATGAATGTACTTGAGACTATATCAGACCAAAAATGCTTTTTCCTTCCTGAATTAAAAGAATACATGTAGAATGCTTGGTGTTGTGTAGATAGATGAAATTTTAAAGTAAGCACTTGCCTGGTAACTGTAGGGGTTACTCTGGCTTTATTAATTTAGACAACGTCTCAAGAATTTTTTTTTGTTAAGATGTTTGAAGTTCTTTAAGAAGATATTTTTACTTTATCTAATATTAGTCAAGAAAGATAGTGCAAGGTCTGTCTTATCTCTTATATTTTGTTTATCCACCCAGACAGTCCTTCCTCATGTCATGTCTGACTTTCCTTTTTGTCTTCTCTCTCCTACAATGTACATGGAAGAGTTATTTGTTAGAAAGTTTGAAGTTCTCTAAGAAAGTATTTTTACTTTATCTAATATTAGTCAAACAGTATACCTATAGCTACCTACCTATTCCTTGTTACCCCTGTCAGTAGGTACATATGGCAAGGTCTATCTTATCTCTTATCTTTTGTTTATTCACCCAATTTTTTTCCCAAACCGGGTTTCCCAGCTTCAGGAACTGCTTACTCTTCCGGAGCACCTGAGTTCACTCTTGTTTCGACTGGAGTTCTCGTTGTTGATTGATATTCAGTTATTTTGTGTTGTCTGTTTTTGTCCCGTTCTTGTTGGTGTTTACTGGTTTTGTCTCTGCCCTTTCGGACTTTTGATATTCGGATACCCCATTGGTACCTCTGCTTCTTTCAGTCCTTCCTTAAGTCATGTATGACTTTCCTTTTTGCCTTCTCTTTCCTTCATGGTGTCTTTATATCTAAGAGAAATTGTTTTGTCTTCTTTAGTGGCTGATCCATCTTCTTTGTTGGTATGTCTACAGATTCTGTTATTCCATGTAACTATTTATGGTGGTCTTATGGGACTACAATTCCTTTTGGGTCTTTGGAAAAGCTGGAAAGTTGAGAAAATACAAAAGCTTCTCTACCTGTTGTAAAAGAAGGTAAAACCATTGGTATGGGGTAAAAAAGTATGATGAAAATCTAATAATTCTCTTGTCTACAATCTGCTTCAGTTATGCATTGTTACAAAGAACAAAAATTCAGGTACATGATATCTAATTATTACCTGTTCGTATGAAATTCATAATATGCTTTTGTTTTGAAGATCTTTGCTATGATATATAACCCCTGCTTGCAAGGTTGTCTTAATATGTCAAAATGATATCTCACCAATATACAAGTTGTGCCTTTGATCTTGGTGTTAGCACTGTCATTTGGTGTTTATGGAATAAGATATAAACATTTGTAAAGTACATGAGCAATGTATTGGTTATTTTAGGTACCTGGTGATTTTCAAGATGTTTTTATGCTGCAGGGAAGGCATGTCGAAGGTATTAGTACTTGGGTCTGTCCATCTGTCAGTACAAATTTCTATCAAGCTTTTCTCAGAAACTGCACTTAAAAAAAATGATTTGAAATTTAGCAGGGTAGGTCAGTTTCACTAATTGTTTTCCTTAAAAAAAAAAGTTACTTTTTGACCTGTCAGACCACAATTTTTGCTTGTAAAGATTTCTTCTGAGAAAAGTAAATGATACATATTTTAGATTTAGTAGTGTGGTTTGGTATGACAAATTTTATGTCCTAAGCCCTTAATCTTTGAAATCTGTAAGTTTGTGCCAATCAACTCTTGTACCCCTTCAATTGGCAATAGATTTAGAAATAACAATAAAACATGTAATGACAAATCATATATACTGGTATCTATCCTTCCATTAGATACATTTTCTCCGTATTATCGGTGACAAGACATCTTATAATTACTTATGTCTTCTGGAATCCCAAGCCTCATAGAACAAGTATATGTTATATAATCCCAATACTTTATAGTCCTACTTACTTATTTCTGATGGTCTGATTTGACATTGATAATATAGTGGTAATGTTTAGGAGACAAGGAGATGGGTATTTTAATTGATCTATGGCAACTTCCAGCATTTCAATGATGCTTTACATGCCTTGTAAACTCATTACTAGACATGCTTTTATAAGAAGGAATTTGTACAAATGAAGTATTACTAAATCACAATCATAAAACTTGTACTGATGTAAGTCTCTTGGAATGAAATGATTGTGTAGTAGTTGGCAAGGTTTTTAATGTTTTTTTCTCAATGCTACATTTCCATATAAGTTAGCAATTTAATTTTGAGAAAATTAGAAAGGAATGAAGATTGAGTTGTCTCCCCCTTGACTATAATGACAATGTATAGGCAATTGAACATTGCATATCATGTATATTGATCTGATTTGTCTTGAAAATAAATACATTGGTAACTACATAGATTTTGACAGATGGTTTATTGGGGCTAATTGTACCCCATGCAACGAAGTTGCGAATGGTTATGTTTTTTTACTGGTCCGTCCGTCCGTCAGTCTAACGTGATAAAAATTTCATAACATATCTCAGCTATTATTAATTGTAGGCGTTTGATATTTGGTAAGTAGATTCAGGTAGGGATCCCATTTATTGAGATTTGTTTTCAGGTCTGTCAATCATCTTCTTCCTGTACTATGAGCTGACAGACTTTTTTCACTAAATTTTTTAGGGTCAAAAATATTTGTAACAGATTTCTTAGCAACTATTAATCAAAGGCTTTTAATAAGGATATGTTTTCAGGTCTGTCAATCATCTACCTCCTACTTAACAAGCCAACTTCGACTTCTTTCCCTAAGTTTTCAAGGTAGAAAATTTTGGTAACAGATTTCTCATGAGCTATTAATCAAAGACTTGTGATATTTTGAATGTAGCTTTAAGTAGGGGTCCCATATGGTGGGATACATTTTCAGGTCTGTCATTCATCTATTTCCTGTTAAACGAGCAGACTTGGAAAAACAGCTCTTACTTTTTTATTCCTAACTCGAAATAGATACTGTGGATTCATTTATTTTCGTGGGTATCAATTTTTGTGGTTTAATGAAAAAGGACCAGTTCGAGGATTGTTAAATTCGTGGTTCTTAAGTCTGCAGCATACAGATCAATGTTAAATTTTCTTTTCGTGGGGTATCAAATTTCGTGGATCATAGCCACCCACGAAAACCACAAAAATTGAAACCCAACAAATAATAATGAATCCACAGTAATCTCTTCCATAATGTGGACGCATGGGGTATGTGAACATGCTCACTAAGGTTCTTTCTTAAAAGACAGTGTCTATAGCATTATTTTTCTGCTATAATTAACTCCAAAATTGTTTTCAAATACCGTATTGTGAACTTGTTACACTCGTTATATCATATTCAATAACAAATGTTTACTTAATGCTTGGCAAAAATTAAATTATATTAGCTAAAGTTAGTACCAAAAGAGTAGACTTTATATTATTCAATTCTTAAATCTTCATTCAGAAGTCAGGTGCATCTAACTTTGAAGAAAGAATGCAGACATTCACAATTTAAGAAAGGATTAAAAACAGTTTACATGCTTATTATCTTGCTTGTCTTAAAAGTACACTCAATTGTTTTGTAATTTAGATTAAATTTTCAAATTTCATTTTAAACATCTTGTGATTTATATATTGATTTATCCAGTTTTATTTTACAGATAATGGGAATTTGATTCTTTAATTTTATTTTACAGATGATTTTAGCTATGTGAAGATTTTGGACACAAGCCATATGAAACTATTGTTCTTCAAGATTTCTGATTGAATTTTACAGGTACATGTATTGGTATTTAACTTGATTATCAATAAGGTTGCTTGCAATGTATTGAAGGTTACTAAGGCACTATTTGTTGTAATATTTCCTCACAAAACTTTCTGTCAAAGTTTTCCGGGATACAACAAGCCAAAGTTTATGGACTTATTGAATCTATGCTGCTTATAATATTCTTAGTACTTGATGCTGTTGGACAATTTTATGCTCATTATTCGTTAACTTTTATTAAAAGAATACTTGTACATATACAGGGACAGTGAATTTCTAAAACAAAAATAAAGGAAACAAGCTACAAAGAGCATTACAACACTAAAACACATCACCTATACAGAACTAGATGACGCATATGACAACTGTTCAGAACTAGAAAATAATGAGATGTGGAATAAGTGTATGGGACACAGCTTACATAGCAAGCGGTAATTTAGAAAAACCACAAAGGACAACCGCAAGCAGCCTTCAACAAGGCCAGTAGGGGCTGCTCACTGTTCTGCAATCAGCCCATGGTCTAAATAAAATGCATATAATTCAAATCCAGTCCTGAAATAGTCACAGATAGATGACACACATAACAGCTATACAGAACTAGATGACACACATGACAGCTATACAGAACTAGATGACACACATTACAGCTATACAGAACTAGATGACACACACAACATTCAACAAGCTTATTTTTCATTTAAAAACATATCTGCTTTTAAAGGACTTACTTTGGGTAAATGTTTATCAAAACATTTGCTATTCCAATATGGTTCCAAGGCATGAACAGATTATAAGAAGCCTGGAAGGGGGCCTTAATTAAATGGGTAAGAAATAATTAAAGTGTATCCAGCCTGGCTGTCTTCTTTTGTCTCTCCCAGTTCATGGTAAAATTTATGGATAAAGTGGCAAATGTTTTGTGTATATTGCACTTTTCTTTTCTAAGCCAGCAAGGCAAGCATATAGATTTATGAAATATGCAGTAAGACCTTGTTAACCTGGCTTAATTAAGTGTCTAACAATGATAAAACCATGTACATGATGTAGATGTGGTAACATAATAGATAGATATACAAATGATGCATGATCGGGATATTAATTATACCCCCACTCGTAAGAGAGGGGGCTATATTGCAATCACCTTGTCTGTCCGTCTGTCTGTCCGTCCGGTTCAATTTCTCTGCTTCTACTGGATGGATCGGTTTCAAATTTGGTACACAGCTTCAGCATGATGAGTTACACCTTGCCTCCTCTTTCCAGGTCAGTCCATCATCTACTTCCTGTTTTCCGAGCCGACTTAGACTTTTTTAGGGAAAAAAAATTGAAATGTGAAATTTTTCGTAACAGATTTCTTGGCTTCTAATGGATGGATTGGTTTCAAATTTGGTACACAGCTTCAGCATGATGAGTTATACCGTGCCTCCCCTTTCCAGGTCCCTCCGTCATCTACTTCCTGTTTTCCGAGCCGACTTAGACTTTTTTAGGGTAAAAAATTTGAAATGTGAAATTTTTCGTAACAGATTTCTTGGCTTCTAATGGATGGATTGGTTTCAAATTCAGTACACAGCTTCAGCATGATAAGTTATACCGTGCCTCCCCTTTCCAGGTCAATCCATCATCTACTTCCTGTTTTCCGTGCTAACTTAGACTTTTAATGGGTCAAAAATAGACAATTTTTCGTAACAGATTTCTCGGCTTCTACAAAAGGGATTGATTTCAAATTTGGTATACAGCTTTAGCATGATGAGTTGTATTGTGCCTCCCCTTTCCAGGTCAGTCGGTCATCTACTTTCTGTTTTCTGAATGGTCCGACTTAGACTTTTTTAGGGTAAAAAATTTGAAATGTGAAATTTTTCGTAACAGATTTCTTGGCTTCTACTGGATGAATTGGTTTCAAATTCAGTACACAGCTTCAGCATGATGAGTTATACCGTGCCTCCCCTTTCCAGGTCAATCCATCATCTACTTCCTGTTTTCCGTGCCAACTTAGACTTTTAATGGGTCAAAAATAGACAATTTTTCGTAACAGATTTCTCAGCTTCTACAAAAGGGATTGAATTCAAATTTGGTATACAGCTTTAGCATGATGAGTTGTATTGTGCCTCCCCTTTCCAGGTCAGTCGGTCATCTACTTTCTGTTTTCTGAATGGTCGAGTGGGGGTATGCTTAGCACGACTTAGTGCAACCCCTTGTTACTCCCTAAAATAAATTGTTATAGATAAAACATAATGATATGCTGGCTATAGCATTAACACATTAATGTTCTGTGCAACTTTTTAAATCTGCCCCAGCTTATTGTTGTCTTCATTTCTTGCCTATTGCATTTTTTAACAGCTTTGAAATTATACCCCAACTTGTAAGAGAGGGGGCTTTATTGCAATCACCCTGTCCCTCTGTCCTTCAATCTTTTGTAATAATGAGTTGTACCTTAGCTCTCCATTCCAGGTCAGTTTGTCATCTACTTTCTGTTTTCCAAGCTGACTAAAATTTTTAAAAGGGTAAAAATTTTGTTTGTTTTTTTTTTCATGACAAATTTCTTAGTTTTTACTGAAGGGATTGATTTCAACTTTGGAAAACAGCTTTATCATGATAATTTTTTACCCTGCCTCCCTTTTCTGGGTCAGTCACTCTTCTACTTACTATTATCTGAATGGTCTAGTGGGATTATGCTTTGCGGGACTTAGTGCAACCCCCTTGTTTGGTATGCATCGTAGCTGCAGCCACTTTGAGTAAACAGACTTCATGATATTTTTGTGATTGTATTATAGACTATTAAAACGGAAGGAACTATATATAGAGTTTTCAAGTCAGGGTTAAGATAATGCTTTATTACTGAAAAAGGGGTCATTTTTCTTGCATTACAGGCCAAGTACATGACAGCCAGCTGCAAATAAATGGTCTTCATTGAAGGGTTCATAAAGTTTTTGTTTTATGGATGTTGTGCCATGAACACTTATTCTTCATCTAATTTCTATCTTTTTTTATATATGAAGTTTGACAGTGAAGATGACTTGATGGCACCAAGAATTGTCAGATAGGAGATGAAAATTTTATCAAAAAGTTAAAGATACATATCATTAATAGACATAATATTAGTTAAATTTATTTGGATCAGAGATCACACGAACATTAATGTGAAGTGATGATAAAACAGTAATTCTAAATTAATGTCCATGTTTTAACCATGTTTGGTTAATTCAAGCCTGACTTAACACATGCATTACCCATTATCTCCCAGGAGTTATTCCACCATCTGTATATTTATCAGCGTAATCTGTTTTTGTACTGTTGGAGGAGTTTAAAATGTTTTATTGCCATTTTAAGACATGTCTGGACAATTTGATGCCTTCATAATCCTGGAAAAATCTTGATATGGTCTTGTTTGTTCTAGCATAGAAAAATAATTGATAAAAATTCCCAATAGACAAATGAACAGATTTTCTTTTATAGGAAACAAAGTTGTTAGAATAAAAAGTTGGTTTTTGAATATGATCATATTAGATATATGTGCACTTGATTAATCAATTTAGTACCGGTATTTAAGATTTTTTGGCATTGAGTTATTGTGTAAACAGGACATATAATGTAACCTTGTCCATCTGTTTTAATGTCTGTCTGCTGCATCATTGTTTCAAGTTCTTGTCATGTGGTAGCAGTACTCTTCCTAATTATGGAATGGTCTTGAGTAGCAAAACAAGGTTTCGGTAAATGATTGACCTGGTCCTACATTTTTCTTTGGGAACTTTTCTTAATTCTTCATCTGTTTTCTCATAGACACAGTTTCCAGTTATGTTTTGTGTGAATCTTAATATTTTAAAACAAACTCTTTTATTATAAAAAAAATAAAATAATGCAGTTTTAAATTTTGATATCAGTATATTTCATTATTGACATCATTCCAGAATGTAACTATCAATTAAATCATATTAGTTTGTTTGTCTTGTCCATGACTTCACATTTCTTCCGGTTTTAGCATATTTATGAGCTGGTATTCTATAATTGTTTTTACACCTTAAGGAAACTCTTGAGAGCAATAACTACTCCATATTTTCCTATTTGTTAATTCAGATAAGAAATTGACTGAACAAATTATGACCTATTAATATAAACTTATATTTGGACTGCTTGGTCCTAAGTATGGATTTTTGTTCAGCCTACTATGAATGATACAAAAGGCATAACTTAGGGACATGGGTTCTGGTGATGTCAATGGTGATAACCATAGTAGTGACTTTACAGTTGTTAAGTTTTTTGTTCAGTCTCTTCAACATGAAGTGCTTATGGTATATCTATGATATTTGGTATGATGATTACTTTTGGATGACGTTGTTTCAGTTTTGGTTTGTGTATGCCCATTAGTCATGGTCTTTTAGCTTTTGTATTTTGTCCGACAAAGCAAGACATATCTCTGTATTTTAAAACAGTTTATCCCTATCAATGCAGCTATAATGTTAGTTTAAGGTTTAGCTGTTATGCTTCCAAAATAAAAGACAATGGTATACATTTTTACAAGCTTTCCACTTTTATCAACCTGTTAACAACATAGTTTTATAATTTCCTACAATTTTTCTAAAGAACAAAAGAACAAAATTATGATTAATTTGTAAAAAAAAATCTGAAAAAAGTAAGTCAAGGCTTCATGGTTAATAAGATTACCTGCCCTCCAGGCCACATCTGTCTGTTTCACAAAGTCTTCTTAGAAATGTGTTTTCATCATAACTTTACCAGCTGTTTGAAATTTAAAGTAGGTCTTTAAGAATTTACAATCCAAGCTATAAGTTGATAAAATTTTGACTTAGTTAAAACATATTTATTTTTCCTGGATTGGGAAACAAGCTGAATGCTTATGTGAATCCCTCTCCAGCTTGCAGTTTGTGAATGCGGCCTGCGTAGAGCTTTTGGGGTGTAAGTGCTTTTCTCTCCATACTTTTGGTTTTCCACCTTTCAATATTTTGATTCAAATGCTGCTGATGAAATGGGTTAATCTTTGAAATTTGCATATACAACATAGCCAAATTAAATTATTTTCACCTGCTTTGGTATTTTGTATTACCAGTACATGTAGTTGTTTCTCATATTAAAATACTGTTGATAAAGCTAATGTTCTTAATGTTTCTTTATAAGCTGCTTCTAAGAACTTTTAGGACTAGAGGGAAAACATTTTGTTTTATTTGACAGATGGAAAAGATCTGGCAAATTGTATAATAAAGCATGTACCTGCCTGTCAGAGACATCACGTCTTGGAGAGATTTAATCAGCTTAAGTGAATGTCAAGTTCTAAAGAACTCAGATTGGCATTGAGAAGCCACTCCACATAATAAAGACTAAGGCTTTCTTTTCCATCTATCCAGAAATGTCAAGTCCATCAGAGCTCTCTGTTTATGTGGATTTACTGATTTTGCCCATAAACAGTTATATGGTTCTTGTTGAAACTTTTAATGTGTTCTTGTTCTGATCAATATTAGGGTAAAAAATTGTTATGATTTGTCAAATGTAGAATGAGACATCTAAGAGATTTCATTACCTGTCATGTTAAAGGTGATATACTTGTGTTAAGAACTTGAAAAAGATTCCAGTGGATCAGTCCAAAAAGTATTGAATATTCAAAGATCTGCTAATGAGTCCCTAAATTGACGCGTCAATAATTATACACAAAATCTGACTGTTTTCTGAACATTTTTTTGTTTGATAAATACAAATGGAGTAGATGTTGTGAGACAGTCTTTCTTTCAAAAGCTTTAAAATATTTAAAGAAACATTTTTGTCTTGGTTAATTTTTACATTTCTTCATTGTACTGTTCATATTTTGATACATTATGATTATTTACAATATGTCAATTGACTTGCTTTTTTAAAAGAATACTATTGTATAATTAAAACAATAAAATTTTGTACTTTTAACAAACCAAAATAAATTCCATATTAATGGGTATCATTGGACACCATCAGTAATCGATGACGTTTAACTGCATGTGTGTTGACTCCTGTAAATTTTGCGATGGCTATCTTCATCAGATAAATCTCATTCTTTTTAATTCATTTTAACTTTTAAAATTATGATTTTAATCGTAGGAATGTCAATGGACGTGTCAGCGAGGATTTATTGAGTAAACAAACGTCACCGGCCCTAAGTACCAAGTTTTATGAATGGGAGAAAGACGAAAAAATGGTAATGAAAATATTAATCTATTTGAAATTAGTTCTTTTTAAGGTTATTTGTGTATTGTTTTTAAATTCATTAACTTGGTGTGAGTCAGGGAATTTCTTTGATAAAGACGAGAGATCAAGTAAGTTAAGTATGTAGTTTATTATACTTAGACATGCTATGGGGGTTACTGATAACTTGCTTTTGTTTGTCCCACTTTACAACATAAGGTTACGGTTATAATTCTAATATAAGCAAATCTTTACAAAGTTTTACATATAAAGATTCATTTTGACAAAAAAAGTTATTGAACATATCTAAAGCTGTGTCATTTCCTCTCAATTCTTTCTATATGCTAACTGTACATGGGTTCTATCTTTTAAGAGAATATTGAATCAATGAAAACATACTCTCAAGGACACTGAGGGGTTTATTGGGAACATGCATGTTATGTTATCATTATACAAACTTTGATTAAAATTGGACTAAAAAGGACTAAAGCAAAACACATGTAATAGACAGATAATTAAGGTCTAGGATAAATAGACAGACTAACAGACTTAAAATCATATGACAGCCATATGACCCTGAACAAAATTTCCAGGAGTTAACTAAACAAACTATAAATGACAGTGTTAGAGGTTAACGCAGGGACTTCTGTCACTTCTCTTTTCATTGTTAACTGACATCAACATCCAATAACAAGAAGCACAATACCTAATGATGACTATTTGTTACTGTTGCTTCTGGCCGTGAAATCGCTACCTTGTTCCGAGGATTTTCCCCCATTATATAGGTCAGGGTGCTCATCTAGTTCTGAAGAAAGGTTAATTAACTCAGTGACTTTACATTAAAATCAATTTCACAGTAAATTGTTTGTCTTGTAAATAGTTTGTCATTATGTTCTTCAAATTAAATTTGACAATGAATGGGTTGGATTGAAATCTTCAGCAGTTGTAATTTACACCGAAGGGTGTACGCTTCATGATTAGGTCTTTTGTAGCATGTACATGATGTAAGGGAATTCCCATTACAATTTGTTCATGTGAAAAGGAGATTTATAGGATTCTATTAATGGTAAAGTAAATTCAGCAGTTTTTTTTTTGGCTCGTAAGTTATTTCCTTATAAGTACTTTGGTTAGGTAATGTTTTTGGGCTGCATCAAAGCTGTGTGGCATCATTATCAGTCTGTCAGTGTATGTTTTATCTATTCATCTGTTCATGTTTTCCACCTCAGGTTTAATATTTTGAAGTTCAATTTAATTTCTATGAAAACATACCAAAAGCGAGAACTTCATGAGTTTTGAACAATTATCATTACATGTTTAACAAAAGTGAAAAAGATGTATAATATTGCAGGCTAATTAAGAATGTCATGAATTTATTATTTTGTTCAATTATTGGTTTTAATAGGTATCCTTAGGAATAGCAGCAATTTCACAGGTGGATCCAGAGTTTCATGAAGAGGGGGCGTATTGCTAAAATTGTCAATTTTGAGACTAAAACTTAGATTAGCCTGGTCAATTTTATACAAGAAATTTTAAATTTCTCAATTAAAGGGGGCTCATACTCCCCCTTGCCCCCCTGAGCTGCCACTGATGTACATGTATATATGTACACAGTATGTACACAGACAACATTTTAACATTGAAACATCTAAAAATGACAGAACGACCTTGATAGCATACAGGAAATTAGTTTATTCTTGCACCTGTGTGGAGGTCCAGGGAGGGGGGGGGGGAGGGGCTACCGGTGCCATTGGTCTGTTATGAACCCTACCCTGTTAGTATCAAGAAATTTGCCAAAAACTTACCCTGTTATGACAGCAGACATTTTATATCACACCCTGTTTTGACAATATGAAAAGGTTTTTGTGTATATATTTTACTGTATATATAGCCGTTCAGAGGAAATTCACAATGGGGTAACTTTTTGAGGTGAAATAGATCCGGAACTTTCATTTTTAGAAGCATTCTAAGGTTAAAATTTAATGTCCATTTTATTTAACTGATGAAATGGATTGACTTGCACATATTTGTAACCCTGTTGGTAACAGCTGGTCTGAATTTTTAACCCTGTTCTACACCTTGATGCCTGAAATAGTAGACCCTATATTATGGCACACTCATACCATTGATTATATATGAAGTGCCCCCCCTTCTGGGTCTGAAGGGGCATAGGAAATTTCAAAAACATGTATGAGAATTAAAAGTGGTATTGTAAAATATGTTTATTATACTTTCAGATTCTAGTTGATCATTTGGTTACCTACATGGCAGAGACTCACCCTTAATGACCATGACTGCATGACCTGCTCTATATGAACATTGTCAACTAAGGTAAGAACTGTAGAGCACAGGATATGAATGATTGAAACTAGCATGAAGAAAAAAATGCTTGTGATTTAAAAAAAAACAGGACTTCTCTGCCTGCATGTGATTAGGTTTGTCAGTTACCTGCCTAAAATCAATGGTTTCCTCTTGGTACTCTGGTTTCCTCCACCATTAAAATTGGATGCTCTATATGGCCCAGGTGCGTCGAAAAGGGGGTTAAATCCTTAAACACACACACACATAATGTAATTTTTAAGTGTTAAAAGCAAAGACATAATTGGTGACCATGTAATAGACTAACAATACAAAAAAAGAAATATTCAGTGAAAATTAGATCAGCAATGGGAATTGAAGTTCAAACAATAAAGCATTGCTGTGGCCTATTCTTGGTCCGTTGTTGTAATCCTTGGTCACTGTGACCTTATATTCAATGAAACCATCACATGAAAATTCCTTAAGAGGCTGACCAGCAATAACTTTAGAGCTTTTATGTGCAGGCTGAAAACCTCTTAAGGTGTTGTCAATGAATTAAAAAAAGTATTTGAAAGTATTATTGTGAGGGGCAGATTTTATTGACCATTATTTTAGACATGTTTATTGCATTGCTTTAATGACCTGTACTTTAAAGCAATTAGAAATCAATAAGTTTGCTGTTTATTGCCTGCTAAACACATGGTCAGGGCAGGAATGGACCGACAACAATTAGGGAGTGGGGTTATATGTCTGTCCTTATGGGTTTAAGATTACATTTGGAAAGGGCATGGAATTATTTCATAGCTTATATTAATTTCTATTGAAGAAGCTTCAAATACCTTGGCATTTTTTTCAATGTTTAATCAATGATATTGTAAGCACTATATATTAGCAGAATTTAACTTTACAACTAACTATTGTTATAGAATAGTATAACGATATTTAACAAAGGTTTTTTGTCTTGCTTGCGAAGCAGAGCTGGACATAGGTGTTCCTTTACCGGCAGCGACAACGGCCAGCGGCATTAACTTTTTGGGTAAGGTTTTATGAGCACCTTCATATCTCAAGAACTATAAGTCCTAGGTTGATGAAACTTGGTATGCATATGTCCCAGTAGTAGCTAAGCAAAGTTGGATCCCCATCTTTTGACCTTGACCATTATTTTTTGGTTGAGAGACTTTGACAATTTTCAATACATATAATAGCAGTGTTAAGGTATTACGAGCACCTCCATATCTCAAGTACTATTGGTCTTAGGTTGATGAAACTTGGTATCCATATGCCCTAGTAATAGCTTAGCACAGTTGCATCCCCATCTTTTTACCTTGACCTTGATTTTCCGGTTGAGTGACTTTGATTATTTTTATTGCATATATTAGCAATGTTTAAGTTCTATAAACACCTTTTGATCTCAGAAACTGAAAATCCTTATAAATTCAAAATATAGTAGAAGGAAGAAAGAATTATTGTTTTTGATGGTGCTGACAGGCGAGACATACTTTAGTGTTAACTCCTCATCTTTAATTTGTTGTTGTTTGACTGTTATTTTTAAGTTAATTCCATGGATTTTGCCAAACCTCTTTCTGCCTAGAGCTGAGCATCTTTTCTTATTCTTTTTTTCTGCAAGTGTCCAGTTAAAAAAACCCACTGCCTTAAGTCATGGTTATGGTTGTTTACCCATAGGTGACTCACTACAGTTCCCACTCCTCTTACGTCTTAGATTTCTCTGCAGTATCATTAAAACCTATACTAATTTTCTTCTTTTGTATTTTCTCACATACATTACTTCTATAAGTACAAGTAAGGGTAAAAACCAAATTGAATATATATGCTTATGTCAGTAACTCTATATTCTCCATCTATATGGTGTATCATTATCTATGTTTGACTCCTGTCGCACCTTAGTTTCACACCGCCTTGCGCCCCCTCGTAGAAATATAATCCCTCCCTATTTCTAACCAGTAATTACAGGTCTCGTTGAGACCCTTTAGTTAACATTAGAACCCTACTGTATGACTGTTTTCTCACTCCTTAAGACATATGGTAGGTGTAAATTCACACAATTTGGAAAATGATTTTTCTGTTTATTTGATTTAATTGAAGACACTGAAAGATAGATACAGTTTAACTTTTGGTGTTTAATGTCCTATAATTTGAATATTTTACTTTAATTTGATTTTTGATACACTGAGGATAAGTTGTTGGTTTCTATTCTTAGTAAGAAGTATATAATCTTTACTTTTGTCATCTATAAACTGAGTTCACCCTTTGAAAAAATATGGGGTGGTTTATCAATGTGTTTATTGATGACAAAATATACTTCCAAAATATATTTAAACCTTAAGCCACCTTTCTGTATAGAAGCCAATGTATCAACCTACCCAATATCAGATTCAATCCAAAAAAGTTAACTATTGATAACAAGTTATTAGTATTTTGTTGGGGTGCAACTTTTTAGAAGTCTATGTATTTTGATATGCATGTATAAGAAATCAAGAACATTAAATTTCCAGAAAATTTTCCCAAAAAGTCTAAATCAAGAACTGAGTTTATTTTGAAATTTTGCTGAACACTTAGAAATGTGGCATTCCGATACATTTGTACTTGAGTAGGTGTGAACACAGCTAAACAGTAGAATCTTGGGCTAATTGAATTGTCACTTAAGTTTGGCGAGTAAAATGACAGATTATCGTCAAGTTTGACTTTGTAATTCCCTATCAACATAAATATTACATTAGACCATTAAGACAACTTTGCAGTGTGACAAATTCTCTGTTTATTGAATTTACTGCTTTCTTAACTTTCTTAGAGTAGTGAATTTAAGATTTTTTGTCTCATTTCTTATTTGGATACAAACTTTCAAGTTTATATCATACCGACACATTCAATGCCATTGTAGTATTTAGGCAAAGAATCCATTTTAATGATGGCTGACTTTGGAACAAACTATTTATTTGCTGGTGTTTTTTTTTTTTGTAGTACTTCTGGAAAGTTGGCAGCCCTGCAAAGTTGCCCCAAAATGAATGAAAAATCCTTTCGTTCCTGAATCAGTCTATCTACCCTCTTACAGGAATTGGGAAGATTTTTGTTTACAAGAATGCCATTTACTACATTTTTCATAGGAATTCATAATTTTAAGGGGCCATTTAACATAAGATCTGTTGATAAAAAGTAGCTATATTTTGTTTTGCTCTATTTTCATTTTGGATATGCAAATGGCCAATGGTGCCCTGCCTCCTTATAGCATCAAAAATATGAAATAGAAATTAACTTCAATTTACAAATGTAAGTACATGTATTAAGACTTCAGGATCTAAGCATTAATATAGAACTAAGTATGTTTATGTATGCATGTATAAGAATTACATCAGGTCACATCATATGTTTTTTCATCGTAACTTTCCTAGACTGTTTGACCTAATCAGATTGTTACAAACCATTTATATAGACATAGATTTGACAGCTATGGTTCTTAATTAGATAGAATTGTGACTTGTTAAAGCTTCTGATATCCCCTAGACGTAACAACTTGTTGCAATATTTCTCTGCTGTCCTTGCTCCCAATGGTGACAAATGAGACCTGAACACCTTAACTATTTCTCACCATAAGTCTGTCTAGACCTGTGTTTGTGGAGGAGAAGATTGTTCGATCAATCTATCTTAACCAAAAACTCGTCTTTCTTATTGCCGTGGATAAATTGGAAATAACATTCCCTGTCACCCTTCGTAAGAAAATTACAGGCCTTTTATAAAAAGACAGTGAAGAATATGGATTTATTTGATGATGATGTTTTTTAATACATAATGGAACCAATCTAGGAAAGGCTATTAAAGAATTATTGGTAAAATAAACAGTTTAGATTGATTCTCAGTTAGGGGAACGAGCTAACAATACAGTCAATATAACAGTATCCTGACCGCTATGATAGCATGGCAAAATCAAATTTATACTTTTCTTAAGGTAAATGAATTTTCTTATGGGAAACCTAGTAAGTGGAACTAGGGATTTCTATATTGATTGTTACCAAAGAAAGTGTTGCTTTTAATGTAAGAGAAATTTGTTGTTTAATCAAGCCGAAACACATTAAGTAATCAAGATAAGTAATTCTAAGGTTCTTTGTAGCTTGTGGGCAGTGTTGACCCTAATTGCTGTAGTTTTGCTGCAAGACTACCATTTGGTTTCCTTCCTGTGTTGCCTCATCCATAAGCAAAACCATAATCTGTTTATACTTAGGTCTACTTTTTTCCAATTTTAATAATGCCCAAAGACAATGTTATTTATAAATAGATTGATTTGTCCATCTGCGTAAAAAAAATAAAAATATAATTAGACAGTATATTTCCACACACTGTAAACCAATTTATTTTCGCGACTACAATATTTCGCGGTTTTGTGTCATATGGCTTTTTCGCAGCTTTTTATTTTCGCGATTCTTCGTTACAACCTATTAAATTACAATGAAATGAGTTAATTCGCAATGATTTATTTTCGCGAAATTTTGATCCTCGCAAAATCAGCGAAAAATAAGTTTGTTTACAGTAGTAGAAAAGAGGAATATTTGTGTAGCTTGTCATTATTTATTTTCAACTTTGTTTTAAGTCTGTTTGAAGCCTTGATTTAATCCATAAGTTGTCTTTATCATTTTAAATCAGTTGCATAACAATAAGTATTGAATTCATTTCATATTTGCTATGTTTGTCACCAAAAGTAAATACAATTTATCCAGTAAATCTAAAACACTGGATTTTAACAGTTTAAATGTATTAAGATTGGTATTTCTTGGCATAATTAATATCAGGTGGGGATTGTTCTGTCAATTTTAATGAAATTTTGATATCTCTTTAATCCAGGAGAAGATAACAATTGATACCTACTGGTAGCTAGTTAAGACTTCATTATATTTACACATAGTTTGATTGGATTTAAGGAAGTCTATCAATTGTTGGTCTTGTGTCTCTGAGAAATTTTAAATAGATTTAGATTCCCTTTGTATTGTCATAAGGATCAGTACCTTGTTTTGTTATGCATGTTGTCTTGCACAAAGTTTGTTTTAATTGTCATTCGTAAATGTGGATCAGATATGTACATGTAGTATTGCACCATGACTAAAATAGATGAGTATTGAGTGTAAGTATATTAAAGGCCCCACATCAAACTTTGTCAGTATTCTAGTCTTTCAATTTATAATATATCATATTTTTGGTTCATCTTTGAAAAAATTAGTCATTATCCAAGGACGTAAAAGCATATAGATGCAGAAATTCAGTTGCTATTATACTTGTTCTCTGATTTTTTAGGTGAGATTGGTTTAGAAGGAATCTATTATGCTTGTAGTTATAAATATTTGCCAATAAATGCAACATTATGCTCCAATTTTCTTAAGAAATTATGCTGATAATAATTAGACCAGATGTACTTTAATGAAAATAATTCTTGCCAATAATGAAAAGATGAACTAATAATGAGTTTGTTAAAAACATAATTGTCAAAATGAGGAAATAATTTTTGACTAAATTAGGAACACATTTCTTGACATTAGGTCAATTTCTCCTGTTTCTCCCTTATCCTATGATTCTTCTATAATATGAAATATTTTAAGACCATAAATTATTATCCTTTTTTTTCCTATTCATACTATATAGGGATATCAGCATAAACATCACCAATAGGAGGGACACTGTACAGTTTAATACGAAAATTAGTAGGTTGGTATAAAGAGGTTCCTGGCGTCAGTGATATGATAATTGAACAGTAATTACTTATCACTCCATTAAGGTCTTTTTTATTGTGAATTTTGGACAAAAATGACTAATTATTAACATTCTACAAAAATATTTAAGTTTAAAGAGGCATGCTTTTACAAATATCATGTTACATTTGTGGAGGTGTGTTTAATATTTTTTATAAAGGGACCACCAAAGCTTTGACTTTACATATACAAATGTATATTTAAATGATAAAATGTAGGGGGAAAATGATTGTTCTTTTTCCACTAAAAGTTTTTTTTTTTTTAAAGTCAGTAAAGCTCCAGGGATATGCCTTAAAAAAAATGGTATTTTAGCTCTCATGATGTTATTATCCCCTTTAATGGATATCTAATTTCAATTTTTTTTTTGTTTTTTTTTTTAATTGAACTTCAAAATTGTATTCTGCTAAAACTTTACAAGAATTTTATTAAATCAATCAGCTAATTTTTGTTGCAAAATAGTGTGAAGTATGGACTGTCCCATATGATAACAGCTTATGCAAAAAATTCAACAAATTTGCTCATTTCAAGATTGGGGCTTATATGTCCATAGGCACATCCCACCAGCAAAGTGTACATTTTAAGCCTTTTTTTCTGATCTGTCATACTGCTAAATTGAAGCCATATCGTTTATTGAACATGTTTTTTGGTACTTCATAATCATTCTGTCTGCTTCACTTCCCCTGCAGTCACATCCCCAATTGAATCAGTATCAAATTCCTTTGTTATAAATTGTACTTTATGTGATATCGATGGTTAGGACACCACCAGAGAAAGCCTATTATTGCCTTCCCTGAAGTGAGAAAGCTGAACCGTTAATGATGCTGTAGACTGCAGAACAATGACCATACATACATATTAAACCTTATTTATGGGTATGATAGTGATGGCTTTCATTATTGGAAATTGTCCCTTTAATGTCCAAACACACAACAATTAGGTCCATTTCCTTGGGTTAAGTCTAATGGCTGCTTTACACGTCTTGGGTATAGTTACAGATTGGTATTAATTGCTTGACTATCAAGCTTCTGTCCAGTAATTGACAATTAGATCGGAGAATGGACTGTCTTTGAATCTGGTGTCACATTAAGTGAAATAGTTTCTGCCACATCAAGCATAGACTAACTGATGCACACTGATGTTGCACTTTAAACATGCTAATGAAATCTCTGTATATACAGGTTTTGAAATCATGCCCCAAGAATTATGGAAACTTTTGGCTTGTGTAGGCTTTGCTTTGCATTTTCAAACCTTCATTAAAATGTCAGAAACATGACTCTTTGAAAGGGATCCAAAGACATTAATTGTCAAGTCATCAGATCCAGTTTTCTCTGACTTAGATTTTTTTTAGTAAATAACGTCTTGATAAAAAATATGAAAGTATTTTGAACTTTAAAAAAAATGGTTGTCAAAAGTTCTAATGAATGAAAAATAACCTTCTAATAATTGGAAAGAGAAGATGGTTGCTTTAAAGTTTAACAAAAAGAAGATTGATTTATCATAGAATTTAAAGTTGTGTAAAATCAAAACAGCTCTAAAGTTTTGGAAGGTAAAACGACAAGGAAATTCAAATCAATTATCTAAGCTATGAATTTATTCATATGTCCGATCTAGTTTCTCTGTGAAGATATTATTTTTGAATCATATTCAATTTATCACTGGCATCAGATATGGTAGAGTTCTATGAATATTTGATGTGAAAATTGTCACTTTTCATTGATATCTTTACTGGACTAATTGATTGTATCTGTTCCAAACTAAAGAGATTGCTGAACAGTGTTGCTTCTGTTGTCTTTTCTTGTAACAAACTGTCAAAATTTAACATGGTTTAGCTGGATTCTCTTAGTGAAGAATCAAGTCTTTGAAGTTTAAAAAGTATGAAGTGTGGACATGGTGGAAATGAAAACAAACCAGCATAGTTTTTGAGGTGCTTATTGCAATGGAAGGAAAGCAGCACCATGTTGCATTTGAATGTCAAAAGTCTGAAACCTTAGTAAACAAAACTTCACAAACAGAAACAAACAGACTACAACATGAAAAATAGCCAATTAAAAACTAAAACAGAACATCTTAAACTTAATTCTAATATGGACACATAACCACTTGCAAAGTCGTTTGAGGGGCGTGTAAGTAAATGACTTTGTATGCCTGTCTGTTCAATATACAACTCCTGCACAACTTTTCTTTACATTTTCCTATAAATGAGAATGATCATCAATGTGCAAAACAAAATTTCGTCTCTTCTTAAGATATCATTCATTGGAGATAACTGGACTGTTTTTGGGGGGGGGGGAGGGAGGGGGGTCTCTTTACAAATTATTGTCATGAGATCGCAAGCAAATGACAAAAAGTTGATGTTTGCAAATCTTAAAATTGTAGTTTCAAAAAACTGATATGTGAGTTTCAAAATATTGTCTTTACTGTATGAAATGATTAAAATTTGCAGCACAAAATATAAAAAAAACAAAACTATCCACTTCTCCCAAGACATAAATCCATTAGAGGAAATGCATCAGTTTACTAGACCTTATAATGACTTGACATAACATCTAAAGACTTTACAATGAGTAGCTGTGTAATGGACCTTCAAAACCATGCTTTTCTGATTATACATTGCATCATAACTGACATTTATTTTATTGCTGATCTTATCAAAAAGGTTACTTGACTAATTGTTTAAGAGATCACTTTTGCTCTATGGAGGACTCTTGTATAATTTTGATATTTTCTGCTTCTTTTGATATATTTCTCTTTATGATGTATCTGAATTTTGAAAAATATGATATAAGAAAAGAATGAATTGCATTGATTGTGATGTACTTGTCTGATAGTTGGAATGTTTATAGTATTTTGTTTGTGTCATGATCTGAGTGCTCATCAGTGAATGTTAACTCTAAAGTTTATGTACATGGAACCATAATTTCAAAACAATTATTGTTTCAGTTGAAGACTATGCCAGAAAATGGGCCAAAAAAGAACATAAAAACGAAAGCGACGTTCTTTCTGCCCAGACGAAAAGATGACTATGGTTGACCATGGTCACCATGGTATTTCATGGTTCAAGATGGTTGACCACGAACTACCATGGTCAGCAATGATTGACCATGATTTTGACCATGGTCAACCCTATACTGACCATGGTCAAAAAGTCTGCATCATGGTTGACCATGGTCAGTTTCAGTTGACCATGGTCAACCATGATCCATAGTTTTGACCATGGTCAGTATAGGGTTGACCATGGTCAAAATCATGGTCAATCATTCCTGACCATGGTAGTTCATGGTCACAAAGTACTTAACATTGTTGACAATGGTCCATTAAAAATTTAAATTGCATTTTTTAAATAAAATAATATAATATTTTGTTATAATGGTTAAGACTTAATAGAATATCAAACCTGAGGTGACTTTATTTCACTCATACAAATGTAAGGCTAATTGACTAACATGTTTGTTTTCAGCTACCCAACTGTTGTTTGGTTTTAATGTTCTATTGACATTTTTAACAAGACCTAATAAAGTCTTGATTGCTGCACATAACATTAAATAATTAAAATTTGCTTACATTTCACCTACCAGTGTCAATCATGAATGGCAGAACTATGGTATAAATTTTGTGGTTTATCATGGTGTGACCATGGTCTGACCATGGTAGACAATTATCTCCCTTCGCTTTTACAAATAATATTTATTTTTAAATCTTGAGAACTTGAAATGGGTTTACAAGTAGTATAACTTAATGAGATAATTCTTTCTTTTTTTATTTATAACCTTGTTTGGGCATATAGTAATCTTATTTTTCATATTTGTGCATTAAACCTGTCAGTTGGAGACCTTTTGAAGCATTTTACAGAAATGGTTCCACATATATATGAATTGGGAATTAGTATTAGCATGGAGATTTGAACCCATGGTGTTGCAATGAAGGATATGTGCCAACATGTAGATAATAAAGAGATAAAGAACAAAATGTACAGTCAAATCAAGATCAGTGTAAATTCTTTCAATCTTTAATGGAAACGACCTTTGAAATATCATGGCAACATTAAACAGTCACTATGAATTGTAGACATTAAATTATTTTTCAGTTTAGTCATGTTTTGGAATAGATTTACCTACAATTTGCATGCAGAATTCGCATTAATAAATCAATTTTGTTCCTTAGAAAATTAAATTATATTGTTAATTAGAATTGTAAACTGATACATTGTTTCTTTTCTGAAAATAATAGAACCATGTTTGACCATGGTTGACCATCAACCATGGTCGACCATGGTCATACATGGTCATCCATGGTTAATGACCATGGTGCCAATTAACGGAAGGCAGTCGACCATAGATAACCATGGTCGATCATGGTCACCAGACCATGGTCAAACATGGTCGACCATGGTTGACCATGGACAGTGACCATGACTTTTCGCCTGGGTGAGTGGGTAAAGTCTGTGAGGTCGTTGGTTTTGAAAAGGATTAACTCTTTGAAAGGCTCGATGAGCACCAAGGCAACATCTATTTTCAACAACCCTGATGTTGCGAAGACATTGTCCACCTTACATGACAAATATGTTGTCGTACCTGCTGATAAAGCGCCTAACAACATCATTTTCGTATGCAAAAGACACTATATTGATTGTTTAACAGCTGAATTAGGGGTTGGTTGTACTAGCAAAAGCACCACATATACAGCAACAACACTGTCAAAGGAGGAAATAATCAACAATCATAATTCTGTCATTTCTTCCTTTGGCATTTCTGTTGACAAAAAGAACGATGATGTTCCATCCTTGTATTGGATTCAAAAGTTACATAAAACTCCATACAAGCAACGATTTATTGCTGGGTCATCCAAATGTACAACTAAGCCTCTTTCAGTTTTGTTAACATCAATATTGACGGCAATAAAATCAAGCATTCAAAAGTATTTCGATTGTTGTTACTCGAGAAATGGCGTCAATCAAATGTGGATTCTCAAAAATTCTAAAGAACTGATGGAAAATCTCCATTCTAAGTCATTTTCATCATGTAATAGCATTAAAACGTTTGATTTCTCTACATTATATACTTCAATTCCACATTCACAACTAAAATCTCGTTTGGCACAGCTGATTAAACGTAGCTTTATCAAAAAGAACGGAAAACGCAGGTACAAGTATTTGGTAGTCGGTTATAAAAAGACTTACTTTGTCATCCAAGAGTCTAGCAAGAAAAACAAATTTACAGAAGATCAAATAATAGAAATGCTCAACTTTCTAATCGACAACATATTTGTAAAGTTTGGTGGACATGTTTTTCAGCAAACAATAGGTATCCCAATGGGCACAAATTGTGCACCATTGCTTGCCGATTTGTTTCTTCATTCATATGAAGAGGACTTCTTACAATCACTTCTAGACAAAAAGGACCGCAAACTTGCTTTATCCTTCAATCTCACATTTCGTTATATTGATGATGTCCTTTCACTGAACAATCCTCGATTTGGTGACTATTTACATCTCATATATCCGAAGGAACTTGAGATAAAGGACACTACAGATTCTAGGAGGTCCGTTCCATATCTGGATCTATTTCTCGAAATTGACACACAAGGAAGGCTTTGTACAAAACTCTATGACAAACGTGATGACTTCAACTTTCCAATAGTTAACTTTCCCTTTCTGTGTAGCAACATTCCGTCCGCTCCAGCATATGGAGTTTACGTATCACAATTGATTCGCTATTCCAGAGCATGTGTGGAGTTCAATGACTTCCTTGATAGAGCCACACAGCTGACAAGCAAATTGTTAACACAGGGGTACGTTGCTCCCAGGTTGTTGTCATCACTCAAGAAATTTTACGGATGACATCATGTGCTTGTAAACAAATACGGGATTTCTATCTCTCAGATGAGCACAGATGTTGGTTTGACATAGAGTTTTGTAATGTCATCCTTTCCGGATTTGACCAACACTTAATCGATCTTTGGCAACGTGACGGGTGTGCTATAGCAAGCAGGAACTGCTTACTCTTCCGGAGCACCTGAGTTCACTCTCGTTTCGACTTGAGTTCGCGTTGCTGAATGCGGTTTTGTTGTTATGTGTGTTTGTGTTTTATGTTGTTATGTGGTTTGTTTTGATGTGATGATTTTTGTCTGCCGGTTTTGTCTTTGTCTTTACGGTTTTATGATACTGATTACCCCTTTGGTACACCTTTGCTTCTTAAAAAGAACAATGTTATTATCAAAATTTAAGTACCAGTTAAAAAAACCTCACTAAACCTCAAATATGTCTACCCCATGCATAGAGAAACTGTCTTTTTGTTCTGAGCTTGGTATCTTAATATACGATATTGAGATGTGGAATAAGTGTACGCGACACAACAAACATAAACAAACAGCAATTCAAAACATCACAACGGAAAACAGCAAGCAGTCTTCAACATGACCATAGGTCACTGCTTACCGTCTTGCATTGGCCCAAGACTAATAATACAATACAAAAGTCCATTCTTGCAAAGTAAAGTTTTCTCAGCAACTACTTAATCACACCCAGTGGATACTTGCAGCATTAGCATATGATTTTACATCATGAGACTCAATTAACCTTTTCAAATTGTCACTCAATTGCTTCCTGTTGAACAACATCCAGCCATTTTCCCCCTCGAACTAGATGCAGAGGGTATAATGTTTTTGACTGGTCTGTCAGTCAGTCCATCATTTCATCAGTCCATCTGTGATCACTCCTCTGAAACCACTCAACAGAATTTAACATAACTTGGTATGCAAGAAGAACACCATATGCAGTTGTTCATATTACCAGGATTTTTTTAACCGCAAATAATTGTTGGAGTTATAGCCCTTTAGACTTAGAAATTTGCAGAAAATCCTGATTAAGGCCAAACAACAAAATATATGTGTTTCCTATTACATGTCTGAAAAAGAATAGGAAGGTAGCTTTATTATTTTTTTTTCAATTTCTTTTTACCTTAAGTAAATGGAGAATGGAACTAAAGTTTAACAGTGCTTAAGCTAAAATGGCAATAAAAATGTTAGGGTAGGCTGAAAAAAATTGGTAGGGTCAGGTAACCAGAAACACACAATTTTTTAAGAATTTTTTTGGCCTCATCATCTTTTGGACTTAACTCCTCTGAAACTATTAATCAAAATTTGACGAAACTTGGTAAGCAAGAAGTACACCCTCTGAGGTTGTGCATATTACCAGGAATTTTTAATCTGGAAAGTTCTGTAGAAGTTGTGGCCCTTTGGACTTAAAAATTTGCAGAGAATCCTCATTCATCATCTTGTGAACGAACTCATCTGAACCTACGGAACAGAATTTAATTAACTTGGTATGCAAGAAGTACAACACATGTACTTGTATGTTTTCACAAATTTTTAATTGGCAAAAATTTTCGAGCTCAAGTTTAATGATTTATAATCAAATAGTGGACTGCTTGGAGTATGTGACATGGTCACTATGTCTGACCAATTTTCTGTCATGTTTTTTTCTCAGCAAGCAAGAAACACATGTGATGGAGGTTTAAGGTTTTAGGGATTGTCTTTAGGGCATGGGTTTTATAGACTACCACTATCCACTTAAATAACCACATAACCCATAGTTTTATGCACCCATGACTAAATATCTGTGGTCATTAAGTTTTACTCATGTCTGTCCGTTCGTACGTACTAATTTCTGTCAAGCTTTCCTCAAAAACTGTACATGAGAATAATTTGAAACTTGGTATGATGGTTCAGTTTGACAAACTGAACATAGGAAGTGACTTTCAGACCTGTCGAACTTCTTCTTCCTGTTTGGAACTGGGTTGAGATGAAAATTTCTGTCAAGCTTTTCTCAGAAACCTTACATGAGAAAGATTTAAACTTAGTAGGATGGATTAGTATGACAAACTGTATGTCCTAAGCTATTTTCAGATCTGTCGGACTTGAAACTCTACTTCCTGTTTAAGGCCAGCAGGGGCATTTGTGTCCCATGGCTACATTCCTTCTTTATTTTTTTTCTCTCTTTGGACCTTCAAGGTTGTGCGAAATGTACTAACTCTTTTAACATTCAACTGTTTTAAAGTCTTTTTGACAAAATCAGAGCTTTAAAAAGTATATTATTGTATAATTTACATTTATCAATTTTGTCAATAATGTACAATTTTTCTGATGTCTTTACAGATAACTGTACTTTCACATCATAAATAAGTGTTAATCTTTTTAGGTTTCCATCCATTATTCAAATGTTTAGCCATTATTGTAAAATTTATACAGTATAAAACATATCTTTAATGATAATACTGTCCCATATTTGCTTTTAAAAAGCCCCATGAAATAGATGAAATCATAAATTACAGATTTCTTACAAGGATTCCATTTTGGTATATCTATTATTTCTATTTTGTATGTAAACATGTACTTTTGTCTCAAAAGTGTTTTTCAATCTTTGCATCTTAAGAATAAATCATCCTGGTCTTTTTTATGGTAAAAGTATATAGTTGATAAGAATAAAAGTGTACAAGATTTTGAGTTTCTCAAGCAAGTCCCATCTTATTATAAAATATGACTTCTTCAGGGAAGATAAAAATCGTACAACAAAAGACAAGAAATTCAATAAATGCCTAAAAACTAATTTAACAACACAATAAAACAATTTAATTTCAACCATCCCCCAGAAGGGATAGCTGTCTACTTCAATATTAGGAATATTGCCTCCGTCTTTTCTGCAGTGATTTCAATATCAAATTAAAAAAAAAAAATCCAATGTTTTAATTACAATGGGAATGATGCCCTGACAGTGTCAGTGGAAAATTAAGATTTTTCTCAAAATTCAATTCAGCCGAAGACATCAAATGTAATTGGATTTTCCATTAAGATATAGAAGGCTTTTTATTTAAGCACTATAGATTGTTTTGTTTTTAGAAAATGTCAAATTGGAAATTTAAATGTTAAATTGTTTTGGTATATACATTAATTTGAAATCTGATTGAATATAAGGCTTATTGGGATCTTCTTAGTGACAATAAATTGACTAAACTTTTGTCAGTTGTCTTTATTCACATTTTTATCATCATTAATTTCTAATCTTTTAGTTCTTTTCTTGTATGTTTTTCGGATGAATCTATGGTCATCCAAGAATATAGTTTGATGTTTTGGGTCCTGTTCTATTTTGATTGAACTTTCATCCTTTTGTATATTGTATCATCTTGACTTTCCCAATGACTTGGTGTTGTCCTGAAGTTTTCCAATGGATTAGCATTGTAAATAGATATTGTAAAGGATCCTTGCAGATGTTATTTTTTGGTTGAATGGATAGAAAAATGACCATAGAGATTTCTGACAGGCATGAAATTAAGTGTAAATAGCTGTGTATGATTAACTACATATAGACTGGCTGCTGTTGACTGGACAGATCTCTGGTAGGGGAGAGTGTCAGGGAATCTTTCATCTGTTGACATCACAGTTCTTCTGTTCACTCTTGTGCAGTCTGTTATAAAGTTCAACAACAGGTTGTTCTGTCTACAAAGTTTTTCCAAATGTACTTCATCTGGTTTGTATATTAAAGTCTTGTAATATTTTTAATTTATTGAAAATACATTAAATTTGTTTCAGCATTATATCTCAATTTAATCCATGTTGAAAAAGCTAGTGAAATTTATCCTAGTCTGAAAAAGCCAAAATAAGTTCAAACACTTAAAAGACAAGATTTGAAAAAAAACTTAATTGCAAACACCAATTTAGACTAGAAATGAGCGATCTGAGGTGCCCCGGAAGGATAAGCCATTCCTGCCTGTTATAAGATAAAATTGGTGATTATCATTATAAACAATAATCTTAGTGGCAAGTATTGGCTGACTTTATGGTCACCCAAATAGATGGATCAAGACTATTAGTTATGTGAGGCATAAAAGAAAATATATATTTATCATTTTACTTATTCTTTATGTGTCTGCTGCTTGTTGACCACAAGACCCCCTATTATTTATCCATTAGGTATATGGTTGACCTGAAGTGACCAGTAACTAAACCTTTTTGTCTATGACCCCTGACAGACAAGGGCAGCAAACAATCATAGTTTTGACCTGTAAATATTTACACCTTGAGGTTTATAGTATTGTCTGACTACTAATTGGCATTCTGTGTGAAGATAATGACCAGAGAAAGTCAGTTTTGTAAGTCATAACAATACATCAAAATAAAGAAGAAAACATCAAAATAAAAAAATAAAAAATCAATGACCCTGAAGGGCACACCAACAACCAATTCACATTCAATCATAAAAAGTATAACAAGAACTCAAAAAGACCAAAAAACATAGGGAAGCAACAGACAGTGATGTGGTCACTTTGGCAATCTCTCTTCTGGTGACCTGCATCCTTAGTCCTGTGGTATCAGAAAAAAAAACTTTCAAAGCTTTAGATGAAATTTCTTGATATGTAACATATCATGGTATAGTGCAACATACTTCCTGTTAATTGAATACCAAAATATGACTATTTCAATGCAAGTTAGGTATGACTGAGACTTTTTTCTCCTTTCTTTTGTTGAGTGTAAATAATGCACACTTTCTTCCAACTATTTCTGTAAACTTAATTCTCATCAGTCTTTCCAAATGTTTCTCTATCAGTCTTCCCTATTTTCCAAAAGTTTTACAGTAAAAAGGGGCTTGCAAGCTTTATAAGGTTTGACTATCCTTTAAAAGCAATTTCTTACTTTACAGCAAAGACAATTGTAGAAAATACCAAAGTGGAATCTTAAGATGGAAATACTTATCTAACCTCCCTAGCTGTTCATTATATTGCCACTTATGTCTTCAAGGAATTTATTTTCATGTTCAGATTGCATGAGTTGGAGAAGTTAATATAGAAACACTTATATGTCCTCTTTTCCATAGAGTCGCAGGACAATTCAATATAAAACTATTTCCCTGTGAATAATACATCTATAACGAACAAATCATCAGAGCACTTTATTGCATTTCATGCTTCACAAATGAGAGTTTCTGCACTTATTATGGCAATTTGAAGGAAACCGATTTAATTTGCTAAAATTGCATTTCTTGTTATAAAAACATGAAGAAACATTTGGATATTTGTGAAGAAATTTGTCAAATTAGGAGCCATTTTGACAGCTCGAATTGAGAAAATTCACTTACGGCTAACTACAATCTATTATGGATAAGATTTTTAGAACATTTATTATAAACATAGGGATTTGGCGTGGTGAATGTTGAATATTTTACGAGTATTCAGATTGAACTAAAAGGAAAAAATAAACTGGTGTTTAATGTACATTTCTTTTTATAAATACACATTAGCATTTAGTGGCTATAGAAAAAATGGTTGATTTGGTTATGCTTTACATGCATATAATTCATCAGCTAAGCCTGGGTGGCCGAGTGGTCTAAGGCGCTGGTTTAAATACCACACTGTTGATCACTAGCCGATCACCTCTGAGCTGGTGTTCGAGTCCCGTTTGTATTTAACAAAAAAGGGACTTCCCCAACTGTATGTGATTAGGTTTGTCAGTTACCTGCCCAAGGTCGGTGGTTTCCTCCGGGTACTCCGGTTTCCTCCACCATTAAATACTGACCGCCCTACATGGCCCAGGTGCGTCGATAAAGGGCGTTAAACACCAACACACACACACACACTAAGCACTTAAATCAAAACATTTATACTTTTCATTTCTTCATTTTAAATAATGATGATTTCTTTAGATCACTTTCCAGTTGTGCTTTTTATCCATTGTTTCTACAATAGGTTGTTGTTAATGCAAACAAGAACTGACAGTTTGCTATTGGTTAACAAGTTATGTGTCTTATATAAATGAGCTAAACACTCATTTCTGGATCAGGATCTTAAAAAAAAATGTTAAGATTAAAATAAGATCATAATGACCTGACAACACACAATTACAAAACATTATTTAGATGGTCAATATCATTATAATGATAGATGATTCTCACTTTTAAACATAGATTTAGCTGAGAAAACATAAGTTAAACTGCCAGTTATAGATTAGGGTAGGTTAGTGGCCTTTGGCTCCAATGGGTCATTTATAGTATTTCTGATTCATTGTATGTAGTAAAAAAAATTCTTATTTCTGTGCTTGCTTGAAAGAAATGATATTCTTGAGGTTAGCTTGTGGGTCATATCTGCCAACAGCTATAAGAATGTATGCAAAGTTGCCAAACATAGTAACTTATGTTTTCAGCTAATTTTGATCAGTTTTATAGCAGTAAATATGGATTTGTATAAACAATATTTCTGTGATTGTTTATTTTTTTCAAAGATGTTATTTTCTTACATTGTAGGCTGGTTTTTCTGGTACATTAACAGTGAAAAGACACAGCTACAAGTTGTCAAGTCAGAGCAGAGGTCCTAATTCTGTTATTGGTAAATAAAATTAAATTAATTAATGGGTTATAAATGTCGTCCAAAAATTACACAAAAGGACAAAAATGATTTAAAAAAAAAAACACAAGATAAAACAATTTGTCCAAAAGACATAATGCCCCATCTTGCAACAGTTGGGACGGATGGACAGAAAAATGGACCCAAACAGTATATGCCCCCTATACTTTTGTAGATGGGGGGGCATGAAAAACATTCAGGCAATAATAATAAAGCTACATGATTTTGACAAGCTACATATTTTCTAATGATAGAATCCTTTACTCTTATGTAGATATCTACATTTCAAAACAATGTTACAAGTCCTTGGCAGGTAGTCATAATACCTCAAAAACCAATAGAACACGTTTGAATGAGAGATATGGGGTGTTTTCCGTACAATATCTCCAAACACCCGTGACTGCCAAGAGTAACATCAGTAGTGTTACTGTCATCAGAGATTATGTAATATAGAAGTCATGTAGTCGTAAACTATGCTATAGTACTACAGAATTGATGGTTGTTTATAAATATAGCCTGTGATTTTATATGTACTGGTATTTTTACATATGCCTGGTTTCTACTGATAAAGTGGTTATATTTATCCACAGTCTTGGAAATTAGGAATTGAGATTCACTCGCCCAAATCCTTGATTTTTAGTTTTTGTTCTATTTAGCCAATACAAAATTCCTCTAAAATTCACTTGAGGGGCATGTGGGCCAGTGCTAATTTCGCAGACTATCCATGGGATATGCTATAGTACTAAAAGGTAGATGGCTGTTTATAAATATAACATGCATTTTTATGTTGCCCCAGTGTGTTGCATAGTGACATATAGGAGTCACTTTGGCTCCATCTGTCCTCTTGTGTCATCCTGTGTCGATCGTCCTGCTGTGTCATAAGAATTTCTGTCACAGTTTTCCGGGCAACTACATGTCACAGCCTCTTGATATTTGGCATTTAGGTTCCTTCTTTAGTACTATGTGGTGTAAAGCAATTTTATGCCTGTTGCTCATCTCTTTCCTGTTTACTGAATAATTTAAGATGCAAGCAACAGACGTCTTCCATTGAAGACCGCCATTCTAGTTTTTCTTTGCTTTTGCAAATGATATTTTTTTGCAAACTATTCTGTAGTACTACAAGATAGATCTTTGTTTATAGATAAAACCTGATGAATTTAAAAAAAAAATATTATTGGTATTATTTTACTCTTGCATGCATGTTAAGCCATGACGTATGCTGTAGTACTACAAGATAAACATTTGTTTATAAATATAGCCTTATAGATTGTTCTTGTATACATGTTCTATCTATTATATTGGCTATATGCTTGGCCTCCAATGATACAAGTGATTTTTCTTTGCATGGATGTAATCAAAGGAATGGTGTTGGTCTATTTGTAGTACAATGTACTATCAGATAACTCTTCTCTTATGGTTTCAAATAATTCTGTGTTGGTTCTAAAAATTCTACAACAATGGGTTTGTGACCTGGCTAAGTAAATCTCAGACCTATTGTATCTTTGATTTTCTAACCAAGTTTTTCTATCAAATGAGAGTTTGTGTGCTAAATTGGTTGTCTAATTTAGCATTTTCGGACTATTTTATTGTAACACATGAGGTCATCTAAAATAAAAATTTCAGTACAAAGTTGAGATCAAGATAGTACATCATTTGTCAATGAGACAAATAGTTGTAGTATAGAATAAAAAAAAGAACATGTGATTTAAGAAGCCTGTACATCCAAGCCTTGATTTTTTTGTTTTGTTAATTTGACAACACTGACAGAACACATATGTTTACTGTCACCTATTTAGATAAATTCTCTTCTTTTTTATGTTGTATCTGTTTAATTGTATGTTACATCGGACATTATACTGCATGTTAAAGATCCTTGAATTACAGAAGGAATGTTGATTTGAATGGTCAGTAACAAGTTACAAAAGGTTACAGAACAAAGTCCAAGGCAACATATTCTGCCCTAAGTATATGTTTGATGCATGTTTCATACACTATCGACTTCTCCAAGAGTTTTAAATAGAGCTCAATGTACTTGACCCATCAGTATGCTAAGCTTTGACAGTTTGGAGTACAAAAGAAATGTTTCATGGTTTTTCCCAACATAAAACTTTAAATTCTACAAAAAATAACTTAATTATTTTTAATTTTAATGAATGAAGGTCGACATGCTTTGATTTATAAATATATTTTTATTTGAAGCTGTCTTAAGAAAATTACATTATTCAGAATTCTTTTTTTTTATGCAGCAAAGTGTAAAATCATAAACATATTGTATGCTACTATTATAATTGTTTTTCAATGAAAATAATATTTCAAAATAGCTTATTTAATATTTACGATGTATTTTAATTCTATTAATTTTGAATATTATTGACTTCAAAGCCACATCAAAGAAAAATGAAAAGTAATTTTGAATGAAAGGAGGAAAATTTGACTTTGAACAGATGTAAGAACTGGTGTTATTACCCATAAAAATATGTATTTTACATTGATTGTTGTAAGTTATGAAATAAAATTGGTTTCTCTGTATAAGATGCATACTGTGGCTAAGGTGAGTTTCTCTCAAAAGAATTTGATTGTGTTTACCACACCTGTCAGAATAAATAATTTTCAAATATTTCAAAATATTTTCAAAAGTAATCCCTATTTCCATTCAGTTTAATGCTAAAAGTTATAAAATAGTGATTGCTTTGCATTTTCAAAGTTATCTTTGGGACCATTAGAAAATTAGAGATGTTTTTGTAATAGTTCTAAGCACACAATCTCAATTCTAGAAATATAAAAAAAAAGCAGTTACGCAATATTTGCTGTATTTCCTTTCTCTAGCAACACTTAGACTCTGAGTAAAACTGGACTTTTTGCAAGGTAATCAGAGTAATTCTAAAAATCAAAATGGTATCTTTCAAACAAGTGAAACTGAGATGTACAGTGTGTGTCCAATTCAATTCAATTCTGTACATATTTATTTGAAACTTCTACAAAATGAGTGCTTGGACAAGTTTGATACGCATAATACTGGTTAACAAATTTTGATGGAGTTTTTCCCCTTTGACCATAAAAGTCCAGTTCCTGCTTGGGAAATAAAGGTTCAGTTCTTGCTGAAGAAGCGACCTTGTACTACTGTTTTGGGCATCCGTGGGTGGAATGCATTTTTTGTCCCCAAAAAATAAAAGATATTGCTTTGATAAATATTCATAAAAACTCTTGGTTCTATTTTCACAATCTTTTAGTGACCATATTTTGTAACTGATTCTATGCATGTATCAAAGTTCCTTTGATTGATGTCCAGTTCATCTGCTTAAGATTTATCAATACTATGCTTCTATAAGACCAATATCATAAACTCCTTCATAGACTCCACAACTACTACAGTTTATATAACAGTGTGCTTATCTTAATTGTAAGACGTTAATTAACGTGATGATGTAGCATAATTATACAGGATTAGAACCAGACTTAACAATCTACATGAATAATTGATACATTGGAAGATGTAAGTTTCTGAATTTTTTAAATCTGTGTATTAGTTTTTGACACTCTGGCTAAAATCTGGGTATTGAAAGTTTTTAAGAATTGACACTTGGTTATTTGTAAATCTGTGTATTAAAAGGTTTGACACTTATGGAGATTTTCTTATTTTACATGGATAACTTATTTTACTTGTGAATAGCTCAAAAACAGAGATGTTACAAGTAACAATTGAATTTTTATCCTCTTGTTTCAGATTTGAATACTTTTGGTTGTGAAGAGGATTTTTAACACTACCGTACCAGGACTAAAACCTACTTGACCAGGGATATAAGAATAAAGGTAAGAATAACGAGACACTTGATTAAAGACCAGGTGCATCATGGTCATTGTCCTGGCTTGTGTGATGATGGGGAAATTGTGCTAATCATCCATTTTATTCTCATTAAGAGTTAGGTCAGGCAAATAACTTAAAAAAATCTTTGGATTTTTAAGTCCCATCAGATGAATTTTTATCTAAAAAGGATTGAAAAGAAAACTAATTTGAAATGGTTTTCACAGTTTATGTTTGTATTGGCACCACAGAGTTTTTTCCAAGGAAACATTTATAACCATGGCTTACATTGGTCATGATTTGCATAACAAACAAGTGTATTCACATTCAGGTTTATATGAAATAAAAAGATAGCATGGATATCCAAACCAATGATATATTTCATACTGATTAAAACAAATATGATTAAGTCTTCATTTAATGCAATTAAAAAGTAGTTCTTTGGTATTTGACCTCAATTACTTGAATGTCAACCTTAATGTCACTGCTGTTATTAGCCTCATGAACTTTCATACTTGGAGATGTCAAATTTGCACCTAAATCTTTGATTGCGGTCCAACGTCTAGCTTTTTCTCCATTCATGCTTCCCTTCTCTCAGGTGGTTTATCGATAACCATCGAATGTTTTTATTAGAAATTACAAGTTTTTGTTCTATGGTGTAATACGAGATTGTATCTGATTTAACTTTTCAACTCATTGCAACTTTTAAATATTTAAGATTAGAATCGGTATTTGTTAATTTTGAATCGATTATGTAAAGTAGACCATTATTTATCAGATTTTAGCCTGGGTTTTAACAGTAAAGAGATTGATGATCTAGGTGGGGGAGAGAAGATGGAGAGGGTTTTTACGATCCTAAACTTGCAGTTGTTAGATCAATGCATTGAAAATCTGTGACCCTTGAGTCAAGGTTTTGATTGTGAAAAATTGATATTTATTATGCATAGCATGCTAACTGTTGGATTTTAGTGCAATTTCAATGGTGGTCTTGACATGATATAAATGGTAAAAAAGATTGATGTAGTACTGTATAACAATTGCTGTACTTTCTAGAAGTGGTCCTACCATCATCATTCCTATTTTAGCTCCACATACTTTGCAGTGCTTAAGTTCTATTTATGTCCAGTTCGCTTTGTTGCTAGACATACCAACATTTATTTTCATTTTTGTCTTGTCTGTCACCTTAAGTTTACTTTTAGGATTTAGTTGAATTTCTCAGGAATTTGTATGTTTCCTCTTTATCACTATAATGACATTGAATTGAATGTATAGGTAAGACTTTTATGTCAGATATATTTGTTAAAGTAGATAGTTTTTTAAAATTTTGTTAAATTTTTAAGAATGAAATAACTTTAAATTGAAAAAAGTTTTATAATATAAATATAAATATTGAAATTCTCGACTTTTGATGCCCATCATTGTAACCTTTATTTATTTATTTTTCAAGGGAGCGCGGTGGCCGAGTGGTTAAGGCACTGGACTTTAAATCACAGGTCAACACCTCTGTGGGTTCGAGCCCCACACGTGTCAAGGTCTCCAGGCACCTACCGTTGCTCGTGGGTTTCACCGATTTTCCAGCTTGGAATATCGGGCTTTCCTCCCACACAAGCCTGGCGACCATGCAAGGGCCTCCTATTAGCCAAACGGTCGTTAATCTTGCCGTCGGTCAAAAGCTCTTCAGAGCTTATGTTAATTGTTTGACTTGTGTACACATCACATCACTGATGTGTACTCACCGATGTTAAATAAATCTTATCTTTATCTTTATCTTTATCTTTTAATGTCACAGCCTTTCTTTTTCAATTGTCTTCATAACATTACAGTTTGTAAAAGTGATAAAATAGAGTGGCTTAACCTTATGTTAATGAGGTTTAAGTACCCACCCAAGGGTGACAATCACTATAAGACCCCCCTTATTATCTCCTTGACCATAGTAAATCTTCCTTCTTTCATTGTCCTATCAGAAGTACCCCTTAAAGGCACCGTTAATCTACATACCAGTCCCTTAAATAACATACCTGCTGTTTGTCATTAAGTTAATTACAATTTCACACCTGAGAGTGTTACCTGGATTATAACTGTCCACCGGCCCTGATCAAAGTGAATCGTTTGTTTACTTTGTAGTTTATGAGTTTACTTTTGTCAGTAAATATATACCTATAACTGTTGAATAGTTGGTAGAGTGGGCATTTTATTGTTGCTTAAATAAATCTTGGTATTCTGATTCATTTTCAATGGCTTCTTAATAAATCATTGACATTTTTGTCCATTTGTGTGGTTTTACATATGTTTCTACATATTTACCAAAAAATATACCTATTACATGGATTAATTAATTAAAGATAATATTCACAGACCATTTAGTAAACAACAACAGCAGTTATGTAGTGGAACATGATATAATGTTAAATCTTCATTAGAGTTCATTTAACTTGAGTCTTGACATGGTCATATTTTTCTGAATTTTTTTTTTTTTAAACTTCTTATTGTTGGAAAACCCAAAGAATCTTGACAGGCCTGAAATTTATAAGTAACTTAATTGCAATCTTGCTAACAACACACATGCATGGAATCAATTAATCAACAAGAAAAATATTCTAAAAGGATTTCAATGGAAATTTGATACAATTTCTCCTCAATTGTAATCTGGTCCATTTTGATACATGAACCCTTCAAGAATGTTTATTAGTTTATTAATGAAGATGGTTTTATTTTTGGAAACAGCTACAGGAATTATGATTAGCATGTTACAATTATCTTATTACAACATTTCATTTAAACAATTAGCTCCACTTTGATATGCTATCATCTGTAATGGATATCAAATAAAGGCATGTTTAGTCTGTCAACAGGGTCATGTTGGGCCTGTCAGGGAGATCTCAGATCCATCTGTCCAATAATACCCCTACCATAGGCCAAACAGACAAGCCTGATCCGTGGGGGACAAGTTATGATTAATAAGATTACAGCCCAAGATCTTCGTTTCTCACTTCAATTATTTTCTAAAGAATTCCTAATTCTTCTAATATCAGCTCTGACAAGTCTGATTCTGTTGGAAAACTCAAGACCACAAGACGTGTAGGATCTCTGAAGAATTCAGTGAGTGATGAGATCCATGGATTTGTCAGTGACTTGGCAGGGAAAATCTTTTGGAGTGTTTTAATGGTAATTTTCTAAGAAAGAAAAAAATCATTAAAGGATGGTGTAGATTTGTAAAATGGTGATAAATTGTTTCCCTGCCATTAACACCTTGTATTGAAGTGATTCTCTCTGATGTAAGGTCTCTATAAGGCTGAGATATTATCTTCATTATTTATACATAAAGTAAAGGAAGATTTCATTCCCGATTTGGTGAAAAAAATGGAACCTTGGCTCCCACATAAAAACCCTATGAATGAAAAAAACTTTATGAAATGTTTATCACAAAGTTTGTTGATTTTGTTCCATGGTCTCCAAAACATTATTTTTCCATGGTTTTTTTGATTTCCAAAATATTATTTATCTCAAAGTTTGTTCCATGGTCTTCTTGATGCCAAAACATTATCTTTCCATGGTCTTTTTGATTCCAAAATATTATTTATCTTGAAGTTTCTTCCATGGTCTTTTTGATTTTCTAAATATTATTTATCTCGAAAGTTTGTTCCATGGTCCTTATAGATTTCCATAATATTATCTTGAAAGTTTGTTTCATGGTCTTTTGATCACAAAAAAATATTATTTATCCCAATATCTCTCTTATAATATGATCAATAAATTTTTTTAGAGTATTTAAACCAATTATGATCATTTAATTCTATAAAAAGGAAGAAAACATTATATTGTGATAAGAATCTAAAATAGTCATTTTTCATACATCTTTTATGGATTTAAAACAAATTGTCTAATAGATATATCTCCCTAACCTTGGGACATTTAAATCTATTTAAATTATCCCCAGGATGACAAGAGGTGAAAAAGACCATTACTTAAGACAAGATCAAAGGACACTACAGGGATGTACAATCTTAGATAACCTGTGTTAATTAACTGTCTGATTAAATCTGTAAACAAATTTACCTGTCAACAGGTGTGAAACTGCTAAATTATTGTCTTGTCTCCTCTTTGGATGAAAAAATAGAGTAGTAAATTCTGTAAGAATTACCATTCCAGGAAATTCTATTGTATTAGAACATTTTTGGATTGAAGTTCTGTTGTTTATTTAGGATTATCACTTAAGAATACTGGTAAGAACTGTCATTATTTTTGGTTGAGAAACTGTCTCATTGAGCTTTATTACCTGTATAAAATAATTTTTAAAACTTTTTTAAGGGTCTAATGGTACGTGAAGATTTAACTAACATGGTAAAAAAAAAATACCTTTTTCAGTTTTTCAATTGATCATATTTGTTTGATTTGAATTTGATGCAAGTTTAAAAATCTTTAAGTGTCTCACATGTAAATGCTTTTATTTACTGGTGGCTACTAACATAACTTAAAAAAACACACAACATTACAGTATAAACTTCAACCAGCAGCTCCAACTCATGATGCAAGGAAAGGAAACATTCAAACTCAGGTGTCCCAGAAGGGTGAGCAGTTCCTACTTGTGGCAGTATTTGATGAAAACATTTGACATTGTTACAAGCCTACAGATTTGATAGAAAAATGAAATGTAGAGTTGCTGTTAAAAAGCTATGATAAAAAGTACATGGATTTTAAATGTCTCTTTCTGTATGTTCTTGAGACAGGGAGTAAGGACAAATAAACAATCTCAAAATATTTAATTTGAATTCAAATATTTTGTTTGTGATGTAATTGACCAATCAGTAACACGGTTGGTACCAGGTGTACACCCTACCTTTTAGATTTGTGGTGTAAGCTAAAACTACTGATTTATAAAGATAGAATTACTGGTTAAGGCTTATAAATCTTTTAATTCATTAATAGAAGTGTTAATTCATTTATGGATCTCTGGTGTTGAATGTCTGCATAAAATGAAAATTCAAATGCATTAGGTACAGATTTAAATTGCTTATAAATTGAATTAATTAAAAACCAACAACTGTTGCAAGAAAAAGGTGTCAAGTCATTTTTCTGGGTAAGAAGAGGAGAAAGTTAAGTTAGTTAGCAGTGTTTTGTGCAGTAGAAACAAGTAAACTCAACATGCCAAATCAATTCTACTTTCTGAATAAAAATTACCTGAAAAGGGGAGGTTTACATCTTTGAAATTTTGAAATCACTGTGAAAAGCTTTCAGAAAGATCTAATGTATGGTTTTTGAGTTTCAAATTTACACCAGTAACGGGACATTTAAGAATTCTGCATTCTAGAAGATCATATAAAGCTGCAAGTTATCATCTCTGCTATAGAGGTTTAAATCTGAAGCTCAATTGATAATGAGCTGATTAATGTCACCAGAATCCACCGGAATCGATCACTGGTAATAGTGGTGTGGATCATGCTCTTAGGTTACACACCATATATGGATGAATGTAGGAAAAAAAGTCACAGGAAAAAAAGTCACAGGAAAAAAAGTCACAGAAAAAAAGTCACGGAAGAAAAGTCACAGGAAAAAAGATCACAAGAATAAAAGTCACAGGAAATAAAGTCACAATGTATACATATAATATTTGAATGATTAAAAAAAATATATATTAAAATTTATTACTAGTATTATGTATTTTTATACTGTATATTTCTAATATTTATCAATGATTTAGTCAGATATGTAATAATAAAAAATGTAATAAAACATGAAAAATGAAAATAACAAGAATACAAAAGTCACCAGCAAACAATTTAGAATTTTCTGTTTGTCTTTTAAACGAAAAATAAATATTACTCAACATTTTTAAAAAGCGAAAGTAAGCAAGACTTTATACAAAACTACATAGATAAAAATGTTTTTACTATAACTATAAAAAATTAAGTATTTTGTAAGTATATGGTCAATAACACCAAATGAGTTTTTATTCATATCTTACACTTTTTTCCAAGATTTTTTTTTAATAAAAAAAAATGAAATAACAACAACAAAAAAGAAAATAAAGAAGAATAGTTCAAAAATAAAAAATAATAACACTTAGTTCAATAAGGACTATAAAATACATTGTGACTTTATTTCCTGTTACTTTTTTTCTTGTGACCTTTTTTCCTGTGACTTTTTTTCCTATCAAAACTGTGACCTTTTTTCCTGTGACTTTTTTTCCTGTGACTTTCTTTAGTTCAAAAGAGACACCGAGTGACTCTCTTCTGTTATTTTGAATTTGATTTGTTTTATTAATAACTGATGTTTGTTCCCAAAATATGAAACCTGAAGACAAATCCTAACTTTATTTTAAGAAAGCTGTTGCTTATTTTATAAATGGATTTTGAGTTGATCAGTGTTCAATTTTGACAAGATTTCACTAATTAAGTGACCATCCTAATTTGTAACAGTTTCTAAGCATGTTCTAATCACAGTCTCTGGATATTTAGACCAAGCTTCAGCTTGTGGTCTCATTTCATTGGGTTCTATTTCAGGTCTGTCACTCATCTACTTCCTGTTTGTAATATCATCTTAAAGACAAATCTTTCCTGCTCTATAGAAGGAAAAGGTTTAATTTTTACTCTAAGCAGTTGGTTTATCATGCTGAGTTTGTTTACAAACAATTACCAATAAAACAGCTTTTAAAAGGGGAATTACATTTTATTGAGTATTAAAGACTTTTTCCTGCTCATCCTCTTATGTGGCCACCAATGAAAGTCCTTTGTCTTTCCCACATCCAGCATACTTCTAACCTAGCAACCAAAGGCAGTTGGTGTGGGCACGCTCTGAAGAAGACAACACCATGTACCATCAGTTTATTACCAGCTTAAAGCCAGATTATAACTTAGCACCTAGTTTACTTATTACCTATATGCCATGATGTCATCCTTATATTCTTGACGCCTTTCATCTAATAAATATAAAAAGAGATTATATTGTAGTAAACACTCTTAAAAGTTATTTTAGCTTTCAAACCTGCATAGAATTAATAAAATTTAATATATTAAAGAATGAAGATGCACTTAACCAAATCTTGTTTGAAAATTTTATTAAAATGATTTACTAACTGTGAGAAAGAATGATTAGAATTACTATGCATTTATGCATAAGAGGTTTAAATGCAATTTGAAAACATATTTTTTTTCTTTTATAGGTAATATTAAGCCTAGCTGACATCTTAAGAAATTAAACAGAAGCACTTTAGAGCAATTTAAAGAGGTTTGTATATTTTGTCATAAAAAAATTTGAATGCTTTTAATTTTATATTTCTTGCCATGTTCTGATATTTCAGCTGCATAATTGATGGTGTTTAATATGAGATGCAATAAAAGCAATGACTTATCATATTTTTTTTAGAATGAAAAGAAAATGGCATATTACCACATTACAATACTTTATTTTGTAAAAGCACTGACAATCAAAACAGTTGTTTGCAATAGTATTTGCCAAAAGAGGCTTTTTAGAATGAATTAAACACTCTATTAAGAATAAAAGTTTGAAATGACAAATAAGACAATTAATTGGTAATTTATTATGATATTGTGGGGGATATGTTGTTACTGAGTTTTGCTGTACCCCTTGCTACAACCTTTAGGAAGATGAATGGTTTTTGGCTTTTGGCTCATGACAACTAATGTTTTTAACTGCCCTCCTCTTCCTGGTGGTATTGCTGATTGGGTTTAATATGTAGCAGAAAAACCCATCTATTTCTCAGAAAAGAAATCATCAGGAACAACTATCATCATTTGTATTCATTATCATAACACACAGATTGGAGCTGGTCAACTGTTAAGTTATTCTCTTGGAATTTATGAAGAGCTTTAGAAAAACAAAAATGGTGATATGGTATTTTTCATACAATTTGGTAGAATTCTGAATATGTGTTTGCACCTACATCCTGGACCTACAGATGCTGTCCTCTGTTTTATTAAAATAAATGACTGGTTCAGTTGTCACTTACCAATTTCTTTCTTTTTTCAAATAATTTAGAAAAACTTAGAAAAATCAAATCTCACGCATGGTGGAAATCCATAAATGGTCACACTCTCGCTATGCTACTCCTTGCTGAACATACATTAAGTCAGTTCCATGTATGATAAGCAATTTTGTATATGATTCAGTTGGATCATGAAAATTGTGGTTACAAAAATCAAATAATCTCTTGAATTTCAATCAAGCAAAAAGTTAATGAATTGACAAACGAAAGGGATGGATGATGCAATGGTCCTGACTTGGTCTCAGAAATGGAAGGTTCTACACTTGCAAAGTCTGTCTTAACTAAGGTAAACCGTTTAACACCTTCCATTCTGTCATTTTGACCTCTGTGTTCTTGTAAACACTCCATTCATCTTTCGATTGAGCCGACTGAAATCAAGGCTGATGGTTATATTGAGTCAATAACACAACTCATTCATCATCCCCAGATAATCTTTATCTTAAGGAAACCTACAGGATATGAATGCTATTAATCAAGGGAATCCGATTTACTTACTGTTATATACCTTAAATGATAAAATTATTGTTTAGTTTAGTGTGTATATGGATTATTTTCATCACTTAAAGAATTAATTGATTTTAGGAGATGGGCTTTCATGTGTAGTTCTGACCGTAAGGAATTAATGTGGCAAGATAAGCTCAGTAAAATTACAATTGTATGGAACCATACTTAGTTTTCATATATTCTTTAACTTTCATTCTATTTGTTTGTCTTAAAATTATGTCTCCCCCCCCCCCACTTTTGTGAGTAGACATATTATTTTTGTCCTGTCCATCCGTCTGTCAGCACAACTCTTCTGAAATTGACTGAACTGAAATCAACGAAACTTGGAATAGAGGAAAGACACCATATGTAGTTGTGCATATTACTGGGAAATTTTTATCTTCAAATTTTTGTGGGAGTTATGGCCCTTTGAACTTGGAAATTTGCTGAAAATCATCATTTATCATCTTGTCAGCAAAACTCCTCTGAATTACTGAACTGAATTTAATGAAACTTGGTAAAGAACACCATGTGTAGTTGTGCATATTGCCAGAACATTTTGATCTTCAAATTTTTGTTGGAGTAATGGCCCTTTAAATTTAGAAAATTTTATGAAAATACTTTCCCATCTTGTCAGCTAAACTCCTTTGAAACTACTGAACAGAATTTAAGGAAACTTGGTATGTTGGAAGGTCACAATATGTTGTTGTGCATATTACTAGGAAATTTTGAACCTCAAATTTTTATGGGGCTTATGGACCATATTAATCTTAGAATTTAGGGGGAAACATGGGGAGACATTGTTTTTGCAGGGAAAAACAAACTTTAATTTTAAGATTGTACATCAACTTGTTTTCATCATCTGCAGCTAGAGTCCTGCTTGTTGTCTTGGTATGCATCTTTAACAGAATTGTCATTTACTGCTTGGCTCATTAACCTGAGGTTTGATTTTTGTAATCTATACAATATTGATATTTCATTAAGTAATATGACACGAATTGAGACTAGTGTCAAATTTCATATCTATGTCCAAAAACAGGTGTTACTAACATTAATACATTTTATGCAAATCAGTTCATCTTTGACATCCCTGTCAAATTGCATATAAAAGAAACTTGAGCCAGCAGGTTCATTGGTATTTCTAAATGAAAAATTATTGTAAATAGATAAATTTGATGGATTTATTCAAATTTAATTTGATTTTAAATAGTTTTGATCTTGGGGACCCATAGTCACATTTTTAAAGACCATTTCCTCTCCACATCAATGTTGAAATTTATGAAGTGTAATTAAGCACTCCACTTATTTCTACTATTAAGATATTGAAGAAGAAATTTCAGATATTTGATATATTATTTTAATTTTTACTTCATGAGTAAGCAGTTGAATTTAAAAAATAATTAAATGGCCATTAAGCAATCAAAGAAATAACATAAGCGACAATATTTTGGTATTAAAATTAATTTTACAAACCATATAGTAATTACTATATAAATAATATATTTTTAAAATTTAAAAATTTAGATGAAATTTCTCTCAAAATTTTATTTCTAGTTGTCCCCTGCCATAACATGGAGCGGGACATATAATGCCAGTGTCAGTCCATCTCCCTTTTTAGCTCACCTGACCCGAAGGGTCATGTGAGCTATTGTCATCGTTAAGCGTCCGTCGTCCGTCCGTTAACTTTTCTTCAAAGATCTTCTTCTCTGAAACCACTGAAGAGATTGCATTGATACTTGGTATACATGATCTTTAGGATGTCCTCTACCAAGTTTGTGAATTATATACATGTCGACCAACCAACATGGCCGCTGTTGCTAAAAATAGAACAGTGGGGTCAGACCATTGTTTTTGGCTTATAACTCAAAAAGTATAAGAGATAGAGAAAATCCGAAGCAACCCTCCTTGTTCAGCATCAAAAGCTCTACGAATCTCTCCATTGAGTCAAAGTTGTGAAACGACTCCTTTTAGGAGTTATTGCCCTTTAATTATCAAATTTGATCATTTTTGCAGTTTTTGGACAATATCTTGAAAACCGTTAGAGCTAGAGGAAGAGTTAGCATTGCAGAATTGTTGAGCTCATCGAGATCTACTAAAATGATTTCATGGTCTAAATTGTCAGATCAGCCGTTTAAGAGTTATTCCCCTTTAACTGTTTTTTCCATTAATTTACACTGATTTTCAAAAATCTTCTTCTCTAAAACTACTGATGGGATTGCATTGATACTTGGTATACATGATCTTTAGGATGTCCTCTACCAAGTTTGTGAATTATATACATGTCGACCAACCAACATGGCCGCTGTTGCTAAAAATAGAATAGGGGGGTCAGACCATTGTTTTTGGCTTATAACTCAAAAAGTATAAAAGATAGAGAAAATCCGAAGCAACCTTCCTTGTTGAGCATCAAAAGCTCTATGAATCTCTCCATTGAGTCGAAGTTGTGAAACGACTCCTTATAGGAGTTAATGCCCTTTAATCATCAAAATTGACCATTTTTGCAGTTTTTGGACTATATCTTAAAAACCGTTAGAGCTAGAGGAAAAGTTAGCATACAGAATTGTTAAGCTCATTGAGATCTACAAAAATGATTTCAGGGTCTAAATTGTCAGATCAGCCATTTAAGAGTTATTCCCCTTTAACTGTTTTTTTTTCCATTAATTTACACTGATTTTCAAATTCTTTTTCTCTTAAACCACTGAAGGGATTGCATTGATACTTGGTATACATGATCTTTAGGATGTCCTCTACCAAGTTTGTGAATTATATACATGTCGACCAACCAACATGGCCGCTGTTGCTAAAAATAGAACAGGGGGGTCAAACCATTGTTTTTGGCTTATAACTCAAAAAGTATAAGAGATAAAGAAAATCGGAAGCAATTTTTTTTGTTCAGCATCAAAAGGTCCTTACAGTAGTTATTGCCCTTTAACTGTTTTTTTCTATTAATTTAAACTGATTTCCAAAAATCTTCTCTGAAACCACTAAAAGGATTGTTTTGCAACTTTGTATACTTGAAAGTTTGTGAAATTTATTCAAACTTTGGCATAAGAGATCAGGTGAGCGATTCAGGCTCCTGGGAGCCTCTAGTTTACACAACAGTTTTCTCAGGACCTATAAATCAATGGCTTTCCATATTTGGTATGCAGCTTCAGGTAGGGGTCCCATATGGTTGGATGTGTTTTCAGATATGTCGCTCATCTACTTCCTGTTTAAGGAGCTTAAAAAGATTTTTTTCCCACTCATGGGTGTGATCTGCTCTTGTTTCAAATAGATTTCATCACCATCAAACTTCTACGTGAATTTGATTGTATTGTTTGAACTTGTAAACAATTGAAAAAAAAAAAAAAACGAAATGGGCCAGATATTTACTAGGATAATCAAAAATTCTTTACAAGTATGAATTTGTTCTATAGTTAAGTTGAATCATGAATATTGTTTTAATATTTCAGTTTTAGTTTATAACTGCCAATATGAATATTTTAGACTTCATTTAGTCATTGTATTAAGGGGGTACCCAACACTTTGACTAAAATAAAATTGTGTTGTTTAATTTTCATGAAAATTTGCAAAAACATGTACTTTAGTCATATAAATTTAATTGTCAAATCTTAAGAAAATCGAACCATAGGTTTCTTGGGAAATTTTTCATTGAACATAATGGAGTTTCAACATTTCATATTTTGATCATTGAGAAGCTTGATTTCTTTGGATAATTGTGGCTGACTAAAACGTTCAAGTGATATTTAAGAGTTATTTCCCTTAGGTGTTCTGTACCCCTTAAGATATGAAAAAAATCACTTTTGAAAAAAAAAAAATCTGATCATTTTGAAAATCTAGATATACATGATATAAGCATATATATCATCATAATTATGTTCAAAATTCTGTCCCAACATAAGTTAGATATTAGTGCATATACAGCTTCATTGGTTATTCCATAGTGTAGCCTTGATCAGATTTATGTCCTGATGTTTTATTCAGGCTGTCAGATGCCCACCAGATACTGTCCTTATGATGTACATGATTTCAATTAGGCTTCACATTGTTTCTGACTTATTAAGTAAGATATGACAAGAAGTTGATATAATGTAAAAAATCTGTCTGAAATAAGGATGCTAAAATATAGAAAAATGTAGGGCATTTTTTATCAGGAAAAATGAATCAGGAAATTTTAGATCTTGAGGTTCAAAATGTTTGGTATTTACTAACTTCATCCTGTTTTTATGTCCATTTAAATCCAAGGTTAGCACTTTAAAGCTGTAAAAGCTAAATAATGTTTTTAGCTCACCTGGCCAAAGGCCATGTGAGGTATTGCCATCACTTGGCGTCTGACGTCATCTGTAAACTTTTTCAAACGTTAACTTGTCCAACACCATAAGTCCAATTGCAACCAAACTTGGTACAGTTGTTTAGTGCCATTATGTGTACACAGCCATTGCTCGTATTTTTTTATTCGTAAAAAAATATGGCCGTCGTGGCTAAAAATATAACATAGGGGTCAAATTACAGTTTTTTGCAAATAACTCAAAAACAGTGACAGATATCAAAATTCTGGCAGAGGGTAAAAGTGTTCAGCACCTCAAGATCTACATGCCCTAAAATTTTCAAGAAGATCCAACAACCGATGTTGGAGTTATTGCCCTTTTTCCGGATTTTTTTTCCACTTATCTTGAAACTATACAAAAATTCAAATTGCATATGATTATGCACATCAAGATCTACATTTCAAGTAATTAGGTCAAAGTTGTAGGACCATTTCTTTTAGGAGTTATTGCATTTTAAAGCGACAAAATTTACCATTTTTCGTTACTTTTCCCCTGAATTTCGAAGATTAACTTGTCTGACACTGCAAGACCAACTGCATCTAAACTTCAAACATTTGTCTTATAGCATATATGCTACATTTCTGTCGTTCAGATTTTTGATTCGTCAAAAAACATAGCTGCCATGGCTAAAAATAGAACTTATGGGTAAATTGCAGTTTTTTTGCTAATAACTCAAAAATGGTTACAGATATCAAAATTGTTCAAGAATCAAAAGTAATCACCATATAGATCTATCTACCTGTCCTGAAATTTTGAAAAAATATCTGACTTCTGATGTGGGAGTAATTGCCCTTTTTCATATTTTTTGTCAAATTTTGCATTTATTTAGCCCTATCTATATCTTGAAAACTAAACAAGATATTTCAGAAATATAAATTGCATATGGTTAAGCACAATAATATCTACATAATATGTTTATCTGTGTAGTTCAGGTGAGCGATTCAGGCTCCTGGGAGCCTCTTGTCTATTCTTGCCTAGAATGCAAATTTTGTGAATTAAAGTGTAGGAAAAAAATGATCAGATCAGGGACCTTATAATCACTGATTAATCTCAAATTAAGGCAATGTTGTTCAATATATTCAATGAAAATGTTCAATTTACTCAAATTAAAATGAAGTCACATCTGTGTATTTAAGCTTATTGATTCAATTGAAAATACAAGTTGACAATATTTGAACAAATCATGTCTTTATTAATCCTTGGTGTACAGATTTCTTTTGGTATTGGAATAAATTGGCATTTGTAGCCCCATCTCCTATGACTATCTAGTGCTTGGTTTAATTTGTTCTTTTTGATTCACTCTAGCATCAGGTATTTTATGCTCATTGATTCAATTGGGAAAATGAGTTGACAATAAATGTAGCATCAAATGCACATCCTCATTAGCCAACTTTTGTATCAATGTTAGAATTATGTAACCTTTCATCCGAGTTATAAAAAACCTTGAGTTATTCAGTATTAATTTATATCCAGTTTCGTTTAGGTTTCCTTGACAAATTGAAATATGCATATGAGAATAAATTAATCATTTTCCTTCAAAGATTTAAATTAGATCTTGTGTGCTGAAATATTTCAGTCCCAATACAAAATAAATGGGGCATTGAATTTCAAAGTGTCTGTTGGTCTGTTTGTTCCAACTCTGGGTTTCCCACAGCCTAGTTAATAAAGTTTGTTTTCCATGAGGACTTTAATAAATTTGAAAAAAAAACTCTGTAAAACTTTACAAAACAAATACAATATTCTTATCTGTAAAATTTGCTTTAAATAGTCTGGGATTCAAACTAACATTTGAGTGCAATTTTAAAGGTCCAGGACTTTTTGAAGGACTAGGTGGAAAGTCCATAAGATGTTATTAAAAAGTCCTTAATAGTAGTTACTGTTTTAAAATACATGTAAGTCCAGGACTTTTATGACAAGGATTTCTAAGGCCCTGAATCAAAAATTAAAGGTCCCGGACCTCGGACCAGTGCTGATTTGATCCCTTGATAGTTATATGTATGCACTGGATCTGAAATCTTCTTACATACGATAGATAAGACCATTATACGTGCTGTCTTGATCAAGGGTTGCTTGTAAGTTAATAAATTATGACATATTTGCTCAAAGTTTGTCGTTACAATGCACTTAATTGTAGCTCTAGTTGTTACAATTTGAAGACTGTAGTAGTTATAAAGAGGGTATCTACCGATAGTATATCTATACTGTGTCAATATTTGAGCACTTGTGTAACTGATAAGTTCTTTTTATTTCTAGATATCTATGTGAAAGGTGGTCTGGTCCTGTGGATTAGCTGGGATTACGATGATGTAGATGTGTAAATCCTGCCTTATTGTAGTATTTTAGCCGTGGATTATCACGTCCAGTTTGGTTCGTGCAGCGGATTAGTGTTTCTTAGATAGTAAAGGTGAGTTTAAGGTTTAGGGTTGATAATAGATCATTTCAGTTGGTAAATTTGTAATTTAAAGAAAAGAAAACTTATAAATTTTTATATTAAGATTTCATAAGAAATTTTATAAGGACTGAAGATTATTATAACTTCTCAAATGTTGTGCTTTTACAAAAATGACTTCTCTTTCTTATACAATCAGCCAAGGTTCGAAATTTTTTTTCAAGATGAAAACTTAGCATTTGAGAATAGGATTATATAAGGACTTGGGTGCAATTAATGTTCTAGGAAATTAGTAAAGCGGAGAATTTTATGCTGATTTAATTTTACTGCTTTTACATTGTGGAAATTTAAGAAGCATAATTCAAAACAAAATAATCTGATGTGTCTATAGTCAATGAAAAACTAACAAAAACTTGCACATAGGACCAAGGCTTCCTTGTTAATAATCACTCTGAATCTGTTGTATCTTAATTCATCTGTACAACTAATATGGCCACCATCTCATTCTACAAAGTAAAGCTTTCAGTGAGCTCTGTGTTTGACACATGCAGAGATTGAGTGACATATTTCATTTTATCTAAGTGACCCCATGTTCTAGTTGCTATCCTTTACCAGAATCGATCATGTCCAGTAATAGAATAAACTGTTATTGGAGCAAAAATTATTATTTATACATCCAATGTTATAAGGCATTAGTTCTGATTGTGTTTGGATAAGATCAAATGGTCAGTCATTTCTTGGTCCTACAGTCTGATTCATAGCAATGGAGATCTTGCTGTTATGAAGAACTAATGTATTAATCTGCATGGTACAGCATTTCAGCATTCCTAATATAGATGCTGTTATTTCCCATTTTATATGGCATTTGCTTTGATTGTATTTGGATAGGAGGGAAGGGTCAGTCCTTCCTTGGACTCTTACAGTCTGATGGAGATCTTACAAACCTCAAGACCTGCATGATTTCTTAACACAGTTGTTGATATTCCCCATGTTTTATGGCGCTTGCTCTGATTGTATTTGGATAAGATTGAATGGTCATTCCTTGGTCTGAATCATAGTATTGAAATTCTTGAAAAATCTTCAGAAATTTATGCCGTTGCATGAAGCATCATTGTTTATTATTGTTTTGTGAATTTGTTCTGAATGTATATGCATAGACTAATGAAGGCTCAATTCAGCTAGGATATTTCAAGACCTTTCGTAAACCTGTTAATTTGACTGGAAAGCAAGTGTAACAAAAAGCAGAAAAGTTTCGCTCAGGACATTGTAATTTGAAGGAAATAAAGGAACTGCTACTTGATAAAGCATTTCAGATACAATGTTCCAAAATTATTATTTATATTTCCCATGTTTTATGGCATTTGTTGATTGATTTTGAATAAGATGGTTGGGTCAGTCATTTCTTCAAAGTTATTCACAGCATTGCTTAGCTAGGAGATGTCAAAACTTTGCAAGAGACACCTCTCTTTTATATTATGTGACTAGAAAAAAAGGCATAAAAATGTGAACACAAAAACTAGGTTCAGTTGTAACACACTTCATTGTGTATGCTTTAAAAAATCATTTCTGTTTATTTTGTATTGGATTTTGACTAAATTGGCAATCAAAATTTTTGAAAGGCTATCCAAATAACCATTAGATTTTTACTTCCTTTCACCTGTTATACTTCAGGTCAGAATATACATATTGTTTTCCTGCCTGTTAAAAGTACTTCTCATAAATCCTGAAGGTTACCAATTAAATTAACAGTTTAATGGGCTAACAACATTACTTCAAATATTAAAATATTACAAATAATTGATTTACCATTGTCAGTATCAAACATCTTTTGAAAAGATGAAAAAAAATCTTTGTAAGAATTAATTTAGTGCTGGCAGATTGGTCTTTTACAACTTTTCAACATATAAAAGTGTTACGATTGATTGAATAATGGAAGTTGTAGATTGCTTTGAAGTTTTAGAGTGGTTTCTTACTTCAGCAGTGATTACTTATGTGAGAACATTATTGGGATGTCGATTGTGTACAAGTACTCTTACAGTATCATTGTCTGGTCTCGTCTGACGATTATTGGCTCCAATTATTGTGCCCCTGATTGAAACTGTACGATCATTCATAAGTTATATGACCATAGATAAATATAAGTGTTAGAAGTGATTGGTCATGTCTAGTAAATATTGCTTGTCTGAGTGGGGTTATGAAAATGTGTGATTAATATTTTCTTCTTTTGTTGAAAAAATTGTTTGCTTTAAATTATTTTCTGTTTTTTATTACTTTTATTTTGATGTAGTCTTGGTTTCCAGTGTCAAAATACAGAATATGCTTTTTAAGGTTTAATCAAAATGGAAATAGAGCTTTAAGTTAAATCTTCTAACTTGACTGTGGCATTCAAGTAAGCCCCAAGAATGCTGTTTTATATTTCTCGTTTGTGTAATCTTTTAGTTATTCCAAATCAAGAATTGTGGTTTTGGTCAGCTCAATCAAATATAGTTTACAGTTCATAATATAATAGATATCAAACTCTGCCTAGCCTCATTTAATACCATGTTGCTCTTTTCTGTAAATTTTTATCATATCTCTTTAAAGTGTAGCAGCATAATTGTAAATCAGTACCTATCTTGTGAAGAAACAAGATATGTTTAGAACACAAACAGATTTGAGAACAATTTAGGTTAATCTTATAAAGTTAGGTAAGAAACTTCAAACTAAATGAGGAATCCAATTGTCACACAGTAACACCATGAACTAGAAATCAAAACAAGAATTTTAATGTTTGTATATTTTATCAGGGTTTAACAATCAAGGGTGTTATCCAGGGTAATTCAGGACAAATATATGGCCATCCCACAATAATACAGTCTCCATTTAATAGCCCTTACAGTATTGTCCACCTAACTGTATATTTAGTGGTCAGAACATTTTAAGTTAACCATTACCTAGTCCTCCATTGTAAAGTTTAATGATCGTGTTATGTGTGAAGCTGGTTAATGACGGTTACCTGCTGATTCTCATTAACTTAATTACAACCATTAACACACCTGGATTTTCACCGGAAAGAGAATTAACCTGGGTTATCTCCGTGACTGACCACCGAAACATCAAAAGAAAGCAATCTATTTACTTTGTAGTAACAATAATCAGTTTGCTTTGTCTGACAATTGGAAATTTGTTTTATTTGTATACAGAAAAAAAACTTGGATGATTTTCAAGGTAGGATTACTTTAATCAAAAATTAAGAAGCAAAATGAAAACATTTAGACATTTAGTATACAAATAATTAATGATTAAAATGACATTTATTTAACCTACAATGAATGTTGGTTCTCAAGTTCAAAATAAATGTTTGTTTTTGTCATAAGCTATTAATTTTGTGGATTTATTGTTTTGGATTTTTGATTTATATTCTTCATTGTTACTAATACTAGCAAGTTATAAAATTCAACTTTCTATTATTCATTTATGCATAACTTAAAAAATATATAGCAAATTAATCCAAACAGTTTTGTTTTAAAAAGAACATGAATTAATTCGTTATATTGCTTCAGTTCAAGAGATGTTTATTGGATGATAATAACAAGCACCCAACAATATAACCTAAATTTATCCAATCTTCAGAAAGAACAGAAAAAAGTTGAAAGTTGTCTCCTCATATTTCATGATGTATCAAAACAAAACAACAATAAAATTTGAACTTGGAGATGATTTATCTTGTTTTCTTGGCAATAACTTATTTTAAAAGAATGTGATCCCTCCTTAATATGTGACATGTTTAATATCACCTTTATTCCATGGTGGTCATTTTGACATAGGATTGCTAAATCCCTTCCAGGGATAAGACATATCCTAACTTTATCATTCCATTTATCTATTGCTGGACTACAGTAAAGTACAAGATCTTATCTGGGACGATAATTTGATGGTCAAGGGACAATTACATGTTTGATTTATCTGGGGTTTTTCTTACTCAATAGATAATGCAGTAGTAAAAGAACAATTATCTTAAAGTTGGCCCTCCAAGTTGTAAGATAATAAAGTTGTGAATGGACTATTATGGAGTGTAAAAATGTGACAATATTTCTTCTCTTTGTTAGGTTGTCTTCAAAACTTGCCTGAAAACTTGTAAATGTGATAAAAAGATTCAGTCCATATATGGATAATAGGATTAAACATTAGCAAAGGTCAAAACAGGTCTATAAACTTTTATAAACTTCACCAAAGGCTTATAGATGAAAAGAATTTAAAATTATAGCAAAGAGTTACATGGCAATGTGTAATAATTTTACTATTATTGCACAAAATTTTATTACATAAAATGCATTTTTGCAAGGATATACTTTATCCATTATTAGTAACAACAATTTTTGAAAAGTCATGGAGCCTCTTGTGTCCTCATTAAAGATATTTTAGTTTTTACCCAAAAATGGTCTGACTTTCTATATGCTAATTCTATAAGAATTATTAACATGTATGGTGACAGTTTATCTTGCCTGTTAGAAAACTAAGAACTAATAGAGAAAGATGGTGACAAATTATGCCCATAAATTAACGATAGAGAATTAATTAAGACTCGTTATCAGTACAAACCATAGCTGTGTTCATTGGGAGGCAGATAATTATTGTAATCAAATATTAAATTCCTTGTTCTCTTATAATTATCCCTATCTTGAATATGATAAATGGTGATTGGAAAATGTCTTTATTTATGCATGAAGTTCATTGGAATTCATGTCTGGTCAGACAAGCCAACAGCATGACCAGACCTTAGGTTATAATGAGTCATGCAGCCAAGGCATAACTTACAATTCACTTTAAGATTTTGAAGAAACTTGGTATGCACTGTCCTAGTACCATACTATCATAGCGGCTTTCTCAGCAGGTTTAGTTTAAGTACCATTGAAAATTTAAATCTATATTATATCAAGGTCAATAGACACCTCTTTATTTCAAGGACTGTGGGTTATAAGTAAATTTAACTTTGTTCCTTTGTATGTGTTCCAAGACGTGCATCCCAAAACTCAACCTAATGATCTTGAATTTTTCAGTGATGCCCCACTTGCAAAAGTATGTTCCTCTGTCATGTGTTTGTCTGACATTCAGATTGGATGTGACCTTTCCAAGATAAGAGATGGGCAATCAAGTCTTTAATAGGCATGTTCTTGTTTTCCTTAATCAAAATAAAACTGCTCACAATATTTTTGACTGTTTGATTAGATGTATTTATGTTCAAAATGGCTTTGACCTATGCTTATTGAAATTTTCCATCAAAATTTTAGAAGCAAATGCACTTTCTGTATTTAAATTGAACAAAATGATATTTGCAAGTCTGTTCATTCATAGATAGTAATTGTTCTCTCAAATATTCCAGTATGTATTTATTTGTCTAAAGAGAGAACAATTAAAGAAATTATTTCTAATTGAAAAAAAAATGTATTGTTCAGAAAGATATATTTCAGTAATTGAAAAATTCTTTTCGTGCTCAAATTGGTGGAATAACAAGCCCTCATTACAGGTTTTAAACTTAATTTGCCAATTTGTTGAAATATGGGATGGATCGAACACAAAAGATTTGATATGGCTCTCAGGTATCAAATTATCAAATGTTTTCTCAGGATAAGCAGGTAGAATAGGGTTTGATGTCAAAAGATTATAGTATAAGTGCATAATTGATGAAATGCAGATAAGTGCATTAATTTGTTGACTATTACACCTGTCTGTACAGGTAAGGTGTATCATTATCAAAAGTTTTGGTCAGATGAAATCATGAATGTTTCATATTCATTTCTGTCCTTGAAATAATTTGATAAATAAAAATTCAACTTTTGTGCACCTTTTATAGACACACTCATTAAGGAAAGTAATGTAGATTCGTTGATTGTCATGTTGTCACTCATTTATCAACTCTTCAGTTCTTTATAAGGATTGCCCCATCATTAAATGTTCATACTCATCTTGCTCACCTTTCCCCTTCAACTTAGCTGCGGTTCTGTAGTTCTTGATGGTCCTTTTTGAAATTTTCTGATTTGGGGGACCATATTTCGCAAAATAAAAAAATAAGATAAAAAAAGGACCATAAAGACCTACCAAACGTAGCTACCTTCAACATTGACTCAATGAGCTACTTTGTAAAATTACAATGTACTACATTTATGGAAATGATCTAAAATAAGCATTTGATAAAAAAAGATCGTTTAAAGTGACAATGTGTTAATTTCAACCAATCACGAACTAGAATATGTCCAGATGTTCTTAACTTATATCAGTATCTAACAGCAACCTGATACCTGGTAATTTGTTATACCATAAGTAGGTAAAAATTTTATATCACATGGAGTCAAATGTCTGATGGAAAAATAACATTTGTCATCCCAGTCCATTGGTTTACAGATGAATGATGTGTTCAGCCATAAATTTGGTGATTTGTAAGCAATCAGGATCATCTTACACAATGTACCATCAATGTAATGAGATATAGGTGCTGATTGTTTGAGGTCAGGAGTAAAACATTGTAAGGACATCTTAAAATTAATGTAAAAAAAGTGTAAAGTATATTAAAGTATGATAGAAAGCTTTCAAAAGTAAGATACAAAAAAGAATTTGTACACCTTTGTAAACTTGAAAGTTAGAAATGGTTCAGGGGACAAAAATGGGCTTGGTTATAGTTTCAAGAATCAGACCCATATTCTTTCGTTTTTAATATTACACTAAACGGAAAGATCGATCTTATTTGAATCGATGCAAAAAAGATCGATCTTTTTGTCAGTGTAAACGGGAAAGATCGATCTTTATTTGAATCGATTCAAAAAGAACCGGACTTAAAAAGTCCTGCTTTAGACTTAGACTTAAAAAGATCGATCTTATTTGAATCGATCTTTCCTGTAGTGTAATGTAGCAACTACAGGGAGTGAAATACAACGACCATATTATTCAGGTTATTTTATAAATGTGTGTAAATGCAAACCAGTCTTTTTAAGATCGATTAAAAAAAGATCAATGTATTTTTTCATGGTGTAAACGGGGTTTAAGTTAGCTCTTTCACAGTTCTGGTTTTAACAAAATGAAGGGATATAAATAAAATTTGGCACAGAGTGATCTAGTCTTTTATCTATCAATATATGTGAAAGATTGTGTAACCTTTGTAAGAAAAGTCTGATGCCTTTTTCCAGGAATTTCCCAGATGGTAATGCTATCTTTTGTTGTTAAAAGGTACAATTTTGGAAACTTCATTAATTTTATACACCTTTTATGATAAAGAAGAAGTTGTTCATTATGATCATCATTTAGAATAAGACTTGTACATAGATATGTACTATGTAATTTGGAAAAACATGACATAACTTGCCATTTTCATTAATTCCATGTTACAAGAAACATGACATGGAATAATGGCACCAGCATAAAATAACACTGTGATTTTGTTTATTATTGATATTATATCATAGTTACAAGGAGTAAACAATCTAAACAACATATCATACATGCATTGCATTAAAAATGATGGATCTAAAGGACTTTGAATTTAACGTGAGAAAGTGAAGATTGAATAAAAATTAACATAAGATGCATGATGACTTTGATAAAGATTACCCAAAGTTACGGGACCAAATAGTAATAAATTTTAAAGTATATTGTTGTAAAAAGCTCAGACTTGATCATTTATTTTTCATGCTCAGTCTAACATTTTGTAGTCCTAAATTATCACCACAGTAAGGAGTCTATACAAATTACAAAGTCCATTAGATAGAGGGAATACACAGTTTATACTCTTGAGCTCTCCAGTAAGGGCAAAAACTGAGAGTAAAATACTCTGGTCTAGATGATTAATTGTCTTGTGATAGTACTTTATGACACCAAGTAAAAACTTCTTTGTAATCTTTGAGGTAAAAAATACTAAAGTTTTCAACATTGCTTGCCAGTTGTCTCTTATTAGGTGGTTTTATTCTACCTGGTTTATGTATGTTATGACTTAACGTTGCTGATTGCTGTTCAGTTGTTTTGTGTTGTCTGTTTCTTTGTGTTGTTTGAGTTTTGTGTTGAGCTGATTTTGTCTTTGTTGTTTTGAACTTTTGAAATTGGAATGGCCAAATGGTACCTCTTTACTTATTTCCTTAATGTAATCCATTCCACGTGATCCATGCCCCCCTTTCACATTTTTTGCACATATATGATCATGTTGTTGTCTATTTGCAAATATCACAGTTTACTACTAACAATGCTCAAAAAAGCAATAAGAAGAAATTACAGCTTTATTTCTTGTTTCCAATGTCCAATAAACACTTGTTACTAGATAGTGTCAAATCATTACGATATAAGTGTCATTTACCAAGGTTCTCATCTCATTATTTACCCCCAGACCATTTCTGACTAGTCGCTCTAACTTCTAATTCCTTTACTGATCTTTGACTCAGAGAAGAATGGAGATCTCACTTATAAGACCCTGTTATAGAAGACATCTATTATTAACCAATCTCCTGTGTTTATCGATGGTCATTCTTTAGATGAGACCATTACGTGGAGATTGATGTGATTTTATGCCATGGAATGAATGTTAATGACCAGGTTCTATAATGGTCTGATCTGTTAGTGCTGTGTTTAGGATTGTTTCTAATTGATTTCAATTAACTTTTTTGTCTGGAGTCTGGAGATGTCTTATATTCATTGCATGTTGACTAAAACAAGACCGTATAAATATGAATGAAAATTTATGTACCAATAACAAAGAGGATTTTTGATTTTTTACCCCTACTCATTAGAGATCTGACTTTATATATTGCAATCACCTTATCAGTCCATCTGTCTTTCTATCCTTTGACAGATTTATCAGCTTCCAAAGAACAAAATGATTTCATATTTGGTATTATAGCCTGTGAGCACCATGAGTTGTACATACAGTACTGCTCATTCTCATGTCAGTTATCTACTTCCTGTTTTATCAGCTGACTTATAGGCTTTTTTTCAAGGGAAAAAATTCTCAGCCTCCACAGCAGGGATTGATTCCAAATTTGGTATACAGCACCATGAATTGTACCGTGTCTCCCTTTATTCAGGTCATTTACTTCTTGTCAAATGGGGGTATGCTTAGGATGAGTTAGTGCAACCCCTTGTTTTAAAATGCTTTGTTATCTTAGCCAAATAAGGACTATGGCTTATATTTAGGTTTATAATAGCCTTATTTAATATAAAGCTAAATTACTCCATTCCACGAAAAAATAAATGAAAAATTGTTTTGAATTGAAAAGCTTGTGGCTTAAAAAACTTAATGATTATTCATTTTGTCCATTTATTGCGATTTTGATATTTTGATTGATAAACTTCCCTCTTGTACCATTTTGTGCCCCAACCTGTTTAGATGGCATTGATACTTGTTCAAATAAGGAAATTTGAAACTCATAATGAATTTTCAATGACTAATAATTTAAAAGCACCATTTAGTGTGTAGAATTTATTTATACTAGGCAATAATTTTTATGCAATTATGAGTAAATTATTGGTACTCAGAACACATTAGAGCATGGCTTTTTACTGTTTATAAACTGCTTTTTGTTGACACAAATGTTAGTGGTAAACCAATAAAATCATCATCATTTTTTAGCTCACCTGGACCAAAGGTCCATGTGAGCTATTGCCATCACTTGGCGTCTGTCGTCGTCGTCGTCGTTGTCCGTTAACAATTTTTCAAAAATCTTCTTCTCTGAAACTACTGAACAGAATTAAATGAAACTTGGTATGATTGATCCTTAGGGTGTCTTGCACCAAACTTGTGTTTCGATCTTTGATCTGTCAAAAAACATGGCCGCCGTTACTAAAAATAGACTAGGGGGGTCAGACTACTGTTTTTGGCTTATAAATAAAAAAGTATAAGAGATAGAGGAAATCTGAGGCCACGCTACTGATTCTGCATCAAAAGCTCTACAAAAGTCTCCATTTGGTCAAAGTTGTCAGATGACCCCTTATAGGGGTTACGGCCCCTTAAGGGTGAAAAATAGCATTTTTTCATGTTTTTGGCCTACAGAATGAAAACTATTGCAGATACAGATTAGCTGTTGCTTGCTTAAATGTTTAGCTCATTTAGCTCTATGAAAGTCTCCATAGGGTCGAAGTTGTCAGATGACCCCTTATAGGGGTTACGGTCCCTTAAAGGTGAAAAATAGCCATTTTTCATGTTTTTGGCCTACAGAATGAAAACTATTGCAGATAGAGATTAGCTGTTGCTTGCTTAAATGTTTAGCTCATTTAGCTCTACGAAAGTCTCCTTAGGGTCGAAGTTGTCAGATGACCCCTTATAGGGGTTACGGCCCCTTAAGGGTGAAAAATAGCATTTTTTCATGTTTTTGGCCTACAGAATGAAAACTATTGCAGATACAGATTAGCTGTTGCTTGCTTAAATGTTTAGCTCATTTAGCTCTATGAAAGTCTCCATAGGGTCGAAGTTGTCAGATGACCCCTTATAGGGGTTACGGCCCCTTAAAGGTGAAAAATAGCCATTTTTAGCTCACCTGACCCGAAGGGTCATGTGAGCTATTGTCATCGTTAAGCGTCCGTCCGTCCGTCCGTCCGTCCGTCGTCCGTTAACTTTTCTTCAAAGATCTTCTTCTCTGAAACCACTGAAGGGATTGCATTGATACTTGGTAAACATGATCTTTAGGATGTCCTCTACCAAGTTTGTGAATTATATACACGTCGACCAACCAACATGGCGGCCGTTGCTAAAAATAGAACAGGGGGGTCAGACCATTGTTTTTGGCTTATAACTCAAAAAGTATAACAGATAGAGAAAATCCGAAGCAACCTTCCTTGTTCAGCATCAAAAGCTCTACAAATCTCTTCATTGAGTTGAAGTTGTGAAACGACTCCTTATAGGAGTTATTGCCCTTTATTCATCAAAATTGACCATTTTTGCAGTTTTTGGACGATATCTGGAAAACCGTTAGAGCTAGAGGAAAAGTTAGCATTGCAGAATTGTTTAGCTCATCGAGATCTACAAAAATGATTTCAGGGTCTGAATTGTCAGAACAGCCGTTTAAGAGTTATTCCCCTTTAACTGTTTTTTCCATTAGTTTACACCGATTTTCAAAAATCTTCTTCTCTGAAACCACTGAAGGGATTGCATTGATTCTTGGTAAACATGATCTTTAGGATGTCCTCTACCAAGTTTGTGAATTATATACACATCGACCAACCAACATGGCTGCTGTTGCTAAAAATAGAACAGGGGGATCAGACCATTGTTTTTGGCCTGTAACTCGAAAAGTAAAAGAGATAGAGAAAATCCGAAGCAACCTACCTTGTTCAGTATCAAAAGCTCTACAAATCTCTCCATTGAGTCGAAGTTGTGAAATGACTCCTTATAGGAGTTATTGCCCTTTAATCATCAAAATTGACCATTTTTGCAGTTTTTGGACGATATCTGGAAAACCGTTAGAGCTAGAGGAAAAGTTAGCATTGCAAAATTGTTTAGCTCATTGAGATCTACAAAAATGATTTCAGGGTCTAAATTGTCAGATGAGCCGTTTAAGAGTTATTCCCCTTTAACTGTTTTTTTCCATTAGTTTACACTGATTTTCAAAAATCTTCTTCTCTGAAACCACTGAAGGGATTGCATTGATACTTGGTATACATGATCTTTAGGATGTTCTCTACCAAGTTTGTGAATCATATACACGTCGACCCACCAACATGGCCACCGTTGCTAAAAAAAGAACAGGGGGGTCAGACCATTGTTTTTGGCTTATAACTCGAAAAGTATAAGAGATAGAGAAAATCCGTAGCAACTTTTCATGTTCAGCATCAAAAGGTCCTTACAGGAGTTATTGCCCTTTAAGTGTTTTTTTTTCTATTAATTTAAACTGATTTCCAAAAATCTTCTCTGAAACCACTGAAAGGATTGTTTTGCAACTTTGTATACTTGAAAGTTTGTGAAATTTATTCAAACTTTGGCGTAAGAGATCAGGTGAGCAATTCAGGCTCCTGGGAGCCTCTAGTTCATGTTTTTGGCCTACAGAATGAAAACTATTGCAGATAGAGATTAGCTGTTGCTTGCTTAAATGTTTAGCTCATTTAGCTCTACGAAAGTCTCCATAGGGTCGAAGTTGTCAGATGACCCCTTATAGGGGTTACGGCCCCTTAAAGGTGAAAAATAGCCATTTTTCATGTTTTTGGCCTACAGAATGAAAACTATTGCAGATAGAGATTAGCTGTTGCTTGCTTAAATGTTCAGCTCATTTAGCTCTACAAAATTCTCCATAGGGTCGAAGTTGTCAGATGACCCCTTGTAGGGGTTACGGCCCTTGAAAAATAGCGTTTTTTCATGTTTTTGTCCTACAGAATGGAAACTAGTGCACATAGAGATTAGCTGTTGCTTGCTTAAATGTTCAGCTCATTTAGCTCTACAAAATTCTCCATAGGGTCGAAGTTGTCAGATGATACCTCATAGGGGTTATGGCCCCTTAAAGGTGAAAAATAGCCATTTTTCATGTTTTTGGCCTACAGAATGAAAACTATTGCAGATAGAAATTAGCTGTTGCTTGCTTAAATGTTTAGCTCATTTAGCTCTACCAAAAGTCTCCATAGGGTCGAAGTTGTCAGATGACCCCTTATAGGGGTTACGGCCCTTGAAAAAATAGCGTTTTTTCATGTTTTTGTCCTACAGAATGGAAACTAGTGCACATAGAGATTAGCTGTTGCTTGCTTAAATGTTCAGCTCATTTAGCTCTACAAAATTCTCCATAGGGTCCAAGTTGTCAGATGACCCCTTATAGGGGTTACGGTCCATGAAAAATAGCGATTTTTCATGTTTTTGTCCTACAGAATGAAAACTATTGCAGATAGAGATTAGCTGTTGCTTGCTTAAATGTTCAGCTCATTTAGCTCTACAAAATTATCCTTAGGGTCGAAGTTGTCAGATGACCCCTTATAGGGGTTACTGCCGCTGAAAAATAGCGATTTTTCATGTTTTTGGCCTACAGAATGAAAACTATTACAGATAGAGATTAGCTGTTGCTTGCTTAAATGTTTAGCTCATTTAGCTCTATGAAAGTCTCCATAGGGTCGAATTTGTCAGATGACCCCTTATAGGGGTTACGGCCCCTTAAAGGTGAAAAATAGCCATTTTTCATGTTTTTGGCCTACAGAATGAAAACTATTGCAGATAGAGATTAGCTGTTGCTTGCTTAAATGTTTAGCTCATTTAGCTCTACGAAAGTCTCCATAGGGTCGAAGTTGTCAGATGACCCCTTATAGGGGTTACGGCCCCTTAAAGGTGAAAAATAGCCATTTTTCATGTTTTTGGCCTACAGAATGAAAACTATTGCAGATAGAGATTAGCTGTTGCTTGCTTAAATGTTTAGCTCATTTAGCTCTACTAAAGTCTCCATAGGGTCGAAGTTGTCAGATGACCCCTTGTAGGGGTTACGGCCCTTGAAAAATAGCGTTTTTTCATGTTTTTGTCCTACAGAATGGAAACTAGTGCACATAGAGATTAGCTGTTGCTTGCTTAAATGTTCAGCTCATTTAGCTCTATAAAATTCTCCATAGGGTCGAAGTTGTCAGATGACCCCTCATAGGGGTTATGGCCCCTTAAAGGTGAAAAATAGCCATTTTTCATGTTTTTGGCCTACAGAATGAAAACTATTGCAGATAGAAATTAGCTGTTGCTTGCTTAAATGTTTAGCTCATTTAGCTCTACCAAAAGTCTCCATAGGGTCGAAGTTGTCAGATGACCCCTTATAGGGGTTACGGCCCTTGAAAAAATAGCGTTTTTTCATGTTTTTGTCCTACAGAATGGAAACTAGTGCACATAGAGATTAGCTGTTGCTTGCTTAAATGTTCAGCTCATTTAGCTCTACAAAATTCTCCATAGGGTCCAAGTTGTCAGATGACCCCTTATAGGGGTTACGGTCCATGAAAAATAGCGATTTTTCATGTTTTTGTCCTACAGAATGAAAACTATTGCAGATAGAGATTAGCTGTTGCTTGCTTAAATGTTCAGCTCATTTAGCTCTACAAAATTCTCCTTAGGGTCGAAGTTGTCAGATGACCCCTTATAGGGGTTACTGCCGCTGAAAAATAGCGATTTTTCATGTTTTTGGCCTACAGAATGAAAACTATTACAGATAGAGATTAGCTGTTGCTTGCTTAAATGTTCAGCTCATTTAGCTCTACAAAATTCTCCATAGGGTGGAAGTTGTCAGATGACCCCTTATAGGGGTTATGGCCCCTGAAAAAAAGTGATTTTTCATTTTTTTGGCCTACAGAATGAAAACTATTGCAGATAGAGATTAGCTGTTGCTTGCTTAAATGTTCAGCTCATTTAGCTCTACGAAAGTCTCCATAGGGTCGAAGTTGTCAGATGACTCCTTATAGGGGTTTCCCGGTTATGGCCCCTTATAGGTGAAAAATGGTGTTTTTGGCCTATAGAATGAAAACTATTGCAGGTAGAGAAAAGCTGTTGCTTGCTTAAATGTTCAGCTCATTTAGCTATACAAAAGTATAGGGTCAACATCAAGACCAGGTGAGCGATTCAGGCTCCTGGGAGCCTCTTGTTTTAGTTTTTAAAAGCGTATATTACAATGTATTGATTTAAGATAAAAAAATCTTGTATTTTTTGCAAGTTTTGAGACCTTTTGTAACCATATCCATACAAATTATTATTGTTTTAATGGAAACTGCAAGAAAATTTATGTTGTTTAGAATGTTGTTTGGTCCAACCTGAAGTTTTCATAACATTGACTTAAAAAGAAACTAAGATATCTTAAATCTGGATAACTTGCAGCAGGTCATAAAGTTGTAAATTCCGTGCAGCCATCATCATGGTGGGAAAGCTAGCCATTTATCTTGTGTTTAATCCATCATCTTCAACTAGTACCTTATAATTTACATAATGCCATGGGTCTACCACTAATTGTCGATAAAGACATTAATTTAATAAAAACACCAAATTTTAGTATTCAAGAATTAGCTAAAAGAGACAGTTTATCCTTATTTTGTGGTTTTGAGGTTTGAAATTAATGTGAATTAAGTATGGGCCACTACATTTTCTCATAGTTATTGTATTGTATAGAAGTATAAACTGGGTAGGGTTAAATCCTATTGTATCATTTTATGGTATTTGTCCTATGTGTGGAGAGGTAATTTATGAAATAGCGTTTATCAATACTTTCCTATTTTTTTTCAGTCAAACATATCCTTATATTTATCTATAGCCCTCTGATGAGATTTGAAATGGTGAACTTATCAGAAAAAAAATGTTTTGGACCTAATTTTTTTAATCAAACCAATTTCAAGGAACCTTGACTGATAATCTCAGTCCTGCAAATACATATCTTAAAAAAGAATAAAAATGAAAAAAAAAATTGAATGAGAAATTAGGGACAATAATGAAGCATATCATTTATCAAAGACCAGTATTGGATATTTTATTTGGACCTTAGCACAGTGTACCTTTACAAGGCCATAGCTGTGTTTGTAACCTTAATGAGTAGGAAACTAAAACAATCTCCTTTATTGAATTTTGCCTTAAGATCAACAAAATAAATTGTTTTTGGTGCATTTTTAAAATTGAATTTTGATGAAATTGTAAGACTTGCAGGCTCCAGACTGTAAAAGATCTTACTCAATTTCCATGTTAATATTAATATGTCTTTTAATGTTGTCCTATGTACAATGGTATCTCCTTGAACCATCTTCAACCTGATAAAAATCACACCTAAAATCAAAAGGCTTACATTTTATTTAAGTGGTAGCATGAATAGGATAGTATTTCCAAAAATGATATAAATGTATACCGGTATGGTTCTATTCATTGATATAAAAATTGTCTTTTACTCTAAAATGTCGCAACCTATGTATACAATTTCATAGACACTATTGTTTGACAATGCATGTTTCAAATTATTATGCTCATTATAACAAAACATGATTGATAAAAAAACCCAAAGTAGATGTTCTACTTTTGTGTTTTCATTGTTAAAAATGGTTATGCCGCCACTTGTGGATTGTAATGATACCTTTGCTGTAATAGAAGATTTTCTCTAACAGACTCTCCATCATTAGTTAGCTTTTCTCTAAGAACCAGGTGTTAATCCAATTACATAGGTATCAGATCAGTTATATTGTTACCTCAAGTTACAGGTACAAGCTTCAATATGGTAGATTTATTATATATGTCTGATTTTCACGTTTTCTCTGAATGAAAAAGGATCAGATAAATGAAATATAAGATATGTTTTGACAGTTGGTTAATATCAATATTGCTTTCAATTTTTTTTTTATTGAGAAGAGAGTTAAATAAGTTGCATAATTTTACCTTTTTATTTTCAGAATGTAGAAAGATGGTCTAGAAGTCAAGCACACCATTATTGAAATAGATAAAACAGGTAAATATTTTTCATACAAATTAAGCGCACCCTTCCAGATCCTCATAAAATTAGTAGATCAATTAAAACCTAACCAACAGGTGTTGCACTAATTATTTCTGAAAAAAGTAAAAAAGCAAGAGATGCAACATTTACAACTATTATGTTGCATCTTGTAATCAAGCTGAAATATAAAAATAAATTTATCTGTTGATTTGGAGGATTTTTGACTTGTATGTTCTGTATAGACATAGCTGTGTTTCATCACAATGAAGTGATTGGATTATTAAATGTTGTTACTGTTGTTTTATCAAAGTAGAGGGGTGATTAAAGTGTTGAAGAAGACTCAACAGCTCATCTTTGTCAGGGTTTATCTATCAATCCCACCCTTGGTATCTGTCTAGGTTTCAACATTAATTCTCAGATATTAGGATGAGGTAGAGGTCATCATTTCAGTAAATCAGTAAGTCTGTCATGACATGGTTGGTGTAACTGAATGTCAAGTCACTGTGACTTTTTATACCCCCCGCAAACAAAGTTTGGGGGGGTATATAGGAATCACCCTGTCTGTCTGTCCGTCTGTCTGTCTGTCCGTCTGTCCGTCTGTTCACATACCTCGTAAGCGCAACTCCTCCTGAACCCCTTGATGGATTTTGATGAAACTTTACACAAAGGATGTACACCATATGGAGATGTGCATGAAGAATTTTGGTTGCTATCAGGTATCATTCAAGGGAGATAATTGGACTTAGACTTTTTAAACTTGGTGTTCAATGGGAGACCTCGTAAGCGCAACTCCTCCTAAACCGCTTGATGGATTTTGATGACACTTTACATGAAGGATGTACACTATATGGAGATGTGCATGAAGAATTTTGGTTGCTGTCGGATATCATTCAAGGGAGATAATTGGACTTAGACTTTTTAAACTTGGTGTTCAATGGGAGACCTCGTAAGCGCAACTCCTCCTAAACTGCTTGATGGATTTTGATGACACTTTACATGAAGGATGTACACTATATGGAGATGTGCATGAAGAATTTTGGTTGCTGTCGGATATCATTCAAGGGAGATAATTGGACTTAGACTTTTTAAACTTGGTGTTCAATGGGAGACCTTGTAAGCGCAACTTCTCCTAAACCGCTTGATGGATTTTGATGAAATTTACACAAATGATGTACACCATGTGGAGATGTGCATGAAGAATTTTGGTTGCTGTCAGATATCATTCAAGGGAGATAATTGGACTTAGACTTTTTAAACTTGGTGTTCAATGGGAGACCTCGTAAGCGCAACTCCTCTTAAACCGCTTGATGGATTTTGATGGCATTTTACATGAAGGATGTTCAATATATGGAGATGTGCATGAAGAATTTTGGTTGCTGTCGGATATCATTCAAGGGAGTTAATTGGACTTAGAATTGTTAAAGCGGGGGGTATCCTCCGTGAGCTCGCTCACAGTATTCCTTGTTAACTTTGCTGAAAATAGCACATTAACTGCAGATTCATTTATTTCATAAGGAAGGACATGTGATGTTGGTCTGATAAACCCTTTCTTTTAGAACCTACAGGTTCATTTTTATGACCCCACAACGACATGTCGGGACATTAAGTTTTACTCATGTCTGTCTCTAGGAATTCGGTAAACCTTTCATGAGAATGATTTGAAACTTGGTAGGATGGTTCAGTATTACAAACTATGTCCTAAGTGACTTTCAGACCTGCCATACTTTTACTTCCTGTTTGGGGTTAGTGGCGGCATCCGTGTCCCATGGATTTATTCTTTCTTTATTGTAACAGATATCACAGTAACTACTAATCACATCCTTTTGATATTTGGTATACAGCTTAAGCTTGGGGTCCCATGTTGCAGAATTTTATTTCAGGTCCTTCTATCACTTACTTCCTGTTTGAAGAAATCAAACAATTAAGCCAGGTAACAGGAATATGGCTATTTAGAATTACAAATTTTACAAATTTTATATGTGTGATTATTAACTTAATCATCACAATAAGCTATTTTTCTTGTCTTATATTTTCTATTTTGAAAATATTTTTTATAAATGATATATCATATTAAGGTGTTTTATTCAATTTGTAAAAATGGTGTATCATATTCAAGGATATTGACAAACTATTGTACAAAACAAAAAAAAGGTTCTGAACTAGTTTAACAAGGCTTTTAACACCATGAAAATTGACTTGGATTTTTTTGTATAAAAAATTTATATAATTGATCAATTAAATTCTTAAGATATCAAATGTTTTTTGTGCAATATAAGTTTATTGATTTATAATTTTGGATCATCTAGTTTTGTAGTTAGAGTATATGTTTTAGTCAGACATTCATAGATTGAGATAGGTGTACATGTACACAGATGTTTTAGAACTTTTATAACTTTTATAACATTGGACCATTATAAACTGATATTTTTGTTCAATTTTTATACGACCGCAAAAAATTTGCGGACGTATTATGGTATGATGCTGTCGTCGTCGTCGTCGTCGTTGTCTGTTAACTTTTTAGTGTTTCCACAATAACTTTAGTTCCAGTTATCCGATTGCTATGAAACTTAACAATGATGTTCCTTACCATAAAAGGATGCATGGGATTGATTTTGGGGGTCCCCCCATTTTTCGTTTAGAAATTAGGGGCCAAAAAAGGGCCAAAAATACTACTTTTTTGTTTGTTTCCACAATAACTTTAGTTCTAGTTATCCAATTGCTATGAAATTTGACAGTGATGTTCCTTACCATACAAGGATGAATGGGATTGATTTTGGGGGTCCCCCCTTTTTTTGTTTCGAAATTAGGGGCCCAAAAGGGGCAAAAAATTCAAATATTTTATTTGTTACCACCATAACTTTGGTCCTAGTTGGCCTATTGCTGTGAAATTTGTCAAGAATGTTTCTTACAATAAAAGAATGAACCTGATGAATTTTTGCGCCCCCCTTTTTCTCCGTTGTTTAATTAGGGGCCAAAAGGGGCCAAAATAAAAACTTTTTTATTTGTGGTCCGATTTTGAATTTTTTTTTTACATGTTTGTTCTTGTCAAATAGCGGATACAAAATTAAGAATTAATTTTTGCGACCCCCCCTTTTTCCCCCTATTACGTAATTAGGGGCCAAACGGGGCCAAAATCAAAACTTTTTTATTTGTGGTCCGATTTTGAAATTTTTTTTTGCATGTTTATTTTTGTCAAGTAGCGAATCCAAATTTGAGAATTTATTTTTGCGACCCCCACCCCTTTTTCACCTATTATGTAATAAGGGGCCAAAAGGGGCCGAAATTGAAACTTTTTTATTTCTGGTCCGATTTTGAAAATTTTTTTTGCATGTTCTTGTCAAATAGCGGATACAAAATTAAGAATTAATTTTTGCGACCTTCCCTTTTTCCCTTATTACGTAATAAGGGGCCAAATGGGGCCGAAATTGAAACTTTTTTATTTCTGGTCCGATTTTGAAAAATTTTTTTGCATGTTTGTTCTTGTCAAATAGGGAATACAAAATTAGGAATTAATTTTTGCGACCCCCCCCTTTTTCCCCCCAAATGGGGCTTTTTTATTTGTGGTCCGATTTTGAAAATTTTTTTTGCAAATTTATTCATGTCAGGTAGCAATTCTAAATTTAAGAATTAATTTTTTGAGCTGTAATCATAATTTAAAAAAAATTCTGGTTCGATTTTTAATTTTTTCCCCAAACATTATTCTTTTAAAGAGTAGAATACAACATTCAAAATTTATATTTTTAGCCCCTGGGTTGAAAGTCCATCAGAGAAGCATGTGTCAAAAACCTTTGTCAGTCCACCATGGGCTGCATGTGTCCAGAACAATAGACTATCCATATTAGGCCTAAAACGTACAGGGTTCAACATGTTGCGGTCGTATCATGCTGCGCTCGGCGAAGCTTTTTATTGCTCTTAGTTTACCATACAAGGAAGCAGTTGAAATAAAACAAGATTTGTTCACCAATGATGTCATAGAGGTCACACAGAAGTAAAGAATAATATTGATCATTACTAATGTTCAATTGCTCAAAAACGAGTAAATTGGAATTTAGTACAAAGGAAAAGTTCTGACTTGGTATGATGTCAACAACTTTATTGAATGTATGCACTAGTCTGGAAAGTAAATTTAACGGCACAATAATGACCTTTGATCGCACGATTTACATCACAAATTACTCAAAATATTTAAATTTTTCAATAATAACTCGTACTCCCACTCAAGCGCTCTGTCCTAACAAGAAAAGATTTAATGCCTCATGATTAATTCTAAATCAAATCTTTTATATCTTGTGTAAAGAAAATCCATTGCATTTGGAAGTTTGAAATTTATTGCATTTTCTTATAAAATATTTTAAAAATTTGGTCCAAAATGTCACTTTGGTGTAAGGTTGAGGTGATTTGAATGGTTTTGAATAATTTGCTTGTTTCTTAGATTAAGATAATTTGTGTTAAGTGTCACCTTTGACACCAATGCCATTTACAGGTGTGACCATGATAACCAAGATAAAATTTAATACATTTTATGCAAATGAGCTAAATTCTGTTATCCATTTATAGACTCTCTCATATTGGTCTTGCTGATTGCCATACTCTGTTAATTTGGAATAATCATGGAAGGTTTTCCTTAGTGTATTGTCTTAAGTAAAGATTGATCTTAATGGTTTGTTTGCATTAAGAGTTGGGTTTTTTTTCAAACAGCATTTTTTTTTACTTTTATTTTGAATTAATGCTTTTATATGTGCTTACCATTTAAGCTGCAGAAAGAATTACAGTTTCTAAATTAAATTTCATATTCATATTTTTGAAGATTTTTATTGAGTCTCAAAAAATGTAATTTGAGTACTTAAAAAAACTTGAAATCTTATAATAAGGAATTTCTAAACTATTTGTTGAATAATTTTTCTATTGGTGATATATAATAAGGACCATTATGCAAACAAATCAGAACCTCAGCCTTTTTTACAGAACTACGATTTCTCCATGGATAATTTATAACGTGACAAAGTGATGTAAAAATCACAGGTAATGGGGAAAAGCCTCTGTCGATTATACCTGGTGAAATTTTGGTCACATCCCACGATTACGATTTTTACTAAGGGATTTAAAGTAAACAAGTCTAGTTCAATGCATTTATTGTAAAAGCTTCCATATAGTGGTATTGAATATTGGTATTTGACAAACATCGTCGGAAAAGTGTAGAGCTTGGGAAAGTGCAGTACAATGGAAGCTAGAATGCTGTATTATTTTGCCAATATATGAAGTTGTTTGGTTTTATAAGAAATATCAATATTTTTCAGTCTTTGAAATAATAGAAGCATAGATGTTAAAGAGAGATTATAAATTATTTTTTTCTGGATTTAGAAAGTTTCGTAAGATGTAAGTACCATTAATGAAAATATTTTTTTAAATCATACTTAATTTTGTATTTTATATATTTTTCAAAAAAACATAGAGATTTAGATTTTTTTTATGGTTGATAGAAAGATTGAATGACTTAAGATTTTTTGTTATCTCGTTTTAATTAAAAGTGAATTTCAATCCTTAAAAGATTGTTAAGATTTTTTTGGAGTGTACATGTATTTGTATTGAAATTGCTTTAAAAATACTTGATAACGTTTGAGAATCTTTATATGACAGTATGATGATTCTGTTATTTTCTGAAACAAGTGTTTTGAATTGTTTAGAATTATATATTATGTGATAAGCTGAATGTCATGTCATTAAACAATAATTATCAAATATTTCTCTTATTGATTCAATAAGATCAAAGAAGCACAAATATTTTGATCTAAGACAAAAATCTATATTTGTATCCACATTACAAGTTTCAGATGGATACAGCTGACTGAACCAAGCTGCTATCGTTTGTGAATCTGATGATTTTTTTTTATTAGAAAGCATACAAGTAAATGATGCATGACCATTTTTGGGATGATTTGTATGAATTATTTAAATGTTTAGATTTTGAAATCTGTTTCAATTATAATATTATGTCAGGAGACTTGTTGCTTGATGCTTTTGGAATATATTTCTTTGAGGTATGTAATTTTGCACAAGTCAGTGATTTCAACATCATAGTAAATGCTGAGTCATATTTTGAAAATGTTTTATGACTTTATATACTTAGCAATTACTTAAAAAAAAATAATTAAAATCTTTAGTCAAACTGTAAGTAAAGAAGCTTCGTTTATTTCAAAGTCATAATAGAAGGGAGAGCTTAGAAGACCTGTTTTGTGTAAAGCTCAAAATCCTGAAGAGTTTATAATTATTAGAAATTGTAATATTTGGTAAATTAAACTGTTTAATAATACAATAATAAAAGGTTCATTTTACTACCCTTTTGTTTTAAAAGAAGAGGACAGAGCTGTCACAGTAGAAGATATCTGCTTGATTGTTTAAAAATTTGACATTGTTTTTATGCATTTTTTCCTCAGATTTTTTTCTGTCAATTTTCGAAGATGAAGGTGACAAGTGTATCTTATCTAATGCTTTGACACTGCAATTCACATGTCAGAGTCTTCCATGTTATTTTAAGTGATTAAGGTTTGATATTTTAATCCTTGGGAATCTTGCCACCTCACTTCTACACCTGATAAAACTTAAGAACATTAGATGCTTAACAATTATGTAACACCTTTTAGGGAAAAAAAAATAGAAGAAAATGACTTACTAATTTTAATTTGGGCAGAGGGAGTGTTAATAAAATACTCAATTGCAATTTTCATGTTTCATATATTTGGAATTTGAATGTTATAATATAAAGGGTTTTCTTTTTGCAAATTTTCAGTTTTGTTTCGCCCTATCCCCATTCATAAATCTCTAGTCAAAATAATTCAACATGGCCTAAGAATTAAACTTTGTTTGGCCTTCCCAACACTCCATGCATAAATATTTTGGCATTTCACAGATTTGTTTAATTATACAGTGATGTAACATATTATTAGTGGTAATTGTACAAATCATTAGAATATACCATCAGGGAGATAATATTGACAAGGTTATTTTTAGAACTCATGTGCACATGCTCATGCTGGAATGTGAAGGTGAGGCGCATGTGTGGTGTGTGTATTCATGAAATCATGTCTGCTCCAACGAACAGGAAGTGATCAATTAATTTCCAAGCCTGTGATCGCTGGATGCTGAAATTTCTCTTGTTTTAATGATTTTTCTTTGAAGCTGAAGAGTACAATCTGTAAGGATGAAAAATTGTTCAACTTCATAGATATTAGATTAAGGTAGGGTGAAAAACTGTTGAGATTTCTTATTAGGTATCAGGGATTCTGTAAAAGTAGATGAATAAGGTATTTTGTAGACAGTAAAAACTTTTATTTTGTTTCAGGTATATATATTAGTTTTCATGATTGTTTTAGGATACAAATATTTTTCAATGATTGAATCCAGATGGTGATACAGATCATGTTTTCTCTCTCTCTATTGCAGGAATTCATGGACTTTATAAGGGATGTACCTTACAGTTTAACTAGAGGATTTTACTGTGTTTAATGTAAACTGTGATATCCATCTTAAAATTTGACTTCTGAGGAACTAAATATTGATACATGGATTATACAGAATAAACAATTGAGGATGGATTATTTAGTGTATTGCCTACTGATTACCTGTCTATTACCCATAGGTAAGATAAATAGCAACAGGTTTAGATAGATAAAGTGTCCATTATGGGGTACTAATGGATTATTGGAGAAAGGGAGAAATATTCCTCTAAAAACTTAATACACGTTTTATTTTTCCAAGTTCACAATTATTTAACATCATGAGGGCAAGTTACCTAGTGTCGTTCGATCTTTGATATAAGTGTACCATGAAACCTTTTCAAACTTTTTTTAAAATTGTTTATCAACTTGTTTATTCACTTCTTTTTCAAATCAATCTATTCCAAGTCTGTGAAATAAGCACTGGCCCACTTGTCCCTGGCCAGTCATGCCAGTAAAAATCATTTCGGGCAAGTGAAATTCAGAGGAATTTTGTATTGGATAAAAAGAACAAAAATCAAGGATTCTGGCAAGTGAAACTCAATTCCTAAATTCTAAGACCGATTCAAAGAACTATAATCCATGGATATAACATATCATATGAAATCTGAAAACAGGAATTAAGCAAGAATGTTACTAAGAACTGGCCTCTGGCCAAAACATTGTATTTTGACAAAAAATCTTAAATAAGAGTAAAATCTATTGTAAGTGAAGTTTTCAGCCAATCAGAATCCTTGAAATTCAAACTTACGATATTTTTTACAGTTGAGATTTTTGTGAAACGAACCACTGGTTACTTTCTGAACAATTTTATTTCAATTCAATAAGATAAAAATAGTTATACAAGATATATACCAAATATAAGTTATAAACTTTTCTTTAAAATGCACATTCCTTCCTCCTTGATTCCTGATACAACTGTTACAGATTCTAATTGCTGCACATTATGCTCTCCATTCTGCACACACTGCACCAGGTGATTTGCCAGGTGTTTATGTTTGTATAAGATATAAGATGAAAGTCAGCTTCCTCCCTAAACTAGTGCAAGCTACCTCCCATGATAATGTTTAGACAATTCTGCAAAAAATAAGCTCATCTTTAAAAGTGGATATTTAAATAAAAAGTAATGCTCCTTTAAAATGAAATACATGTACAGAACAAGTTCCATAATATTTCTTTACAGCATCTTTAATTATGATACAGTAATATTTAAGAAATAATTAAACAAATAAGCAAATAAGCAAGTTACTTGAACTATCTATAAAAAGGGAAGGAAAAACAACACCACAGAATAGAGTATTTGTTAGAAATTGTTGCTAAAGATGCATGTATCTTTTTACCCTGAATGATTCAGCGCCATCAATATAACATGAGATGTATGAAATGGCCTATCTAGTTTGACATTCTGTAACAATACAATGGTATTTGACATAAACATTCTCTCCAGGCAGGTGCTCTACTGTTAATTGTCTTATCAATGTGCATTCTCTCTTACATCTAAGTGGGTGGAATGATTATAAAAGGAATATCTGCATGTGTCAAAAAAAGGAATATCTGCATTTGTCTTGATCACAAAAAAAGGAATATCTGCATGTGTCTTGATCACAAAAAAGGAATATCTGCATGTGTCTTGATCACAATCATTTCATGTTGATACATTTTGTAGAATTTTCTTCTTTCAATGATTTACAATTTATTTCCTAATTTCTTGCCTTGGAAAAGTAACGTTCAGACATCTGATGAGTTTTTCCTTAACCAGTTTTACTTTTTGGTGCTACCTTCCTAAGAAACACGCAATTTACAAGTTCACTATTGATTCTTTAACTTTAATTTATTTGCAAGTCATCATTTTCAAAAGTTGCCTCTTTCTTTGTTGAATACTGCTGATAGCACTCTATGAAGATATTTTTTAGTTAAAATTCAAATGTAATTTCATGAATGTATGATCTCTTTACTCCCCCTTGCTTTGTTTCCTTCTTTGTGAAGTTTGTTAGCTTCATTTTAGAAGGTTCAAAACCATGTATGATAGACTGTTACTTCCACCTTTGCTCCTGAAGAGGTTATTTGTGAATTCTAATACATCATTTGGTCATAATATATTTATTTTGGTCCTGTTTCCTTAGAACCCCAGTGTGTCAGAGGTGACAAGTTGTTTAGGCATCATAAAAGAGGGGTCAACATTATGTTATTAAGATCCTGTTTCCTTTGCTCTCGAATTCTTCCTCTGGGTTAGGGTTGAGAGGTTGTTTAGGTATCATCTAAGAGGGGTCAACATGATGTTATTAAGATCCTGTTTCCTTTGCTCTCGAATTCTTCCTCTGGGTTAGAGTTGAGAGTTTGTTTAGGTATCATCTAAGAGGGGTCAACATGATATTTACTTCTGCCATGATTCTGTTTCCTTTGCTCTCTTGAACCCCTTGTCTTGTGTTTGTTTCTGTTTCCTCTGCACTTTGCCACCCATGTACAGGATTACATCAGCATAGATTATAGTTTACACAGAGATACAGATCTTAATGCTTTACATATGTCAGGGAGATACTGACTGTATCCTGCTGTCTCTGGTGTATACAATTCCATAATGCATACATTTTGATTTCTTAGCAAAATTACATTTCTTTGGGAGAAAAATCATTATTTAAATTGATATGCCTGTAGATCATTGTGCAGTTGAAACTACAGTTTTTTTAAAATTGGCTGAAATACCTTTTGCTATAAAGTTTATACTTCTTAAATTTTAACAGGCATACTTTGTAAACTTCAATGTCTAAGATCAATAGATTCTAACAGTCATCCTTAAAACAGTACAATACAATTGAATTCTTCTCTTATTTTTTCAAACACATTTAATTTAAAATATTGGTTTCTTTTGAATGCATTGTAACTTAACCAAATTGTGGTTTACATTCATGTGGTAATCTGCGTTGCTTTATAAGTGCATAATCATAATTTTATTTAAATGTACTATTTGAGGCACATGTCAGGTTCAATAAGCTTTGCTAAGCTGTCCGTACCCAACCAAGTGGCTTCATAACATTTGACATTTCATGTGTCAATAAGTGCTTTGTAATCTATGCCCAATGATTCCAATAAGGCCTGATGGAGTTTTTATGGGCAACTCAGTTGTTGGTCCTTTGTTCTTATAGGTCAATAAATGTAAATTTTCTACTTAATTAACAGGTAAATATACCGATTATTGTCCTATGTTATATCTTAGCTAACAGCCTGGAGTTCCATTAGCGTAAAAATCCTTGTCAGAGTTAGATCTGCACAGTTGGAAGGTTTCCATCATTAGTAGTCAATAATCACTGCTTTACAAGACTTTTGTGCCAAATTTTCAGATTTTCTACATCATATGATCCAGCTGGCTTCATTGTTTATGTTTATTATATTAAATTAAAAGAAGATTAAGAATGTCTTCTAATTTGGACTTAATGAAATAGTAAGATTAAAAAGAGATGCTTTTGGACAGAGGTTTTGAATCGAATGATTTCACTTTCAGAAGAAAAATACTGAAATCATAGGATATTGATCTTTTACATAAAATTTTAAATCAAAACACATGCTTTCATTTGCAAATCTTAAGTTACCTTCAGGCTTCAAAAATCTGGTGCATAAGAAAAATGTGATTAAAACCATTAAAAAATATCTTTTCCGCTTGACCTGTGACCTCAGGATAGTGAACATCCTGGAATGAGTGGGAGGTCTCCCACAGCAACCTGTAAATCATACAATAGCATGTGAACATGACGGACAGGTTCAAAGGTTAACTGGTATGACAGCATCCAAAATACAAAGATGTCATTGGAAATGTACATTTTATTACCCATTTATGGTAATGTTACATTGGTAGGATTAATGATGTAGATTTAGAATCCAGTGATAAATGATTTGAAATTCTAAACTCTGTAGTAGTAAAACAGCTGGTTTGTGAGGTGCTAAAGATGATTTCAGTAGATTTTATTTTAGTTTTATGTCTGACCTTGTCCATGTGTCTGCTTTTCCTACAATAAAGTAGATCTACCATAACTTTGATCAAGTTTATATAGATCTTCTATCTTTTGATATATAGGATTTGGAATCTGATTTTTGAAGATGCAAGGTTTTAAGCATTTACTTTCATGTCTCTTCTTAAATTCTTTTTCCTCTTCTACAGGGCAGGTCTCATTGTTGAGAATAAATAACTTTCTATAGTAAAATCAGTAAAAAACACTCTTGAAGTGATTTCATTCTGTTTATATATGTTCTATTGGTTAGAATACTCATTAGTACTATTTCTAGTGATTGAGACAGAAAACTTAATGGAAAATTTGCCTAGGAAAAAAAATAATTGAAAATTTTGCCCTTAAAAAGCCTTTCTTGTTTATTTAAACTTTTAAAATTGCTTGTTCCACTTCTATCTAAATTTATCTTTTCTTTTTTAAATCTTCTAAATGACTAATATTAGTTTTAATTCTCAATTACTTTTTGCCACCCGCATGATATAACCAGACAACTTGTCCACAAACAAATGCTCAACGAATAAAGAATTTTTATTTCCATTAAATTCTACAAGAAAATATTTTCATTGACAAATTGGCCAAATATTTTAGATGATTATGAAAGTAAATATTATATTCTTGGACATTAGAATCTAATCCCTTTGACAAGAAGCGTACATTGTTGATCACTGGATAGGCTGACAAACGTTTATAAAATCTTTAAACCCTCTTTTAGGAGATAATTAGTGAAGAAAACAAGCACTAGAGATTAGTCAATATTGTTACAACTTGTAAAAACAGGATTAACACCAGGGATTGATTTTAAGAAGTTACCATATATTACATACAAATGTAACTTTAATTGTTTGCTTAGCACTGGTTATTGGAGGATAAACAACCTAGAGCTTTGTATACTTTGGACATAGAGTGGTTTCCTTACAGATTTTAACACGCCTTTCTCTTTTTTTCTCGGCTGGCTGATGGTCTGTGGGCTGTTTATTGGTCCTTTGTAGTGTTGACTTGACACATAATCAGACTGTTTAGTCCACTTTCACTTGTATGGTTTGTTTGAATATTCACAAACTTTAATATAAAATTTTATAGTTATTTTTCTTCAAACAGATAGATTTGGGCCTTTCTTTGAGGATTCTCAAGTTGAAAATAAAATTGAGATTTTGTATTTTTTACTTTGCAATATAAAGGAAAGTGTTTGTCCTTTAACTTTTGAAATTTTCACACTATCACTATAAAAAAAAAACGATGGAAGCATTAAATTTTTTAACATAAAGTTAAGCCTAAATTCTCAGTGTCATGACTCTCCAACGCTATTTTAGTGCCTCCTAAGGGTGTAGAAAACACATTTTCAGGCATTTTCACAAAATGGAAGCAAAATACTGAAATTTGAAAAAAAAAATGGCAGTTTAGTACACTTGTTATTTGCATGCAACATTGTACACTGAATACATGATTGTAACTTCTTTGTGTCAATATTGCAGTCATAATCAAGACAAAAAGAAGTTACAATCATGCAATACAGGGCATAAAACAAACAACAATCAATCAATCAAGAATGCTGTCTGTTTTCCATTGTGATTTTTTTGTGTGATATTGCATGGTTGTGCATGATAGGTAATAGGTAAAGTATAAATCATCTGCTTATAAATTGGGGGGGGGCGCTCTTTTAGAAATGTGCCAAGCAAATTCCTGTAAGTTATAAGATTGTTTGAAATCTCTAAGAGCACACTTGTATTTAATTTTTGTTATCTACTTTTTTCAGTTTTTTGTGTCCAGCAGTTTTCTGATACCCCACAAGATCAAAGTGCTGTTGAGGGTACCAGTGTTATATTCAACTGTAAAGTGGCTAACCGTGTCGGAAAGATCCAGTGGGTGTTCAACAATGAACCATTAGGTATGTACCATTAGGAAATAAAAGAAGTTGAGGTCAGCAGGCTTTAGAATAAGGTTTGTGGAATAACAGGTAAGAAAGAACCTTCCTGTATGCTGACTAAGTTAAACATATTGTTTAATAGGCAAATCTTTCCTACTCTAAGCAATTTTGATTCTAAGTTTTGTTTACAAACATTTACCAATAAAACTGATTTTACAAAGGATTACATTTCATTGAATGATACAGACTTCTTCCTTCTCACCTCTTTGTAACCACCAATGATATACCTTTGTCCCTGCCACATCCAGCATACTTCATACCTAGCAATGATCTGCAACTTTGAAAACAAGTCTATCATTTAGTCATGCGGTATCAATTGAGATATGGACCATACATGTATATAGCTCTTCCTTTGATCCCCTGCAATTTGTTTTTCATTTTTTACTTAGTAAAATCTGCTTGAAGAATCTCTATATTTAAAATTGTTTACCATATTTTTTTTTAATTAAAGGTAACTTAAATAAAATCATGCAACAACAATGCAAAGCTAAATATTAGCAAATTAAATTTGTGTATCAGACCAAATATTTTATTAAGTAAATACCACTGAACCATAATTTTTTAACAGTAGTCAAATAGTTCCATTTTCAAAGTATTTATTTAATGTAATTACGATATTAAATTGACATAAAATGTACAGTAACATCCATTATCCTATGACTGGAAGGTTATTCATGTCTATCCTACATACAGACAAAAGAAAGCACGTTCCTATCCCCCTTATTTGGAGACCCATGATTGTTAGCAATACATTAACAAACCAAAGAAAGCACGTTCCTATCCCCTTATTTGAGACCCATGATTAGCAATACCTGAAACATGTTAATTATGTCATAGGGGGTGTCTACTGGTAGATTTCATCTTTATGTTGGTTTAATGAAATGTAAATTTATATACATTTGTATTAAAAAGTATGTTTAATATCAATTTAAATTGGGTTTTGGTGAATTTATAGATGGCAAACAGTTAAGGTGGTGTTAATTTGATGTGTAAATAGGATATGAAATATGAATTAACCCACTTTATGATACCTGGTCGAAAAATGACAAAAACATGATGTATTATGCTGAATTCTTAAAGAGATGTTTAATAGATTTTATAGAATTTTAAATTGGTGAATAAATAAGTAAAACATCTTCACAAAAATATTCATGATATTTGGATAAGAAATGCCATCTTTTGAGAGAAAAAAATTAGTCACATCCAAAAGATATCAATCAATTTATCAAAACTTAATGCTTATGCAAAGATCTGTGTCACACAGAGCTTGGCCTAATTTTATACAAGTATGAATATTAGCAGGCTAAATTTTGGATGTGTAACTATGCTTATCATTTTTGTGGACGATTATAGCTCAGATTCTGCAGATAATACATTTGTCATAGAAGTTGTATGAAAAAAAAAGGTAAAAATTTTAAAACTTCAATTAAGATTCCTTTTGAAATACTGGGCTCATAGTTGTCTTCTTAGTAATTATAATTTATAAAATGTACAGCTTTTCATCTTTTCATGTTTTGTCATGTAAAGTGTGTCCCTTTCCTTTGCCAGTAAATGGCTATTAATTGTAACAAATTTAATTCAATTTTTTAAAAGGGATTAAAATAATAAATCAATGACTATTTAAGTCATCAATTTGTATAAACAAGCTGTACAAATAAGCAAGGATTTCTATTCAAAAACATCACAATATATATCTACATTTTTCTTGTATGACATTTTCAATTGATACATCGGTCTGCTCAAACCTTAGACAATGGCAGGATAGAAAGGGATGGTTGTTCCTTGAGTACTGTAAACAGCTTTTGTACAAATTTTCACTCTTTACTATTTATATATGGCATAATCCTTTGTTGTAGAATAAATCATTGCTGGGTCTTTGAATATACCAAGCAAACAGGGGACAAAGCTTTTAACTTTCGTCTTGGCAGGGGAGAAGTGTAAACATTTACAACTTTCCAACAAAAATTTTATTTGAAATTCACATCCTGTAGACTCAGCCATTTTTCATAATGTTCAACCTTTTCATATTTTTTTTATTCGAGGTTTTATTTAATCGCCCAATGTCCCGCTATTTATCAATCCATCACACAGGACAAAGGAAACCTTTTCTATTTCTGTGACCGGAATACAAAAGTCAATTTAAAATTTTCACAATAAAATACGTTTTGGGACAAAATGCGGAAACAGGTTTAAAGGGGCTTGGTACATAATACTTGTCATAGATATAAAAATATGATGTAGTACTTGTTAATTTTAATTGATAGTTAATGGCTGTGAAAAGACCATAAAAAGCCAAATTTTCAGATAAATTTGCCTAATTAACATAAATATACATACAATTAACGTTAAGATATGATTATACCTTTTCTTTATCATTGTGGTATAATGTTTTTACCATACAAACAACAAAATTGTGATCTTCAGTCAATGTCATCCAAGTATAAAAGTTATGGTCTATTTAAATAAATATATGTACTTCATTAAGGGGAATTTTAAGTAAAGCTAAAATAATGCATTGCTCATAGATTCATAGAACAGCTGTATTAGAATTTTTCACAGTCTCACATACTTCAGATATTGGTAATTGAGTTGTGCATTCAATATTTCTCAATTTTCCCAATTGTTAACGAGTTTACAAAATCAAAAACAATCATGACAAAGTGAAAACAGTGTTTCCCATTGGACAAATTTAGAAGAAATATTATATTTAGAAGAATAGCAATTTTCTGAAATGACTTTTTATGACCCTACATTGACTCCCAAGTAACAAAGTCCAATTAATCATAACCAGGGAAAATTGCTGCCAAATTAATACGGAAACAAATCTAGCATAAAACATCCTATTTTGGTAAATCCCCGAGCAAATATTTGTTGATTTTTTTTGTCCATCTCTCTCCTTGGACATGATACTAATTTGAAGGCAGATTACATTCTGGTTTTTAGCTCACCTGACCCGAAGGGTCATGTGAGCTATTGTCATCACTTGGCGTCCGTCGTCCGTCGTCCGTCGTCCGTAAACTTTTTAAAACGTTAACTCCTCTGACACCATAAGTCCAATGGCAACCAAACTTGGTATGGTTGTTCATTAGCATTCGGTGCTTAGAACTGATGTGGGGATTTTTGATTCGTCGTAAAACATGGCCGCCATGGCTAAAAATAGAACATAGGGGTAAAATGCAGTTTTTTGCAAATAACTCAAAAACGGCTACAGATATCAAAATTCTGGCATAGGGTAAAAGTGATCAGCACCTCAAGATCTACCTACCCTGAAATTTTGAAGAAAATCCAACGACCCATGTAGGAGTTATTGCCCTTTTTGTGGATTTTTTGCAAATTTTGCACCTGTTTAGCTCAATATCTTGAAAACTATACTAGATATTTGAGAAATTTAAATTGCATATTGTTCAGCACATCAAGATCTACAAAATATGTAACAGGGTCAACGTTGTAGGACCTTTCCTTTTAGGAGTTATTGCCCTTAGAACGTCAAAATTTAGCATTTTAACAGCATTTCCTCATTACATTGAAAACGTTAACTCCTCTGACACTTTAAGTCCAAATGGAACCAAACTTGGTATAGTTGTTTATTAGCATTAGGTGTATAGAACTGATGTGGGGATTTTCGATTCGTCGTAAAACATGGCCGTTGGGCTAAAAATAGAACATAGAGGTAAATGGCAGTTTTTTGCAAATAACTCTAAAACGGTGACAGATTTCAAAATTTTGATTGGAAACAAAAGTGATCAGCACCTCAAGATCTACTAGCTCTGAAATTTTGAAGAAAATCCAACAACCCATGTAGGAGTTATTGCCCTTTTTGTGGATTTTTTGCAAATTTTGCACCTGTTTAGCTCAATATCTTGAAAACTATACAAGATATTTGAGAAATTTAAATTGCATATTGTTGAGCACATCAAGATCTACAAAATATGTAATAGGGTCAACGTTGTAAGACCTTTCCTTTTAGGAGTTATTGCCCTTAGAACGTCAAAATTTAGCATTTTAACAGCATTTCCTCATTACATTGAAAACGTTAACTCCTCTGACACTTTAAGTCCAAATAAAACCAAACTTGGTATAGTTGTTTATTAGCATTTGGTGCTAAGAACTGATGTGGGGATTTTTGATTGGTCCTAAAACATGGCCGCTGTGGCTAAAAATAGAACATAGGGGTAAATGGCAGTTTTTTGCAAATAACTCTAAAACGGTGACAGATTTCAGAATTTTGATTGGGAACAAAAGTGATCAGCACCTCAAGATCTACTAGCTCTGAAATTTTGAAGAAAATCCAACAACCCATGTAGGAGTTATTGCCCTTTTTGTGGATTTTTTGCAAATTTTGCACTTGTTTAGCTCAATATCTTGAAAAATATACAAGATATTTGTGAAATTTAAATTGCATATTGTTAAGCGCATCAAGATCTACAAAATTTGTAAAGGGTCAGCGTTGTAGGACCTTTCCTTTGAGTAGTTATTGCCCTTGGAACGTCAAATTTGAGCATTTTAACTGCATTTCCTTATATTGAAAATGTTAACTCCTCTGACACTTAAAGTCCAAATAAAACCAAACTTGGTGTTATTGTTTATTATTATTAGGTGTATAGAACTGTTGTGGGGATTTTTGATTGGTTGTAGAACATGGCCGCTGTGGCTAAAAATAGAACATTAGGTTAAACTGCATTTATTGCAAATAACTCAAAAAGGTTGACAGATTATTAGATTTTGATTGAGAACAAAAGTGATCAGCACCTTTAGATCCACCATATTGTCAGATGACCCCCTTATTAATCTTATGACCCTTTCAACGTTAAATAGATTTTGCCTTATAACCTTTACTTCAGGCACATATGTCAGGTGAGCGATTCAGGCTCCTGGGAGCCTCTTGTTTTATTCATCGAAGCCACTCTAACCATCATGACCATAAGTATTGATATTAAACATGTCCAGTTTTTTCTCCGCTGTAAAAGAAATTTAGACAAATTAGACAATATTGGAAATAATTCAAAGTCGTTCTCTTTTATTGTTCTCGGATAGATTTTGAAATATAATTCAAATAAATAGACTGTTCTTCCTGAAATTTAATCAAAGACTGGTGCCTCATTAAATATAATCTTAGAAATAATTGAGAGCTTCAGTCACCATGTAATGTGATATTTAATCCATAATTAGCATCTGCTCAAGTTTTTATTGTGCATTTTCACAAATGTTGTAATTGAAGAAGAGAGTCAATTAGTTTTCAATCCTGTGCAGTTCCGGTTATTAGTAATGAAGTCACTTCAGGAGCCATAAAGAGCTTTGAGCTAAGGAACAGTTGAGAAGTTTTTATTCTCTTTGGACCGTTTTATGTTGTCAAAAAACCATCTTTGTTTGTAATGCTTTACTCAATTAACCAACAGCTACAAGTCCTTTTCAGACCATGTTGGTGAAAACATAAAATTTAGTTATGCCAATATAGTGGGTGATATGCAGGGTGTGTTAGCTTACTCTCCACAACAACTAATAACAAAACTCAAAATATTAAAAGATCATCTTAAATCTGAAACTAAGCTCATCTTTTCTCATTCCTTTACAGTATAAGTGTTGTTGTTTTTTGTGTGTGAAAGAAGTGGGGGGGGGGGGGGGCAATATTCAAGGTTTCTTAATTTTGTAAAACTTCATATTATCTACCAATATTTCGTGTTTTAATTTTTGCATCTCTTTGTTGGTCGTGAATATAGTAAAAATAACCTCCACACGAATAAAAACAACACTTTTATATTGTATTAATTGAGCAGTTATATTATACTCAAACTTCATTGCTCTAGGCAAGCTAAGCATACATTAAAATTAGACAAAATTCATGACTGGTGACAAAAAACTGCCTCAAATATGTATTTCTTGATAACACTTGAATTGGACATGACTTCATGTCTTTACAGAACTATAAATCTTCAAGCTTTATGTTTGTTCTAATGATGGTCTTGAAGCAGTGCCAGTAGATATGTCATAATACTTGGTAAAGATCTATATTGTTGGCAAACACATTACCAACCTTAACATTAAGCTTATATACAGAGAATAAGCCTTGTAACATTATAAACCTGTAAGTGGTAGAATCATTTGACGCCTCTTTAACTAAGAAAAAGAGAACAAAAAGGATTATATTCATAGGAATTGTAGTTCAAAAATAGAAAATGAAGAGATCAAAGTACTAAAATTTTCAAAAAAGAGATAGCTACAAATTTATTAACTTCTTAATGTTTTAAGTGTTGGTTGCTAATGATTCTCAAGTAATGTACACTTGAAAGGATGTTCAATGTCTTTATCTTTAAAAGATATACAATGTGTAAGTTTTGTTACATTTTAGAAGGTGTTAGCATTGAAATCCGTACAGATTAGTAAAAAAGAATCACTTTTTCTTCCTTTAATTGGTCATAGGGGATCAGCTTCCATTTAAAATCTACATCATTGTACCCACTCATTTCTTATTGGTGATGAAAGACTTAATATTCACAGTTTGTTTTGAAAGCAATAAAAAGATACAGTCATCGATTCACACCTATACCAATATATTACCTCAAATTGGTGATTATGCAGACTAATTTAAGTAATCTTTGACACTTTATAAAATGATAGATACATATTCACAAATTAACCCAGCATGGCAGGCCACAAACAATTTTGTCTCAATTGAGCATAAGTCTTGTAAGAATACAGTATTCTAAATCCTCGTCCTTTGATAATGGGTTCACACCTGAAGTGTTAATTCTCTAATCTGTACCCTTGTTCTCAAGTATTATTTCTCTATAGGTAAAATACCTGGGAACCGTCCCATCAATAGGTAAAAATTGTGATTAATTATATCGCTTTCTGACAGGTACAAAAACCTTTCATTTAGTAGGGTGTTATTTAGTGCGGTATAATTGTTACTTCTCGTTCAAGATACAAAAAGCCATCAATTGGAGGGATTGTAGAGTCGCACGCCAACCTTGCCTTTTGTAGAATGATTTCAATTTCTTATTTGAAAGAATTTTTGCAATTTGCCATTATAAATATGATTGAAAAACCCACATTATCAAACCATAGATATAAATTATTGTCATATGTTAAAAGACATTTATAGAATTCGTGTAACCAATATTAAACTTGGATAAAATTCAAAAATTTCAATTCATTTCCTTCTCCTTGATTTAACTGAATCAATCAATTTCTGATTAACTTTTTGAAATCGTGCAAATTGAAATACCAAAAGTTAAAAAACCATTGCCTTCTTATGTATACATGTCGTGTGACTGGATTACTGAGGTGGTATCGTGTATAGGTAGGTAATCCTGTTTAAGTAAGTATAAATTGACGGAATATGTCATCGATGCATACTAAACTTGGTGATCAAAAGACAAAATCCTAGTAACATAAGATTTTCCAACACCTGGGGATGATCCCCCTGTCATCTGTGGGGCTACTACCCGGCTTAACATAACAACACCTGATGTAATCTATAGCACTTACACCTACAGATGCATAAAACTTATGCTTAAGACATGCAACATGGCTAATTGAAGTGTTAACTTGATTTCAAGAATCAATTAGCATACATTTAAGTCTGTCTTTGACTGCATGCACATCTTACTTGTATTTGGCATGAATGCTTGTTTGATTTTTGGAAAGTTGAAAGGTCACTTTAATCTTATCTTGCTGCTTGATGCCCAGGACTAAGTAGAGTGCTTTAAAGTTGGAAAATGAAGACTTTTAATGTTTTAAAACACATATTGTATCTTTAATTTGTAAAGATGCTTTTTGGATTTTTTTTAGTCTTTGATTTCTAGATATCCAAGGTATATTCCTTTCCATTCTGTTTAAAAAAAATGACTATAGCATCTAATATAAGATGCCCCAAACATCTGCCCTAGTTTCCTACTCCCCCACACCACCCTAATTCAATAAACACCTGCCTCATATCTTATCCAGACCAATGTTTTCTGAAATCATTTTATCTGTGATGGAATGTTTTTACTTCCCCTCTGAAGATCTGGAAATCATTGAAAATTAATGACTATGATTTTATGTAATGTTCTGCAGATGTAAATCCTGCTGATACATATGTTTATTTTTACTCTGGCTTATAATAATAAACTTGTATCTTTACTTTCCCTATTTTAAGCAGGTGATAATGAGAGTCTTGTTTTGAATATCATGAAACTTTGGATGCTCTCAGTAAGATTGTTTTGATTGTTTATATACAGATTCTTGCCAACTTTCTATTCTACAGTTCAAATCCCATTTCCATCCTTGACTTTATGTATTTGGAATTAAACTGGCTCCATAAAGCTTAGCATTTGGATGGAATTTGGACTGAGCTTTGGTGTTTTAAGTCATGACTTGAACATTAGATCTCATTGTTGTCTTGTCATGTAGTGAATTTCCCATGATTAAAGTTTTTTTTCCTTTTCACACACAGAATGCTATTATGTAGCAAGTTGGTACAATCTACAAGACACAATACATTAAGACTAGTGTACTAGGTTTATCTGTCCAATCGCCTTCTGAAAAAATGTCCTTGTAAAAGAACCAAATGAGGCAAGAACTTTTGACACGATGACCAAAACCCATTAGTACACGGGGCAGGTAAAAGAACAACACCTGGGTCTATGTTTAATTATTGAATCAGGAGAAACTGTAGTACTTAGAGGGGTTGCTATGTGCAAGGGGCTTTTGTTGTTACAGGTAAGGAGATAATCATCATTTTGGTGATTAATTTAAACGAGGGTAGGGTGTTTGTATGTGACTCAATCTTTTTTTCTGTGGGCTCTTAATGATTTTTTTACAAGTATTCTCTTAGATGATAATCATTGAAATCTAATCGTAAGTACCTCAAGTTAAATCATTTAAATGTTAAAAAGTTTTAAATTAGATTTTTTTACAAAGACAAGTTTAATAGAATCGAAGGAATTTTCTCACCAAGATTAAACTGCAATATCATCAGTCATTTAAGATCAAAGATAGCTCACCTGTCACAGGTAAGAAAAGGTTAATCTCACCTGGTGTGGTATAAGATCGTGTGCCCATCGCACGACAAAATACCTTCTCAAATTTTACTTATATGTTACTTATAAAGCTTTGTTGAGAATGCAATTATAATCCCATTTGAACCTTATATTGACATTTAAAGTATACCATACATTAATGTAGTTTACAATAAATTAAAGATATTGCAATTTTATTGAAATCTGCAGCTAGGCAAATATTAGGAGACACAAATGTGCGCTGTCATCAGATGAGAAATTAATGTGAATTTAAAGCAGATAAGAAAATGTCCTTAAATTATTGCACCAAGAAAGACAACTCTTACAGTAAAGTAATATTTAATTTGCTGATGTCTTGTTTCGTGCTGATCACAGGACATGCTTAGCAGCCCAGAATGAATGAACTGAGGTCAAGTAATAATATCTGAGTACAATTTATTATAATCCAATAATATCTTTATGGAAGCGAATACACGAACCAATATGATTAGTAGGAGATGGGTGAACAAAGAGAATGGAAAAGTAACACCTAACTCAGGGTCAAGACTCAGTGAGGTGAGAAAACAAAGACTTGGCCGGCCAGTCTAATTAGTTCTGCCTCTGTAGCAATGAACCACATCAATCTCAAAGTATTTAATTGCATTCCTCTCTCTGCTCCCTAAGGATAAAAAGTATTAAATTGGTTCTACTCCACATATTGTAAACCCTACAAAAAGGATCTTATTATATCTTTTCTTGAAGTAGACATAGGTTTAATATTGCTGGACAGTGTTGAATGATACAGTTTGTTACTTCCTATAATGATTCTATATACCAATAAAGGTTGGCCAAGCAAAGAAACTAATAAAAATCATCGCTGATATTTAGAAATACATGTAACTGCTTGTTTTCAGATAAATCAAGACTGAGTGAAAAAAAATATTGTTGTTTGTTAACATTTTTTCATTAGTAGGACTGATTCATCAAAATAAATATCCACATGAATATTCTAATCTGCAGTTCATTCATCATTGTCTAAAATAAACAAGAAATGGCAACGAATAATAAAATACATTTTAAAAATTTTTGTATGAAAAAGTAGAATGAAAAGGAGTAAAAACTATACATTACAAGCTGTTTAGAGAAAAAATAGAGATCTGTGAACAAGAAGAATAGTTGTATTAGTATTTTTTTTCTGTCAAGAATTACATAACACCAGGCTGTTGCATGGTACTGGTATATATTCCAATGCTTAAATATTTCAACATATTTTCAGACTTGTAAATGTTGCAATCAATTAGGAGAAAAAGACAGCTTCAAGTTTATTTGTTTAATTTGAGAGATTTAAACAGAATATATTTACATTTAGCTCAAATCAATTTTAAATCTACAAAAAATACTGATCTATAATACTCTGGCGTCACTTCAAGATTTTTTTATGTAAGAGATGTAGAAGCTTGGAGCTAAATAGCCTGGTAAATGACATCTGCAATTAGAATTATAAGTAGAAAAAAAACAGCAGATTCCCACTGGGCACAAAGCCATCATATTTTTTTTTGTAGAAACAAGTGTATAAATACAAGATAAAAACAAATATGTCACTGAAGTTTAAATCCTTTAGGGTGTATTAAACCTCAATATGGCTTCTCATCCATTTGTACTGGAGATTTTTGACATTAATTAGTTAAGGAAAGAAGCCTGTGAAGGAAAAAAGACCAATATATTTTTTCACCCCTGAATACCTAGAAGCCCCAAAATGCCTGCTTAATTAATCTGATTTCAGCAAGTTCAGTAACAAATGTCTCTTGATTTTGACAATAGCCCACGAAGATTGAGAAACATAAAGTTTTTGGGTCTGTTTGTCTGTTGACTTTTAAGCTGATTTGTCTTATTAAATATTTTCCAAAACTGGTAAACACATTTCAATGAAATTTTAGTTTAATTCTGCAGTTCAAACAATTATGAGCCAATTGGGTCATTGTTAATATCTTAAAGACATATATGTTTTAATATAAATTCAATGTTCAGCAAATTCCATATATATACAATCCTCAATTATTAACTGCAAATTTCTAAGACACTTTATTTCATATGTGTTAAATTGTCAAGTTCTAAGATCCGATTGATCCTTAGCTTTTGCAGTGTTTGAGAACTTGTTTCTAGTGATTATTTATTTATAAGAAAGATTTTATCCTAAAGGTTTGTGGATATTACTTTTCTCTGATGAGATGATTGAGTTGTAAGTACAATGATTACATTTTATACCCTATCAACAGCAATACCTATAATATCGACACTCTAGAAGACATGGTCTGGGGGAAATGCCAAGTCTAAACATTCCTTTTTGAATTTTAAAAACAAAATCATTTGATGTAGTGATATTTTTTTTTTATGATTCTGTATACTTTATTGTTTATATAACAGGATTTCACTTTACATGAAAATTCATTAAACACAATGACGTTTGAGACTAAATTTGCCTACCGGTAACTTAATTAAGAAATCCATGAAATAAAGAACTGGAACTTGGACTACAAATTTTTACAGAACTGCTATTAAGTCTAAAGAATGAAGACATACTATGATGACAAAAAAAGAAAACAACAAACAAAAAATGATGTTCAATGGCTTTTAGACAAATTCCTATAAGTTTACTCCTATATAAGCCTATAAAATGTATTCATGACAGACTCATATCAAAACTTTAAAAGACTGAGTAAATTTTGAAATTGATGGTTGCCTAATTCAGAGTTTTTCGTTCCAACTATTGAACCTATGTTTTAGCACTTGTCCAATATAATCATACTGGAAAGTGCTAAAGATAGGTATCTTTATTTATGAGATGTTTAGCCTTTGTGAGAAAACACTTCTTAATTCTGTAACTGGTCATAAGGATTACTGGGAGATTTTAAATTACTATTTTCAGAAAATTGAAGTTTTGTCTGAAGATTTATGTGCAGTGATATTGTGAATTTGTTGATAAGTTAAACACTTCTGAGTTTATTAAAAAGATATGAGAGTTTAATGATGTTTGTAAAAGTACATATGAAAGAAACTGGTGCATGTTTTATGAATTGCTTAGTTTGATCATTTATACTGAACTTATACAAGAATTTTCTTCTAAGTATCTTTGTCATGTGTTTATAATGTTATTTGAAAAAGAATATGAGCTATCGAAAGAGAAACAACTTCATGTGGTTAGGTACTTCTTTTTTAATTGTGTTGACCTTTAATCTTACCATCTGTATTTGGAGTTGACACTATGTCCCCAGCCACAATAAGGAGTAAAGGCAGAAAAATGTTGGGCCTTTTTGTGTATGTAATGTCATAACCATTGCATTCTTGTAAGCTCTCTAAGGCTTACAGATTTTGTATAATGTTTGTACATGGGATACATGGGACAAGTTCAAAAGTAAGAAGAATTTGCTATTTCAAACTTAGGTTTTTGTCTAAGTATATAGTTACCTTTTTCAGGATTTGATCCAAATTTGCCAGGATTTGACAGATACACAGTAACAGTAAATGGAGATGAATACAATCTGAATATAGTTGATACTCAACTTTCTGATGATGGAACATACGAATGCCAAGTACTGCCTGCTACAGATAACCCTCCTCTCAGGGCATCTGCTACTCTCACTGTGTTAGGTAGGTATCAGGGATGGACACAGAAAGGGGGTGTTCCAGACAAATATTGCTGAAAATTTACACCAAAAAAAAACCTTTTTGCAGGGTAAGGCAGGGGTTCCGACCTTCGCCCCCTCCTCTGTTTTTGCCACTAGGAATTGATTTGACTTGACTATCTTTATTTTGATAGACATTGCCTTCAGAAGCAGAAGCTTTAAAGATTTTTTTGAAAACATAATTTCATGAAGAATGCACACAAATAAACCATTTTAACATATGATATCTCCCCTTGACCACTGAACATTATCTTTTTATGATTGATCTCTTGTAGAATTGATAGATCAAGTAGATTAGGGAGGAAATAAAAGAACTGTCCACTTTCCACAATATAGTCGTCAAGAAAATGGACCAAAATGATGATCCTTAATTGATTGATTTGTATATTAAACACATTACTGATAGATACAGTGCTGTCAAGTCTCACAGATTTTGCGTGAGAATCAGTTCTGTCAAGTCTCATGGATTTTGCATGAGAATCAGTGCTGTCAAGTCTCACAGATTTTGAGTGAGAATCACGCATTTTGATCTCAATTTGTTGGAAAATTCCTTCGATCTTTGTTTTTTTTCCCTTTGATATTTGATTTTTTTACCAAATCTCACGCATTTTCGTGATGAAAACTTGGCAGCACTGTAGATATGGAAACCAAGTTCAAATCATTTTCTCTCTTTACTTCTATTTAAAAATAAAATTGACTTGATGACATTGATACTCAATCCACATGTCCTTTTTTCTGCAGTACCACCTGAAACACCAGAAATAGAAGGATACAGCAATGGCACCAAAGTAGATATAAATGAATCCACACCATTAGTACAGCTAACTTGTCATGCCAACAAGGCTAGACCAGCAGCTACGATCGAATGGTTTAAGAATGGCTACCAAGTCACAGACAACATCGTCTACTCTACGGAGCTCATCCCCGGGGATAAGAGAGAGAATGCTAAGAGTGTTCTGTCTATTAGGGGAGATCTACGTAACGAACAACAGGGAGCTGAGTACTTCTGTCGAGCCAATCACAGAGCTCTGTCTTCTCCTTCACAGACTATGGTCACGCTTAATATTTTATGTAAGTTATGAATGAATGGCTTGTATTTTTTGTTGTTGATTTTTAAACTTTTGGTTATGGCTACTATTCTCTGAGTTTTTGATAACTTGTCTATTATTCAATTTAAAACTTTTGTAGAAAATTATGCTATTAAATATTGTGTATAACTTTTTTTTTTATATAAAACATCCCAAGTCAACAATAACAGTCTTCTTTTCTAACAATATTGCCCATTACTACAACTTCAATGTATCAACAGCATATTTTTATTTATTTAAGCACACCAGTTTTAAATATTGATTTATGTATGTTTATTATTTGATATATTTTATAATAATTGATATGAATTATTAATATGATGATTGACAAATTCCAGTTTGTTTTAATGTAAATATGAAAATATTTGTTTTCTCCTTGTAAACAATGCATGTGGAATTTTATATTTGCTTAACATTTGTCACAATAAGCATGGTGGGCACTTGTCAGTTAAAAGTTGTGAAATTGCACCCTGTTTAAATATATATAATATTATATGCAGTTACCACTTTTTGTAAACATATTATTGAAAACTATTACCAGAAATTTGACTATTTGTGATAAGATATTTTCTTCCTTTTCAATTATCTCCGAAACCACCTCAGGTAAATACAGATGAAAATATGATTTTTGAAATAATTATTTGAAAAAAAGTTCTTAATACAAAATGTACCATACTTTAACCTATTTCATAACATGCAAACAAACGTTAAATTCCATTTATTAATTTTTCATATATGATTCCTTTATGTACTTATATCTTGATCAAATTCAATCTTTATTGTCATATAAACTATATATACAGTTTGTGACAGTATAACATAGACATAAACAGACATACATATGAAACAGATATGCTCTGTTTTTCGATCATTTTGGGGTTGAGACATTTGAAACCTTACTTTTTGATTTGTATAGATATGTATCGTGTAGAAATTTTAGCGGCAATGTTTTGGCATTTTAAAATGTAAACATTGTTTATTATTATTACTAAATGTTTTCTGTCCATTGTAGATCCTCCAAACATTCCTATAATCACAGGATATAACCCTGTCAATGCTGTACAAGCTAACGACACTGTCCGCATGGTGTGTGAGTCTGTCGGTGGAAATCCCACACCTCAAGTTGTATGGTTCAAAAACAACCAGAAGTTAGACTTTACGTTTAGCATTGGGCATGGAAAGTCCACCAATGAGTTAACATTTACTGCACTTCCCGTTGACGATGGATCTATTTATAGATGTGAAGCCTCTAACCAGGCCACTCCGTTACCATTGACAACTCAAGTTACCCTTAAAGTACATTGTAAGTTTTGTCATAGACAATCTTTGAAGTGGATAATGGATTTTCACAACAATATACTTATTTTTAACCAAAAAAAATGTCCTGGTAGTTGATGTGTTTTGGTTTATCACATAACTTTATTTTTTACTTGATTACTGTTGTACTTTTTACAGCCATTTTGCAATTCATTTACATCAATTTAAACATCTTTTATTATAAGTTCTTATATTGATTTACTCATTGTTCCATTGCCCAATACTTGCTACAAATACATATCATTAAAAATACCTCATTTTCTACTTTCAGTTCCACCAAAGTCTGTAGAAATCACCGGCCAGACCCTGGGAAAAGCTGGAGATCAGATTACCTTAACCTGTACATCTACACCCTCCAACCCTGCAACCCACCTTCTCTGGTTGTCTAAGGGGCTGACTGTAGCAGGGGCCAGCGAGACACAGACACGATCAGACCAGGGAGGTCTTATCACAGTGTCGACCTTGACAGTGACCTTAACTGACCAAGAGCCAACAGTATTGTTTATGTGTCAGGCAGCTAATTATAGTAAAGTTGTCAGTACTATACAGCTTAGTGTTCTATGTAAGTTTGCAATAACAAATACTGTTCTTTAAGTTTTTAAAGCATCTTTTTAATTAAATACTGTTCACAATACACAAAAGCCTTCATGAATTATATATCCTTGTTGAATTTGAACTAATGATGCAATGCTACATGCTGTCAGTGAAAGATTTTTTTTAACTAAGCATACCAAAAGAATTATCAAGGATCTTAAGGATAGCTCTAGGCTGACAATCTGCAACCAAGAAAAGAAACAAGATAAGATGTGCATATTTTTTGTTCATAAAGCAAGTATTCCTAACAATGACATACAATTGTTTTTATGATAACTTTCAGACCCTCCTGGACGACCATCGATTGAGGGCTACAACCTGAATGACTTTGCTGCAGCCGGTGCTGCTAAAACCCTGAAATGCGTATCCAGTGGTGGTAACCCAACAGCCACACTTAAATGGTTTAAAGGTTGGTTTTGAGTTTTCTTCCAATTAAGTTTTTATATTGAAAGAAAAATAGAGAAAAAAATAACTTAGTAGTATGATTTAAATGTGACAAATACAGATTTTAAGGATTTTCATAAGTTCTATGTTAGGTTTTATTTGCTAACTTAAAATAAAACTAATCTTCTTTTGCATCTATTAACCATTGATCCTATTAAAAGTCTTTTATCATTAGTATTGAAACAAAAGTCATATAAAGTGTAAATTTTGTCATTTAGGCTCTGAGGAAATACAAGGAGACCAACGAGTGATTGGAAATGTGGTGACATCAGAGATAGTCTTTGTACCCAAGCCATCTGACAACAACAAACAGATCAAGTGTACTGCCAGTAATGAGGCTACACTTGTACCACTGGAAAAGGCTATTACCCTCACTGTATACTGTAAGTCTTTAAGAGGCTATCAATGTAGAAATCAGGCAAAAGCCTACAGAAGCTGGCACATGAAGAATTTTATCCCAGCAAATTTATTGTTTTAATGTATTGTTGGACTCATATGTAAAACAAAAATCACCAGGATTCGTTTGAAAGCAACATGGATGACTTGTGATTCAGCCTTAAAGTTCATGAACAGAGCAACCAAATTTTGCAAATATGCAAGAGTTATCCCCCCCTTTTCTGCATATTTTCAATGCATTCTATATAATTTTTATTTTAGTTATCACTTCAATAAACCAAAAATCTGCATTTGTTTTGGGGAATGGATGTTAACCTTATGTGAAATCAATGAAAATTTTGAAGAACAAAATTTGTCCTGTGCCAGCTATTGCCTGGGTTGTGCTTGAACAGCCTCTGAAAATGTTTAAAGCTACATGTAGTTACTTCATTTTTGTTATTGTGATCCAATGTCTATACATGTACACCTCTGAATACTCTTTATTGGATGTAGTCAAAATGATCGTGTGATAAGTCAAAGAAAACTAGAAAGTCTTATATTTTTAGAATTGATTTCTTCATAATTTCTTTAATGCATTATTTTTATTTACAGTTCCTCCAACTTCTGTAAACATCACATTCTCCCCAGCAGACCCTAGGGAGGGGAGTGTTGTCCGTCTAACATGCGTCTCCGGTGCAAGTAACCCTTGGGCGTCCATCACATGGGTAAAAGGGGGTACCAGGATAAAGGGGTCTAACCTTGGGAACTCCCCATCAGAACATGGAGGATACACCACGACCAATGTGTTGGAGATAACCGCACCTACCCCTAATGACCATGGTGCTGCATTCTTCTGTGAAGCTAGGAATTTGGTCCTTGACAAGGGGTATTCTGATGCTGTAACTATCAATGTTAAATGTAAGTATTAATAAAGAGGAAAGAAAGATGAAATTGATTAATTGATAATTTGGACATAGATATGTAATGTGAATGAATTTGAATATTTAGGGTATCTTTTCTTTTGTCACAGGAAAGCTTAAGGATAATTTTTCACTTGATATTGTTTTTGGCATTGTTTTTTTTTTTATAATTACAGATATTGGCTCGATGCCTTGCACTGAAATTAATATTCCATTTATAATGTTTATTGAATTTCTAATGTATTGCCAATTAAGCTTTGTTTGTTCTTTGCATTTCTCAGCATATCATACATCTTCATGTATTTTCTTTTTCAGTCAAGCCAGTATTTAATATACCTCCCTATGGTCAGATTGAGAGAGAAATGGGTAATGGTGTCAAGTTGAACATGACAGCGAGAGCCAACCCTGTCGATGTAACCTACACGCTCTTCAAAGATGGTGCCCTATCCGATAAGGATGTCACCACTGGGATACTAGAGTTTGATTCCATAGCTAAAGAGGATGCTGGGTCATATGCCATGAAAGCTGAAAATACAGAGGGATTCACATTTTATAACATTACAATCAATGTTACATGTAAGTTGTTAATATTTGGAATGACATTATTTTAAGGATCTTTTGTTATGAACATTTATTACATATCTTACAGAAAAGATAAAATATTCAAATAATGAACAAACCATTAAGTTAATTTATTATCATTTTAGATTGTTTTGCTTGTAAAATGGCTCTTATTTAAATCTATCTTGGATAAATGTATGCTTCAATTATTTTGAAACTTATGGGAAGGGTGGTTGCTCTTCTAGTATCAGTGTTAAAAGAGCTATATAGTCCTGAATACTTCATTGTATTGAATATGAAACATAAACAAGTATTTGTATGGTATGATCGTTTACAAATGTTATTTATTCTTTCAATAGATGCACCAACCATCACCTCTGTAACACCCAAGGTTGAAGCAGGCATCGGAACCATCGCCTACTTTGAATGTGTCGTAGACGCCAACCCCAAAATACCCAACATGATAACTTGGAGAAGGGAAGGATTCGATATGACCAAAACAAAACAGACGTATGATTTAAATGAAGGGAAAGGGTTCCTGACAGTAACTGACCTGGCCAAAGAGGATTCTGGGATATTTACATGTTCTGCTAATAATAACATTGGATCGGCTACAGGAGAATCGAAGCTTATTGTTGTTTGTAAGTTTCAAAACTATTTTTTACTGTTTCTATTAAAGATAACCTAACTCGGAAAAAATCACTGATTATTCCAATTTCTTCCTAGGTTTGTTGTTTTGTAGAATCAACAAAGCTTTGCAGCTGAAAAAATTAAATAAGTTACCAGTAAATTTCTGGTTGTTTTATTTCATAGATTTTGATTGACTTAAACTGTAATTACAAAGTAAGGAATAATAAACTTGTTAATCAGAACCTTTGGTCCAGAAGACTAAGTCATGATTACATCCACAGTAATAAAGGAACAAACACCATTTGAAAATTTTGGAATTATGATTTTTCTAAAAAATCTAGGTATATTTAACATGCTGAAAAAATGATGTTTGCATCCACCAAAACGTGAGTAATTTAATATTTAATAATTTTTTTACAGTTGACCCTAAGATAGATAAATCCCCACAGTATGCTAAGGCTGCAGGAGATCAGGGAGATGATATACAGCTAACATGTAAAGCCGAGGGGTCACCTGATGTCAACTTCAAATGGAAAAAGGTATGAAATGAAAATGAAAATAAAAGCATTTCAAGTAATTCAACTGAAAGATTAAAACTTTAAAGCTACTTTATAAACAATAATAAAAACTTGTAAAGAAAAGATTGAAAATTTTTAACAAAAAAAAAACAAAACATCTTTGCTTTCAATGTTACATAGTGAAAATTACTAAATACCAATGGTTTCTGACTTTAATCAGCACTTACAAATTGATTGTCAAACAAGAATATGTCCAAAAGACCAAATGCCATATCTTGCAACATGACGGCAGACAAATGGACCCAAAGTCCCAAACACTATATGCACCCCTACTTTTGAAGATGAGGCATAAAGTAATAACAAATATACATATTGGGTGTAACTTCATTTATTAGAGCAAAATAATTTATATAGAAAATTGTTAACATTACCATCCTAAAACTTAATGTAAATCCTTAATTGTATGCATGATTTAAATTTTTTTTATGTATTTGTCAATAACTTGTTTTAACATCAAAGAATTTTGGATCACTTCAATATATAATTTTGTGATTTTACTTTAGGAGGGTACAGATGTTACAAATGGTGGCCAGTATCAGGTCTATAGCAAATTTGTTGAAAACAACTGGTATGTGGGAGAACTAAAGATAACCAACGTACAAAAGGAGAACTATGGAATGTATACCTGTCTAGTGGCCAATTTAAACAACACAATAACTGATACCTTCAACATCCAAGTTGACGGGACCAGTATACCAGATCCTCCGTATGATCTAAAAATAGTCAACCGTACACATGACAGTATCACTATTTCGTGGATGCCAGGTTTTGATGGAGGTTTACGACAGGAATTCACAGTCATTGTAACCAAGACCAGTACCAACACAAAGACGACTTTTGAAATTCCTTTTAGTCAAGGGACTGTTTATTCTATCAAAGGTAAGGACAAATTATAGCCATATTGAAATTTATCAAATGCTGTGATTAGCATCTATGGTGTATTCTAGAGGGCTCAACTTCAAGTTTGCAGATTTTTCAATTTAATGCACAGACATTACATTGAAAAATATATTTATAATGACTACATTTGCCAAAACAAAAAAATATAATTTATGTTTTTATTTTTTCTTCTTTCAAATCCCTCAATCAATTAATTGAATACATTCTTTTATTATTTTTGTTGCATTATTTTGTCATGAACTTCATAACTAGCAAATAAATTTATATTCAAGGTCTTGATAGAGCCACTGAGTATGAGGTCAAGGTTACAACAGAGAATGAACACGGATCTGCCTCATCAGCTCCTGTTGGGATCAGGGTTAAAACACTATGTAAGTATTATCATAGCTCTTGAGTTTATGTCATTGAAATTTACTACTTCAAAAAGTACATTAGAATCAAGTACAGAGAATATGTAATGAACATACCTGACCCAAATTTCCTTATCAAACAAAAAACATTAATGTGGAATAAAATCTATAAAAATCACATATTCACACAAATTTGGCCAGATTTCACAGAGTGAAAACTTTAGGTTAAAAAATGGTAAGTGGCAAATAGGGATGAAATTTTCATAACAGTTTTTTCAGCAACTACTTATCATAGCCACTTGATATTTTGTATACAGCATCATAACGTTGGGTTTGATTTCAGGTCTGTTGCCCACCTACTTCCTGTTTAACTAAATCTGGCCATTTTTTACTTTGACACATTTTTTTTCCATTTCTCTTTCCAGTATCTGAGGTAGGGGGAGATAATCAGTTAGCCCAGACGGACGATGACGACATGCCAGTAATTATCATACTGGTTGTCTGTATTGTGGGAATTTTTCTGCTTGCTCTCAATGTTGGACTGATACTCTTCTTTGTTAGAAAGAGAAAGAAGAGGTTAGAAGGTAAGGATGAAATTTCTTTCTTCTTTTTTTCCCCACAAAATTTAAAGATCTATTCTCATAACTCAGTTCAATTGATTTTGTTGTTGGACCATGTACAAATGTAATGACTTTATAGTATTTATGTTAAAAATACGACTATACTTCCTTCAATAAAATTTTGTGATGTTTATTTCATGTGGATATAAGATATTGCTTAATTTGTGAATAACATATGAAAAGTTAATTGAATTACTCTCTTTGAAGTATTATTTTCATAGCCCATACTATATATTCTAATCGAGAGAATTCACACAACTTTTAGTATTTCATACTTTATCTTCTTATTTTTATAGGTAACAGTGACACAACCAGTCATACAAATACTATAGAATTATACGGACCTAACAAGGAGGCACAACTGTATCCAATGACTCCGTCTGACGATAGCCGTAGTTACGGGACTTACGAGAAAAATATGGACGGATTTTCTGACGACTATAGTAACTATGAAGTAAGTATAGGTCTTATTGCCTATAGTGAGTTGCATTGTTCATTTCCATCCCCAGTTGATAGATTCCTCCTTGTTCAAGTTTGCATGAAAACTCATCCAGTTTTTCCTTGAAAATACAAAAAAAAGTAGGCATTTGTAAAATTTTGCCTGTTCAATGTAAAGGTTATCATCCTTAAATATGATTCAAGGGTATTTTTGTTTAAGGGCAAAAGGTATTTATAAATTTTGTTGAGTTAAGATTGTAAGGCCATGCTATTTTAAAGATGTTAAGCATGTCAATGTATGTGTTGTTTTAGATAACATTAATTTTAAGATATATAATTGTCTAGAGAAGACATAAGGTAGTATATATAAGCTGTGTTCTGTATTTATTTTTAGTTTCATTTCTTTGTGATTTATTTTCAAGTTGTCTTAAATCTATAGGGGGTTAAACAATTTTTATAAAGTGTCCTTTTATCCAACTTACAGATTCTTTTCAATCAATCTTGTGTTAAAAATTAAAGTAAAAAAGTATACTGCTTAAAAAAAAAAACACACACACACTTTAATTGTAAAGACAAGAACTTTTTAAAACTTAATTGGTTTGGAATGAACTTTTAAATGTTTGAAACATTGTTTTGGAGATAATTTTTTTCATCATACAATCTTAAGTCCAGATTTCCTATGGTCATGTTTTCTCAACTTTTGAAAAGACTTTGTAAAATTAAAAAGAATATACATGTACTGAAAATAAAACACCCTTGTGGAATGAACTATCCCATTGGCTTATCCTGGCCATAAATCTTGTATATTTTGAATGTTCATCTTATTAATATTTATATGAAGTATTAACATTGTTCAATTTGTTTTTAGCAGTGTTGTTTGAATTTTATATTTGTGCTATTTTTAAAAGGATCACATATATAAATTATTATTCAGCTTTAGCTTCTTAAGAGCTTTTTATAATAAACATGTTACTTCTATTTCCAACTCTTTCAATTGCTAGAAGTTTCTCTTTTGGTTGAGGGATTTAAAATAAACTTTGAAAATCAAAATGAGGCTACACATCAAACAACACTGTGACCTTTGTTTTGACCTTGCATGATGTTCCGCATGAATTGCATGACCTTTGACATTTTTGTTTCCATAGCATAATGATCAGAAAAGTACAAGTACAAACAGTTCCCATACATGTAACTGTTACCAGATAAAGGTCGGCGTAAGGTCAAGTGTGCGAGGAATCAAAGGAAATTGTTGTCTGCCACCCGATTCCTCAGGGGTACGTTATCCATGTAGGGTGCCACTCTCCCACCAGAATCTTGTCATGTGGGACCCTTGTTTGATGGTTTGTTTCTCTGGCCATTGCAGACATATGTTGAATTATTTATTTGATCTATTCAGAGTTTTATAGATTGGAGATGTTCTGCTTGGCCATTAAGAATTAGTTACAATGTATTTAGAAAAATGGAACCCACCAAAACAAAACAAATATATACAGAAAAGATCACTTAACCAAATATTGTGGTTAAACAGCTGAAATATAATTTATTGCAAGGTTGCAAGCCCAGACTTTCTTATAAGTGATTGTAAATATGCACTATTGACATTTGGGTAATTTGGCAAAAGCATGTAGCTAAGCACAGGAGAAATGGGCACTTAGAAATGTCTATGTTTCTTATAACATGTTTTAATGTTTTATGATAAAAGATGGGTTAGAAATGAGTTTTAAAAAGGAATCACATCAAATCAATGCTTTAAGATAAATAATGCACAAGTAAAGGGGTATCAAAATTGTTGAATATAATTTGTTAAAGCTTTCTTTCAGTGAACTGTAGGGAGTTGGCACCCTACATCAGTTTTATTTCTTTCTATGTAGTTGAGCAATGCTTTGTAGAGTAGACTGCACTGTTTAGATTAATTATTAGTTTATATCTTTTCTTAATCATTTCACTTTCAAAAATAAAATAAAATGAAATTATTAAATTAGAATATGATATCAGTTGTTTAATTCATTTCTTTTTTCTTCAAATTACACGTACACAATAAATACTTGTAATTTGAATTTAGAGGTATAGTTCAGCAGGTTTTCCTTTAAAATTTAGGATTAATAACTATTTATCTTTCTTTGATCATTACCATCTTAGTAGATGTTGCTTTGAGTTCACTTTGATGATTTGCTAGTAGAATTTCCATTATTTTTCCTCTTGTGCTTAACATATAACCATTTGTATTACAATACATATGGTACTTTACATCATGATCTTTCTTCTCAATTTGTACTTGTTTGTTTTTAGGACGAGGATGTAAAGAGGGTGTTCCTTCCTCCGCCAGCTTATCAAAATGGCATACAACGTTCGTACACTCCCAGTAATAAGACAGACTCACCAGTAATGAACCACAAAACGTTCATATCAGATTCCAGGACTTATCTAGGTGATGCGGATAAAGATCAGTGGAGATATGAAGGTTTGTCTTTATATAGCTAAGGCTGTCCAACAATAGTTAATACCAGTAGCATGTATAGTTTTTGTGGCCTAAACATCTCTCTATAATAACAAAGTGCAAGGCAAAGAAAATGGAAATGTGTCAAATAGATCAGAAAATTGTGAGTAAAATAAAAATACCAAAATAGAAAATGCTAAATACAAAGGTAGACAAAGCATTGTGACCCTTGAAATTCACCAAAATTTGGAGAGAGAAAAAAACGGTGTACATAACTTACCTCACAAATAACAGTATAAGTATGGAGTAAACTGAACTTTTTGACACTGCCATTCTTGTCGGATGCTTATTTAAACACTTTTGCTTTGTTATTTACAATACTTACAAATGTTTTTTTGTTGCATTTTAGATCCGTATAGAAATAGAGGTAAAGGAACATTTGATGATTACTCGGAGAATGGTTATGATGATACTTGTACCAGACCTAAGGTATGTTTTAAGTGCAGTTCTCTGTAAGAATCAGGCAATATTGAAAAATTTTGAATCATGATTTTAAAAACACACGGTTTTGACAATGAAAGGGCATTTATAATAGCCTTCTAATGAAGAAACAGTTATTAGTTGTTGTCTTGAGTGTCAGAGGATGGAGAAAAAATTATGTTAGAATAATAGAGATTTTAGCTGACTTTACAGAGTTATCTCCCTTTAATTTAAATTTTACATGCATTTCAACCAAAATATATCTCAAATTACTGACACTTTTGAGTCGTGCCAATGCATTTTTGGTGTCTTTTAAAGCATTTTGAACAGTATTGTGAAGTCAAACTTGTGTGATTTTTAAATCATGATTCACCCATTGCCTGATTCTTACAGAGAATAGCACTTAAATGATGTCTATGAAGTAATAATTTATCAAGTAATCAAACCTAAAACCTTAATTTTTTTAGGCCATTGCTTGTTTTATAGCATTTACCTACTTATAAACAAATTAAGAATTATAATTCGAAATTTATTTTAAGTTTCTTTATAGTTGAATATAACTTTCTTTGATAACCTTGAGATAAGTTTGCATCATTTGTATTGCTGTATATAATTTACCTTAATCTGACATTTTTTAGCTTTTTTCTATGACAGATTTTAATTGAATTATTAATTAATTCATTAAGGTGTCATGTACATTTATTTCACATTCCGTAAATAACCTTAGAAAAAGAATGTTGAATTTCTTGCTCTTATTTCAGAGTATTACCGATTTCTCTGATAGATCAAGTAGAGCTACATCCAGTTCACGGTTGGGTGGGAAGACTCCGCCCCCTCAACCACCACTGAGGTCATCCAGTAAAGGTGCTACCAATCATTACTGTCAATCACCTGTTCCTCCGTTACCTGCTAGAAATTACGATCTGGATGAGATGCCTCCCCCTATCGAAGACCAACGATATGTGCCTCCACCAGGTTAGTTTTAGTGGTAGGCAAACAACAAGGAAGGAATTGCCACATCTCAAAAGTAAATGGGCATATAGTTTTCGGGTTTGTTCGTTCGTCCAAAAACAGGAATATCAACATGAAACTGTTTATACATTATGTATACATCAGGATATGAGCATACAAAAATCATCATAAAATTATGCATGTACTATTAGCCCAAAATTCATAGTTCTGCGATTGGGATATAAAAAAAAACGACATGGGGCATTATGGCTTTTGACATTCTTGTTTTTTGATGTGTCTATGATCAGCATTTTGGAGATAAATTGTGAATCATATTAAGCAGACACATTATTAGATTGCTATTCTTACTTCTTGTTTTAATTATGTTTAATAACCTTTATGATTATGATAAAATATCAAAAATTTTCAAATGAGAATAACAGAATAAAAAGAATTTTAGGCCGGATTTTATGGAGTAAAAATTCCGGGTTATAAAAGGATGAATGTTGGGCGGGCATGCTGGAAAGAAATTTTTGTAACAGTTTTCTCAGCAACTACAAATCACAGCCACTGGATATTTGGTATACAGCATTAGGGTGGGGTCCTATCAGGTGTGATTCGATTCCAGGTCTGCCACTCACTTACTTCCTGTTTATCGAAATCTTGCCATTGTTGGCTTTGAAAGATTTTTTTTTTAAATGATAAACTTCATGTACATCTTTGTTTATTGTAGGGGAGAGTTATTCCAAAAACATTATACACAATCCATCATACAACGGACCAATATCTAGAGCCCCATCACGGACTTATCCCGAGGATGATATGAGGGGCCATCTAGTGTAGCGTCTTACTGTCTGTGATCATGTCTCTTGCCAAGCAGCCTTTCATATATTACTATAACATTGTGATTATTTTTCTACTTAATTCACCGAGGATGTGGAGGGGACAAACCCTAGTGCTATAGTGATATGTACATATAACAGACCATTCCATTGGAAGTGACTTTGTAAAAAAGGATTCCAGGGTTTGAGGAGATTTCGAAAGAACATCATTTTATCATGGTTGTTTAAAAATTATCAGTTGCAGTTTTGTATGTGAAAACAAAATGTTTAAATACAAAAACTGAAGTTATGTGTTCATACATGTTTTCGAAAACATATTTCGTATTTTTGACTAGTACATTACAAGCATCATGCAACAGTCATTGTACATGTATGTTAATGTTTTCAAAGTTTAATATACTGCCAGAAGATTTCATTGTAGTATTTTTTGTCCCCCGCCGCAACGCGTCGGAGGGACTTAGTAATGGTCTCCGTCCGTCCGTCACGTTTTTTGTGGGTGCAACTCCTCGGAAACTACTGAAAGGATGTTGCTGAAACTTTACACACTGATAGGGTACAATTAGTAGATGATCATCCCATGTTTGAAATTTTCAAAATGGCCGCCGTTTCCATGGAAACGGAAGAAAGGTCAAAATATAGGACATTCAATATCTCGGTTACCTAGGTGCACAGGGTTCTGAAATTTTGTAGGCTGATAGAGCAAAAGGTACTCCATAATAAGACGGAAAAAAATTTTGAAGCGATATTTACGGTTTTCGAGTTATTTACGAATTTGTGATTTTTCAGTCTGAAAAATGGGACTTTGTCAAACGTTTTTGTGGGTGCAACTCCTCGGACACTACTGAACCAATGTTGCTTAAACTTTACACACTGATAGGGTACGATTAGTAGATGATCATCCTGTATTTGAAATTTTCAAAATGGCTGCCGTTTCCATGGAAACAGGGAAGAAACGTCAAAATATAGGACATCCAATATCTCGGTTACCTAGGTGCACAGGGTTCTGAAATTTTGTAGGCTGATAGAGCAAAAGGTACTCTATAATAATACGAAAAAAAAATTGAAACAATATTTACAGTTTTCGATTTATTTACGAATTGGTGATTTTCCGGTCCAAAAAATGGGACTTTGTCATATCAAACATTTTTGTGGGTGCAACTCCTCGGATACTACTGAACAGATGTTGCTGAAACTTTACACACTGATAGGGTACTGTTAATAGGTGATCATCCCATATTTTGACAACCTATTTCTATCGTTTCTCAGAGAATGTATTGCTTGAATTGACATACCACACAACTTTTATGCGGCGGCGGGGGACACATGGCTACGCCTAGCAATCTTGTGTAAATCAGTATCTGAAGGCAGAAATATCTTGTGTCTCGTGATAGTTATGGTTGAGATCAGTGCAGAAAAAGAAATGAAACTTTCAAAATAGGAAGAAATGTCTGTTTTTGAAATAGAAAAGCAGACTTGTGGTTTGTTAAATGATGAAAGGCAATATTTGATTTGCAAAATCCATGTGTAGCATTTTATAAGATTGTATAAACTGTTGCATTTCATAAAATGGTACTTAAAACAAAAAAGGTGCTATGCATTTCATGTTTTAGATTATTTTGAGTTATTAATGATTAAGAAGAGTTAATTATATAGTTTTTTTATTCTTTATTGATATTTTGCATAGTTTATGTGTTGTGTTCTTATACTATTTGTTATTGTAAATTCCTCATGTTTATGTACACTTGTTCTCAGCCAGGCTCTCTGCTACAATTGATACTTTATAGCTGGTGATTTTCGAAGTTTCTAATTTTCACCATTCTCTAATATGTCTTGAAAAGTAGGAAAATAAAAATTTGCTAAAATTTATCTGCATGATTTTAGAAAATAAATGACCATTTTAGTAGCTACCCAATTGCAGAATTTGGCACCCTTGAAATGAATCATCTGATATATAGACTTTTAAACCTTGCGATCAAAACTATGTCTCACTTGCTGTGACAGGGTATATTCTTATTGTGTTGATGTACATAAAAGTTTAAATTAGTACAAATGTACTTAGAGCGTTAGATTCCAGCTTTGATTTTTTGTTACCAATACCAGTAACAATATTGTCTCAAGTTTGAAACAGGAAAATTTTATTATGACTGCCGTATGCTTACTATTGACATTACATTTGCATTGAAAGTGATTTTTTTTCATAGATTTTTATTTGAATTTATTTGTATTTTTATCATTTATTTTTAAGCAGCTAGAATTATCATTTTTCATTTTAAACCACCTTTTTTTATCATTTTTGTGCAATTTTATAATCTATTCTCTTTGTGTTGATATTTGAGAAAAATATTAAAGGTAAAAATCGAAGGTAGAAATTGATAAGCTGTAAATTCATGTATTTCATTTGGTTATAAAAGAAGAAAATACCTTGTTAGTACTTTTTACTAAGTTAAATAGTCAGGTAGAAAAAGAAAATATGACCAAAAAAGAAATTTTATTAACATTTTTGTGGATGAAAAATTTAAACTATTATTTCTTATTCTCTAAGATAAGCAAGGTATGGTTTACCAGTTATACTGATTATTTTGTTAATATGTTCAAGTGTTACAGAGTATATTCAGATGAATGCTTCTACTTAATCATAATGCAACATAGTACAAGTATTAGTATGAGGAGAGAATGAAAATTATTGAATGTGTTCACAAAAATGGAAGGAAGAAAATTTGTGCATTTGTACTGTACATACACATACATTTATTGGAAATTTTATTTGTAAGAAGTTTGAATTAGAATATTCACATGTAAAAGGTTTCTTTCTTTAAATATATGTACAAGGGTTAGTCATGTTTCTTTTCTTTTCATTCATTAAAATCTTTGTGCCAAAGAACAATGCATAATAATTTATCTTTATTTTGATAAAGAGAAAAGATGTTCAGTTTCATTTCAAAATTTCAAAGAGAAATGATTCAAGTTCCATTTTTTTTTTTATTCTTATATAATATTATTTGTTACTTTTATAAAATTACAGACAGATTCAAAGACCTTACACTTACATTGTGTGTGTGTGTATATTTGGGAGTGTGTGTTGAGACATCCCAGTGTGTGATTGCTTTGACCCTAGAGGTATGAATGAAGGGAGATAAATCTAGTCTGGAGATTAAAACTTATGTCTCAATGATTGAATAAATGTTTTTGAATTTCAACATTTGTTATTATCTTATTTATTTGGTTCCGTTCAGGGCCCAGGTGGTAAATCACTTAAAATTGCTTATAACTCTACAACTTTAACAGATAGAAAACTTCTTAGGCTCTTCATAATCACAAGCTCTACAAAAGTCTCCATTGGGTTGAAGTTGTCAAATGACCCCTTACAGGGGTTATGGCCCTTTTCAGGAAAAATAAGGTTTTTTCATGTTTTTTTTCCCTATAGAATGAAAACCATTGCAAATTAAACCTTCAGCTCATTAAGCTCTACAAAAGTCCCCATTGGGTCAAATTTGTCAGCTGATTCCTTATAGAAGATACCCTTGTGACCTTAAGGACCAGATGACCCTTTCATGCTCTAAAGACACTACCTGGCAAAACTTATTATATATCTTTATTACCAAAGTAAATAACTATAGGTTTACAATTCAAAATTACAATTTTAACAAAGTCTTTACAAAATATAGTAATGAAAGTCAGAAGGCAGTGATACAATATTAATACATTTTAGAATTACAACAGTTCTTCCCTTAATTTAAATGCTCTGCATATGAATTTTCCCAAATTACACAGCTCTTTAACATTATTAACGCTCATTAGTTGAATAAACTTATACATCGATGGTTTTCTCCAATAGTAGGGTTTAATCAAATTAACTCTAAGACCATGATAAACTTTACATTTCAAAATAAAGTGCATTTCATCTTCAATTTCTAAATTACATAAAGAACAAAGTCTTAAATGTCTTGGAATGCCCAAAAATCTTCCAGACTCAATAAAAAGATTATGACTACATAAACGAATCTTCGTAATACATGTTTTATAAATATTTGGAATACCTTTTACTAAATAAAAACTTATAGGGGTTATGACCCAGACCAGACGGGAGAGGAAAATAGGACCACAGCAGAGCCTTGCTTGTTGTAAGAGGCTACTAAGGGTCTTGGGCTTCTAACAGCTAGATAGTGCTCAACCCACATAGCGACCAAGTGTGAACCCTACATTTAGGTGGATGGATAGGATGGCCCTCGTCCACAGGGGTTTTCAGGTCTATATTATGGAAAGCCTAACAACTTACCTTAGTAAGACAAATTGTGTTAAGAGTGCCATGCTTCATGCACATAAAAGAACCCTTTGTGGTCTGCCAAATAGTACACCACATAGGCTAAATTTTCCGCCTTTATCAATATCTCCCCTTTTCCTGTGGTCTTCAAAATGTACTGTTCCTTTGTTTACCACCTCCATATTTTTCATCAACATTTCCTGTTCATTGTGTCGTTGTCTTCCTGTTTGTCCCCTTTATTTAACCGAAAAAGTGCTGCAAAGAAACATGTTGACCATGATTAACCAATAAAAGATTTTGCAGACCAATAGAGTGGTACTTATAATGACGCCCTGTATACCATAGGTATCCCCAACATTGGCCTCTATCAAAACAGCCATTCACGACGTTGGTTCACCTATTTCGAGTCATCTTTTAAAATAGTAACAAAATGATGAAATGTAATATAAAAATATGACACAGCATTCAAGAAAACAACTATAAGTAGACAAGCGTGGGCACTTAAAGTATGTCTCACCTAAAGTATGTTGGCACCACTGTACACTTCATTTGATGTCTATCTAGACCTTTAGTTCTCGAGATAAGGATATTAATGCCAGGTGACAGAATGCAATTTAACCACCAAGAAAAATCTGTGGACAACCTATAGTGGTCCTAGATATCATAGTTAAAGAATAGCTAAACACAAAATCAACCAATATTTACAGTCCTGAAACTGTAAACATGAGGTCCAGGTCACAAGTCATGGTTACTGATACATAGAACATTACATAATATATTCACATACTAAATATCAGATGCCCAGAAGTAAATCACTTTCCTCTGAAGACGTACAAAAAAATTTACTCCTAAAAAAGACCTACAGGAGGTTTACAGAGACATGGTGTTAAAGTCTAATGACAGTTGTGTAGACCATAACCTAAAGTGTCATTATACCAGATATCAGATGTGTAAGTACTATACTTTTCAAGAAATTAACAAAAAAGTTAACATGACCAGAAAGTAACACAAAAATTGATGATTATAGATTAGTTCTGACGGATTGTTCACATCTGTCAACAAAGTTTGATAACATACTGTAAACATGGAAATTTGCGCGTGGGGTTTTTTTTGCTCAATTTGCGATCACGAAATATCCGCAAAAATATCCCCCTAGCAAATAGATTATTCTTTGATAAAAGAGAATAATTATATCAAATGAAACACAAATTTATCCCCCATGCAAAAATAACACCCCGCAAAAGTTTCCACCTAAACAGTAGGGTGACGATTTTAATGGTAACACCATTTAGAGTATCCCGTGCAATTTGCCAACCTTTGTCAGTTACCAGACAAAACCTAACAAAAAAAGGCAGAAATTATGTCTCCCAAATATTACAGGGGAGACCAATTGTTTTGTGATGTCTGTGTGTCACAAAGTATATCAAGGGAACTCCTCTGAAACTAATGGGTATGGAATTTTATAAAACTTGTTTATAGTGTACACCATATGTAGTTGTGCATGTTATCAGGAAATTATGATTCTCAAACTTTTGTGGGAGTTATGGCCCTTTGAATTTATAAATTTTCAGAAAATCTTCATTAATAGCTTCAGCTCAACTCCTCCATCAAATTTTATGAATTTTGGAATGTAGCTTGTGGTATTTCATGTTTTGTGTAGATAATCCTCAAAGTTTTGTTGAGTTGACCTTTGAACTTTTGTGGAAACTGGAGAAGACACCTTTTTTTGCAGGCAAAGCAAACTTTACTTTTAATTGATTTTAATCGGATAACATTAACAACAGGCAGACACTACTTATGGTCTCCTAGCCAGCATACAAGTTTACTTTTTAGCTCACCTGGACCAAAGGTCCATATGAGCTAATGCCATCATTTGGCGTCCATCTTTATCTTTCGTCTGAAAACATTTTTTTGTAGTGAAACGCATGACTAGATATTAATCAAACAATTTGTAATCTTGCTTGTTGTGTGACAGTGTAAAGTGGGCTCAAGTGTAATCAGTGCCTCCATTTCTTAACAATTTCAGTTCTAAACTGATGAAACTTTGTATGCTTTTGTCTTAGAACTGTGTAGAGTGACTTCAAATTACTTTTAATCTCTTCAAAAGTATCAAATAGACAGAGGTCATCAGAAAACTCTTTTCAGTGGCTATGCCCTTTAAAAGTGACCTTGAAAAATGAAAACCTTGCTTGAATAAAATAAACCTGTAGTTTGCTTTAATGTTCAGCTCAAGAAGCTCTTCAATAGTCTTCACTGAACAGAGTGTGTGAGATGTCCCCTTGTAGGAGTTAAGCTTCTTTATAACTTAAACTCATTTTTTTGGCTCAGAGCTCAAAGAAAAAATTCTTTTATAGATAGATAGCATCTTACCTCACAAGCTTCAATGTTGGTAAGTTTCATGTAATCTATCAAGACTTTATTAAAGGCATATTGTCTACGAAAAATTATTTTTTTGTAAAACCAAAAAATTGTCGTCAGACTATTCGTTTTGTTTATTTAGAAAGATACAAACGTTCAAAATACCACTAGGGTACCTTATTACTTCAAAAATTGAAAAATATATAATATTTGTAAAGCTTTACAAAAATTCATATTCATGAGATGTAGATGAGCTGTAAGCATGCGCACTATACTTTCTTTGATTGAAAACTTCAATAGTTCTTGCTCGTGGTGCATAATCTGTTTCTCGAAGTTTTAGCTCGGAAGAAAATTAAAACGGCATCCGAATATTAGAGCTACTTAATGAAAAACTGACAATTATTGCCTGTATTAAGTTTTGAATGTTATTTGAAAGGTAAACATGAAAAAATATTAGTATTTTTTCAACATATTAATGTATTCGGGGGACAAAACCCGAGATTCCGATTAGGGTCTGCGTTAAAACTACTCAGTCTAAATCTGTGTCAATGTGACGTGATGCAGGTAAATAAAATATCAATCAATATTGTCGAGATATTTTGATCAAAATAAACTACTTTTGAGGCAAAATTTGTAGCAAATTTGTTTTTCAATATTCATTTTATTGCATTTCGGTCTAATTGACACCAAAAAATTGGGGGGGAAAAAAAAATAGTTTGCCGTAGACAATATGCCTTTAAGTTATGTGTAGGAAACTATTTTCAGGTGAAATGAATCCTATATTACTCTGCTTTCTCTAAATGCAAGGTGCAAAATCACTCATGCTTGAAACACAGTTTTATAAGCTTCTTAATCCTAAATGGCCAAATCTTAGAAGCCTTCAGTATTTCCTTAGCTTCTGGTTGTGTTTGAAACCAGTATACTTAGTGGTGGATATGAATTATCCTGCAACTCTTTTGTCCAATACCATTCATGTCCAATGTCTTTTAAACCTTAAAGATGTGCAACTTGATAATTACAGAAAACTTTACTGTATACCAAATCAATGATAATATTCACTATTGTTGGCAACAAATTTCCATGGTTTGACTTATTTACAGAAACTACAACTCCACCTGTATGTAATTAGGCTTGTAAGTTACATGTTCAAGGTTGGTGGTTGACTCAACAATTAATTGACTGCTCTACATAGCTCAGGTGTGTCAAAAAGGCACTAAACCCCAACTATCACACACAAATGAAAAATACAAAATTTGGTGCACCACTAACAAAAACCAAAATATAAAACTTTTACCATTACATAAAAGCCTTTATAAAGTGAAGTCTTGGAAAAAAAAACTTAGACACAAAATGAGTCAGTACAATGTAGAGATTGTAGTCCATAAGTGATGAAAACCCTTCAGGATTAGCAATGACAAAATGGCACAGACTGTCAAATCATTTAGTACAGGAGTTAAAAATACCAATGATGAGGCTGAGAATGTTACACTTTTCTCAGCAATGAACCAATCTGAAGGCATCATAATAGATTTTAATTTCATTTATATATAATATTTAATAAAACAACATTAATGATGACATATGGACAAAATGAAACATTACAATAAAACAAATTTGACAATAAACATTCTCAACTACTAGGAAATTGTAAAAATTCACTAATGTCCATCTCAATGTCTGAGTCATCATCATTATTTGTGTTCGTAGCACTCAAGTCGGCTGTGTTCTGTACTCCTTGTCCCATGACCGACCCGTCACCAACTGTTATCGGCTGGCTGAACAGGGCACCAGTCTGAAACGGTAAAGAGGTGGAGGCTACAATGCCTGATGTCTGAAATGGTATTGAGGTCGAAGCCACTATTGTTGGGGTTTGAAAAGTCACTGATGTTGGTTGAACAATTTGTGGTATTTGTTGAGTTTGGATAACTTGGGCTTGTGGGATGTGTTGAATTAATGTCGGGACTTGCTGGATGATAGTTGGTGCAGAATGAACAATAGATGTGGCCTGCTGAACTGATGAAGCTGTCTGATGGTGCATCTGTGCATGTTGTATGCTGGTAGGTAGAAGCTTTGCCTGTCCCACAGTGCTCTGCAGTTGTGCTTGTTGGATTCCCAAAGTGCTTTGTGCTTGTTGTATCCCAGCAGTGCTAAGCAGGAGTTGTGGCCCCTGCTGAACTCTATGGGTACCAGGTGTAGATGACAGAACAACAGGTGCAGATGATGAGATGTTAGAGGGTTGATAGGTCGAAACATGTTGTGAGATGATGGTAGGTATGTTAGAGGAGTAGGAAGAGGAAGTGCTCTGGTATCCTGTACTGGTACCTTGTACTATCTGAGGTGTCTGGCTGACTGTAATATTTGTTGACGTTTGATTTGTTGATATCAGATCTGGCTGTTTGTCAATCGGTTGACTTGCTGGTTGATTTGGGGTGGGGCTAGGTGCTGATGTTTGGGGGAGTAAAGCCTCTGATGGGTCATAGGTCACACCCATGGCTTTGCGTAGACCAGGTACAGAAGCAACACCTCCAGGGTTAACCTGAAATTAAAAGATGTACATTTTTTTCAGGAACATAATAAAAACAGTTTTCCTCTGAAAATTTCATAACATGGACTTTCACACCTGTGTTTGGAACTTCTTACTCTTCCGGAGCACCTGAGCTCACTCTAGTTATGACATGAGTTTGTATTGTTGATTGCTATTCAGTTGTTTTTGTATTTTTTTGTTTTGTGTTGTCTGTTTCATGGTGCTGTGTTGTTAGTGTTTTCTGGTTTTGTCTTTGCCCTTTTGGACTTCTGACATTCGAATGCCCCATTGGTACCTGTCTATTATGTTAGATATATTAAAGAATCTAAGCATCAATCATCCTTCTATGTTAAAGGCTTATTTATCTTTGCTTTATTTCGATTGTTTCATGTGCACTTATTCTACATTGCATAATTATCTATTCTATTGGAAAAATTTGTTTACAATATAAGAATTAGAGGAAAATTGAAAAGTAGACTGGACCTTCCCCTATCAATAAATTACTGGATTTCACAGTTGGAATGCAGCAATATTTTAGTAAGATTTATCAGTAAAATGAAAAGATGTACAGACGTATAACTCATGTTACAATCAAATCTATTAGACAACAGAGAAATCTCAAGATCTTAATTTAAGACTTTACCTCTTGAGCTAACTCTTTTAATTCTTTTGTCACTTTTTGAGCTGAAAAAAAAACCAACACAATATAAATATAACCTTTTAAATGTTGCAGGTAAAATGTGCAATCAAAACTAAAAAGGCATTTTATTAGAAGTATATTAACACAAACATCTCCATTTCTTTCCATGCAACTAGAAAATTGCAAATTAAGAATTTTTGCATAAAAAAAGTGTTATAGTTTTTTTGTATGTGTCAACTGTGATAGAAAATGAAAAAGATTAATTATTTATTTTGAAGAAATCAACCTTGAATAACAGACACATATTTAGAAAGCATCTCTTTTTTCTTCACAAAGCTTCATCAAGATTTGTCTAGTTCTTTCTTAAAAATAAAGTTAACTTCATTTATGTCAATGAGGTGAAATAATAAAGAATAGATCAATGAAAGAATGTCTTGAAAATAGCAAGCAACACCACCTTATAAATTTTCATGATCAAGTAAATTTCTTCAGGGCATTTTCATAAATAAGGAAAAAAACACCATATTTTTTATTTTGAATTCTTAATTATCTCCCCTTCAAATATCCATATAAATCATAAACAATTGGTCCATTTTATTAACTTTTTTGGCAGGGGAGGAATAACTTAATATATTTAACTATTTACCTAACATAATTTCCTTCTCTGAAGGCCCTGGCACCTGTGAGATATGAGACGGCAGGTTTTTACTCAGTCTCTCACTCTGGGTCTGCTGGAGGTCGTTCAGAAGTGTGGCTGTCTGGTCCAGTTTTTCTTGTACTGGGTCTCTCTCTTTCTTCAAGGTTTTCTCTATAAATATAAAATGTGATAATGTTGGTACATGTAATATTGAAAATATTAGGTCAAGGACATATACCATAGCAGAAGTACATAAATCATCAAATAAACAAGAGGCTCCCAGGAGCCTGAATCGCTCACCTGGTCTTGAGTCAACCCTTAACATATAAACACTTTTCTAGAGCTAAATGAGCTAAACATTTAAGCAAGCAACAGCTTTTCTCTATCTACTATAGTTTCATTCTGTAGGCCAAAAACATGAAAAAACGTCATTTTAGGGGCCGTTACCCCTATAAGAAGTCATCTGACAACTTCGATTCTATGGGGACTTTTGTAGAGCTTTATGAACTGAACATTTAAGCAAGCAACAACTTCTCTCTATCTGCTATAGTTTTCATTCCATAGGCCAAAAATATGAAAAAACGTTATTTTAGGGGCCGTAACCCCTACAAGGGGTCATCTGACAACTTTGACCCTATGGAGACTTTTGTATAGCCAAATGAACTAAACATGTAAGCAAGCAACAGCTTTTCTCTATCTGCTATAGTTTTTATTCTATAGGCCAAAAACATGAAAAAACGTCATTTTACGGGGCGTTACCCTTATTAGGAGTCATCTGACAACTTCGATCCTATGGATACTTTTGTAGAGCTTTAATGAGCTGAACATTTAAGCAAGCAACAGCTTCTCTCTATCTGCTATAGTTTTCATTCCATAGGCCAAAAATATGAAAAAACATTATTTTAGGGGCTGTAACCCCTATAAGGATTCATCTGACAACTTCGATCCTATGGAGACTTTTGTAGAGCTAAATGAGCTGAACATTTAAGCAAGCAACAACTTTTCTCTATCTGTAATAGTTTTTATTCTATAGGCCAAAAACATGAAAAAATGCTATTTTTCACCTTTAAGGGGCTGTAACTCCTATAAGGGGTCATCTGACAACTTCGACTCAATGGAGACTTTTGTAGAGCTTTTGATGCTAAAGAAGTAGCGTGGCATCAGATTTCATCTATCTCTTATACTTTTTGATTTACAAGCCAAAAACAGTAGTCTGACCCCCCTAGTCTATTTTTAGTAACGGTGGCCATGTTGTTTAGACGGCGGTCACCATTTGTGCAATCTTGGTAGAGGACATCCCATAGATGAAGTGTGCAAAGTTTCAAAGCAATCCCTTCAGTCGTTTCGGAGAAAAGTTAACGACGAAGACGGACGACGACGGACGACGACGATGGACGCCAAGTGATGGCAATAGCTCACATGGACCTTCGGTCCAGGTGAGCTAAAAATGACAATGGCATGATGGCAAAGAAGTCTTTGTTTGATGCTAAATGTTTATTTTCAATACTTATGATCAAAATATAGAGAAATGAGTATGACAACTTTATTTATTCTATCTGGCTTTAACTAAAAATCTGTATGAGGATCCTTGAGCTTACAATTTCATATACTCCTACAAAGTCTTCATTATTCCCGCATTTATAAATCATGAAAGCTGGTATTGAACTCTGCTAACCTTTTATCATTTAAAATGCTCCATTCGTATAGAAATGCTATTCTTGATATCAAAAGCAATCTTGTAAATACTAGCCCATGCTATCAAGGAAAGACATATCAACTCCAAGATCAATGAGGCTTCTAAGAAGATCAAAGTCTATATTCTAAAATACTAACCCATGCTATCTAGGAAAGACATATCAACTCCCAAATCACTGAGGCTCCTTAGGGAATCAAAGTCTATATTCTTATCTTCAGGAGTTTTCCTGTTGAGATCCCCTCCTCCATTTTCCAAGGTTTTACCTTCATCATCTTTTAATTTCTGTGAAAAAAGAAATATATATAGAAATAAAATAATGACAGATTTTTTTATAAAGTTAAGGTAGCACCATACAAAGGTTGTTTTAGTCCGACCATCACACTTTAAACTTGCATAACTTTCTTATTATTTTACCAATTTTAATAAATGAGACATCATTTGAAAGAGGAAATGTAACCCTTTATGATGATGCCTGCAAAAATTAACTATAATGTATAACAGATGGAATTACTGTTCAAAATTAAAAATTTCAACACAACTGACTCAAATGAAATTAGCTCTCCTGGCATTACAAATATCTCTTTAACATTGATTTAATCTAAATCAACACAGCATGACCTTCAAAACCGTGTCTCAGAATTTTCCTATCACATTCCATTCTCCAATAAAGCAATATTTTGTGTACAAGGCTTTATTGCATAAGGGGTCACTCTATTCAATGTGCCATAAAATATTTTCTGAAGCTTTAATCTAAAATCTGAGACACGGTTTTGTTGATAATAGACCTTGGAATAACATATCCAAAAACCAGCCACATTGGGGTACTCATGTGGGAGCTAAATTCAATCAAACTTTACTTTTCTCTTGAAAAATGAAAGTGGAAAAACCCCAAAAATATCAATTTCCTACTTTGAGCCCCATTTACTAGATCAAATGGCATGATTCTACCATGGGAGCACTGTAGGATTCTTAGATTATCATAAATCAACATTTATTTGACCTATAAACCTTAGTTTCATCCACACAAACATTAAATATAGCCCAAAATGCACAACCCCCTACACTTAATTCAGAATTTGCGGGAAATATTACATCAAATTGACCTTATCTCAGGTCAGTTGTTAACTGTAAAGGGCAAGACTCCTCCTTCACTGACCAGATGTTTCCACTTTTGATTGTCCATCTTATTCATTTAACTTATTTCACTTCAAATGACTGGTCAAAAGTCATAAAACTTTCCAGCTGTTATAGATAAGACCAACCTCCATGGTTTATTGACAGCTTAAATTACATGTGCATTTGTTTTGATTTTTTAATCATCACCATAGCTCATTAATTATTAGGTGTACTGAAAATATTTTTGCACCATTAGATAAAGGACATTTTATAGTATTGAAAAAGTTATAAATTAAAATTTTGATAAAATTTTAGCACTTTTGTATGGTGCTACCTTAACAAAATATAAAATTTAATATTTTAAAGTAAACCCCTAAAACAACACCCTGACAAAAATGGGAATGCAAGAATCCCTCAATCAATATCAAAGGATAAGAATATGAATTTTATCAAATATGATGAATTCTTTATTACACATTTTTACCTAAAAGGCTTTGAAACTTACTGGGAAATATCAAACAATGTTTCAACTGCAGTTACCATCAAAACTTTAAACTCTTTGTAAATTTTCTAAACATTGATCAATCTATAATTAAACACTTTAAAAACTTTAATTTTTGATAATTCTAAAAATGCTATCTAATAAAACACATCCTCATGATTTTCATACCTGTTCCAATAAAGCTTTAGTTTTAGCATGTTCTCCTTTCGTTAGAATGTCCAGCAGATTGTCCACCATACTGATAGCATAATCTCCACCATTCTCTACAAAACTCATCACACTGGAAATAAAATAAACTATATTACATTCAATTATAAAAAGATGTATAGAAATTTCCAACATTCTAACTGACGGTTTTCCCAGAAAAAAATATCCAAGGGGGACGGAACTCCCTTCAATTTTTATTTCCTTGCTTGTTTTCAAATGTTTAAGAGTTGTTAAAAAATATCAAAATTCTGGTTGTGGTACCTTAAATTGGGAGGTGAGTTCAGACCCCCTCCCCTGTAGATTTTTTCCTGGAAAAGCCCTGATAGCATATCTCCACTGTTCTCTACAAACTTCATAACACATAAAAAAAGCTAATGGTTGTTTTGGTGTTTGTTATATCTTAAGATAATGACAAAACCAATGTTTTAGGGGCTCAAAGTTACACCAACTCCTTTATAGCTATGAAAATGGACAAAAGTGCCTGGATTTTTCTGAGACATGTACTTAATAAAAATATATGTATCTAGTAGAATATCCAGTACAATATTTAACCATCATATCTATAACTACTTCTAGGTGATATGAACCATATGTCATCATGCACTGATACAAAAAACAAGGTGATTGCAATATAGCCCCTTCTCTTACGAGTGGGGGTATAAAAACAGTGGAGTAAAAGCTACTCTCCCTTTCTGAACATATTTTTATTTTTTGTCCTGATATAAGCCAGTGCTGCTGTTTGTTGTTTCATCGTTTTATTACATTCATTCTTCAAACCTTTAGGTACTGAGGATTCATTTATTTTCGTGGGTACCAACTTTCGCTGTTTGATGAAAAACGAAAAGTTTGTGGATTCTTAAATTCGTGGTTCTGAGGTGTGTATCATACAGATCAATGTTAATATCTCGCCTACCGTACCGACAAAATAACGCAAACTGTGACACTGTTGAATTATAACACCGTGAACTCAATTCGCAGCTCATTCAAACGAAAGACATTATTCGACATTTCTGGAAACGTTGGAAGAATGAATATTTAACATCGCTCCGAGAATTCCACAATACAACCGGACAGAACACACAACATATAAGAGTCGGTGAAATTGTGCAGATTGAAGACGAAACGCCTAGAAGTTATTGGAAACTCGCAAAAATCACCGAACTTGTAACCGGGAAAGATGGGATGGTCCGATCCGTAAAACTTTCAACGAAATCGGGAACAACAAACAGACCAATCACGAAGCTGTATCCACTGGAAATCGTCGATGTCACAGCCTAACAGATGAGCCAAAGAAAGAATCATAGAATGAACTCTATAACAAGTGAAATTTTAAGTTTTAAGTGTTTTTTTCATTTTTGCTACAAGAGACTTTAAAGTATACGATAACTGAGATTCAGATTTATGTATAATTATTTTCAGATTTCTTTTTATCATTTTATTTCACTCTCCGGTGGCCCCAGTGTCAAGAATATATCACAAAGGACAATCGTTACCGACGTTACGTCAACTGTTAACGTCTTTCCATTGTTAACGTCACTGTCATTGTTATGTTCAAGTCAGAATTCAATACAAGTTAGATCTCAATACAGGTCTTTATTTCCAAGCGAAGTACTAGCCACAACATTCCACAACAGTTAAATTGCCTTTTCGTAAGGTGTCAAATTTCTAGGGTCCCACGAAAACCATGAAAAATCTGTCAGTCAAAAATAGTCGTATTTCGTTAAACAGGAAGTATGTGAGCAACATACCTGAAATCGTATTACACATTATGGGACCCCACCCTGATGCTATATACCAAATATCAAGTGGCTGTGATTAGTAGTTGCTGATAAAACTGTTACGAAAATGTCTTCCACGCCTGCCCGCCACCCATCGCCCGCCCGACTTTCACCATTTAATAACCAGATTTTTCACTCCATGAAATCCGGCAAAAAATTGAAACCACACAAATAATAATGAAACCACAGTATATTGAATGTGGGTTGTTTTTGTGTTTTTATCCTTTAGTCTTATAAATATCATAGCCTTTGAGATTCTTTTCCTGCAAGGTCACCAGCAAAAATCAGGGAAACAACTTCCATAATACCCATTTGTGTATAATTTACATTTTAGCATTTTATGAACTGATGTTAGTTTTTGCTGCTGTTTTATGAAGGTTGTGCAATGTACACTTATTCTGTTTTTCATTATTTCCTATCTGAAATTTTTTGTTTTCTGAGATTTACATCCACCAACAATAGTCAGGATAAACTTCTATGTTATTCAGTGGTTGATATTTTACCTTTTAGCATATCCCACACCAGTCTCATCCCCATATGTTGATAACAACAAATCTGTCTCCTCCTTCGTCATGTTGGCAAATGTAGAGTCATACTGAGGAGCATAGGAACCAAAGGGGCCATAGTGGAGGTATTGTCCTGAAATTAGGGAAAAAACATGACTATGCTACAAAATAATTTTAAGGCTAAAATTATTTTTAAGTGCACAAGCAAAGGTCCAAGGTCTACTTAAAATGCACATGATTCAAATAAAGTCAGTCATATTTTGTATAAACAAGATACCTCTTTGCTAGGTAAGTATAAGTTTTTCTCATAAAGACTACACCTACAAACTCAAATAATGAATTAAAAGTATTTGTTTTTTTACCATCATATCGTAAGTATAAACATGATAAAACCAGTCAGCAAAGGCCATCCCACACTTGTCTATAAAATAAAATTATGTTCAAGGTTGTGCTATGATATAACAACAACAAAAACACTAAAATGCTGTTCCTAAATATACGTATTGCAATGTTATGTTATTTACTGTACCCCATTTACTTTTTCACAATACAAACACAGAAGTTGTAATTCCAATTTACCTGGAGTGACTCTGTTCCTTTTGTCTTCCTTATACCCTGCTAATGAGCTACCGCCTGAACCCAGTTTTCCTACTGATAAATCTCTCTTTCTTACCTGGTGTGACTCTGTTCCTCTTGTCTTCCTTATACCCTGCTAATGAGCTACCACCTGAACCCAGTTTTCCTACTGATAAATCTCTCTTTCTTACCTGGAGTGACTCTGTTCCTTTTGTCTTCCTTATACCCTGCTAATGAGCTACCACCTGAACCCAGTTTTCCTACTGATAAATCTCTCTTTCTTACCTGGAGTGACTCTGTTCCTTTTGTCCTCCTTATACCCTGCTAATGAGCTACCACCTGAACCCAGTTTTCCTATCAATGACCCTATACTGATAACTCTTTCTTTTTTACTCACTGGAAATATAAAAGTGAAACACTTTTTAAAGACATGAAAGAGATATGTTTTATAAACATAAAAATCTTCCTCCATACAATAAATAGATATAAGAACACAAATAGGGCTGTTGGAAAACAAACTATGCCTCTTTGCAGAATGACATCCATTGCCCCCCTAGCCACCACCCCCTAAAAAAAATTGGTCAAAGACAGAAATGGCCAGATTTTGTTTAACAGGAAGTATATGAGTCACAGACCTTAAATCGAATCCCACGTTATGGGAGTTCATGCTGATGCTGCATACCAAATATCAAGAGACTGTGATAAGTAGTTGCTGAGAAAACTGTTACGAAAATTTTCTATTATTGAACATTAAGGGGATACGTTATTTTGGTCGACCATCTTACTTTTCAAAACAAATTAGCATAATGAATGGTAATACCATGACACATCAAAAATTCACCATTTTATAACCCGGATTTTCACTAGTGAAATCTGGCCAAAAATCAAATTCACTATACACAGATATGTGCCAAAAGTATTTGGTCACTCTAAATCATTTCATTACTTTCTACATTAATTAACAATTTTTCCAAAAATGATTCTGAAACCATTTTTCTGCCAATTTTAATGTTGTTTTTTTTTTCACTGTTATATAGAAAAATATTTGAAGTTTAGTGGGATGGTTTTAAAACATTTTTAGTGATGTATGGATACATAATAGATAAGACTTTTGTGTTTACAATAAGTTTTTCCCTTATTTTACCTATTCCAGTATTATCAGGATTCATCAGCACCATAGACGTTGTTCCATCATCCTTCTTTCGTAAAAACCCAAACTGAAACAAAACAATATTAATATAAATTTTATAAAAATATAATTACAACCTCCTGTTAATATAACCTATAGTTTTATTTTGAACATATCAAAAGTGTCAGAAAAACATGACTGATTTAATGTCACAACCTGATAGTCTTTGAGAAAAGCTAAGTTGGACATGCAAAATCTTAAAGTTTTGTGTCTTTTTTTCAAACAAAGATATCCAAATTATGATACTTTTGACACAATTATACCCAACAATGTTTTAATCTAAGATGCATATGTTTTTGAATTATAATTGTAAATTGTATACAGTAATCAATACTTTTCCATAGCTCTAACCTGGCCAATGCCAGTTATTATTACTAAAGAATATTGATTTGTTTTATTCAATGTGTTTTTTGTATGGGTCTTGTCTAAATAGGAAATCATTGTACCAAATAATGATGCCCCTCACGGGACTTATATCAGATAAACGATCTTATTATAACACCTACCCTCGAGATAGGTTGTCACGATGCTAACAGATCATCAGCATCTATGGCAGTAGCCTGAACTTGGGACAAGATTCTGGGCACATTGCTATTATGTGTATTTGGATTTGCTTTAAATCTTTAAAAAATTTCAAACAGGGGGGCGCGCAATTATAAAAAAACTTTTGGGACCTCTTGTTTCTTACAGTTCCTAACCAATTTTTTTTATCAAACAGGGGGGCGCGCGCTACATCCGCCTTTGTATACCTGATCATAAAACCTACCCTAGAGTTGGGACGTTGTGATGCTAACATATCTGCAGCATCTTTTGCAGCAGCCTGAACTTGTGACATGATTTCTGTAGCACTCATGTTATCAGGTATGGCTTCAAATCTACCAATTCTAGAAAAAAAATTAATATGCTTTTATTCTGTATCTAGATTAAAGGATTGAAGTGTTTGTTGTTGCAAATATTTTTCAAATGCTATTCTATACATACAATTTCTTTTTTTTTTTTTAACTTATTCTATTTCATTTCAGGTAATATTTATATATATATATATTCCTCTTTTTTGTGTACAACTCTCATTGCTCCCAGCATGCAGTGTCCTCCTGATTTTGAAACAAGAGGCTCCCAGGAGCCTGAATCGCTCACCTGGTCCTCATGTGAACCCTATGAAGACTTTTGTATAGCTACATGAGCTGAATGTTTCAGCAAGAAAAAGCTTTTCTCTATCTGCAATAGTTCCATTTCATATAAGCAAAAAAAACACTTTTATACAACTTTTAAGGGGCTGTAACTCCTATAAGGGGTTATCTGACAAATTTGACCCTATGAAAACTTTTGTAGAGCTAAAAGAGCTGACCATTTAAGCAAGCAACAGCTTTTCTCTATCTGCAATAGTTTTCATTCTATAGACCAAAAGCACTATTTTTTGCCTTTAAAGGGCTGTAACCCATATAAGGGGTCATCTGACAACTTTGACCTTATGGAGACTTTTGTAGAGCTAAATGAGCTGAACATTTAAGCAAGCAACAGCTTTTCCCTATCTGCAATAGTTTATATTCTTTAGGCCAAAAACACTATTTTTTGCCTTTAAGGGGCTGTAACCCCTATAAGGTGTTATCTGACAACTTTGACCTTATGGAGACTTTTGTAGAGATAAATGAGCTGAACATTTAAGCAACCAACAGCTTTTCCCTATCTGCAATAGTTTATATTCTTTAGGCCAAAAACACTATTTTTTGCCTTAAAGGGGCTGTAACCCCTATAAGGGGTCATCTGACAACTTTGACCTTATGGAGACTTTTGTAGAGCTAAATGAGCTGAACATTTAAGCAAGCAACAGCTTTTCCCTATCTGCAATAGTTTATATTCTTTAGGCCAAAAACACTATTTTTTGCCTTTAAGGGGCTGTAACCCCTATAAGGGGTCATCTGACAACTTTGACCTTATGGAGACTTTTGTAGAGATAAATGAGCTGAACATTTGACAACTTCGACCCTATGAAAACTTTTTTAGAGCTCAATTAGCTGAACATTTAAGCAAGCAACAGCTTTTCTCTATCTGCAATAGTTTTCATTCTATAGGCCAAAAACACTATTTTTCCCCTTTAAGGGGCTGTAACCCCTACAAAGGGTCATCTGACAACTTTGACCTTATGGAAACTTTTGTAGAGATAAATGAGCTGAACATTTTAGCAAGCAACAGCTTTTCTCTATCTGCAATAGTTTTCATTTTATAGGCCAAAAATACTATTTTCGCCTTTAAGGGGCTGTAACTCCTATAAGGGGTCATCTGACAACTTTGACCCAATGGAGACTTTTGTAAAGCTTTTGATTCTGAAGTGCCTAAAATCCTTTGGATTTTTTCTATCTGTTATGGTTGCTGAGTTATAAGCCATTTTAAGTGATTTTTTCCTATGTTCTATTTTTAGCAACAGCGGCCATGTTTTTTATCGAATCATTTTAAAATGGAGATCGTTTGTTGCCAACATGTTATATATCATTCCTGCAAAGTTTCACTGAAATTGGTTCGGTGGTTTCAGAGAAGAAGATTTTTTAAATTGTTAACGGACGACGACAGACCACAACGGACGCATAGTGATAGCATAAGCTCACATGGCCTTTGGCCAGGTGAGCTAAAAAAAGGATATTTTACTTTCTGTTATGTTATTATTGTAGGTTGTTTTATTTAGTTTACCATGTAGTTTCTCTGTATTGACAATTAAAAGAAATCGACTTAATAAAAGAAGATCGTGTCATCTATCATGTGAGACAGTATTCATGTACTATTTTAAAAGATTGCTCATCATCATTACATTAAGTTTTACATCAGAAACACTAAAAATATTTCCAAAAGGTCTTCATTTATGAATATAAACTGTAAACCTACTCTTCTCTATCCTTGGCTCTCTGTTTTTGTTCTTTTTCATCCTCCTTGATGGCTTCCATCACTTCAGTATATTCCTCTGGTTCATCCATACCAAGTTCTTCATACCTCAGACTTGCCATGAATGGTAAAGTTCTCTTCATGACTAGCAATTTCTCCTAAAATTTATCAAGAATATACAACTTATTTTTTATATCAAATTCTTTTATCTGATAAATGGTAGTTTCTCTTTTAAAAGGAAAGTTATTTATAACTTTGATTCTTTGCTGCAAAAAATGGTAGTTTCTTGTCAAAAAAATACCCAAATAAGTATATAAAACTTTACCTAAAATGTTTCTGTCCATTAAATATTGATAAATCTTCAGTAATTCATAGAAGGCAGATTTAACCTGTGATGCTCCCAAAGTTTCAATGCATCTTTACATATTTTAAAAGCTGAAATAAATGTTAAAATGTGTGACAAAAAATAATTTGATGGTGTCTGGTCTGTTGTATACATACCTTACTGAGGGTCTTCATACCCAGATGTAACAATCTCTTAGCCTCCTTATAATAGATGGTCTCTGGTCTGTTGTATGTTGTAGCATTATTGCACATCACCACAAAGTCTTTCTGCAAATAAAGATATAATGAATAACAAAATTTGCAGTTGATTTATGAAGCTTATGTCACTTATTCCATATCTCAATATCTTCTATTTCAAATCAGTTTGTGATTCGACAATGATGGTGTCACACTATCCTGATTTTGTCCTCAATGGATACAAGGTTATGGATGTTTTATAAATCGGGAGTGGTCTTATCCAAATCCCGCTATTTGTGTTGCCTTCTTTTGCTATTGTGGTACCATTGGCGAAAATGAACTTTGGTAACAACTAAGTTATTCCTTCCCAATTTTTTAGCATGTTAATTAAAAAGCTTCACTGATTGCAGCATGATACGACCGATACATGTTGAACCCTGTAAGTTTAAGGCCCAATATGGATAGTCTTTTGCTCTGGACACATGCAGCCCATGGTGGACTGACAAAGTTTTTTGACACATGCAGCTGCTCTTTTGGTGGACTTTCCACCCACATTTCACAAGGAATTATTTTTTTTTTCCAAAAGCAGACTTAAATAAAGTAGTTAAAAAATATTACCCCTTTTGGCCCCTAATAAAGGGTATCTGCTACCTTTCATTTTTGCCCCTTTTGGACCCTAAGGGCAACTTGGGGGAGGGAAGGGGCCCCAAAATGAATCCTTAATTTTGTAAATTGACAAGAATTAATTTGCAAAAAAAAAAAATTGAAATCAGACAACAAATTAAGCTTTGTTTTTGGCCCCTAATTTCATAACGAAAAAAAAAGGGGATTTGCAATAATTAATCATCCATTTTGTATCCACTACTTATGACAACACTGAACTTGCAAAAACAAATTTCAAAATCAGACCAGAAATAAGAGTTGTGTTTTCTCCCCTTTTGCTCCTAATTTCTAAATGAAAAAAGGGAGGGACCCCCCTCCAAAACAACCCCGTATAAGGTTTAATGATAAGGCATATCATTGATAAATTTCATAGCAATTGGCCAACCAGAACCAAAGTTATTGTGGAAACAAATAAAATATATGAATTTTTTGCCCCTTTTTGACCCAAAAATTTCTCCCCTTCATCGTTGTATGGTTTGACATATTATTGTAAAATTTCATAGTATTTGGTAAACCAAAACAAAATTCATTGCGGTAAAAAAAGTGGCATTTGGGCCCCTTTAGAGCCCCTAATTTCAAACCGAATAATGGTGTGGGGGGGGGGCCCAAAATCAATCCAATCCATCCTTTAATGATAATGAACATCATTATTAAATTTCATAATGATCTGATAATTATGACTAAAGTTATAGCGTTTACACTAAAGTAAGCAAACAATGACACTGCAGATGACGACAACAACATCATACGTCCCCAAATTTTTTGCACTCCTATAAAAACTCCCAAAGGTTCATGCGAAGGTCCATGCATCTTCATGTTGTAGTTCTAATTACATTATTTGCATAGTAATGCCTTATGATTTTGTGGCACCTTCTTATTGTAGACTAGAATCATTTGTAAATTGTCTTCATTTTAATTCCCTAAATCAAAACACCATCAATAGAACACACAAAATTTAAGAATTTAGCAAACTTGTGGGTTTTTTTTAATTATTTGTTTGAATACCATTATTTTCACTCTTTCAAAATCTGTGAATGCCAATCTGATGCAGGAGAAACAAGGGGTTGCACTTAGTCGTGCTAAGTATACCCCCACTCAACCATTCAGAAAACAGGAAGTAGATGACCGACTGATCTGGAGAGGGCATGGTACAACTCATCATGCTTAGGCTGTATACCAAATTTGAAATAAATCCCTTTTGTAGAAGCCGAGAAATCTGTTACGAAAAATTGTCTATTTTTGACCCATAAAAAAGTCTAAGTCGGCTCAAAAAACAGGAAGTAGATGATGGACTGACCTGGAAAGGGGAGGCACACTATAACTCATCATGCTGTCATCATTCTTACGTTTTTATAATTTTTGATATTTACCCTCGTATAAAAAACCACGTTTTTTATACAAGGGTAAATATAAAAAATTATAAAAACTAAAGAAATATGGGTCAGACATGCGTATTCAGACACAATATGAGGCACACAAGGGATTATTATGCAAATAAGCTAGGAATAAGGTAAAACACCGAGAACCACAGTTTGTACCCAAGCGCCTGTGGCACGTACGAAACTAACATGTCTCGAAGCTTAATCGCCCCATACCATCTCGCCCCAAATACATTATATAAACAAAACGTAGTCCCTTTTAGCTATGCTCGCAATTAGGCAATGCCTACTCCATATTAAAGATTTAGGTTACAATCATACTCTCTTCGGGTGAGTATAGTTTGGGACAAGTTTGGGACTAACTCTGCACAAAATTGAAATTTTTTACATTTGTGTTTCCACCGTTTGTCAAAACAAGGGGTTGCACTAAGTTGTGCTAAGCATACCCTAACTCGACCATTCAGAATACAGGAAGTGGATGACCAACAGGCAACTGACCTGAAAGGGGGAGGCACGGCTTATTATGCTGAAGCTGTGTACCAAATCAAAAATTAATCCCTTCAGTAGAAGCTGAGAAATATGTTACTAAAAATTTTCCATTTTTTTACTCTTAAAATAGTCTAAGTCGGCTTGGAAAACAGGAAGTAGATTACCGACTGACATGAAAAGGGGAGGCACTGTACAACTCAATATGCTTAAGCTGTGTGCCAAATTAAAAATCAATCCCTTCAGTAGAAGCAGAGAAAGGAGTAGAGTCACGAAGGCCCTAAATCGGCCTGGTATTTTCACAATTTTTTCAACTACTTTAACTTGTCAAAAATTTAACTAAAATATGTTAAGTTATGAACAAACTTTTCATATCTGTAAAATTTAGCAAAATATTTACACCACATGTTTAGCCTTGAGACATTAAACAGGCCATAGATTTGAAAATTCCTAATTTTTCACTCATTTTCACTGGTTTCTCTGCATATTTCGTCAAAATAAGTATTGGCCACATTCCTCGACCATCGTAATGTTTTGATATTTAATTTACAATATCATAATACACATTTCTATCACAAAATAATTTTGGTTGACAGGTGTGGCCCATTTCATATTCATCAATTTATACATGAAAATCAAGGAAAACTGTCACAAATTCTTATTTTTCACAAAATAGTCTATTTTTTACCTCACTGCTCTCCTTATTGATAAACAATTGAAGGCAAAAATATTGCAATTCATGAAATATAAAGACTAATGAACATTAATCCAGCAACTACAAGCAGATATATCAAAGTTGAATTTGGGGCCATTTTGGGGCCTTCGTGGCTCTACTCCTTTGTTACGAATAATTTTCCTATTTTGACCCTTAAAATAGTCTAAGTTGGCTTGTAAAACAGGAAGTAGATCATCGACTGACCTGGAAAGTGGATAAAATGTACATCCTATCATGCTAAAGCTGTCTACCAAATTTGAAATTGAACAATCCCTTCAGTAGAAGCCAAGATATTGTACCTGACGGACAGACGGACGGACAAGGTGATTGCAATATAGCCCCCTCTCTTACCAGTGGGAGTATAATTAGGACAGTGTGATGCCAGCATAATAAAGTGCATGAAAAATAGTGAAAGATGATATGGCAAAATCCTTTATAATTGGCTTTACTGAATCTCAATTTCAATGGAAGTAAAATGATAAGTTAAGTTTATAAATTAAATTCAAAATATCATTTTATGAAACTTGGTAGCTTAAAAATCTTGTTTAATGAAACTTGGTTACCTAAAATTTAATTTTAAGATTTATGAAAAAACTTTACCCTTAAAAAAAACCTTTTGAAAAACTTAATTTTTATAATTCATTTTACTATTTTAAAGTCTTATTTTATTTTTTCAACCCTACATAAATGTGTGTGTTTGTTGCTGTTTAACGCCCTTTATCGATGCACTTGGGCCATGTAGGTGGAGAAAACCAGAGTACCCAGAGGAAACCACCATCCTTGGGCAGGTAACTGACAAACCTTATCACATACAGTTTTGGAAGTCCCTTTTTTGTTAATTACAAACGGGACTCGAGCACCAGCTGAGAGGTGATCAGCTAGTGATTAATAGCTTGATATTTAAACCAGCACCTTAGACCACTCAGCCACCCAGGCACCACAAATTCTCTACCTTGTATTCCACCACATTTTTGTAGTCACTGTTATCTATCTTGGTCATCATGGTACTGAAGTCCATAGGTTGTGATATGATCATGGAATATCCTGGAGCTATCATGTCATTCACAGGGTAAGCAAAAAAACCATTAACATCTTTCCTGCAAAATAAAAATATGTAAAAGTGAATTGACAATAGCAATGGTGCTTACAATATTCAGTTTAGAGTTGGAGGAAAGTTTTTTGTATTCAAAATAATGTTTTTCTACATAAAAAATTCTCATTTGAAGATATTAGCACAATGATTTTGGAGGTTGTCTAACAAAATGAAATGTCTGATAAATAAAGTCTTGTTTAATGTGAATATTCAAAATTTATAAGTTTGGTCATGTAAAATCTAAAAGATCAAGTTACAAAGTATTGTTATTGCAAACAATTTTTTTCTTTATAACAAGGTTTAGTATTAGTTATTCACTTCATGTCTATTTAAAAGGTGGGCAAGCCTGACGACTTTAATAAACATGAGGTGAATTCCGATTTATTTTCTAGCCAGAATTTTATCTGTTATCAGCTTGCTTTGACTGAGAATTTGTCTGCAGAGAATATTATTTCATAATTCACCTCCGAGCTTAGCTGTCACTTATCTATTAGCAATGTATGATTGCTCAGATAGCAAAATTGAAATGATAGAATTTGCATACTAGAAAATAATATTTATAAGATTCTTTTTATTTATTATTTCACAAGTAATCTATTTTACCTTTTAAAACTTTAACATATAGATCGTTCTATGATTTTTTTACTGTTATCTTCTTAACCTACCCTTGAAGTTTTTTCTGTATATACTTGAGACATATCCTCAGTACTCCACTATCATTCTCCCTTGTTGGTGGTACTACAGGAACCTCCCTCTGCCTCTGAGGAGTAACAGGAACCACCTCATCCTCATCATGTTCTGTATCCTCTGATTCTACCTCTGGTTTCACTGGTTTGGGAGGTTCCTCTATCTCCTCCTCCTGAGAAACCTCCATGTCATCCTCTGTATCCTCACGGTGACGATGGTGCTTTGATGGCCTGTCCTGTAATTTATATGATTAAATGTAAGTGCTTACTGCAAGTTTTTTATTGGATTCCAAAAGCATGAGTCACTTTTTAAAATTGTGTGCAAAAATGGACAAGTTTCAACTATATAAAGTTATTGTTTTAGTCACTTATGAACAATATATTTGAAATTGATCATTAACTAGAGAGATTAAGCATAGAAAAACACTTCAGACATTCAATTCTAGTATTGTCATTTTAAATTTGAATTATATACTTTGTAACTAAATTCTATAGGTACTGAGTTGCCTTAATTTTATCAATTGATTCAGCTGTATAAACCTGCGAGAACTTTACGATCTGAAAACAGCAGACTATTTAATATGTGTACCAACAATCTCTCGAACAAAGCGATATGGTGACAGATGATTTGATAAGGCCGGCTCATACCTTTGGAACAATTTACCATCCTCACTGAGAAATGAACAATCAATTAATGTTTTTAAGAAAAACCTGTAGACTCACTTATTCAGAAAAGCTTTTTTATGAACTTGTGTACAAAGACTAATGGACTTTTTTCAGATTTTTAATCCTCTTTTCCTTGCATGTTTTTGAAGTTTTTAATTTTTTTTATTTGTCTTTAATTTTTTTACTTTCTTGTATCTTTTAATCATAGTTTTTTTAATACTTCTTCATAATTATTATGATTTTTGGTTTTTTATCTCGTTTCATTCTTTTGGTATATTTTTAATGCTTTTTTGAATATTTTATTGGTATACAAGCTAATTTCAAGATATTTTTTATTATGATCTTAATTGCAAATTCAGTTTTAAACATATAATGCACTAGTATATTTTATAGAACATGTTTGTGATAGTTTTTTATGTTGTAAAGCGCTAAGAGTTGTGTCTCTGATATAAATATTGTAAATATAATATAATATAATATAATTGAAGCCTGTGTTATCTTAGTGGTTTGCATAAAGCATGATTTGCAGTCTGTTCATGATTACATCACTTAAATATATATGGACCTCATGCATGTTTTAGACAATCATCTTATTAAACTTGTAATATCACTTATACTATATAATAAAGGTAACTACATCATGTAGTATCCAAATATTTCCTGACCTCATCATGTCGATCTTTTGACTTCTTCTTCTTTTTCTTCTTGTGTTTATGTTTTTTACCCTCTGGATGAGGACTATGTGCTGTGAAAGAATCACCAACTTTAAGGACCAATCTCAGTGGTTCTTTTTCTGTTCTTTCCTCTTAAAAATGGAAGAGAGAAGAAAATCAATGTTTCAATTATAAATATAAATCAAAGGTTAACAAAATGACATTACATTACATACATATATATTGAGAATGGAGACATTATCAACCAGCAGTGAAAAATTCATGATGTTCATAAAGTGACACCGAATTTCCTATGCTGCCATTTTGTTGATAGTTATCAACACGAATGTTGACACATATGATATTGTTGTCATGAACATGTGAAATTGCTTAAGGATGATTGCTGGTCTATTTTTGAGATTTCTGTCAGATTTTCAGAATCCTCTAGATTTTACCATTAAAGTAGGGATAATTTTTATTGCCCAGCAACCCCCTAATTTTTTTTCATAATAAGGTTCATTTGGTCATCGAGAGCTACTATACAAAGTTTTTATAACTTTCTTGTTTTTATTTCATAGGTTTTTACATTAAAACAAGCCTAATGCTAAACCTATGAAAAAGCCAGAGAAAGTTTTTTCCCGCCAAATTTTGAACGCTTATTATCTTGAAAACGAGTTCGGCAACCTTTGAATTTTTTTAGCTTATTTTGTACCTTAACCTTTAGTCTATTCATCAAATATACAAATTTAGATACCTTGTTGTTTTCAAACTGACCAGCCTACATCCTTATATCATGGTCTGCCATTTTGTAGCTAGCTTAATGTATGGTCAACGCAATGTATTTCATTATTCTTAGATAAACAACTATTACTAATCATTTCAATTTCAGATTTTTTAGTGATAGGTTTGCCAGAAATAGCAGTTTTTGGTGTATTAAATAGGAAACATTGTATTTCCATCAACACAGGTTTACACACAGACAGAAAACGAAAACCAGATATTAACAATGACACCAGACATTTGGTCCGGAAATTTACGATTTTTTACCGGTGCTGGGACATTTTTACCAGATTTGTCCATCGTTCCGAAACATTTCATATTCACTGAAAGGGTGTCGCATCCGGAAACTGTCCCCATGTTAGTCATGCGAGTACCAATAAAAAATTCTTATTGTTACTCGTAGACGAGTATTTGTAGCGGCAGCATTTTTCTAAAAATTCTGATACATGTACATTGTATGAGGCAGGTTAAACCTGTAATGCTCCTGAAGTTACAATTAATTTTATTCATTTTTTTGTTCCAAAATAAAAACAAACTAACTTTTCTTGTGGGTTACATGTGCATTAATGACGCCTAAAATTTTAAAGAAAAAAAGCGTTAAAAAGAGACACCGAAAGTTCGGGAAAACAAGCGTGCTAAACCGGACGTTGAAGGAAAATTCAGCTCATAGTAACTTTACAAAGAGATCTAAATAAACTAGGGCAATGGGAACAACGCTGGAAAATGGAATTCCACCCAAATAAATGTAATGTCTTATCTATAACACGTAACAAAAACCCTATTAAATACAAATACCTCCTACATGGCCATGAACTTGAGCATGTTGATTCTGCAAAATACCTAGGTGTCACAATTCAATCCAATTTAAAATGGGACAGTCACATAAACAACATCACCAATAAGGCTAACAAAACTTTAGGGTTCCTACGCAGAAACATCAACATTAGTTCCACCACAGTAAAAACGCAGGCATACAAATCACTAGTTAGACCTTTAGTGGAGTATGCCTGCTGCGTATGGGACCCATACACACAGGAAGATATTCAAAAAATCGAAAAAGTCCAGCGCAGGGCTGCTAGGTATGTCACTAGTCGCTTCCATAATACATCAAGCGTTAGTGACATGATCTATGATCTAAACTGGAGATCCCTAGCAGACCGTAGAACAGACTCCCGTTTAACCATGCTATATAAAATATCAAACGAAAAAGTTGCTATCCCCACAGAAAATAGGCTTATTAAACCAAACCGGCTCACTAGACACATGCACCACCTCTCCTTCCAAATTCCACAATCACGTCTTCAAATCCGACAACAATCCTTCTTTCCCAGAACAATTTGAAACTGGAACAACCTTCCTCTGGACACTGTCCTGAGTGACACAGTTGAGTCATTCAAGGCAGCTGTCTCAGTAATCCAACACTAAACCCACAAGTCTTGTACATAGTTTTATCAATCAATCAATCAATCAATAATTTTTATTGGAAAGAGCACAATAGAGGCGTGATCCAAGAAACATATACAAATAAGATTACAAATAGACAAGATATACATAACGCTAGAACAAGAATTGTTACCAAATGACATATGTATATATAATAGTTTATTGTAAAGTTAGATTGTTATGACAGTCGGATGGTCCCTTTGTTCAAAAGCTTCTCTTATAAAGTGACATAAACTTTTTAATTTATTTAAAGATTTAGGATTCAATATATCTAAAATTAATTCTTCCGAGACACTTATCTTAGCTAAAAATAAAAAAAATAAAAATATAATAAGTTTTTTTTTATTAACCTTCCTCTTGCGCTGTGCTAAATTGGCAGAATATTCAATATGTTGAAGGTGGCCAATCACACTGTAGAAGTAGAAGTAGAAGTAGTACAACTAAAATATTGACATTTCTACCATTAACCCTCCCTTCGGCAGTGTATCAAATAATGTAGACAGTAGTGTAAAACAGACTTGGGTCCTAGGACAGAACAGAACCTACATGTAACAGTAGGCTAGCCTGGCCTGGGCTTTACTTTAGCCTGGGGCACCGGCATACAAAGATATTCTTCATAACAAATGAAAAATATATAGAAAACATTTCAAATAAATATGATTTTGTGCTGTTTATACTATTTCTTGAACGAATATACCTTCATGACGCTCGGATTTATGTTTTTTGTGCTTCTTTGTTTTCATTTTTGGATAGCGTCAAACGTCAAATGACCTAGATCTAACCGAATGATCTGAATCAGGTAAACGCTTAGGGAAAAAATTGTAAAATCGAGAACAGCAACGAAAAGTCCCGCCAAGGTGTGTACATTCAAAAAAGATACAGAAAGAATCTGCGAATCCGTCTTTACAGTAACCTGCCTACACACACTTGAACACAAATCAAGTAAAACACAAACACTTCAAATACCTTAATACCTATTTGCCCTTTTGCTTATAAGTATCTCAAAGAACCCAAACTGTTGTCATAAATGGAACATCTTCTCCATCAGTGTCAGTAACATCAGGCGTACCCCAAGGCACCGTCTTGGGCCACATCTTATTCCTAATGTATATAAATGATTTTCCAGAGTACTTAAAACATAGCAAGCTAAGACTCTTTGCTGACGACAGCATCATTTACAGAGAAATCAAAACTCTAGATGACTGCAAAAAACTACAAGAATGCTGCCGCTCAATGGGAGGCCGATTGGCTTATGGCCTTCCCAGTGTTCTCCCCAGGCCCTTATAGCATCTCGGGACCGAGATGCTATCAGATTTTACCTAGATGCTATCGGTCTGCACCGAGACGCTATAAAAATTGCTTTTAAAAAATCTCAGGTGTAATATAATGAAGCCATTCAGGACCCTGAGTAATTGACACCTTTTCAACAACAAGCCAATTATCAAATAAATGTTTGGTTTATGTCAATTAAGGTTCATCTTTACACTTCGGAAAAAATGACCGATATTTTACGTCTTTTTATACGACCACAAAATTTTTGCGATCGTATTATGTTATGGCGATGTCGTCAATGTCGTTGGCGTTGTCGTTGTCGTCGTCGTCTGTAGACACTTTGGTTTCCGTGCGATAACTTAAGTTTTAGTTAACCAATTGTTATAAAATTTTGATATGATGTTTATAACCACTAAAGGAAGGTTGGTATCGCATTTGGGGTTTCTGGCCCCTACCGTTTAAGAAAAAAGGGCCAAAAGAGGCAAAAATGGGTATATTGACAAAACGTCTGTGGAATGTTTAATTTTTATCCGATTTTGATCATTCTTTTTTTATTGTATTTCTCAATAAATTCTGTCAACAAAACGTATCATTGGCTTTGATGTTTCTTGTACCGTTACATTGCTACTGGGGGTCTAAAATGGGCCACACCCAAAAAAATTGACTTTTTTATTTGTGGTCCGATTTTCAAAATCTTTTTTTCATTGGAATCCTTGTGAAAATCCCTGCCTGCGTTTTGCAATCAGATTTGCATTATCTCTTACCGTTTTTGAGAAATTAGGGGTCAAAGGGGCCAAAAACCCTGTTTCTAAAAGTTTGTCAAGGCAAATAGTTTTAAACCAAAAATTAAGTTGTAGTGGGCCTGCCAATTGTTATGAAGTTTTGATATGATGATTATATCCACTAAAGGAATGTTGGTTTTGTATTTGGGGTTTGTGGTCCCTTCTGTTTTAGAAAAAAAGGGCCAAAATGGGTGTGTTGACAAACCTGTTGTAGAATGTTTATCATTCATTCGATTTTGAAAATTGTTTTTTTTATTGAATACATCATTAAATTCTATCTACTAAATGTGTCAATGATTTTGATATGTATTTCAGCATTACATTGCTACAGGAGGGGGGGGCTAAAGACAGGCCACGCCCATAAAATCAACTTTTTTATTTGTGGTCCGATTTTCAAAATCTTTTTTCATTGGATTCCTTGTGAATATTTCTGCCTTATTTTTGATCGGATTTGCAATATTTTTACCTTTTTTTGAGAAATTAGGGGTCAAAGGGCCACAATTGTAAATTGATACATGAATATAAATAAGGCTTTTTGTATTAGATGTTGATGTAAATATAAATGTGTCAAAAATGCATTTTTACGTCCACCACAGGATGCATGTGTCAAAAAGCTTTGTAAGTCCACCATGGGCTTCATGTGACCAAAGCAATAGACTATCCATACTGGGCCTCCAACGTACAGGGTTCAACTTGTTGCGGTCGTATCATGCTGCGCTCGGCGTAGCTTTTTATTTCAGTCTATGTGGACCTTAAACTACACATTCAATTGCTTAATAAAGCGTAGCAGCGTCTAGATAAATAATTTTTGCCTAACCTTTTAGTAATTTGTATATGTACACTAAATCCATTTTGCCGGGGCATTTTCTTTGCGTTTTTTAGTTCACCCAAATATAGCCAAATATCAACAATGCCCTGTCATTTGGCCTCCACGTGCAAGGTAATTTCATTATTGGTGTTATTAAATCTACTCACAATCGGTTTAAGAGAAGGTTATTTAGGGGTAATTCATGCTTTATTTACAGGACAATTTGAACGGAAAGAAAATGAATAGAGAAAACAACAAAAGTAATCTTGTATACTGGAAGGGAAAATGATCGACGATTTTTATATCTAGACACTTTATTTTGTGTTCTTATGTGTCGTTTAGGTCGTACATAGACTAGATAAAAGGGTCAAATATCTACCATTTTATTCGAAGTGTAACCATGAACCTTAATTTGAAGGTATCGATTTTTAACTAATTACAGGTGATTTGCCGACAGTAGGCACCTTCAGCCGAGTGTTTTATTTTGGTTGGACAACCAATCAGAAATGACCAAAATAAAAACAAACACATGCCATGTGCTTGATACACGTGGGTTTTTGGACTTACATGAAAAAGAAATGGAAATCAAAAACAAAAAGACTGATCAAGATATTAAAGATGATATTTTACCTTAAAGAAGGAATATTTTAATCCTTAAACATCTTTATTTACGATTTTATAGTTCAAAACATTGATTTCACAGATTTGATTTTGGCAGTAAATTTAATAAACAGATAGATAACTCTGGGGGGAAAGGGAGATAACTAAATGGCAGTGGCTACTGTGTACAAGTGATCTTCAATTTATTGATGTTTTGCTGAAAACCTAAAGAAGAAGAAGAAGTAAGAAAGTTTACATCCCACAGGCACTTTAAATGTAACTGTAAGAAATTATGTTTCATAAAAAAATATTTATATAAGGTAATATGGGCTCCTTTCACATTTTTTATGCCCCATCTTCGAAAGTAGACGGGCATATAGTGTTCCGGTCTGTTCATCCATCCATCCCTTCGTCGTCCATTCGTCCTAAATCCCATATTTCCAAATTTCCACTTACTGACAAATGCCACATCAATCATATTTGTATGGTAGGTGGACCTATTGTTGCTAAGCACAATGCATGCTTTGGATGCTGGATGTGACCTATATTTTCCGCATGAATGACCATTTACAAAAGAATGGTTAAAGTCTATTCCCACTTACTGACAAGTGCCACATCAACCATATTTGTATGGTAGGTGCACCTTATGATGTTTAGCACAATGTATGCTTTGGATGCTGGCTGTGACCTACATGTATATTTTCCGCATGAATGACCACTTATTAAAGAATGGTTAAAGTCCATTCCTTCTTACTGACAAGTGCCATAGCAACTATATTGGTATGGTAGGTGCACCTGGTGATGCTTTAGTGATTGCAGAAAAAATAAATGTTGCAAGTGGGGCATTATGTCTTTTGGACATATTCTTGTTTCTCAAAATTAACATTAGGTCAGTCTGATAAATTAGCACTGGCCCACTTGCCCCTGTCCAATAAAAATCCTTTAGGGCAAGTGAAATTGAGAGGAAATTTATATTAGATAAATAGACATGATAGAACAAAAAACAAAAATCAAGGATTAATATTCGGGCCAGTGATTCTCAAATGCTAATTTCCTGGACTGTTAGGTGTAAGATAACCAGACTTTTCATCATAGGTCCGACCGAAGTCAGTCAGACATGTCAAGTGTCATGCATCTAGTCGGCAATTTGGCTGTAAAATTTCTTAGATCTTTTAATTTTTTCTGTTGATCTTTCAATTTTTCGTTGAATCTCACGCATGCAGCTTATCAAACTTGACAGCCCTGGTCAGTATTGCACCAGACTAGCCCAAATAATCATGACATCTTTCTGGTTTTGATGCCCCTGCAATGACATGTCGGGGGCATTAAGTTTTACTCATGTCCGTCTGTCCGTACAAATTTCCGTCGTCGGGGGGCATTAAGTTTTACTCTTGTCTGTCCGCCCGTCCGTCCGTAACAAAACTTCCGTCGCAGTTTTCTAAGCAACTACAGGAGATAGAGTTCTGATATTTTGTATAAAGCTTTATCCTATAGTACCATATGGTGTAAACCGATTTTATGCTCCTAGGTAGTCTACTTCCTGTTTACCGAATGCTTAGGTTTTTACACATAATGGACATAAATGCAAAATTTCCGTCACAGTTTCCAAAGCAACTACATGAGATACAGGTCTGATAATTTGTATACAGCTTTATCATGTTTATCTTATAGTACCATATGGTGTATACTGATTATATGCTCCTAGGTAGTATACTTCCTGTTTACCGAATACTTAGGTTTTTACACATAATGGACATAAATGCAAAATTTCCGTCACAGTTTCCCAAGCAACTACATGAGATACAGGTCTGATATTTTGTATACAGCTTTATCCTATAGTACCATATGGTGAATACCAATTTTATGCTTCTAGGTAGTCTACTTCATGTTTACGGAATACTTAAGTTTTTACACATAATGGACATAAATGCAAAATTTCTGTCACAGTTTCCCAAGCAACTACATGAGATAGAGGTCTGATATTTTGTGTACAGCTTTTATCCTATAGTACCATATGGTGCATACCAATTTAATGCTTGTAGGTAGTCTACTTCCTGTTAACCGAATACTTAGGTTTTTACACATATTGGACATACATTTTTTTGTAAATGCAAAATGTCCATCACAGTTTCCAAAGCAACCACATGAGTTAGGGGTCTGATATTTTGTATATAGAGCTTTATTTTATAGTCCCATATGGTGTATAGCTAATTTATGTTCCTAGGTCAACTACTTCCTGTTAACGAGCATTTAAACTTGTATGCATGGCTTAGTTTGGGGAGCGGGGGTATCACTAGTGAGCATTAGCTCACAGATTTACTTGTATATTTTGTAATATTTGTGTGAAAATGTAATTAATGGCTTCAGTTTTCTAAAAAAAAATGTGTATATTTATATTTGTTTCAGGAGCTTGCTGTTATCAATCAATGACAAGATGGCCACAAAGAAAGAAATTTTAAATTGGGTTTTAGAATATGCATGCAAATACAAGTATCACAACATTATTTCAGGTATAGTAACTCTTATATCGTACATTGATTGACTGATATCAATGGTCAATTGAAGCCTACATGTTTATAATTTTTCTTGGGACTAAGATATGTATTTTGTTGAATAAGTTACCTTTTTTCAAACCTATCCTTACATAGTAAATTACTTTTGGGCTGAGTACTATTTTTAAGTAGAGATGTTTGCCCTATTTACTCATTGTAAGCTTTTACAATGCTTTCTTATCAGACTTTTAAAAAGAACAATACATGTATATATTCTTGTGTTAATCAATACTTACCAAAAGCACAATAAACACTAATACTATTAACTGTTTATGCCTTTAATGATCAAAAGATTATTTTAAATTTTTAATATGACATAGATTAATGATGAGACTGCCAAAATAAATATGCACATGTGGTGTACTATTTACAACTGTATACTTGATGACAAATGTGCAGCGGGCCATCTGAAATGTCACTTTAAAACTGTATAATTATTGATGGGCTATTCCATATCGTTTCAGAATCCAGTTATTGAAATGTTTATATGAATCTTACATGCTTAGACTACATAGAACTATTATTGAAGTTTTAAGATATTTTCATAACTCATATTTCATTGTACAGTGTCAGACAGTCATTATATTTTATTTCATTCCATAAATAATCAAAGCAGAAATTCTGTTCACTCCAACACCCTCTATACAAGAGATTTAATTTTTTTCTTTTCTTTTAATATCTAAATTAGGCATACACATATTTTACATAATTATGCATGCCCACCTAGAAAAGACGAGGGACATAAGTGTTTGGGTTAGTTTATCCATCTGTCTTACTCAAGTTAGGTTTACCTAAATAGGTTGAAGAAAACTTTTCACTAATGCAGGGTACAACATAGTGTCTTTTGAACATCCTCTCATTTTATATGATCTATTTATAGGAGCATGCCTTAAATATGTTAAGATAGTAAAATATTTTTTATACCTTTAAAGTGCTTCACTAGTTTCAGCCAAGAAAAAAAACAAGGCAATTTTTACCATAATTGTTTTAGACAATGGTTAACATTTTCCATCATCTACTGTAATTTTAATTTTATAGAGGCCTAAGGTAGTACAAAAGTAACAAAATCGTCGAAAAATGTCATTTTTCATCCTTATTTTGTTATTTATATTGATTAGCGACAACGTAGACCATGGATTTCTCGACTGATTTATAATCATTTTATAATGCAAATTAAAGTTCATAAACAATAACTGTGGTCTAAGTAGTCGCTGGCATCTAATAATTGAAAATATTACCCAAATATTGTCCATTTTCCGCGAATTTGAAAGAAATCATACATATTCACCATGTTTTGACAAGCAATTTCAAATAAATAACATAAAAAAATCTTATAAATTTAGTTGTTTTATATTCTTCATTCATTTGACTTAATAAATAACAAAAGGACTTTTATTTAGATCAGTTTTCTATTTTTTAGTCAAAGAGGGGGCCAAATACAGGCCTTACTGTACCTTGTCCTTTTATTCCATAAATAATCAAAGCAGAAATTCTGTTCACTCCAACAACCTCTATACAAGAGATTTATTTTTTTTCTTTTCTTTTAATATCTAAATTAAAAAATAGGCATACACATATTTTACATAATTATTCATGCCCACCTAGATGAGAAGAGGCACATAAGTGTTCGGGTTAGTTTATCCATCTGTCTTACTCAAGTTAGGTTTACCTAAATAGGTTGAAGAAAACTTTTCACTGATGCAGGGTACAACATCGTGTCTTTTGAACATACTCTCATTTTATATGATCTGTTTATAGTAGCATGCTTTAAATATGTAAAGATAGTAAAATATTTTTATACCTTTTAAGTGCTTCACTAGTTTCAGCCAAGAAAAAAAAACAAGTCAGTTTTTACCATAATTGTTATGATTACTGGTATTTAATTTAACTATGACATTAATGATGAGACTGCCTAAATAAATATGCACATGTGGTGTACTATTTATATCTGTATACTTGATGACAAATGTGCAGCGGGCCATCTGAAATGTCAATGTAAGCCTTCTGTTGTTTTGTACCCGGTATTTCAACAAAGACATATTCATTTTGTTTTGTCTGTCTGTGCTCAACTGCTCTGAATTTTGAAAATGGTACATGTAGTAGAAAGTGCATCATGCATCATTACATATATGTAACAATAACTATTATAAAAAAAAATGTATAGATCAATTTACAACATATAAGATCATGATAATATCAGCAAGTAATTCTAGGTAGAGTCATGATATTAATAAGATCACTGTTTAATGTACATTTGCAAGTATCATTATTTCAAAATATACCAGCTTGTTCTTATTTTTGACAGTCATAAGTCAGAAGGCTACAGACATAGAGGAATTAGGTGTACCTAAGATATATCTGATAACCAGTGCCCTCCACAGTATTGTGAGCTCAGGAGAAACCAAGAACTACCCTCAGGCTATCCAGTATCTACAGTTCCTATACCACAGCTGTAAAGATTTTATCCCTTTCAGGACCTTCTCCAGGCTGGCCACAGGAATCAAAATGATGGTTTGTTAAGGGTTATTGTATTGTAAGAACTAAATAATACAAAAACAAATTACTGTGAAAGTATTAATATTCACTGGGTACCAATTTTCGTGGTTTTTGTGGGGCAGGCAAGCCACGAAATTAAATCTCCAAGGGACAGAGAATTAAACATTGCAAATTAATAGAGAATTGTTAAATCCATGAATTCATGAATCCACAAAAATGCCTTTACTCCCAATCCACAAAAATTGATACCCACAAATTTAAGTACTTTCACAGTTACACAGGCTTTATTTATTTCTCAAATGTTAAGAATATATATTGGTTCAAAAAGTGTTTTGTAGATTAAACATAGAAATGATCACTAATCCATATAAATTCAAAACCCTAAAAATGCACACACACAAAACAAGCTTGCTGAAATACATGTATAAATACACAGATTGCCAATCAGATTCATTCCAGAGATTCTGGATGTTAGAATGCACTTAGGTCAAAGGTCAAGGGGAGGAAAACATGGGAACAATAGAAGTGCGACATTTTTTTCGTTTGTTTCAGGAAAAGCTGAAAGACTATTTAAAAGTTAGTTTCTTTAATCAATGTTGATGGGTCAAATAAAGTATTTCCAACAGATTGAAGACCTGAATTAGATTAAAGTTATTTCATTCACCAACAAATTTAAGCCTTTTTTATAACAAAAAGGAAAAAATTGCAATTTTAAAATATCAGATTTCAGTTGAAAGATTCTATATGTCAATCCAAATTGTTAATTTTATCAACATTTATATTCCAGATTATGATGAACTTGTTAGAGAAGAACAATGATGGAATCATTACCAAATTGAATGAGTACTTTCCTCGGTCAGGATCAGAGTACCCTGATGTGGTTTGTATCTTGCATCTCTCCTGATATTAAGAATTTTTAATATTCTGAACATGCTAAAGTCAAACTTCTTATAACAAAAAGGTTTTATATTTTACATCTGTTAATTTCAAACAAGATGTTTTGAGGAGAGGAGAGGTATGTTATTGAAAGTCCTTTCCCCACCAGTTTGAGATATTGATATCAAGCCTGTACACTTTAGGAAAAGTCTTTTTATCAATATTTTGGAGATGGAGAAGTCTTATAGATATTGTATTCCAGAATTTTTTGTGAACATAACAAAGATGCAATGATTTAAAATTTTACTCTGTTATTTTTTATCATTTGAAAATTTGAAACATGTAATAGAATTTAATGTATTTGTCCGCCTAATATTTTTACAAAAACTTGGAATTTTTGCAGACAGGTTCCTTGCTTAATTATAGGATTGAACACCTATTTTCGGTCGTTCATGCATGTATGAACGGATCTTGGAGCTCACAAACTGAATGAATGGCCGAAGGCCGTTCATGATACAGTTTGTGAGTGAAGAGATCCGTTCATACATGCATGAACGACCGAAAATAGGTGTTCAATCCTTATAATTCTTCAAATTTATACCTTTTTTTAAAAAGAAAAATAAATAAATTCGGAAACAATTCGTTATTTAGGACAACGTCATCGCCACCATATTTGTTTACATTGGAAACGAGGCAGAGGCGTTCATGAAAGTATGAACGGATCTGGCAATGACGTTTCGACCAATCAGAAATGAGTATTTGCATGAACGCATGTCTGATAAGAATTATTTGTCAGTATTCAAGTAATGTTATACATATATGTATTTTTAGGAAAAGAAAGAATTGAATAAGCTATCATCAGTTTACAGTAACTTTAGGAAGTTTTACCTCCCCTTAGCAGCCAGTGAAAGCCTAAGACAAGCTTATTTCAGAGACGAGTTTCAGGAAGAGTATGGCCCTGAGTTTCACCTCGCTCTCATCAACCTAACTAATACTTTACTGAAGAAAATCGAGAAAAACTTCCCTGTTACTGCAATTGAAAAGGTAAATTGATGTTTTAGGCAGATGGAAAAGGTCTATATTCCGGATGAAGAAGTTAAAAAAAATAGGTGGAACTTTTATGAAAACCCATATAGGGATTTGGGAGGAGTTGTGGATAAGAGATCAGTACCTTGGGGTATATCCGATGTATGGACTAACCTACTGTAAATACTGTATTTTTGGATTTGGGGTTATTTTCGCTTCATTTGCAATCACAAAATATTTAGGAAAATATCTGCCGCATGTATGGGTCATGCCTCAAGTAGAGAGAATAAATGATCAGAAGAAACATGAATTTTTCCCACACGTAAAAAATCACTTTCAAATATGCAAAAAATTTCCATTTTTACAGTATTACTATATACCTCCCACTTTTCAAAACCTGAAATAAAATACAGAGAAATGCTTATTTATATTTTTAATTTCAAAAGTCTTGAAATAAAGACAAATCCTGGAAACAACACAAGGTAAATACATTCAGTGACTATATGTGGTATACTATTCAGAGTCAGTTAGTATCCATCCACTGAGTGGTCCAGGCGATTTAAGATTAATGTGATTTACATTAAAGTTTACATCTGATTTATATCTGTATCATTGGTAGTAATTAAGCATTTGAACAAACAAATATACTTTACTTCCTTTTTAATGCATTTAGGCATTCAGATGAGGACATAAGCTGTATGTAACACCTTACAAATATTTAGAAAAAAATATCCTATAAAAAAAATCTTACAAATTAGATAATATTCTTTCGCCATTTCAGTTTCTGAACTGCAGTGAAGACCAATGTTATGAGCTACATGAGCATGTTTCTTCGGCAGCCTTTGAGATCTTCCTTGATATTATAACTGGGAAATCTGAATTGAGTGAATCTGATTTGACACAGATGCTAACAATGCTGGGGACCATCTCAGAATGTGAAAGGGTACAGCCTAATGTTCCTAACTGGTTGTGTACCTCATCAGAGAGGTGATTCATCATGGAAAACAACAACAAAAATATCTTTTACTGTCACACCAAAATATTGGAATAATAGTAATGTTTAAATAGAAATTAGAATGTTAAAAAACACTACAGTTTATACAAAATATTCAATAGCAAAATTTATTAATTTTGTTTTCGTTTTTTCTAGACCTCATTCTTCCAACAGCATATGTTATTTTCTTTTACAAGCAAATTGTCTTTTTGTAGGCAGATTCAGTATTTTTGACAAAAACACTAAAAATGCCCTGAAATTTTTAGAAGACTTGATTTCAGTGTATCAGCATGTGTTGGTTATTGACCAATTGTTTTCCTATTTCAAAATCATAATATAAGAATTAAAAATATAATAGAAACATTAATATACTGGGAAAACAATTGTTTTTCGATAATGTAATCTTTTCATATGCAAAAAGTAGAAGTGCCATTCATTGATAATTGTTTACTGAAGGGGATTTTAGGTCAATTGTTTGAAAATTGAAAACAAAGTGACACTTATGACAGAGTGTTTGTAATTATATTATTCCTTAATTAATTGACAAACATTTGATCACCTGTCATATTTAAATTTACTCATCAAATTGAAATTATAAATATCCATTTAAGACCTTTTTAAGTGATAAATTAAAATAATTTCATATTTCTGTGAATATACTAGATTGAATCACAAGGAGAAAATGTCTAAGTATTTTGATAGTTCTGTAAAGGAGAACTACTACCATAGGTATGAATTGAAGATTTTTTTTATCATTTCTAAATTATTGTGGAAGCATGCTTCCACATGCAAAGCAGGGGTTAAAAAATCCACTAGCCCGATGCCCGGGGCCAGTGAAAATCATATTCGGGCTACCAAAGGTTACAACCACCTACGCCCGACGGGCTAGTTAAAAATTATGGTTGACTTAATTTGCACTATAAATAAAACTATGAAAAACCAGGAACATTAAATAAACACGTTGTTTTATAATGTTCCTGGAAAAACCTAGATCTATTATTATCGCCATTAACCGGTACTGGGGATATCACTATTGATTAAATCACCCAAATCAATTTATCGTCATTGCCTTGTAAGGGGGGATAACACAATTGATTTAATCTATGTCTATTTTCATCGTCATTATCTGGTACTGGAGGGTGGTACAATTGATTTAAGTGCAATATCCCGTACTTTCGATTTCACATTGGGTTATTTACTTGGGAGGAAAATTATGATAGACAATTGCAATCACCTTTCCAAACTTAAATAAAGGTAGTTTTACTCTTAAAAAGGTCAAAGTCTCCTGAATTTATTTTAAAATCAGTCTGAAAGTTTAATGAAAAAGATCGACGGCCACATTTATTTTAAGGGGAAAATTATGATAGGGGACTGAAACGCCATAAAAACTGTTATGAAAGTGTTCTATGATACAAGAAAGTGCCAAGGTGTGAAGAAGGTACAAGAGAACCCCAGGATGATGGATTTTTTGCAATTTTTATGTCCAGAGTCTCTGGGGCCCTGAGTGCCCCCTAGATTCCCTGCCACACTGACATCGAGCTAACTGAAGCTTGTTGCAATCTGTGTTATTCTGCTACCTACTTTCTTGAATCAGTAACATTTTAAAACAAGGTTTAATGTTCCTGTTTGAATTTACCTGCTTTTCTTTAACTTTAAAAGCGACATAAATGCATCTGATGCATTTTTATAAAATAAAAGAAAAAGAATTAATAACATAAATACATGTACCAAATCTACATGTATAGATTGAGCTTTGCATCATACTTTGGCTAGTGTCAGAATTTCCTTGGGCGAGTTGATCCTTCTGTTGGGCTAGTGGTTTTCTAGTGCCGATAAGCCCTTGGCTAGTAAGGTATTAGAAAATTTTTTAACCCCTGCAAAGTAGTGATGGGAATTCTCGATATTTAAAAAAAAATGAAATCCTTTTACACTGATTTTTATGCATTGAGAAAGACTACCATTTTGGTACAGGTTCATAAAATCTGTTTTGTTATTTCCTTAGACAAATTATGATTGTTTATCAGACCATAGTGTATAGTTGTACAAGCATGCCTTTTGCATTTGCATATTAGAAACTAATAGCATGCAACTGGATGTAAACTATTTGTTTTATTTCAGGTCTAGCAGCTCAGGGAAAGTTCAAAGTAATGGAAGCAAATCTTTATTTTCGTCAAGTTCAGAAAGTGACAGAAAAAGACGTTCCATTTCAAGAAATAAAAACTGTGACAAATCAAGCTCCAGTTTATCAGATGAAGTATTTGATAGTCATAAACACTATAGAATTCATGGTGATGAGAATGATAGTACTGCTAATCATTGTAGAAATGTAAATAGGAGAATTTTAACAAGGAGGAGTTTTAATGTTTTATCCAATGAAGACTTGTCTATTAACAATTTAGAACAGTCTTTTAGTTCTAAAAATAGAAAAGCAACAAAAGAAAGTGAGAGCATTCAAAATAAAGGTGAAAGTGGAAGTTTTACAAATATGCAATGTAGTGGGGACAGACAGCGACCTAGCAGTCAGGAGATAATTGACTCTACAAATGCTAGTGGAGATGGAAAGCTGGAAGACAATGGTCAGATTTTATTTAAACCAGTAACGAGGTCTTCTTTAACTTCTAAGAAAAGATCAAGTGAATCAGATAACACACCTGTTAAGAAAAGACCGAATGTTTCTCCAGAATCCAAGTCAAGAAAAGAAACAAGATTGTCTTTATCAAAAAGGAATGAAGATGTAAAAAAATCTCATGGGAAAAAGGATGACAATAATATATCTCAAGTTTTAGAGCAAAATGAAAGTAGGACTATTAATAGAAACAATAATAAAAGTAGGCACAAATCTCAAAAGGATAAGGAAGATCAAAACAAAAATAAAACTATTAATAGAATTAAAGTTCAAAGTAGAATAAAAGTAAGACATCTTAGATGTAATATTCATAATTCTAAAAGGAGGTTCTTTGAGAGAAGGGTTGATTTCTTGAAAAGAAAGAGCAAGTTTGCAATTGTTAAAAGATCTCAGGACTTCAACAAAAACAACAATCAAGTTGTAACCACCAGATCTCATAGTGCTATTCGAAAACACTATAATCAAACTTCAAATCATACTGATCGTGGAAATACCCAGAAGAGAATCTCCACCCTACTGTGTGATATAGACAAGAAATCATTAGTAGCGTCATATGTTGGCAGTCTCTATCTGAAAGAAACAGCAGCATCATCCACATGTCAAGAAGGAAATCAGCTTGAGGGAATGAACAACAGATCTGCGACATTACCAACTTGTCAAGTATCTGAAGAGGTTTGTATTTTAATTAAGGATGAATTACAAAAATAAGCAAATGTTATATGTACAAACTACCCCTTCATTTCATAACCTTAGTCTACCAGGTCATATTACATCTTCCCTAATACATTTTTTAAAACTTATTAAAAAAATATTTGGATATCAACAATAGGTTTGAAATCCAACCCACAAAATTCAAGTGTATTCTTTTTTGTCAAGGTATAAATTATGTGTTTTACATTTAGATAAACATGACTTAACAACTTCAGTTTGATTTCAATTAATGATTTGCTTTATAACTGTGAATTTATTTACCATGTTTATTGTATTGTACATGTGTATTTATATCTTTTAGGTTAATGATAGTTTTAATGATACCTCACAAGATATTGGTAAGTTTGAAATTAAAGTTTTAAAAATAGAAATAAGAGTTTGTTGAGTTTTATGTCATATTACATTTTTTTTATAATTTGTTTTTCCATTTTTAATGTACTGATTTACATCTACACATTTTGGACTTCTACATTTTGTTTAAATTCCTAATTTTACTTTGGTCACAAGATGAAAGATTATCAAAGGAAAATCAAGATTTATATCAACTATTATAGACATCTGCAAATGATCAATTCTCACTGGCTGCAGATTTTAATTAACAATTAATGTTTAAAATTTTCAGTCATTGTAAAGAACAACCTTCTGTCATATCTGATGTTTTGGACAAACTTTGAACAAAACAATTATACAATATGAGTTTGTATTACAGAGGTGATGACCTTACACTCCAGCTTACCCAGTAAGTCGTACTCTGACATAGACTACATCAACAGTACCTCTGAGGACAACCAGGAGGATGAGGATGACCTTGTACCGACCTCTGATATCGAGGAACTTGATGTAAGCTGCTGATTTACATATCTTTTACTATCTGTTGTGTTATATACATTTAACCTTGCCCCATTGAGCTTGCTCCCAATACTAATTGCAACTGTGCTTTAAGCATATTTGTTTATCTGGGATTGGGAAACAAGCTTAATGCTTATGTGAATCCCTCTCCAGCTAGCAGTTTGCGAGTGTGGCCTTTGTAGCGGCCCCCATTGAGCTTACTCTTATCGAACTCCACAAAGGGGTCTTGAACGTGCAATGGGGTATTGCTCTCCACATAAAATCTTTATTCGTCCCTTCTGAAGGACTCGCAAATGGTGTCAAGAGAGAGTCGATAAATTTTCACCCATGACGAGGATCGAACTACGAACCTCGGTGTTAGCAGCCCTAAGTGTTAACCACTACACCACCAGCTCTCTGCGCTAATACCATTACTTAGGAAATAAGCACCTATCATTAGCTACATAAAATCCATAAGAGATAGAATGTTAAGAAGATACCTTAATCACCAAAAAATAATAAAAGTTATAGAATATCTTAAATCAATGATTATTGACTGAAAAGGTATCGGAGGATGAATAAAATATTTTTCAGTAAAGGCTGATAGAATATGTTTCTTTTAAAAAGGACTGAAAAATGATTTGATTACAATATGTGTATAATCATAAAGTGTCAAAATAGATTTGGGATTTTTCAGACAGAATTGCACTTTGAGTCTTTGACCTTTTATTTCTCTCTATGTTCAACAAAATATTCTATTTTCTATTGAATTAAATGTTGTACATTTGAATAAGTCAGACATATATTACCACATCTGATCCAACAACCCAAGGTTTACTTTCTATTTGAATATAATGTTATATAAATTTTAGCTGGATGAACTTTACAACATAGACCTAAAGAGACTGTCGCCTAAAAACAAGAGATTAGTTTTACCTGAGTTACAACAGCATGCCAAACATCCTGACATTCGACTCTGTATTGTCAAACTTACCAGAAATCAAGTAAGTTTTCTGTTATATTTTATGACCCCTGAACAAAAGTTACAGATTTTTCTTTAGTTGTATATTAATCCTGTCTCAGTTTTACCTACTTTAGATTTACCCTTGCATTTAAAGTGATTGTTTGAAATTTTGTACATGTATGAATAGAACAATACATTATGTCCCTGCATTCTTAATTCATCCACTCCTAAAATCATGCAAGTTATTTCTGTAATATGTTTGTTGTTACACATTTGACAATGTGAACCGAAATCATAGATGTATAATTTTGAAGGCAGAGATATTCCCCATGGTTTATATCAAATATGTTTAGGAATACATTTGATATTATCATATAATTTTCTTACAGGATCTGGATATGGAAGTGGACGGAGATGAAAATAAAAGCAAACCAGAATATCACATCTACTCCTGAAAATTAAACCATGTTTCAATACTACTGTGACCTTCCAATTTGTCTGCAGAAATCGTTTTTTTATACAGAATTTATTGTGCTTCAGATTTTAAATTTTTATCATCTAAGTTTTATTTGCTCGTGGTGAGTTGTCATTATTGTTAGAACACAGTTCATCTTTTTTATGACTTCTTTGATTATTTCTTGTTCAAATATTAAAGTATAATTGATTAGTTTAGCACAAATGTATTTAAAAATTTTGTAGCATAGATTAATTGAGATTCATGTACAGTCTAAAATTATTCAGATGTATATTATACTTGAGAGTTACTATTAACTTTTTGGTAAGATTAACATAAAACATCCTTAAATCTTAGGCTTGAATGAAATTACATTTGTTTTTACCTGATTATGCTTAACTATAGCAGATTTTAGTTTGTATGCATGTTTTTTTTTTAAATTTATAAATTATTAATTTATGTTTGAAGTTAATGCCAGTTATTTAATTAACAATGTGAATAAAATGATGAAACTATAACTCGGTTGTCAGTATTTAGGCATACCAATAGCATAGCTCCTGGTCTCGAATTCAAGAGGAATAACAAAGGATGAGAGGCATTAAGACCGGTTTTTGGCCCAAGATTTACAATGAAATTTAAACTAAGCATACAGATGTCTTAAAGTGACAGAAACATTGATCAAATGTTAGGCATAAAGAAAATTTCCACCGAACTTACCTAACAAAACTTGACAAAAGCACTGACATTTGGAAATTGAAAGGAAATCGAAACTTAACATTATGAAAAAAGGTGCTAATAGATAGAGAATTCTGATGACAGTTAAAAAAAAAACAATTGAAATTTCAATAAAAGCATACATGAAAAGAGACTTGATTGGAAATGAAGTGTCAAAAAATCACTTATTTGTTTGTACTCATGCATGACATGATAGGATTTTTGTTTGGCCTGCGACGAATAGTCACGGCAGGCCAGACATAGGTATTACTTTCTGGCAGCAGCGTTAACTTTTTTGTAAGACGTTTGTGGACAATGAATTGCTTGAAAAGTATAATAGCTCGCCATCTGATATTAGGTATGCAGACAGTTGAGGTTATGAGCTACACACCTGTAACTTGACCCCATTTTTGTGCTCCAGTTACTGTCAACTTACATTTTTTTTTAAGGTGTAAACTTTTTTGTAAAACTTTTGTGGACAATGAATTGCTTGAAAAGTATAATAGCTAGGCATCTGATACCCTTGAGGTTATGGTTTAGGCAACTGTTACCATGCTGTATGACCCTGACCCCATTTTCACTCTCCAGTGACTGTCAACTTAGGTCTTTTTTTCAGGCCGTAAACTTTCTAGCTCACCTGACCCAAAGGGTCATGTGAGTTATTGTCATCATCAGGGGTTCGTCATCCATTGTAAATTTTTCTTCAAAGATCTCTGAAACCATTGAAGGGATTGCTTTGAGACTTTGTACACTAGATCTTTAGGATGTCCCCTACCAAGTTTGTGAAATTCATGCACACTGACCAACCAAGATGACCGCCAATGCTAAAAATAGAACAGGGGGGTCAGACCATTGTTTTGGGCTTATAGCTCACAAAAGCTCTACAAATCTCTCCATTGTGTAAGTTGTGGGAGGACTTGAAAACTGCAAGTGCTGTAGGAAAAGTTAGCATTGGTGAATTGTGAAGCTAATGAGATCTACAAAAATGATTTCAGGGTCAAAATTGTCCGATGACCCCTTATAGGGGTCATGGTCCTTTAAAGGTGAAAACACAATTGGTTTTTTGTGTATTTGACTTATAGAATGAAATCAGTTTCAGATAAAGAAAAATGTTGCTTGCTAAAATCTTCAGTTCAATTAGCTCTTCAAAAATATTAATAAGCCTGAAGATGTCGGATGACCCGCCCTTTATAAAAATTATTGCCCCTTATGGTAAAGATTTGGGTTATTGCCTTGCAGATTAAACAATTAAAAGATTAAGAAAAGCTTTCGTTTGCTTAAATATTTGGCTATTTGAGCTCTACATATCTATGATGATCCTTAATTAGATTTTTTTTCACCTTAGGTACCACAACTTATTTTAATTTCATCAGTCATTGAAGTCAGGTGAGCGATTCCGGCTCCTGGGAGCCTCTCGTTTGTAAGACTTGTGGACAATGAATTGCTTGCAAAGTATAATAGCTAGGCATCTGATATTGGATATACAAACCGTTTACGTTATGGTCTACGCAACTGTCACCATGCCCTGTGACCCTGGCCCCAATTTTACGCTCCAGTGACTGGAACTTAGGTCTTTTTTTCAGGCCGTAAACTTTTTTGTTAGACGTATATATAGTTAGGCATCTGGTATTGTTGAGGTTATGATCTTCGAAACTGTCACCATGCAGTGTGACCCTGACCTCATTTTCACGCTCCAGTGACTGAGAACTTTTTTCAGGCCGTAGACTTTTCTGAAAGACCTTTGTGGAAAATGAATTTCTTGCAGTATAATAGTTAGGCATCTGATATTTGGGAAATGATGAAATTAAATAAGGGTTTTTGCGTCTGCCATGTCATTTGACCCTGACCTCATTTCTACACTAAATGACTGTTAATATTGTTTTATTCACAGGCATGCTCTTAATATTGGTTTTTTAAGAAATGTTTTTAAGGATACAAACTATCACATTGTTATGCTGTTATGTTCTTTTACTATATATAAAAGTAAACACTCCAACTAACAGTTGCCTAGTAGCTAAAGGATAACCTAGACACAAGTTGTTCGTAAGTTTGACCTAGATTTTCTGATTGGGAGACTTACTTAAGCAGAAATGCGTTTCACATTTCAGGAACTATAAGTCAAAGACATGCATATGGCCCAGTAATAGCTCATCTTTTGACCTTGACCTTTATTTTCTGGTTGGAACTAGTAATATTCATATCTCAGAAATTGGAAGATTGATGAAACTAATTCTGCAAAATATGTCAGTGGTACATACAGTTGCGTTCCCATATTTAGCTAACCTGCTATCACTATGTGTCCGTCATTGTACGTTGTCCATTAATAATTCTAAAATACCCACTTAAACCACTGAACCAACTTTGCAGGAAAGACAGATGACACGTAATTGGCTACAAAAACATCCTCACTTTGAAGGGATTCGATAAAAACATGGCCGTTGTTACTTTTACCATAGACCTGTATACAGGTCTATGCTTTTACAGAATAGACCATATGGTAAAATCACTCAAAATGACTTATATAACTCAGCAACTATAACAGGTATGAAGTAAAAATGTGTCTATGAGCCACAGGATGGCTCTCCCGTTCTTGAAATATCATTATCATGTGTATTACCTGTGATATGGACCTTTACCGAGGAATTAAAAGTTCATGCGTAAAATATAGGCCACAGTGACTTTTTTCTGGTGGGTAGTGCTGTTTTACCAAGACTCATCTAGTAGTAAAATATCATTTACCCCCAACATGTAGTATTCGAGAAATGGACCTTAACAAAGAATTTAATCAAAGTCATTCATGCATAAAATATAGGTCACAGTGACCCAATTTCGATTGGGTGGTGTCGTGTTACCCATGACACATCTAGTGGTGAGATATCATTGTGATTGACCCCCAACATCTAATATCCAAGTTATGGACCTTTACCAAGAACTTAACAAAAGTCATTCATGCATAAAATATAGGTCACAGTGACCCAATTTCTATTGGGTGGTGTCGTGTTACCCATGACACATCTAGTGGTGAAATATCATTGACCCTCAACATATAGTATCCGAGATATGGACCTTCACCAAAGTCATTCATGTGTAATATATAGGTAACATTGGCCTAATTTCTAGTGGGTCTTGTCATCCTACCCAAGACACATCTAGTGCATGGTGAAATATCATTGACCCCCAACATCTAGTATTCAAGTTATAGACCTTAACCAAGAACTTAACCTAAGTCGTTCATGCATAAGATATAGGTCACAGTGACCTAATTTCTAGTGGGTGGTGTAGCCCTACCTAAGACCCATCTGGTGGTGAAGTATAATTGACCCCCAACATCTAGTATCCGAGATATGGACCTATACCAAGAACTTAACCAAAGTCATTCATGCGTAATATTTAGATCACAGTGACCTTATTTCTTAACGGTGGTGTCACCCTACCAAAGACACATCTAGTGTGAAATATCATTGTCCCACAACATCTAGTATCCAAGTTATAGACCTTAAACAAGAACTTAACTGAAGTAGTTCATGCATAATATATAGGTCACGGTGACCTACTTTCTAGTGGGTGGTGTAGCCCAACCCAAAACCCATCTGGTGGTGAAATATCAATGACCCCCAACATCTAGTATCCGAGTAATGGACATTAACCAAGAACTTAACCAAAGTGTTACGTACGGACGGACGGACGGACAAGGGAAAACTATATGGTCGGGCCTTAAAAATCAGGAGGATCTTAGGCTCTTCAGAATCAAAGATACTACTAACGTCTCCTAGATAGGAGGTGTCAGATGACCCCTTATAGGGGTTATAAGTTTTCCAAGTTCAACAAGGAGCATAGTTTTTTCATGTGTTTGCTCTATTAAATGGAAAGTAATGCAGATAGAGAAAAGCTATTACTTGCTTAAGCCTTCAGCTCATTAAGCTCATCGGATATGCTTGTAGTAGCTTAGCATAGCTGCATCTCACATCCTTTGACCTCTGATTGAGTGATTTTTATAATAACAATGCTATTATTATCCAACGCGTCCTATGTTGATCATACGCTTCTTATGCCCACTGCTATTTTTGGCTGAATTGAAAAATCCGAGTTATAAAATAGCGGGCGGGGAAGAAATTTTCGTGACAGTTTTCTCAGCGACTACTAATCACAGCCACTTGATATTTTGTATACAGCATCAGGATGGGGTCCCATAGCGTGGATTTCGATTTCAGGTCTGTCGTTCACCTACTTCCTGTTTAACGAAATCCGGCCATTTTTGACTTTGACATGGTTTTTTTTCTCCTTTTGTCTTAATATTTGATCTTTAGTTGAGAGGCTTTGATAGTTTTCATAGTTACTTTTAGCAGTGTAAGAGTCGATGAATTAATAGAGAAATTAACTTGCAAGGCGAATTCTGGTGGTACCGGCAGACTAAAGACCAGGACTTGCTTTCGTGGTAACCCGTGGTGTTACTTTACGGGTTATTTCATCGTCCAGAAGAGAAAAAAAACAATGGAAAGACAACATTGTTGAATATATTGTTATTTATGATCTTATTAATATAAAAATTACTTCCGCTACTTTTGAATACATTTGAATTTGACATTGATTTGGTTAAACCTGTCAAATTTTGGAAATATGTCTCACCTTATTGGGACGTGATGTGATGACTTATCGGCAAATCCCTTTCCAAATCACCAAGGTGGAAGGCAGTCACGTCTTTTCATTGTAATGATCAGAGGAATCAAGTTAGGAATCTTTTGATTTGTGGAATTAAAGAATCTTTAAAAGGGTTAGTTTTTTTCTTTCATATAGGGCCTATATATTTTGTTTTTGGTTAGCATTCTTAACAGTGTACATGATACATGATATATTAAAGAAGCATTTGGGCAAAGCCAGTAGCTTTAAATATAGTCTAGCATTCGTTGTCTGTCCTTCAGCCCCTCAGAATATGCATGTAATTTATCTAATTTTGTCACATTTGTATAGTACGGTTGCTACAGATACATTCCAATTTGTATTTGGTATCCAGTTCAGTCCTATTTGTGATTACTTTGCGTTCGATATTTACTTATAAACCATTCACTCGTTTTGGGGACAGCTTTTAACAAATCTATTGATAGAATTTTATAAAAGTGCTTGTGTTGTAAATTGGGTTTAACTTTGTTATGTCTGAAAATCGCAATTTTGCTTTTGAAGAGACCTTCATTGCATATACAGTGTAGATATAAAGGGCTCATCAATTCCAAAAGTTTAAACGACAAACTCATCAGAGATACTCTGGTCAAATGTTGAAAATCCATAAAAAAAAGTTTAAAAAAAAATAAATAATAGTGTAATGTTTTTAAAGAAATAAGAGGGGTACAAAATTCCTTTGCTAGAGATAGAGGAATGAAAGGGTGGTCAGTATCTTCGGTGCTGCGTTGACCATGATATCTTAATTCATTTCTTTCGATACTTTAGGGTTTTCGACCTTCAATTTACAATTTATTTCAATTCAGATGCTGCCGATGAAATATACATATACATCATAACCAAATAAGCGAACAGTAACAGAACAGCCAACAGATGTGATAGATTTTTCATGTCCTTTTTAACAGTGTATGATTGGAACATAGATGTTTTGATGTTGTTGGGTTTTTTTCAAACAAGCTTTAGAGCATTATTTTTTCTTTGAAGGGCTTTGATGTACTGTGGACGTGCTTTCAATAATTGAAAAGACATTAAATCAAAGCTTACAAGCGCTTTAGATTGTTTTTTTTTAATATGTGCGGTAAAATTTTGACAGAATACATTGTTTGTATTCATTGCCCAACGGTATTTCTGATTTACACAGTGCTGTGTCATTCGGTTATTATATTAAACAAATAAGAACACCAGTTTTTTATACCACAAATATAATTTCCAAGGTGGTTGAAAATATCAATGATGCTAACTGCTAAAGTGACACATCTTAAGATGTTCACCTGTTAATTTCTATTCATTTCTAACCGCAATTAAATTGTAATAAATAATTTTCGACATAATTTTAGAAATTTTGACAATCATGTAATACTTATTTATTAGTCTACACTAGTTTTGTGACAGTAAGATTGACTACATGCAAATCTGTACAAAAAACTTGCCATTTTCATCGATATTTCATATACTTTATTGTGAAAATTTGAAATAACAAGAAAACCACAGTTTTTACCTCTCGAACTCATATTCGGAATGTTCACAACTCGTTGATAAAAGAAATCATTTAACAATTACTCTGGTTTCGTTGTTGATGCATTTTAACATTTGGCTGAGACGCAGGAAAGTATTTAAGTGGAAGTTGAATTTTAAAGTAAAAATAAACAACAAAAGACAAAACTATTAGACATATAAATTTAAAGACAGCACAACGAATTTGCACAACTAAAAAGATCTGGCAACAACAACTAGCACCAACACGAGAATTGAATCAGATTCCCCGGCAGAGTAAGCAATTCTTGAGTGTTGCCGATGGCAGGTTTAAACTTGGTCAAAATTGAGTGAAGAAGGACAATATATTATTATAACTAAAATCTAAACTTCGGCAGGGTGTTGCTACGTACGAAGGGAAAGTTATTACAATCACGTTTCAATACTTCTCGTAGCGCCTAGGTCTTCCTTGAGCAACAGGAATGTTTGGTATTTATGAGATAAAGAAAGTCAGTCACCAATCGATTTTATCAAAACTCATTTGGATTTATCTTATAAGGTTGCATTTGGTACTAGTATACCGTTAACAAAACTATCCTTAATGCAACACATTTTTTTTTTATGATTTGTTTTTGTTATTGTAGATGGAGTCTACAAGATGTTTAACGCTTGCCTTGCTGATCCTTGGAGAAGTAGTGACGTCTGTAGTCAGTTTGATAAATCCAATTCCTCTACCTAAAGACCTTGACCTCTGTTTGGAATATAGAAATAATACAATTTCTAATTTCCCAGCTCACATGACACAATCATTTTGTATGAGCCAATTCCTAGTCCATCGCAGCAGCTCAGATAAGCCAAAGGTCAACTTCACCACTGATGAGACCAACTATTTGAATTCCTTGTTCAGACAAATCCTTGCTGATTCAGACGATACCTCAGGCACTGGGAGAGTAAAGCGACAAGCAAGCAGACGACGACGACGTTACCGACAGGAAATAAGAGCCGCTCCCTTCCGACAGTGGCCAGCATATGTTGCTGGTGTAAGGAGACTAAAAAGAGAAAGGGTAAGATAACTTTAAAATCAAAGTATAAAAGTGTCAAAAGTTCCAAAGAAAATAGACAAATGCAGTAAACATGGAATATGTAACAAAAAGGTTACCACTAGGGGATAACATGTTATCAATCCGTTCAAATCGAAGTCTAACAGTCCGAAAAGCACCAAAAGTGACACTTGGAATGAAGATTTATATGACAGGCTTACTGTCTTTTTTTAATACATGAGATAATTTAGCCCTGTGCATGTACTTTTGATACCATTAAAGTAATAGTGAAACCGAAACACATAGTTGCAGCACTGTAATTGACATCCAAATATTTTCATTTTCAGAGCAGTGTTACTGGGAGAAGTAGATATGACACCATAGCAGCTATCCATAGAATCGCTGTGGATTCTGTTCATTTTGGTCCGGCTTTTCTACCTTGGCATAAACTGTACCTCTTAATGTAAGTTTTCATATTACATCAAAATGTATGTGTTGCATGCAAGAATCGAAATTCGGACAGAGTAACAATAAACAATAAGCCGGAATGCTTTTTGCTACGAAGCAAAAGACAATCGGCACTTTTGTATTAGTATAAGAAGGAAGTTGAGAAAAACCAACGAGTCGAATCTCGAAGTGATAAAACCCCAAACATTCTCGATCCCAACAAAGATAAAACCAAAAGAAACACAACTGTATACCGTGAACAGAAGCTAGCAAGCGACTTCACGTCTATAACAATGTGACTGAACTCTGGCGCTCCGTAGGGGTAATCCGTTAACCAAAACTAGCATTATGAATATTATGCTATAGCATACTAAAAAGTGTACTTATGTGACATTCTCATAAAGTAAAAATTTTGTTTGGAATAACTTATCCCATGTAACCTTTATGAATTACTTGAACACGTCACCTTGTTAAAATAATTGTTCGACATAAAATGTTAAATTATATGTATTAGATCGATCTGACATATTAATTTATATATTTTTGGTTGTATTTGAAATTGTGACCACAATACTCCCAAATTAAGTTCATAACGGTATCAAGACCATAATATATGAGTGGCCGTTTGTGTCAATAAAACGATACTTCTATCATGATAGTTTTTCATCGTGATGATAGTATCACCATGCTTTAAACAAGTATCACGATGCTTTAAACAATATTTGCTCAAAGCATCACGATGCAATTAAATTGACAAAAGCATCGCGATGGAAGTCAAAAGCATCACGTAGTTGAATCTGAAACGTTTCAGCAATCAGCTCCTGGTAACTATATTTTAATGTTTGTCAAGTCAGTTTTCAGATAAATTTCATATAAATAACAATATTTGAGTCTTCAGTAACTTGCTTGATCTTTTAATTGTAGATTCGAAACAGCTTTAGGTGTACCTATCCCCTATTGGGACCCCACGATAGACAATGCAATGAGAGACCCAACACAATCTATTGTTTGGACAAGCAAGTATTTTGGTAACGGTCGCGGTCCCGTTTTAAGTGGTCCGTTCAGAGGATCGCTAACACCGACCGGTCCGTTGATGAGAGATATTGGTAATGATGGAATGCTTTTCTCTAAACAAAACCTGGGGATGGTTTTAAGGCGATTGAGGAATGCAGAGATATTTGAACCATCTATCCGCCAAATGGATTCTTTGGAAGGACAACACAACCTCGTTCACTTTTGGATTGGTGGTCACACGAACGATTTTGAATTATCCGCTTATGATCCACTGTTCTTTAATTTGCATTCGTATGTCGATCTTGTCTGGGAGGTTTTTCGTGACCTGCAACGTACAAGAGGGATCAACCCGACGGCTGATATCGTCGGATCCTTTACTTTTAATCAAAGTCCTTACAGACCTGCTATAGGGATCCCTGGCGTGACTATTCGTGATGGCTACTCATCGCGTTTCCGTAATTTAGTAGGGTATGGCGAAATGCCAAGATGTCCAGCTTGTGGAAACAGTCCTGACATGACTTGTCACAGAACCAGAAGAGTTTGTGTGTCGGCTAGGGGAAATTTTCGGCGAGTGCGGCGTACCAGGGTTTCACCACTCCGTCTTGCCTCGGTGTTTAGTCGAAGACCATGGATGGCACTACCGCGAATGTGGCGAGGAAAGAGAAGTTCAAAACGTATATCAGTCAAAAAATATAATAACGAAGATATGAATAGTAACTTTGATATTTCAGAGTATGCCTTCTTAAAAATAAAGGTAATACGTGACAATCTACATCAAGAAAATCAAACGTCATCTTCCCAAAGTTTAGGCTTAGGATGTATCCAGCATCCAATAAATGCTCAGAATCACATGATTTACGTACAAGCAGATGGTTTGAACTATAAAGGAAGATACAAAGATGTTTCAGAGGTTAATGAATCTACTGTTTTTGACATAGGCATTCAAAACCCCATGTCTAATCATTTAGATTCTGAAGTTTTCATTTCGGCCTTTGACCGTTGTGGTAGAATATGTACTCCTCATTGTTTGACAAAACCATCAGAAACATATCCTGTTTACAAATCATGTTCTGGTGCACTCCGTGTAACCGCACAGGAACCTCTGATGTATGTGTCCTACCACACGGAGTCAGAATTTTCTATCGAAAGAACCAAACTGACTGATCAAGTTGTTCCAATTTTATTTCGATGTATGTTTTAGAATTATTACGTATTTATTAAATTGGCTTTTATTTTTAAATTTTGTGTTTGTTCTACCCTGATTCTTCGAAGAAAGTTGTTTGGCATTCAAGAAAAAAAAGTTATGGATGTTACATGGTACTGTTCAAATCTAACAATACTTTTTGGAAATAATATTTGTTTATAATAAAATATACACATGTTTTTGTTCTTGAGTCATTTAGCATATCTTTCAGGGTCTTTTTGTACTGACACTTTATGTTGTCTTTTGACCATTGCATTATTTCTAAGCATTACAGCGATCAAATATTTCTGTTTTGTGTGATGATATAACACTCAATTATTAATTGTTTGAAGTGTTGTGTCGGGTTTAAAATCGATATGGTTTGATTTTTTTTACATCAGTCGATAAATGCTTCTTAGTGTGCTGTCAGAAACTGCGAGTGTTCTCAAGAAAGTTCTTCTACGTCTCGTTGTTTTCGTATAGTTTTTTGTAGTGTGTCAATTTTGTGCTTTGTACAAGATTATCAATTGTGGCAAGGTTGGGCCGAAAAAAGTAGTTTAACCCCGCCACATGTTATAAGTGCCTGTCCTAAGCCTGTCCTAAGCCAGGAATTTTTTTTTTCTATTGTGTCGCATGAATTCTGTCTGGTTGAATTGTAGAAACGTTACTGCTTTGTTTTTTTAACAGTGCTTTCGTTTTATGTTTTGTTCAAGAAAGGTAGGTCCAACTTAGATAAAATATATTCTGATTCCGCCTCATATTATTTGGTCCTGTCCTAAGTCAATTTAGATTTGTTCTATATTGAAGTTGAGGGGTTTTTTTTATAATCAAACATATTTTTTCTTGGACCAATTGCAAGACTGTGAGCAGCAACCTTTGGTCTACGCGGAACGCTGTTGACTGTTTTTGAATTGCCTTTGCTTTGTGGCGGTTACGTCATGTTCATTAATATATTTTACTAGGAAAAAATAAATCTTAATCTTGCCATCTCCTGTGCAAAGTCACTTTGACGACTGTTAGAAAATGTCAGAGTATATTGAGTGTGAAGAGGGCTATAGTTAGGACAGATTACTGAGCAGAATTAAATCTAGCAATATACATGTATAACAAAAAGGAAGGCAAGAATTTGCTACACGTACAAATCAGATTTCTTGTTTGTTTTGTTGGAAAGTTTGTTGTATGTCGAGTTTTTTTGTTTGCTGGCAAATTGTATTGTCCACATTTTATGGCATTTCGACAATTTAACTATAAATCACACTTCATATAGATATTTTTTATATGATCATATTGAATTAAAATAAATAATATATATAAATTAATAAATATGTACAATTATCAAAGTCTATTGTAGCACTATCTTCTAATCTTTCAACAAAACAAGCGACTGGACGAAGGTTTCTGTCTTTTCTGTCCGGCATACCACGATTTTGACTTAGATCGGAAATGACGCAAGTCGTCTTTGTGGTCTTTGCTTAGCATAGGAACGTAGTTCTGTGGACTGCACGATTCTGTGTTGTTTTCATAAAACTCTTTGTAGCCTCCTTTCAGAATGTAAAGTTCAGGGAAATGCAGAGCTGGGTAGTTTTCTGCATTTATTTCTCTGTCATTGTTTCTAAGAAAGCGGCACATTTTAGGTCCTCTCTCAGAAGAAAACTCGCAATGAAAAATGATAATGTCTCTTTTACCATCGCTCCTCGACTGTGGATTCTTAAGTAGTTCGAGAATGTCATCTTTATTATGAATGTTTTCGGCTCCTGTTATATGGCCTCCGTCAAACTCATATGAGTACCGACTGTCTATGATACGGTAGCTGCTGATGACGTCATTGTATTTGCCGCCTAGAACATCCTTCATAGTAGAGTGGGTTATATAGCGAAGGTCATGACATCGACCTTGAACTGTTGGTAGACAACATTCCTGTTGTCCATCGCCCGTAAGAACAGCGCCTTCTACTGCGATATCAGTGCTAATGGGTTCAATGTTCTTATCACTTGTCTCCTTGCTCAGAATTTTTAAATCGAAAGATAGTGCCTTCTTCATCTGCTTATTTTTTGTTAACCTTCTCTTGCAGAAAGATACAGGCGTGTCCGTAATTTCTGGTCTCTTCCTTTTGTTAGTGTCCTCTTCCCTGAAGAGGCTGAGGGTAGGTGACTCCTCAAAACCATTGAATTCCATCCCAAGGCCAGAATCTTCATCAAACAGACTTCTCAGAAACTTAGGTGTTTTTGCTGAAATGCGTGTTACTGTTTCTTCAACTTGACTTTCCATGTTTGTTCTACCTTTATTTGCTTATACTAAACCACTGTGTCTTTCAATACTGAGAGTTGTTTGTGGAATGAAACGGTTTCCTACTCTTCCCTTTATATAGATTGTATGGGTTTATCAACTAAAAGAATCTAAAACGAAAGAGAAAATTTTATTACATATTTAATTAGCACTAATTAAGTTGTATATTTCAATTGTTCACATGCTGATTTGATAGATATAAAAACAAATACATTGTAAAACATCTTTGGCTAATGGTCTTGTCTTGGGGCTGCATCGTGTACATATGGAAATAAGGCTAGACTTGAAACGGATTACCGTTAATCCACTAAAAACATAGGCTCCTTAAGGGATCCAAAATTATAATACCATTATAACCATAAAGATAATCTAATTGATTACAATTATTACTTTTCGGTAAAAATATTATCATGAAACTTAATCTTTTGGACAACGGATTATACATGTCATTTTTATTATTTTTTGTCATTATTTTTTAATTTGAAAAGTCCTGACATTTTTTATTAATTTGTCCATGTACATTCATACTTACGTGCATATCATAGATTTTTTTCCCCAAAAATCATGCACGAAGCTTCTACTAAAAACAAAGGAAAATTATTCCATCCACGTTTAAATATATTAACATAAACGGAAAATCATCAATTCTAAAATTAAGATTAATACAACTGTACTTACATGTAACAAAACTTTGTACTTCTAGACTGAAAGTTCATTTAAAACAAGTTTGCTTCAATTATCTTTTGGAGGTAGAAACGAGATTGTGTCATTAAATGAAAATGGATTCGTATTTATATATATCATACCATTCCTAGGTGTGACAATTAGCAAAATTACTAAAACGAGTAATTAATGGAAAAGAAACGTAACGAGTAATAAGTAGGGGTACTTAACAAGTAGGGTTATTGTTTGGTGAGCAAGAGACCATGTTGACGTGTTGTTATAGACACATTAATTGGTGTTATAATTCTGTCTAACATTAATTTCAATTAAATTTTCACGCAGTTTCTAAAAGCAGTGTAATAGTTGTCTAGAAATAAAGTAATTTTGAATAAATGTGTTTTAATGTGAGGAAATGCATTAAAACACTTTGTATGTTAAAAAGTTTTATGTTGGTATGTGAAAGAAGACAAAATATATATTAAATATACTAAATACTATATAAATATATCTTATTGATTTGAAATATTTGGCTTTTATCAAACAATAGTGATCGAGAAAGGAATATATTAAAAAAAACACTTGTAAACGTACTTAAAAATTGAAAGACATGTAATTATATATTAAAACAAGCTAGAACACTGAAATTTAATTTAGATTAGGCTTCATTTTGACAGAGATGATCTTTTTCTAAGTAAGTTTCAAAGCAATAGAAAATAGATTAAGATAAGATAACATAATTATGCTTTTCCTGTGAAGGTATTTATTTACACGCCATGGTTGTATTTTATTGAGTACTGCAATTTTTAGCAGACAACACAAGAATTTTAGGGTCTTTTCAAAAATACTTAAAAGCACTTCATAAGAGATTTTGGTAACTATTAATGATTACTGCGATTTTTGCAGAAAACACTAGAATTTTAAGGGTCTTTAAATTTTTTTTTAAAGTTTTTCATAAGAGATTTTGGTAACTACCTGTACTTTATTTTAGAACACTTGTTTCTTTTTTTTTCTTTTTCTTTTTGACATCTGGCGGGAAGTTCAAGGGTAGACAACTCATTGTTTTATTTGGTGCGGAACTACATTGTTTGAAAATGGCGGTGTACGAAGTTTATTCTCATCCAGAACTTCGACGATACAAGACACAGATCTGTTCTAAAGCATCCATAATCTTAGTTATTGTTCTGTTTGTAACAGTTATTCCACCACTTTTTGTTGTTTATAGAAGTTATGGTAAGCTTAATTTTAGAGAAATACAAACCAAAATGTTCTGTAAAACAGCAAGTATTTTCAAGTTCTATCATGTTGAAATTCATTTGTAGGGGGATAAAACATGTGAAATATAATTTAAATGAAATGTATTCTCCATTAAATTAAACCCACATAAAAAGATGTTGCCCAAATAGACGGTAAGTAATCATTGTAATCATCCAAGTGGATGGTAAACTGACTGTATACCACAAGAAGAAGAAGAAGAAGTAGATGTGGAATAAGTGTACATGCAACCTACAGAAATAAGCACAAAGCTCATCCACAATAGAAAACAGAAGCACCTTTCAGTGTAACTAGATGTGCTACTTGCCATAATGCAATGGTCTTATATTTAGAATAACATGAGAATGGCATTGCCCAAAAATCCATTCCATTTGGGTTCGATTGAGTGAAACAATTAGGGACAATGTGATTGTATTTTCCATCACAGTTCTGTTCATGTGCAGACTTTGTCTAAAACTGTCGAAAATCCAAATGAAGAGAGAATGGTATATATTTCGTCATATTTTGGGTCTCAGTGCAATTTGGCAGACTCTGAACATTGACCAGCTTTGCTTTGCTTGCATATATACATGATATAATTCATAAGAATCAATAACAAACCTAATAATTACAACAAGCATGGTTTAAGCTCATGAATAATGAAGCAAAAAAAAAATCTAATTTTATATGGGGATGAGATAATTTGCCAGGGACAACATGATATTTGATAATTGTATATTTCAATGCATACAATTTTTTCTCTCATTTTAGGTTTTTGGTTAAAGGAGGCCTATTATGAAGAAACTCCAGATGTAGATTTTAAAAGACAGCTATTGTTAGTCCTAGAGCTAGAAAATGAAGGGAGATTCATTACATACAGTACCTACCAAAGATATAATCAGCTGCAGCAAGCCAATCTTAGGGTTCCTCTTATCCAGGTACTTGTTCTAATTCTTTTATTCTGTTACTATTCATATTTTGCTACTATTATTGAAAATGAATAGGTTTCAAATTTGATGCCTTAAATGAAAAGATAATAGTAAAAGGTATAAAATAAGCAAAAAAAATTGATAGGTTCGTGACCTTGTTTTCAACATAATTGACATTAAAGTTTTGGTGGGAAAAGATTTTCTCTGATTTTTTCATGGGTTTAGCATTAGCACTATTTAGCTGTTAAAACCCATGACAGAATAGATAGGATTTGATAAAACTTTGTCTAAAAACTCTTTATGACATATGAAAGACATTAATAACAAGAAAATACAGGGTTCGTGGGCAAAAAATTTAACCCCATTTTAATGGTAAAATCCAGAGGATTCCGAAAAAATGACAGAAAAACCAAAACAAGACCAGCGAGCATCCTTAATAAAAACTTAACTTTGAAACAAACATAACCATGAAAAAAACAAAAACTGTAAATAGACATCAAATGAGACTTGTTTACTACATGGTATTATTCATGGACCTACTGTTTACATGATTTACTTTTATTTAAGTCTCGAGAAGAAGATTGGAATAAAGATGGGAAAGCTGATGGTTTAGACTTCAACTTAGAAATGCCACTTCAGGATACAGAAAGAGTCACTGGCGTCAAGCTCATCCTTATTTTTGAATACAAATTATATGTAAGAGATTACAGATATTGCTGATAATTTAAAGAAATTCATTTTGTCCTCGAAGACCATTAGTTTGTATATCATTGTTTGGTACTATCAGTATTGTTAATATTGATATTTATGGAAGGTTCTTATGCCAATGTGCAAGTTTGTCACAATTAATTTTTTTATTAAGATATAAATTTGGGGATTTGATATAAAACATTCATTTTAAAAGAAGCAAATAACTTAGTATACATGGTAAAGCTGCTGCAATACTTATCTTGATTCTTTCTCGTGAGGTTCAAGTTTGTTCAAAATTGTCATAAAATATTGAATGTTGGGCAGCTGGCGGGCAGGGCAAATAATTTTATAAAAGTTTCAGCATGTGATGTCATATCATGGGGCCTCATGTCAGGTCTGCTGCTCACCTATTTCCTGATTAACGAAATCCAGCCATTTTAGACTTTGAGTGATTTTATAGATACATGTAAATCTTCATGCATTAGATAGCTAGAATCAATGTTTTTCTTCTGTTTTCCAGAGATATTCCACATTTGTAATGGAGAGTATGGCCTTTATAAACCACGACTCAGCCAAGGCAGGAGCTAGATATGAGGTGTTTGGAGATTTAAAGATGAGTCAAAGAACACCACTCAGTCACAGAGGAACTGATTACAGGTTTAATGTAAGTCTGTCTGGGTGGCAGTACAAAATTGAAAAAAAAGAACACAGAGTAAAGATGCAACACACAAAATCTATAAATGTACTGAGTACATTGTAGTCTATTGGTATGTTATAGGGAAAATTTGTACAACTTATTAAAATTAAAAACTGTTTTTTAAGTTACCAGTCTTCAAAATGTCTAGACCTGTAGATCCTTTAGGTATTGACAATTGACTGTTGGAAAAGAATATACTAGTGAAAAAAAAAATATATAAAAACCTTCATTCTATTTGTAGACCCCAGTGATTAATTCCACCAGTATGTATGCTGAAGCTTATGACTTTTCAACAATATTCAAGACATACACCGCTAGAAATGGTAAGAGTGATATTTATTTCATTCTAAAGATTTTATTGACTAAACAATAAAAGATTTGATAACAAGCAAAGCTTACATATACTAAGTATCCTCTCCTAAAAGTACTAAAGAGTGATTTTCACTTTTATCCCATTTGGCATTTAATGATTTGGTCATTGATATTACAACTGAAAGCCTCATAGTAAAATGTCAAAGGACCTAAATAAACTTCATGCATAAAGTATACAAAACTTAGTTTGAAAATTGATATATATTTTGCACATTATGGTTGTTTGTTATTTGTTCTAATGATTGTGCAATATTTCTTTTAAAATATCACTTTAACCATACAAAGCAAAACATTAACCCAATCTTTCAAGGGGTTCAAATTTGCACTGGTCCAAGGTCCAGGACCCTCAATTTTTGATGCAGGACCTTCTTAATTTCAGGGACATAGGTCCTGGACCTGTCAGTATTTACAGTAACTCTTATTGGGGAGTTTTCAATTTCTTTAAGAGGACCTTTCATCTTGGGCTTCCAAAAGTCCTGGACCTTTTGCCTTCAAATGTTTATTTGAACCCTGTCTTTCAGTAAATGGTGCCATTATACCATTTGGTAATATTGCTTTAAAAAGATTAAACAGTGATTCATGTCTCCATTAATTTCAGTGACCAGTTATCTAGAAGCTCCCTACACTGCCTGGATAACTGGACGAGATTAAACAGTGATTCATGTCTCTATATATTTCAGTGACCAGTTGTCTAGAAGCTCCCTACACTGCCTGGATAACTGGACGAGATTAAACAGTGATTCATGTCTCTATATATTTCAGTGACCAGTTGTCTAGAAGCCCCTTACACTGCCTGGATAACTGGACAAGATTAAACAGTGATTCATGTCTCTATACTTCAGTGACCAGTTATCTAGAAGCCCCTTACACTGCCTGGATAACTGGACGAGATTAAACAGTGATCTATGTCTCTATATATTTCAGTAACCAGTTATCTAGAAGCCCCTTACACTGCCTGGATAACTGGACGAGATTAAACAGTGATTCATGTCTCTATATATTTCAGTGACCAGTTATCTAGAAGCCCCTTACACTGCCTGGATAACTGGACGAGATTAAACAGTGATTCATGTCTCTATATATTTCAGTAACCAGTTATCTAGAAGCCCCTTACACTGCCTGGATAACTGGACGAGATTAAACAGTGATCTATGTCTCTATATATTTCAGTAACCAGTTATCTAGAAGCCCCTTACACTGCCTGGATAACTGGACGAGATTAAACAGTGATTCATGTCTCTATATATTTCAGTGACCAGTTATCTAGAAGCCCCTTACACTGCCTGGATAACTGGACGAGATTAAACAGTGATTCATGTCTCTATATATTTCAGTGACCAGTTATCTAGAAGCCCCTTACACTGCCTGGATAACTGGACGAGATTAAACAGTGATTCATGTCTCTATATATTTCAGTAACCAGTTATCTAGAAGCCCCTTACACTGCCTGGATAACTGGACAAGATTAATCAGTGATTCATGTCTCTATATATTTCAGTAACCAGTTATCTAGAAGCCCCTTACACTGCCTGGATAACTGGACGAGGAGCAGGACAACCGTTTGTCATCAGTGCCAATATAACCTACGCTGAGGGAAGATATCTGTATCCTTTTATCAGAACAAAATTCAAATAAATATAACATCAAAACTAATGTAGCTCAAATGTCCAAGAATAAACAAAATAAAGCAACTTCACAGCAGAGAAATGGAAGACTGCAATGGTCCTGAATGGTATACAGTTTTGTAGGCATTTTAAAAGAAATAGTTGATTTTATAGTTCCACCAATCCAACTATTGTATGCAATGTCTTTTCAACAATTTTTTTCCAAAACTGCTAATATTCCCATTTGTATATGTACAGTACTCATATGACATACACTTCTTCTTCCTGGTGTCACAAAATTGTAGAATTTTTATGGCTTAAACATGTTTAAGTGGGTTCAAGTACTTAAATAAATACAAATGAAATTGATAAGTCATATGTCATTGTACCAGTACTTATTTGGACGATCTATACAATTTGAAAATTGGATAATCTGCCTTCATATGCAAAAAAAATCTTTGTTGAGGAGAATTATTATAACATTCCTTAACTGCCTATCAGATACAACACAGGATTCTGGTACATGATAAAGTGGGGCTGGGTACAATATGTGTCTGTCCTGCTGATCTTCCTGTTCGTCTTCGATAGAATTAAAGTATTTATCTACCAGAACCAGCTTGTACAGACAATAGTCGATACCCCTGTAGCAAAGAAAGAAAAGGTCCTGTGATACCAATAGTGCTTAGATGTATATGAATATGTCCATTACTCAAAACATACTGAACTGATCATTAAGTGTTGAGAGAGCAAAGGCTGTGGAAAGAAGATAAAAATCTTTGAAATATAAATGGAGCACATTTTGTGTAAAAGGCAAGAAGACGTAGTAGAAGGTTTAAAAAATATTTCAAACTAAGATTGTTATTTGAGATTTCATTGTTGGTTTGTCAATTTCAAAGAACAATTTACTTACTGGTAGCTAAATGTTAATGCAAAAATCATGATGAAATTATAGCTTTGTCAAAATTTAAATGGTGCATGCATTGATGTTTCAATAATGTTGAAATAAAAAAATCTAAATGAAAATCTGAATTTGTGGAAATAATAAAAAAAAATGAAATTGGAAGCTGAAAACCTGTCACTATACAGTACATATATAGTTTTTCGTTTTGTATCAAATTTTTACAGAATTTGTTGAGGTAGATATAATCCGTCCAAATCTGTCACTTAACATTTGTTACTTGTTTTCTTTTCTATTTATGGAGGTTGATATCCTTTGTTTTTTTTAGTATGACAGAAAAAGCAAAAACATTTAGCTCAATTCGTTTTTTGATTCCAAATGTTTTTATATGATGTATGCTAGATTGATAGCTTGTATGTCTGATGTATTGGAAAGATGTTTGGAAGTGTATGTGAGGAAACGTTATGTTTGTGTGTCAGATTGTAAACTGTAGAAATTATTAAATTTGTAAATATTTTATAAAGGTAATTGTACAAAAACATTATATTATTTATATTATACATTTCTTAGTAAAATTTTAGACATTGAATTGTTGAAATTTGATTTGAACCTTAAGATTGTGTTCTATGACTAAACAGTATACAGAAATGCACAAGGGATACCCAATACCTAAACTAAAATAAAATTGAGTTGTTTTATTTTCCTCCAAAAAATGAATATGGTAAAAGTAAATGCCATATATTGAGAAAATAGAACTGCATTTTTTATCAGCAATATTTTCTTTGAGTATGAAGGAGTTTCATCTTTTTATTATCATTGAGAAGCTTAATTTCCGTTTTAAGAAGGTATGAATTTCCTTATAGTTTTTCAACTGATTTTTAAAAGAACCCCTTAATGAAATCAACCTAATGTTTGTTTATACCATGGAAGTAATATTGAGAAGGAAGAACCACTAAGCCAGATGAAACGGTTTGTCTGCGTTACCGCCTATCTTATCGGCATCCTGTTAATTGACAATAATCGTGTCATGTAGAGTCTCAATCGGCTTTGACCTTATTGGCAAGTTCCATTTTCGACGGATATTCGCGAAATGACCAGAATCAAATGAAAACAAAGACCTCCACAATTTATCCAATCGTGTTTTTTGTGATGGTGGGGGCGTCTGAAATAACTTGTTGTTGGATTTTTGTCATTTTTTCGTAATCCTCTGGTTTTTACCATCAAAACAGGGTTAGTTTTTTTGCCCACAAACCCCCTATTTTCTTTTAATCGATGTCTTAAATATGTCATAAAGAAGTGATTAACAAAGTTTTATCAAATCCTTTTTATTCTGTCATGGGTTTTAACAGCTGAAAAGGGTTAATGCTAAACCAGGGGGTATCCTGAAATTAAATTAAATATATTGGACAATTTAACTACGGTAAATGTGAATGCGCAAATTGTATCATAGACCTGTACAATATTATTAGAATATATTCAATTTTAATATATTAAATATACAGGTCTATGATTATATGAATAGTTATGTAACACCATTTTTTATTTATGAATAAATTTGTGTTTTGTTCAAATGTAGGACCTGTAGATTCTCATAAAAGCAAATTAAGTTTAGTTTTTCATAATACAGATTTTCGTATTTTCAAGCTTGTCAAAAAAATCTTAAATACATGTAAAATAAACATTTCATTTTTGTAGCAGATTTTTCGTTTTGCAGAGAAACCTTCAAATAATTGAATAAATGTTTATACAAATTATTTAAATAAATTGACTTTACTTTAATCACTTAACTCCTCTTAACAACATTTAAGGCTTGTAATCGGAGGTCACCGGGAGCACAGGTTAAATGTGATTTAAAATCAAGCAACATTTTTGAAATTACAACAAATTCTTATTTTAAACAGTTGTAATGACCATAGTTTTTGTCCGATTTTGAAGTTTATTGCACCATTCGATTCGTATTTGAAAGCGCAAGTTTACAATGTAGATGTCCCACCTATGGTAATTAATTACAGGTGCTCTTTAAAGGTTAGCAATTTCATCCAATTTGATAAAAATCATGTGTCCGATAAGAGAATCCAGATGACGAATTGGAGTGGCGCTAACGCAGATAGTCACCAAAGGAATCTTATCGAGACAATGCTAATTAGATAAAATCCCAAAGTTTTGGTAGAAGTCTCTGCTGGTAACTAATATGTGATAATTGGTCGATGTAGTTCCTTCTCAATATTACTTCCATGTTTATATTAAAGCAAATAGTTTATGATATGGATTTTGTAAACCTCTGAATAAACAGTTAAGTTTAAAAAAAAAACTTACCAGAAAATATCTTTTTGAAAGAAAACTGCTGAAAAAATGTGGTGTCAAAAACGAAGACAAACACTGCAAAAATTTGACTTTTTGTGAGGGTAAAGAAGATATATTTTCCATACATGCGTATTTCATTCAGTTGAAAAGATTGCGAAATTGATAGGTACTATGTCTTTAAAACATTTTTCTCTCCCAAAAATACCTGAAAATATGAGAAGTTAATGTAATATAATTGATCAAACTTACTCATTCTGACCAATACAGTAGCAGCTCTTTTGTCAAGTATTCCATACAGGATACCACAGTGTACATGCAGTTTTGTCTTGTCTGTTGGTTCATCTGTCCCAAAATCAGGTTTCAGCTACTTTTTAGCTCACCTCACAAAAGTTAGGGGGGCTTATGTGATATTCCCAACATCGGTGTCCGTTTCCGCACTCACAGAAGAATGGTTAAGATCCATATGCGCTTTCTGACAAGTGCCGCATCAATGATATTGGTATGGTAGGTGCACCTAGTGATGCTAAGCACAATGCATGCTTTGGATGCTGGCTGTGACCTATATTTTCCACATGGATGACCATTTACAGAAGAATGGTTAAGATCCATGATACACACTGACTGATAAGTGCCACATCAATGATATTGGCACGGTAAGGTGCACCTAGAGATGCTAAGCACAATGCATGCTTCAGATGCTGGCTATGACCTATATTTTCTGTATGGATGACCACTTTCAGAAGAATGGTTTAAGTCAATTCCTGCTTACTAACAAGTGCCACATCAATGATATTAGTATGGTAGGCGCACCTAGAGATGCTTAGCACAATGCATGCTTTGGATGCTGGCTGTGACCTATATTTTTTGCATGGATGACCGCTTACAGAAAAATGGTTAAAGTCCATTTCCATTTACTGACAAGTGCCACATCAATGATATTGGTGTGGTAGGTGCACTCAATGGTGCTAAGCACATTGCATGCTTTGGATGCTGGCTGTGACCTATATTTTCACCATGGATGACCACTTACAGAAGAATGGTTAGAGCACATTCCGGCTTACTGACAAGTGCCAAATCATTTGTATTGGTGAAGAAGGTGCTCCTTGTGATGCCATGAACAATGCATGCTTTGGATGCTGGCTGTGACCCATATTTTCTGCATGGATGACTACTTACAGAACAAAAGGTTAAAGTCATACCCCCTTATTGACAAGTACCACATCATCTAAAATGGTATGGTAAGGTGCACCTAGAGATGCTTAGCAAGATACATGCTTCAGATGCTGGCTGTGACTTCTTTTTGCATGCATGGATTGAGCACGTAAAATTTTGAAAAGTTAAAGTCAATTCTCACTTAGTGACAATAATGTACAACGAGGTGGGCTTCGTAATTGATTACCTATGTTTCATGAAGGAAGCAACACATCAATTAAACTTATACACATGCACTATTAAATATAAACAAAAACATTTCATAAAATTATACCTCTTGGTCCCTAAGCGATTACAAAAATGATATCTTGCAAGTAGGGGCATTATGTCTTCTATTGTTTGAAGTTATTGCAGCTCAAAACCCAACTGAGTATATGAAGATTTAGGCATATTTCAGTTCAATATTTTTGCACTGCCCAATAATGTTATTATCTCTCTTTGTATACACTTCTAAACAGCATTATTAAATTAATTAGTTTATTGCCACCCTTTTTGATACTTTTAAAATTGTATTTAGAAAAAAATCTTGGTAGGGTTGTTCTATAGAGTGCCATTTATAGACCTATTAAGAAATCTTATGGATCTATACTCTTAAGAATCCGAATTCTGGAGATTTCGCACTCCGTTTCTTAATGGATTTTGATCGGAGTTTTTAATATAAAAAACTTTTAGATAAGATAAAGTTGTTATGACAATTTTAGTTGAACTTAAAACTTTGATTTTGACTCTTTAAGTAGAAATAACAGTTTTCCGTGTTTTACCTTCTTTAATCGGAATATTACAGATTGCTTATATATACCTTGAGGTCATAATGCTATACTAAATACTATGGTCTCCAATATGTAGATGTCCCCTTCTAGCATTTAGTTCTCTTGATTGTGTTTTTCATGTTTTTCAATCCTTTTTAGAACCAGGAACATAAAATAAATTGTTTTAAAATGTTCCTGTTAGAACTTAGAAGGAATGCCATTGGAGATAGAGAAAAGCTTTTGAAGCAATTAGATCATTTAGCTTTACATTAATTCTTCATAGATTTGACCTTGTCAGGTGTCCTTGTGGGATAATGGCCTGTAAAGATTGAGAAAGGGTCTTTTAGGGGGTACTTTTAGGAATACAAGTTTTTTTTTCTTTTAAATTTAACTTTCAGCTTATTATGCTCTCAACAAGTCTCAATCGAGTATGGAGGTATAGATGACCTCCTATAGGGATTGGCTATTTGAAGGTACAAAACGTTTTGTTTTCATGCGCTTGCCTGATAGAGAATGAAAATTTTCCGCTTAGAAAAATGACATTTTTTCTGAACAAAAGTGTATTTGTACATTTTCCGTGTGTTGTATCAGTAATATTACATCTTTTGGAAAGAATTGGCCTGCAATCTGTCTTGTATAATGAAAGGTTTTGCATATAGAGAAAAGTAAATGTTCGTTTAATTTTGATATATCGTGTAAATAAAACGGCCTTTCGGTCTTTTCAGGAGAGCAAAGTCATGAAAGTGTGAAACAAAAATCAATTTTACTGCGTTTTTGCCTTAAAAATCAAATTGACAATACGGATTTGTTTGTTGTTTTTTTTTTGCTTGTCTAAATCAAATTACAAAGATGGATTATAAAGTAAACCGTAAGCTTGACCAGTATCAATGGAATTATTCTAGGCTTCAGTAAATGAATGAAGCATATTAGTCAATCAACCTCTCAGTCTTGATATCCCGATGATCATCAGATATGTACCACATGCCATATACATGTCACCTCTCAGTAAACATGCTATATACCTTCCAACCCAGACAAGGTAACCCCTTTGATGTTTCAGGGTCCGGACGTGTATTGGCTTTTGATCCCTGTTTTCTGTTCATTTTCATACCATTGTCCATCCATCTTTTGTGATGGACGACCGATTCCAGTGTGCACCTGGAATTTTTGGTATGCTCAATGCTGTCTTTGGTGTTAATGATTTGATGAAGCAAAGTCTTGATTATTTCTGCATACTTTTTGTAAACAAACAACAAAAAGTGTATAAAGTTGAGTTGTTATTAACAGCTATTTCATTTTCGGGCACATTGTATTCGGGTTCGGTTGAAGTTACTTTTCCATGTTGGGGCATCAAGTCCATTGACAAATCTTGGTGTTTTTTTTTCTTTATTATGCATTAAACAGCTTAGATTGTTAAAATCTTCATGTTTTAGTGGCTTCAAGTATTTAATATTATGTAATGCTAATAAAAATTCTTTCTACGTGCATCACAGGATGTCTCCTAAATGTGACAAAAGTTTGGAGAAAAATGCAGTTTTCAAAAGAATCCCTATGAGAACAGCTGATGGAATGATAAGAAACCCAATGTTATTATTAATTAATCATTCTAATTATCATATCCTTGTTTTACGGGATCCCGCCTTGATTAGATAATTTGTTTCGTATAGAACACCCCACCAGCAGCACATCTGGGACCCCCCTGCGGAGGACTGCGACACTGATAACAAATAATCATACCCTTTGACCGAGCCTTTGACAAATGAAATATGGTCGAAAAAATAACATTGAGAATTGATATAAATGTAAGACACAACATTCTTCTAGAATTCATTCGAAGTACATGAAACATAGTGCCATCCGTAAACATAGACTAACGATCGTTGTTTTGGACCAAGAAAATAAGAGTGATTTCCAAGTCTAGCCCGTGCAGATGGCTTCAGTCCCGCGCATCAGCCTATACTGGTAGTTCTTCAATAGGTATCTGCCGAACGTTCAAAGATTAATATTCATGATTTATCACAGTCTTATAATTAAAATGTACTTTCGTCCATCACAGAGGTGTTAAGCCTTTCATCTTCAAAAATTGAATTTGACATTAATCTTATTTTAAAGGCTAGATTATAGTTATATTTTGATTGCTGAAAATATAAAGTCTGGATTATCTTTGTTTTATATGAGACCAACTGCATTGTGTTTATTTTTATTTTAGTTCTTGCACCTGCTACTGTGTTTTACAAATATTTGTAAACAATGACCAGAAATTGAGACGAAAACTTGAACCCTATGGCGTTGCTTCCGAAATAGTCAGAGACCCGAAAGTCGAGGCTCAATGATTTCTTCGTGGCATTCAAATTCAGTATTACATCGTCCATTTCCCAGTCCATTCCACATGGTCAGGAATCGCTGGCTCCTGTTACTATTTAATGAGCAAGCTACCGTATCAATAACAAGACCTATAGGCGATGATTATCTTATCGTCATTGCTGCCACAATATACCTGTTCAGTATATAATGGCCCTACATAAATTCTCATGGGAACAAATGTCACCCGTCTAACTAGGGGGCGTTTCTTACACATCTTTCAATATAATATTTATGAAAATGAGTTAGTAAAAATAAACAAAACTTTTGATATAAACAAGTTTGAATGTATCTTTTCGCTGCTTTCGATGATCCGAAGAGATCTTAAAATTACAGTGCGAAGTTGACATCTCAGGGCTGGTTTGGTGTTACTTAATTTCGACCATTTGTTCGGAATTATTCAGTATTCAATTAAGTAACATTTACATTGTTAAGGTACTATGTTTAGTACAGAAATGTATTAAGCTATAGTCGAACCCAAGAAGTACAAAAGCTGTATAAATTAAGTTTAGATTAAAAATAAGGAAGTAACAAGACTGATCTCTGAGAAAAACATAACGATACAGGGAAATCCATCATATGAAGACAGATATTGACAAAGTTATTAAGTTTTTAAAACACTAATCCCCCGAACCTGCTGAATCAAGAGCCAACTTTCCTAGCTAGCTTCTGTTTCTGATGGACGTCCTGTGGGGAAAGGGAGGGCAAGTTATATCAAATTATAACCGAAACAATTTACTTTGAAATTACACAGGAACTTTCATAAACGTGGAAACATATTAGAGAAAATGAAGCATAACATCACCATGATGCGATGGTAACATTCTTAAAGTTGTAATTTTTCATATAAATAAAACTTAAAAGAAGTGCACCGCATTCTTCAAATTTTGGTGACAGTCTTATATACATCCTAAGTATTTTTTTTTCTTCTTGTTACATACAAGGGGCTGGGAGTAAATTTAGAGTTCGAGATAAGAAAACGAAGATTAATTGATATGAATATAACAATATAATTGACTTATCATAATCAAAGGGGGCGTGTTCCAATTAATGAACAGATGCGCGAATTCCCATTTCTTCATCCGCTAATCTCTGTGACGAACCGCTGCAGAATTAGTTCTTGCACGTGCATTACATTTGAAATAATAATTTATTCAGAACTATTAATTTGTCTTAATTTGTGTGTATTATTTTCAATATTAGAACATATAATTATTTTGATAGTGGGATATATGTGGAAACTATAACATTAGGGCATTGATAACTTTCAGGAATTAAAATTTCGGACGATATTTGGATATTTGATGCACTGTTTTGAGTTATGAAGATGAAACATTTTGCTATAAGTAAGTATTGATAAATAAATGTGGTATTTGAAACTACATTTTTAATAGAACATTATGTTAGAACATAAAGTATGAAGCCTTTATATTAAGGGTATCAATGAAGATTTATTGTCCATTTTATTCTTTTACAGTTGTTTAAATGGAAAGAAAATTTCATAATACCACTATAAAAGGTCAATCCAGGGTATCATATAAATTAAATATAGATGATATGTTTTGGGGTGTTCTTCAATATCATCATTAATACACTCTAGAATAAAATAATATCAAAACTTTAGTCTTCAGTTGATAATTTACAAGGAATCTGAAGATTTCTTCACTATCGCATATAGCATGGTGTTTACTATATCCATTATTCGTAATTTGAAATATGTGACATCTTGCTCCTTTTTGTAAAATTATGAAATTTATTACGAATGTTCATTTTATCTGGTCCTGTCGAAATTTTTGATCAATTCAACAATGAAAGTACATGTATACAGAATTCGAACAAGTTTGACTGGTAGACATTCATTCTATTGAGCTTATTTAGCTGCAGCTTAAAATAATTGCCTGATACTTCTATTATGAACCATCATCATCATTTTAGATGATATAAAAGAAGGCGCATGCAAATCAATTATAACATTCTAAATATTGTTTTGTTTCTAAACAGTTTTTGTTTTGAAAAGAAACACAAGCATATCTGATCAAATTTTGAATAAGAAAAAACAATAGTTTGCCCATCTTTCCAGCTAGCTTACAATCACAGATGAAGGAACAAGAACGCCAAGTAATGATGGTTTTAATTTCCATTTCCTACATAGAATTAAATTGTTTTATAGCCAGAGTCAAGACCCACCACGTGTACTATCTGTTTTATGAGGATTTAACTAGCCCTACTGTCGATTTTGATTGCCATTTTACATTTAAGGGCCATCTGAGAGAACCCGATTGTAATCAACACAAAAATGCTTTTTCTATTATCTTTTGCGAAGATTGTTCTAACTATGTTTTCACTGTTTCCACATATTTTTTCCAGAGGCTTTGAGCTTATTCTTTTAAACACGAAGATTTTTAATTCTACATGTATACGGAATTAGACGTATGGACCCATAGACGTATAGCAAGACAAAAGTACTAAATCTGTAATCAACGCTGCACTATCAAAACTTTTGGGCTTTGAAATTTTGATTCATTAAAATATATTTATAGTTCTTCATTGGATGATCAACGTTGTTTTGTCACCTACATTACTGGACATTATTCATGGACAGCGGTTGATAACCACAACCCTACCTCTAACGATTAGTAGTTCATTATCGAGATCGCTCTTGCTGGCAGTTCCCCACGTGTTATTGGTTTGCACCCAGTCTCTTGCTAATTAGATAGAAACCAATTTACATTTTAATTCAATAAATGTAGACATAAACTAAATTAGCAGTGTTAGTAATAGAGTAAACTTGAAACGCGGTATTTTATAGACCAAACGCTCGAAAAACTATTGTCGTAATGCTTCTGACAAGTACCGTTCTCCTTAAAACTTAATTTTTATAATAAGTACTGCCATCTTGACAATTAAGTTGTTCCCTTAGAATTAAATGCACCACCGGAATGTTTCCCATAAGAACTTTCCCCTTACCAATCAAGTTCATTGTAGTAATGTTCCTTACAGGTACATTATGCATGCACATAATCGTACCTATAGCGTTGTTGGTAAGTACTACACAGTGTTAATGGATATCGTTCACGAGAGAAAATATCATGCATTCAGTTTCTAACATTGAACATGTTGAAAGTATGCAAATTAGTTTAAAAAAAATCCATGTTTTACCCAAGTATGAAAATCTATATTGGTCACAAATATGTTTGCTGATTTTTTTTCTCACGAGTTATTTCACGGGATGCGTAGAAATGTTCGGAGAAAGAGCTACATGTATATTGAGCAAAGTTTTTATTGCGTCTTTTGTCAGATCTCATATGCATCTTCGTGTGGGTTCATTTGAGATTTACCTGCTCCTACAACACTCATAAGAAGTGTCATAACCAATATATATTTATGCCAAATTATGATTATAAATAAATAAGAAATAAGTGAACATATCTATTCGATGAGATTACCCACAACCAACCACCATAGCCAGAAACGATAACATGACATCTTCTTTTCAACGAGGCGATTAGCGACTTTTTTGTGTAGTTGATTGAGATTTGAAATATACCTGGCGTAATCGAAGAACAAAAATAAATCTATCTGAAAAATTTGTTTGACATATCAATCCCTCATCGAGCAGGATTACAACTTTCTTGAAGACTATGTCAAGTTGGTTCAATTAGTAACATATATACATTTTAAAGAAAATGATGCTTTGAACGAGTTAAACGAACAGTTGCTTTACCTAACACATTTAATCATGACTATAAACTTTTAGTTTTTAGTTTTTGTTGGGTGTTCGCACCCCTTAAGGTATCTTAAATCGCATTCCTCCACTATATGGATTTTCATGAAACTTTCATGCCGTTTCTATTTTTTATGTGGTGTTGGGTGTTTCCTTGTGAGCTGGCGTCTTGGACTTACTAGTTATCAACACATCAGTGCTACCATGGAGTTATGATCTATATCATAACTCCGCATGGTCCTACACACGAAATTGGGACTGAAAATGTTCGGACGTTTGAATGATACATTGGTTATGATCTGGGTTATGATATTGTTGGACTGCCTTTTCATTCATGTTTAGTCAAAAAGAACCTGTGTGTCCTTTCCTTGTTTTGTCTTTTGCGTTTGATCATCCCAGTTCTGTTGTTTTGTTTTTTACCTTTATACAACATACAACCATAGACATATAACCCATAGGCTAGCTATCCATCTGTAAAAATAACCAGAAAACAATTCATCATACAAGTGGACATCTATTATACAAAGTTATGCATACCCAAATTCTTTTTGCCAATTAATCTATGCCAGGATGATCTTAATGAACAAAAATGCTTATGCTTGATAATTACAGGAAAGCTTATTGGGACCTGACCAGTTCTTTCTATCATAACAAAGCGATTTTTATTCAAAACACGTTCATACATTTTTCTGACGAAGTTCTCCAAATGATATTGTGGAATAAAACTTCACGTATTCGTATAGTACACTATGCTAATGATAAAACAAATTCCAACATTTATGCACCTTACCATTTTGTCATTTCGAAAGCATAGTTTTCAGTCGGTCAGTCGGTGAAAAACTAAAGATTTCGGTCATAACCGTGTTTTACGTGTGAATTGGGCCTTTGTTTCTCTGTCAGTTGTTTTGCTTCATGCGATTTGTGACGTTCCAATTTTGACATGTTTGAACCCGTTTTACTACATGGCAGTGTAGACAGTTTAATAACCTGTCCATTCCCCTATCTCTACAACCATCAAGGCGAAGGTAATTGGGGGTGGATCTCCCATCAATAATCAAATTATCCTCTTCAAAAACAAAATAAATCAAGAGATAAGACCCTTGTAAATAAACAGGGATAATCTAGCTAATATAAGGGAAATATAACTCTAGTATGAGGCGGTGACACATTAATTGTACCTGTATCTGACAATTGCGGCTAATTGTAAAACGACATTATCATCAAAACGTCACAGCACACCCATTAATGTTATTAGGATGAATTGTAAAGTTATCACAGTTCAAGATTAATTTGAGACATTGCACTAAGATTTTCCAGAAAGTCGCCCATTTACCCCCCCTGAGTGAGTCAACGATATACCAAACTGGCAAATTTCTAAGCTCTTAAAACAAATGCACAACCAGGAAACAAGGAAAAAAAAACACACAAAACACTACCAAACCGCAACGAACAACGTTGAACCAACGTTATCAATCGTAACACGAATTCAGTAAGCAGTTAATGTTTGTACCAACACACCCGTCGCTTTGCAAATGATTCGTTTATAAGACGTGAAAACTCAGATGTCAAACCATCCTCACAATGTTAGGGCTCATGTCTGTCCGTGGAACCCCTGAGTCCCACGGACAGATATGGACACAGGAGCCCTGACATTGTGAGGATGCTGACAAACCAATGTTTGACTGTGCTCATTAAAAAAAAGTTATTGATACATTTCATTTTATGATAAATTGCTTGTACTTTTTGAGTAGATAAAAATTTGAAATACTGAAAATAAACTTTAAAGAAATCTCTTATAAGTTAATTTTAAATATAAATCATATTTGTTGCCTCAGATTTGAGGAATTTTTATCTGTAAACACGTGCACATCCGCCGTAAAATAATGCACAGATTAACATGATGTGACGTTCATATCACGTATTTCTGCAATTAATCAAAAAGAGAGAAAATATGCCAAATCTTCATGAAAACATATCAATGCAATTCAGACTTTGTGAAGTTTGCATACATGCCCAAATTTCGTAAGTAGTCTTTTTGACTTATGCATCAATGTGCATTTTCTCAAAGTTTATTTTGTGTTTTGTTATCTGCTTGGTAAATATACGAGTCCTTGTCTAAATTTTAGCCTCCAAAGGTTGTTCCAAGCAGTTGCTGTTTTATCATTCCGTTTTGCCAACAGTTGTTGAAGTATAAAAACAGTTTTTTACATAATGTTTGCATAGAAACAGAACTGAAATTAATTTGTTTGAAATAAAATAAAAGATACAAATATTCGATAAAGATTTCAGGTTTTGAGATAAGCTGTATACCCCTTACTATTTTATAATCTAACAATGAAAATACCAGACAAAAGGAAGACGCGTGTTTTACGCTTTCTTGATTTGAATGTTGATTTAATGACAAGTCTTATTTTGATCGATTTGACATGTTGCAGAAAACTTTTATTGTTTTATTTGTGTTTCTTTCATAATTTTGGAGAATTAACGTCAACTCAACGCGATGGCTGTGTTGCAACAAGTAAATATATTGCTTTCCGGTACTGTGTATTATCCCAACTACTTTACTTTGTATCTTCTCTGAGTTTCTTGAATTATACCAAGTTTACTATAGTTTTCTGTTTGTTAGCCACAAGAGTGTAGCTATGATTGTTTGCCTGCTTATTTATTGGGGGGGGGGTGATGGGCCTCGTGTTGTCGGTGTCAGTGCACACCACAGAATGGTATTGTGAATATCTGGAGACTAAATTTGCAAAGCTTCGCAGTAGTCTTAAGTAACTTGTCGATGGGACCTTTATCAACGGTCTCTTATGAAACAATTATGCCAGTAACAACTTCTTCATAATACAGATAACATTTGACACGACAGCAACATAAATCCTTCATCAGCATCGACTTCTGGTTCGTATTCTACCTGATATCAATGTTACACAATCATATCTATCTCTTTGAATTGGAAATTATTCTCTGATCATGCAGATAGATGTAAACCATATGTATTATAACATACCGACCGGCTGACCTTTGATGATTACAACGAAACGCATGCTTCGCAAACAGTGAATGGGGGTACTATATGCGCCACAGTAAAAATAAAATATAAAAAAATCATAGTATTGCATTCCTTGTTTATTTTCGGTATATATAGGGTAAAAATGAAATGTAGTATTTTCGACCAATATAAAAAACTGTACGAATTCTGCAAGAGTAAAGCTGACCGATCGCCAAAATTGGTCTTATTCTTGTTTATCTGGCCTTTCAAGTCAACTTTTTTACATGAGCGTCTCCAGTGAGTCTTAAAAAGAATAGAACAAACGCGCATCTGATGCAATTTTAAAATTATTCGCTTGGAAACTGTCGACAGTAACCATTTTCTCTTTGTTGACCACTAGTATCAAACAAGCCCTGGATATCGATGTAAAACAACACTATATAATATTTTTTTTGTGTTAGCAGTAACAATGTATCGATGGTTTCTGTCTATTGTTTGCTTTGGTTTTGTACAAATGTTTAGATTTAACCTTTGAACTCTGCAGCAGGTCTTGATAGATTAGAGTAAGACCGTGAAATATCCTGAACATGCTGAAGAAGACTAGATTGCCACAATGTCCGTCCCTCCTTTTTTTTGCCCTGTATCACCAATTCCTCAACTTCACCATCATTTCACGTTCATTTTATCGCCCTTTCAGGTTCATCTCCGCGACTTATAGCCTGTGCTGTTTCATGTGCTTGTGAGTAAAGCGATAACTAACTTGATCTATTTTTCGCAATGGAAGAGGGAGGTTTGGTGCGCCATAATACCTGGTTTAACCCACCATTTCATTTGAAATGCCTGTACCAAGTCAGGACCATTGCGATCTTTAACTATTCCGGTGTGTCTTCCATGATTTGTCTTTTCTCTTGGACATTGAGATTAATCCTTTTGTTTTTACCTTTGTTTTTAAATATGTTTGTTCCATTTTCAGGTCTTCTTTTTGTTTATCTGTACTGTTCTGAAAGTGCCAACGCTCAAACGAAAGGTAAGAATTTAATTGAATCATAAATGAATTTTCCAAACCTAGACATATGCATGTTATCAAAACATATGTGATAAACTTGGTTTAAATTCACGCACCTGCAAAAATTTAAAGCATCAAAACATATCAAAGGGCCATGCTCCTACTCTTAGAACCAAGTTAAGCAAAGTTAATAAGAGTTGCTATACCGTGTTGACTCCACTCTATTAATACTTTAAGAAAGGTGCAAGTACCCCTGTTCCTATAAACTGTGTTTTATACCACATTCGTTGTTTGTAATGGTGAACCAGAGGTGGCCGAATGTAATCACAAGCCTGGAAGTCAGACTTGTCAGACACAAATTTACCAACGTTTTTTTATCGTTAATATTGAAATTTCTCTTTGTCTATATTCCTTATTGTTTAAAATACCAGGGTTCTTTCTCTCTAATGCAGATGGTCGATACTATCGGTGCTGAACTTGGCTTCCCTGTTCGATCGTCTCGGGTTTAAGTATCCTTAATATTTTGGATTTCGACCTTCGAATGTTTTTTTAATTGCTGCTGATAGAATAAGAATAAGAATAATTTTATTTACCAGTGACTGGGCCCATTTCCGGGCAAGGGTTACATCGACCTAACAATAAACATACAACATTTATAAAGACATTACAACAATAATGGTGTTCTTAATTTGTTGTTGCTGATAAGAGGTGACTCCTTGAAATATGCATATACAGTATAACTAAATTAACCGTTTTTAATTCCGCTGTGGTATTTTGTATAAAGTTCTTTTTGTAAATTGAATCATGGAAGTAGTTGGTTTGACATGAATGAAAGTAAGATTAGACTTTACTATTTGACAATCCATTTCAGTGAACCCCAGTTTGCCCTTCATATACATGTATATAAGATTGTTTATTCCAATTAACTATATACACTGAAAATTACACACAAAAATCTTGTGGTGGGAAAATATGCAGGTTTCATCGTTTACTCTTTGGTATCTTTTTAGGGGTTCAAGTCTTTTCTCAACTATTGCACCATGAAATTCCATGTCAAAATTTGCCTTAACATCTCAGTGCGCAAAATATGAGTATATGTTTTGGAATGTCATAATTTAAAAAAAAAGGCAGCAGCGATACAATGTTGATTTTAGCAGCATTTCTTTTTAAGCAAATTGACTCAATTAGATTCAAGGAACATTTTGACACTTTACACTGGAGTTTTCTTTCATACTATCAAACGTAACCTCTAAATAATGGCAGCAACGTTGTATCCATTTTTACACCTTATCTTCTTTATTATGTAAGTTTTAAAGAGTTGTTAACAACTATATTTATTTTTCAAAGATTGTGTTTGAAGATTAAAAAAAAACTGACACGTTGGCGAATTAATTTTTGACAAATTACCAACTGAGTGCATGTACGTTGCCACCTGCATTATCTTCCTCTATGGGCTCAAAACACGTCTAAAGCTGATATGCTAACGAATTCTGAATTACCTATCTGATAAAAATTCAAAATACATACCGAATATTTTAATTTTGAAATCACAGTTTTTGATTGCTGTATCAAGAAAGCTGTCGTAAGCCACAGGCAGCAAACTGCGTTTTCCCAATAGTTCCACTTCAAGCAGTTATATTGCTAGAAATAACCTTTTGGTGAACAATTGGTATTGGTTGACTTTCATGATAAAAAGTATCTCTTTTAAAGTATTTTAGCTAGCCCATTAATTTCTTCATTACAATTAAGCAAGTCCAAAGGAGTCAAACTGGAAACATAAATTAGGTTGCTTAGATTTTTGCATGCAATGTTGTATATAGTAATTTGTTTGTTGGGTATTTTGGATATACAAGTAATGTCGAATGTCGACTATAGGGAGGATTTATAGAACAAGAACATGAACAATAAGCACAAATCCTTAACTATCAAAGTTTTCTTTGATCTATGTTTATTACAGATTCCCCAAATTCCCTGACCGTCCTGCAACATTCGTCAATAAGTGATTCTGTCCCCACAGAATGCTGGAACTTTACCTATGGCAACCCTTCAAAGATGGAGTTCTTTAGTCCGAATTTTCCGAAGGAATACCCTGAAGATCTTAGCTGTGCCAGGTACATTGAAGGTGAGTCGATTCTATATGTAGTACGTATAAAATGGGCTGTGAATAATTATGCAAAAATTGACAAAGCTTAGGAATTTCGTAAATGTTAAGGCAATGAAGCCATGCATGAAATAAAGTTCTGTGTCGTGTCTTCCATTGACATTTTAGTATGATACCTTTAAGACCTTAATCGTCTCGAAAAATATTTCCTTCTCACCACAAGATGAACTAACTCTTCATATAAGCTTATATACTACAGTATTTAATTTTAATTGTTTTTATTTATACGGATTCCTTTGTGTTGCATTGTTTCTGATTGTGATGTTTGCTATATGTTTTCTATATATTAAAAGCTGTTTTATCAAGAAAGCACTGATTCACACACTAGCAGATCAAAGCTTGCTTCACAGTTAAATGACTAGCATATATAAATGATAGATGAATTCAATGTATATTTTGACATTTTGATAGATCAGTCTATCATTGAAGCAAGGTAACAAAACGGACAAGAATTTCAGAATGCTCACACTGATATAAACATCTTGCTTATACACAGAACAACATGAATATTGAAATAGTCAAATCTGAGAGATATATGTACTAGAACACTCATATAACAACATAGTTCCAGAAAAAAAAAATAAAGTCCTTATCGCTATTTGTTATTGTCAGCAAAGATCCTTGATTGATCATTATACAATTTGTAATGCATAGATCAAATTAGAACGTATATGCATTCGTAAATATTACACCAATATTAAACTTAATATAATGACTTCTTTCTTGTTACCGAAGCTGGGTACATTGGTCTAATATACAAGTCTATGACATTGTTTAAACAAATCCTTTTCATGTTCATCGCCTGTAAATAACCTATATAGCGTTGCACGGGCGTAAAACACTAACTCACTCACTCACTCACTCACTCACTCACTCACTCATTAAACAAATACATAACTTTTAGTTCGCAACCAAACATTAAGTTATCAATCAATAGTTGTAAAATGGTCAATACATACAGTCAGAGTTGTCACCAGCATCTAATGTAAAATGGTCATTGCATACAGTCAGAGTAAGTGTCACCAGCATCTAATGTAAAATGGTCATTGCATACAGTCAGAGTTGTCACCAGCATCTAATGTAAAATGGTCAATGCATACAGTCAGAGTTGTCACCAGCATCTAATGTAAAATGGTCAATACATACAGTCAGAGTTGTCACCAGCATCTAATGTAAAATGGTCAATACATACAGTCAGGGTTGTCACCAGCATCTCATGTAAAATGGTCAATACATACAGTCAGGGTTGTCACCAGCATCTAATGTAAAATGGTCAATGCATACAGTCAGAGTTGTCACCAGCATCTAATGTAAAATGGTCAATGCATACAGTCAGAGTTGTCACCAGCATCTAATGTAAAATGGTCAATACATACAGTCAGGGTTGTCACCAGCATCTAATGTAAAATGGTCAATACATACAGTCAGAGTTGTCACCAGCATCTAATGTAAAATGGTCATTGCATACAGTCAGAGTTGTCACCAGCATCTAATGTAAAATGGTCAATGCATACAGTCAGAGTTGTCACCAGCATCTAATGTAAAATGGTCAATACATACAGTCAGGGTTGTCACCAGCATCTAATGTAAAATGGTCAATACATACAGTCAGGGTTGTCACCAGCATCTAATGTAAAATGGTCAATACATACAGTCAGAGTTGTCACCAGCATCTAATGTAAAATGGTCAATACAGTCATGGTTGTCACCAGCATTTAATGTAAAATGGTCAATACATACAGTCAGAGTTGTAACCAGCATCTAATGTAAAATGGTCAATACATACAGTCAGAGTTGTCACCAGCATCTAATGTAAAATGGTCAATACATACAGTCAGGGTTGTCACCAGCATCTAATGTAAAATGGTCAATACATACAGTCAGGGTTGTCACCAGCATCTAATGTAAAATGGTCAATACATACAGTCAGAGTTGTCACCAGCATCTAATGTAAAATGGTCAATACATACAGTCAGGGTTGTCACCAGCATCTAATGTAAAATGGTCAATACATACAGTCAGAGTTGTCACCAGCATCTAATGTAAAATGGTCAATGCATACAGTCAGAGTTGTCACAAGCATCTAATGTAAAATGGTCAATGCATACAGTCAGAGTTGTCACCAGCATCTAATGTAAAATGGTCAATACATACAGCCAGGGTTGTCACCAACATCTAATGTAAATTGGTCAATACATACAGTCAGAGTTGTCACCAGCATCTAATGTAAAATGGTCAATACATACAGCCAGGGTTGTCACCAACATCTAATGTAAAATGGTCAATGCATACAGTCAGAGTTGTCACCAGCATCTAATGTAAAATGGTCAATGCATACAGTCATGGTTGTCACCAGCATCTAATGTAAAATGGCCGATACATACAGCCAGAGCTGTCACCAGCATCTAATGTAAATTGCTCAATACATACAGTCATGGTTGTCACCAGTATCAGTATACAGTTGACAAACTCTGTTAAAATGGACTAAATATGAAACATCAAACAACTTGGAAATCCCAGACTACTTCTTATTGTCGAAATAATTTCATTAGAATCTTAAAAGATTAGAAAAAAGTTTAAGGAAAACCACTTATATTGGTCTATCGTCAGTCCGGTGGGAGGGGAAGACAGATGTTTTCATCCCCTGTCAGTAACATGATTACAATTTCTCAAGATGTTTTTGATGCTTATCGCAAAATTGTGGTTTAAAGGTTGATTTGCAAAACAAACACAACACGCGTTTTCGTTATTAAGCAGCATTTGTTTGGGAAAGTGATTGAGCAGAACTTTGATGTGTTATGGATGTTAATAAGTTTGTAAATTGTATAATGATTGATGTATCAACATCTTTACTTTTTAAAGAACTTTTTAAAGAAATGTTAAATTATTTCCATTTTTACATATTTTTATGGAAAGAAAATCCCGTCGATGAGAACCTATAGGAGTAGTTTTGAAATTTAGTTTTTAGGAGTAATAAGTGGATCAAATCTCTAGATAAGTTATCAATAAAGTTGCAAGCATAATATACCATGTATACATGAGCATGATTTAGTCCAACTTTCACCACAAGACAATTTCAAGACAAGTTGCTTTTTGAATTATATAGAATAGCTACCTCCTTCGATTGGTCGTCTTTTAAATTCATTACACTCAAAAACTTATCAATTATGATAAATCTATCTCATTAGTAAATGATTAATGTCTGATTACCTGCAGCTATCATACAGCGTGCTCATCCGATGGATAACTTGAATGATGATTTAATTGCAGCACCCCTGGTGCGTTGATCCAGTTTTTATTCCTGAAAAATACATTTATTTCTTTGATCATATTCAGATAGGTGCAAAGCTCTATCGAATTAGAACTGATAAAATTCTGAGATCATACAATTCGTAAATTTCACGAACAACTGCTTAGTTCAAAATTTAATGTGTAACTCCTAAATATTTTAATTGGCTTAGATAAAATGACAATGACAAGTTGTTGGTTATCGAGGCCTTAGCTGACAAATTAACTTGTTTAGTTACAGATGCAATTTTGTGTCAAATTGTATTGTAAATGAAAGCTGGAGATCTATTTCATAAAACGAGTCCTTAAGGCACATGGCACATGGTCCAAAACTGATTTGTAAGTAGATTTTCTTCAAAATTGACATGTCCAAAATGATGCACTCTTTCATAATTTGATTCAAAATTCATGTGTTTCTTCCCTACTTTTTGAGTTACATCAAGTTAAAGTATCAATATTTTACTATGAGTTTTATAGGAAAAGTCATAAAAGCACACAAAAATGTTCCATTACTTTTTTTCCTGTCAATAGATTTCCCTCATTTCTTGACATTTTATAGATCTTTCAACAATTCATCATCTAAAATCAATCTAATGTGGGGTTTCTTCCCTTGATTTTTACGTACAAGCAAAGATAAGAGCCTAAAGTAGGTATAAAGATTCTAAAAACACAAACATCTCAAAATATTTTAACATTTCATTTTATTTTGGGCAAGTCACATGACCAATCTCCTTCTAGTACATGTAAATATCAAATCTTTCCAATCTTGGGACAATCACTGCCCAATTTGTAGACCTTCAACTTTGGTAATGCAACGCAAGAGAATTCAAGTATAGGATTTCGGTATTTCTACCTTTTATATTGATATGAATACACTGAGTATATGATTTTTGAGTTCCTGTTTCTTGGTTTTCTTGGTGTAATAACATGATATCGAAGACTTCATAGGAGCAAAGCTGTATAATGAAAACCTTTAGAGTGCCAGATTTGTAAATAATTTATTTCAATAAAATAAATTTGATGCCAAAATGTATCTTGAATGATCACCTGTATTGTAAGTTATACAATCAAATGCTTCCGTTTTATCTTCCAAAGTTTAAACTAATTGAACCAACTCGTGCCGGAAACCTCTGATATAAACATGGGTCTGGCTTGTCTTTGTTGGTGGGCATTTAGGAAACACGAACCCGATTTTTAAAACTTTTATCTTTTTGACAGGCAAAAAATGATCCTTATAAACGTGTCGACGCGAGAATGACGTATTCAAAAAATGTTTACCTGGTTCAAAACAAACTGAGCATAACCTCTTTTTTGAAGCGGACGGCACCATGCTTGTAATATACAGAAAAGTCAAACTCACGAAGTTGAGATAACCGGATTTTACAAAATAAATCCGTTTCATAAAAAAATCTGAACCCTATAGTACTTTAGCATACAATTGTTAAATTACTCCAATGATACCTTTTCGTTTGTTTAGTTATACATTCATGCTTTTTTGTTTTAATTTGAAAATTTCGATAGCTTTTGATATCTTTATTTTACACACAAACAATCTAATGGCAGAGATTTACTAAAAGCATTGTTAGGAAAAGTTTGCAATGCTGATAATTTCAGAGTTATTCCGTAACTTTCAGATATGAAATCCCAGTAGACAATGTTTGTTCTACGTTTCGATAACAAATTTATATTTCGGATGACGTGATGCAACGTTGGTTCTGCACGTTCTGGTTCTGGTTTTTTTTTCAAGAGAACATGTTTGTTTTTGCATTTCAATTTCTGTGATTGATTGATACACAGTGACTTTCTTCCTGTAAGGATTACATGGCACATTTACTTTTTGATACGATAATAACAACAAAAATAGCGATTGAGGGGGAAAATATCTCGTTTTTTATACTAACGTGAGAGTTATAAATCTGATTTTACTCCACACGGGCACTAACGTGACAAAATTCTTATGACCTCAAACAGAAATGCAACAAATGACGTCACACCTGAATATTTGGACTTCACAAGGGCATTATTGTAATTCTGAATATACATGTAATATATGAAACACAGATGAAAATTATATGAGCCATGACGCGATTTCTAAGACACAGATTCTTACAATGTTAGGAATGTATAGCATCATTCACTCCTACATTCATCATTTCGTTTCAGACAGCATGCACGTGAGCTAATAACGTTTGGAATCTATCACTCATTGCTTGTCTTGTAGTTTAATGAATTTACATTATCAAAACATCGTGGGCAATTTAAACGATTGTCTTCACTATCTGTGTTTTATCTGCCATTTTCAATACATTGTATCAATTGAGAGTCTTGATATCATCATTCTTAAATTATTTTCAATAGACCATGATATGGTTATCATACATTATTATGTTTGAATTATGGATGAAGAGCTTGCTTCTTAAAATTAGGGAAAGTTATAAGCAATGCAACAACATATAAACATATTGGCTATAGCAGTAATTTTAAGACTTAAAAATATATCTACATGGACTAATAGCAATAGGCTGTTGACACTTAACTAGCAGCTTTGTCTTGTAGAAAGTTGTAAAGTGCCCTGGAATCGATTGAATGCCTTGCTAATTCACTTTCTGTTAAATAAAGCATCATAACTTCATAGTTGAAGATAATTAAAAAAAACGCAGGAGACACACGACTCCCCGGGAATATTTCGCTAATTTTTTTGTGTTGACGTTTTTTCCTATCTGGTTTGCACAACAAGTAATGCGTTTTTACCAACTCTGTTCCTATATTTTCAGCACCGCCTGGTTATAAAATACACCTTGATTTTCGAGAGTGGTTCAAGATAGAGAAGAGCGATGGATGTAGTTTTGACTATTTGGCTGTCCATGATGGCCCCTTCAGTTACTCACCTCTCATCGAAAAACTCTGCGGAGAGGAATTTCCTTCCAAGGTCATAACCTCAAGGACACGCTTCATGTGGCTGAATTTTGTCAGTGACAAAAATATAGGATTGAAGGGATTCAAAGCTACATATTCATTTGTAGCCCAAAGTGGTTAGTATTGTGTGAAAAAATCTTTGAAGCATATAAAAATAAGTCGTGAAATGGTTTTGAAATGCATTTTATGATTTAAGAAGAGCCAAAAATAGGCACATTAAATTAATAACAGATCTGAAAACTATCTTTGTAATGCCAAATTTAGTTACATTTTAAAGAATCTTACAGTAATTGGTATTCTTGCAATTATATAATTTTCTAAAGAAAGCACGTCTTACATGTAAGGAATTTATAATATTTCTATGGTAATATGCTGTTTAATTTAAACAAACTTGTGAAAAGCCTATATTGTTTTCTAATTTGATATTCGTGTACTGTTTTGCAGAAGAAGATAAAGCCAAAATGCAGGAAAGAAAAGGTATACATTAATCATGATATTCAGTCATATACTACAAATTATACAGCCAAATTAAGAGCAGCCTTTATGACATAATACTGTAATTACCAGGCTGAAACCTGATTCAGAAAGACATTCTTGTACAATAAACAGTAAACAAGTAATCGACTATACAGAATAATATTCTATAAAATGCAATAAAAATCGAACTGCATTTTGCGTTTTAAGAGATGACATATTAGTTAAAGCATACAACACGAATTAAAACAGGCATTCGGTATGCAGCCATCCCAAGAGTACAAAGTTATAATGATAGGGACTCCTCGTTTTATAGTTCTTTTCTTGTTCATCTCCCTCATATATGTTATATGGCATAGGGTTTAAAGCACCAACTAATTCCCTTATACAGTAACACTCTAATCTTTGTTGCAGACCTATAGATCACCCAGTTTATAGCTAGGTGGGTGTTAGGAGTCTTGAAATGGAGATTTTGTACTATGTTTTTTTTTCTCCCTGTTGCGATCGGAGTCTTTCAATTTTTTCCCCCGTCTGCTTACGGGTTGAGGGAATGACAATGTACCCAATTCTACGACGGCTAAGGTGGGCCATTAAAGAGTTACTGGGTTCGTCTAGATATTAAAATTCAAAATCAAATACGAAACATTTTCTGGATTCATATTGTTACATTTCTATAAAGACTTTAACAACTCTTCTTTAATACCAATATCGTTTTCTTAGTTTGTAGAATTCATTATAATGACAAAGTCGGTCCAGAAGGGGAAATCACTACCAATATAATACCATTAGCAGATACTTCATCTCCAGGGTACCCTGTAAATACCCCTATTGACTGTACGTGGGAAATAGATGCTAAACCCAAATCAAAGGTATGTAATCATAGTCCTATCAGTCCGACCAGGGTCAATCTGTTACCTCATAGTAATTCTGAAATTACGAAAAAACTTTTTTCAAGAAAACAAAACCATAAAATGTCTTAAACACTTATTTTGAAATGTCTATACCAAGCCAGGAACATTGCAAACTTAAAAATCCCCCCCCCCCAAAAAAAAAAAATCATCTAACGATGTTCTGATCAATTTAACTTGGGGAATAGTTAGTCATTCTAGCACATTAATGTATTAACTGCTCTGCTACACCATTGAAATACCTGTATTTTGTAAAACTTGTAATTTATTTGTTACAGATTGCAGTATCTGAGATGAGTGTACTTTTTGAAAGTGGAAATTGTAACCAGAACAAAGTAGAGATATTTGATGGGTCAACATTACAGAAGGACAGAGTGATGCTAAATTGTGGACATGGACCGTTCGAATCCTATGAATCCAAGTCAAACAAAATCTTTGTCAGAATATACAGTTCAAGTTTGAATACCAAACCAACTATACAGCTACTCTTTACAAAGTTTATTGCAAGTAAGTCTAACAAAATCTTTGTCAGAATATACAGTTCAAGTTTGAATACCAAACCAACTATACAGCTACTCTTTACAACGTTTATTGCAAGTATGTCTAACAAAATCTTTGTCAGAATATACAGTTCAAGTTTGAATACCAAACCAACTATACAGCTACTCTTTACAAAGTTTATTGCAAGTATGTCTAACAAAATCTTTGTCAGAATATACAGTTCAAGTTTGAATACCAAACCAACTATACAGCTACTCTTTACAAAGTTTATTGCAAGTATGTCTAACAAAATCTTTGTCAGAATATACAGTTCAAGTTTGAATACCAAACCAACTATACAGCTACTCTTTACAAAGTTTATTGCAAGTATGTCTAACAAAATCTTTGTCAGAATATACAGTTCAAGTTTGAATACCAAACCAACTATACAGCTACTCTTTACAAAGTTTATTGCAAGTATGTCTAACAAAATCTTTGTCAGAATATACAGTTCAAGTTTGAATACCAAACCAACCATACAGCTTCTCTTTACAAAGTTTATTGCAAGTATGTCAAACTTTTTTTCATCAAGTTCGCGAAACAATGCAGATCAGTATAGATGGTACATAGCAGAAAAAATAAAAACCGAAGATCTTAATTCGATCAATTAGCACAAAATCTTTAATCCTTTGAGGAAATTGCATTTCAGTCTTACATTTATTTTTACGGCTTATATTTGTGCAGTTTTTATAATTAGTTAATAAGTTGATGAATAGCTCACCTGATTAAGTTATCAAAAACAATAATAAAACATCTAGAAAATGTATCCACTATCGTCTTTATGTCTACAGATCTGTGAAATCTTCTTGATCGTTTTATTTAACAAATCAACTTTCTTCTGATCAGCACACTTCGTTGACAGAAGAAATCTAAACATACCCTCAATCATATCTGTATTTTGTTTATAAATACTTTTGGATTCAACAAGTGGTTTATTAAGGTTCTAAGATGGGTCTTATCACTATCTGTGAGGTCAGCCAATGAAGAACATTGCTTCCAAAAGTACCATTTTTTTTTAGAAATCATCAGAAATGAGTGTACCGCATTACAAAATAAAAGAAAACAATGCTATAGTAGCATAAAACCAATCAAAAAGTAGTAAAGGCAAATGGACAAACACAAAATTAACACGAGATATACAAACTGCATTTCAATATCATGTTTGATATTATTGAACTTTTGAAGCTAAGCACATTCAAAGTGAAGTCGACTATATTTCAAGTCTAGATTAAGAGTTTATATATATCCTTAGATACTATACACAAAGTTGATCATTATAAATATTAAAGACATCGATGTTTCCTGATGTCTGATTTGTCTGTACATATATGATATATAAATTGATCTATACTTGTATTTCAGATGAAACGTGTAGTTCCAGATATTTCTCTTGTGAAAAACGGTGTATCAGTAAGACCCTGATCTGTAATGGTAAATCTAACTGTGCCAATGGGGAAGACGAAGAAGGTTGCCAGGACGACAAGACGGATAGCTCAGTGGGTCAGTATCTATAAATTTTGCTCTAGTACCAAAAGAAGGCAATAGTATAGTATGACTGAAGTGCATTTTCTTATAATCTTTGACAACTATTACCAAAGTCATGGAATGGTAGAAAAGTTCTTAAAGTCAGAATATATGTGTCATAATGGGCATTGTTGACATATCAAAATTTATAAATCATATTTCAAAAAGGAATACTCTTCAAAATTGGTTGCATGTTTATAAAGCACAAAAATTCAAAAACAACCTTATGGAAATTAAAAACTGACTTAAAAACCTTTTGAAAAAAGGATACGAATTCAATGTTTTAGTAAAATCTTTGCATTTGGTATGTTTTGGCAGAAATATTGATAGCTTGATAGTAACTTTAAAACGTTAAATTTTCACTTTGTATCCACTGTATTATTTATAAGCACCACAGCGATCAGGTATGTCGGTTCTGTGTGGTGATGCAACTCTAAATCATTCATTGTTTTGATGTGGGGTGTCGGATTTAGAACTGATGTATTTGATTCTTTTACATCAATCGATAAATGTTTCTTAGCTAGTTGTCAGTAACTTCGAGTGTTCTCAAGAAAGTTCCTCCTCGTCTTGTTGTTTTCGTACAGTATTTTGTCTTAGGTTCTCTCTTGTTGAATTGAACTTTTGTCGATTGAGTTTCACAGTGTGTTTTATATGTATGCTTTGTGCAAGCTTATCAATATGGGGAAGGTTGGATCCAAAAAACTAGTTAAACCCCGCCACATTTTATATGTGCATGTCCTAAGCCAGGAAACTTTGCCAAAGCCTTTGTATGGAAGTCTATTTCTGTCATCGCGAAAAAAATATGTTGCGATAATTTATCTTGAAAAGTCGTGATAATTTGGTCATTTTGTCGACATAATACGAATTTTATACTCTTGACGTTTGTCGTGATAAAATATTATCTCTATCGCAACTTTTGGCCTGTCGATGCCGATATCAATCATTAACATAAAAAGGGTTATTGCGAAAAATTATCGCGATATTTACGTTTTTTAGGTTAAAATTGAGTTATCTTATCTCAATTCCTAAAATTAAATATCGCAATTTATCTTTTTAAAGTCATGATAATGCCCGGCACTGCCCAGCTGGCATTTAAACGTTTTATCAACGTTCAAGTGCCTTAATGCATAGCAAAATTTATTGTCTCACTCTGGAATTTTGTTGTAATTTTTCTAAAATCAATGAAGGTTAGCGCTGCTGGTGGAGGTTTTATTTCCCGAGGTTAGCCCGCTCTAGCATCAACACTTCTGTTGTAAAAAGCGTTAGAGCTATAAATTATCCGTTCAGATTTTCTAAACCCTAAGCACAGGGACTTGCTCCCCTCTATCAATATTTTGTCAGAGTCAATGTGCGGTACGAAAAAAAAAAACACAAGGGAGATACTACTTTCACCTTCCCCCTTTTCTTCAATTGGGTTTTAGGGAGATACTAAATTTTAGAGTGAGACAATAAATTTTGTTATGCATTAAGGCATTTGAACGTTGATAAAACGTTTAAGTGCCTGTTGGGCAGTGCCGGGCATTAAGATAAATTGCGATATTTAATTTTAGGAATTGAGATAAGATAACTCAATTTTAAATATCGCGATAATTTATCGCAATAACTTTTTATGTTAATGATTGATATCGGCATCGACAGGCCAAAAGTTGCGAGTAAGATAATATTTTATCACGACAAACGTCAAAATTATCTCGACGATTTGCGATAAATTATCATGACTACAAGAGGTAAAATTCGTACTATGTCGACAAAATAACCAAATTATCACGACTTTTCAAGATAATTTATCGCAACATATTTTTTCGCAATGACAGAAATAGACTTCCATACCTTTGTTTGTCCTTGTCATTCTGTGTTAACTGTTTTATGTCAAGAATTAGGTCTTTCGTTGAAGATTTAGGGATTGGTTTTGAAACTTTTGTATTGTATTATAAGTCTTGGGCCAATGGAAGACGGCAAGCAGTGACTTATGGTCATGTTGAAGACTGCTTGCTGTTTTCCGTTGTGTTTTTTTGGATTGCTGTTTGTTTATGTTTGTTGTGTCGCGTACACTTATTCCACATCTCAATATCGTCTATGGTTGGATGCAGTTAGTCTGGAAACCATGATGCTGTTTTTGTTTTTTGTTTTTTTTTTAACATTTCTCCGAAGAATACATATGTTGCATTTGTTTTTATGGTTGTTCATTAGTATATCGTAAAAACAACAAATGACACAAATGACGACACGAGGCTCCATTTTAATTCTGTTCTTGCATGGTGCCTCTTTGCTTTTTTCATTTTATTTTAGCCATACCAAAAGTTTGTTTTGAGAAACAGATTTACTTATGAATTTAAAGTTCAGATAATATGAAAATATAGTTCATACGAAACACCTACAAATGCTGTTTTTTGTTTACATTTTTGAAATTTGACGTTTCAATATATCTATGACCGGCACTCCATAAATTTCAACTGAGATAAAGGTCTGTTTCAGATTGAAATGTTAAAACATTAATTCAAACATACAATTACAAGATAAATTGAAACATTTTAAAGTAGATTATCTCAATAGCATCCATCATTTCAAAAGAGATAAAGTTGTAAATATAAATTTTAAGATCATATTTCAATATACTAAACATTATTAATCTTCCATATCAAATATTCGTTTCATGTATAATGTATAATATATAGGAAAATATTAAATCTGACACTTTAGAGTTATGTTTTTATATAATGAATGCATTTTTACTGTATGTGTCACAATCTAAAAACCATCAATAGAAGATAATGAGATGTGGATTAAAACCTTCAATGTAAACGACAATTTAAAAAATCCACAATGGAAAACAGCCAGCAGCCTTCAATGTGAACAGTGATCGCTGCTTGTTGTTTTTCAATTGGCCCTGGATTGAAAATAAACAACATATCAAATCGTAAAATGCATTGAAAGACCCTCCTCTCGACAATTTATACATTTTGATTTTAATTTCATTCACAAATTGTATACATACTAACAAGAGATTGTTCTTATTTCAAATTGTCCTCTGGTGCAAACAAAGCCAAAATATCTATGTTTTCTTTACCTTGAGATGCAATGATTTCTTTGTATTGTAAAATCCTGTATTGATTATGGCATTATTGCTGGTAACCCAGAGATCCTTATTTAAGTTAAGCACCGCCACCAGTCCAAATGGAAAACATGTCGGTCACGTGTTCATTAAGCAATAATTTTTTAAACATTCCGACTTATTGAAGACAAAATTTTCTTTCTTTGCATTACACAGGGTTGGACTTTTTTCGAATTAGAGGCTTTCGATTCGGTTGGTTTTCCGCAAATTGTTTTGGATAGGTCAATATCAGTATACAAATCAAGCATTTTCTGTCTCTCAGATGAGTATAGATGTTGGATTGTTTTGTCCTGCTTTGCCAAATTTGACACGGTTAATTGCCCAACAAGCAAGAGCTGCTAACCTTCTCAAACTCATTCTCAGACCACCCGAGTAAACTTATGTTACAACTTAGTTCGCGTTGTTGATTGCTGTTCGATTGTTTTTGTGTTGTCTGTTTCTTCGTGTTGTTCTCGTTTGTGTTGATTAGTATTGTATTTGCCCTTTTGAACCTTTTAAATTTTAATGCCCTATTGGTATCTCTGCTTCACCCAGAACTATATCAACCTTTTTTAAAGTAACTCGACATTTGGCATCATTTGATATTTTTGTACAAGAAGCAAGTCACTAACAAACAATCCCTGATGCAAAAATACCCTTGAATCGTTATTCTCCGTTTCAACTGTGAAATATGAATAATACAGGGTTTTATTGATTCTGAAATGCATTTAAAAAGATCGTATGTAGGAGGGCAAAACCAAGATGATTTTTTTTTGTTCACAACAGATGCATATACGCGATGATTAATTAAACTAAATATTTATCTATCTTAATCGACCATTTATTTCATACAGCAATTTTTCTGATTTAAACTGACACTTCTGTAGTTTGAGTCTTTGCTCATGTGTAAAGCCAGATGGCATAGCCCGGAAGATTCTAATTATAAAGATAATACCTGCAAATTCATAATTTCTGACTGTCCACTCAAATTACCGCCTTCTTTGATCTAGGCATACGTTCTGTAATTCTTGTAGTCAGGTTTTATTGTTAAGATCTGTCTTGAAGATGATGAGTTACCTGAGATATTTGAAAACTGCTGAAAAAAAATGCTGTAACTGGCTATTTTTAAAAGTATTTTACATGCATGCCAGTGCGTAAGACTGGATGTTGTTAATCGCCATACTGTTGATCCTTATAAAAGTGCAAAAAGCAATGTTTTTCTTTCCAAATCAACGAAATTGTGAGCAAGTGTAAAATTTGTTTTGCTGTATTTTAATGCTTCAATGCTTGCAGCCAGGGATGAGCTACACAAAACAAGCAAAAACATGATACTCAAAACCATGAAATTTGCTAAATGTCGAAAAATATTTTATATAAGCAATGATCTACCAACAGTCATAAGTTACCTAAAAATAGAAAATTATGCAATATGAATATTTGTAAAAAAAATATATTAATTTTCTTCACAAAAATGTACCTTTAAAAAGAAAAACAATCAATCAATCAATATCAATCAATCAATCAGTTTATTGGATAAAGCACATGAGTAACAATGCATTGTAATCCAAAAGACATATATGTAACACATAAGTATAAATGTAAATACATGAAATAAAACATTTGAAGTCCCAATATTTTAAGTTATATTATAAATTGTAATTATTTTATATGTTTAAGATATAAAAATAGTAGTTTAGTTAGTCTGTAGTACATGATATTGGATTGGTTTCAGTGGAATCAAAAGAACGAATTTTAAAAGCCTCCCTGAGGTAATTACAGATTTCCCTGGCACTTTCTTCAGTTGAAGGATTCAGTAATTTTTCACTATCTACTTCAGTGTTGTTAAAAATCTTAAATTTTTCTCTTAGAGATTTGTATTTAGGGCAATTTAGGATGAAATGAACTTCATCTTCAACAGTGTTTGTGCAATATTTACAAATTCTATTATTAGCAGGTACTATTGGTTTAGAATACCTTCCTGTTTCTATGGCCAATGGATGTGCACTTATTCTGATTTTTGTTAACCATGATCTGTCTGATTTTTTAAGATTATATCTAAGGTAGCTCTTTAGTTCAAAGGAAGATGAGATTTTACTGTAAAAACGTAGTTTACCTTCATTATTATTCTTAATAAAATTAAGTTGTCTATGAACTTTATCTTTGTAAAAATTTTCTAAAGATGTTTTGAACTCAGAAGAACTTATGTCTAGATTTGGAATTAAAATAGTATCTTTAATCTTATGTAAAGTTGAAAGCCAACTATAAGTTTTGTCTACGAAAAGATCTTTCTCTTCTTTGAATGCTGCTTTTAAAATATCGAATTTTTGTTCATGTTTTGATTCCACAGCAACCAATCTTAAATAATATTTATACATCAAAAAGTAGGACTTAATGCTTATTGGGTTAAGTCCCAATTCAGTTCTTAATGCGAGATTGGATGCCTTACTGTGAACACACACATTATCAGAAAGACTGCATACTATGTGTTGCACAATGTGGAAACAAAGTGCAATTCTGATGAAAACAAAATTAATATCAGGCCCCAACCAGCACGTTCTAATGTGTCGGCTGCTATTGTCAGACCCCAAGCCAGCACGTTCAAATGTGTCGGCTGCTGTTATTTCCCTGTGCAATGTTTGGAATCTTGAATGGTTTTCATTTGTTTACACATAGTCACGTTTCCACGCGTTTTTACAAGTCAGCAGCTTATTATCTGGAAATTAATTGTGATTTCAACAAGTTCGCCATCTTTTGTTTTAAACTGTTCTTTCATCTTTTGGATAATCTTAGTATCCAGAACTGCAACAGAAACTGTTTTGCCAAACAAAATGATTACCCGCCCGTCATTTTCTTGCATCTGGAGTTTGTCTTTCATATTAAGATAATTGAATGATGAAGTCAAAGAAATTAAAAAGAGTACAATACAATTAAGTTTAAGAAAAATATGTAGCACTTACACTTTTGATGTGCACTTCAAAGATATCCATGAAAACAATTGAACAAAACTATTCGGAAAAAAAACGTATCTTAAAAAAATGAAAAAAAAATGTTTTTTTGTGTGTGTAACTTAATTTTGTGATGTCTTTTTAAACTGAAAATTAAATTGATTCATCTTTCCATTCCAGGCCTTGTTGTTGATGCTCTACCTTTACATGCCATTATCATCGGTGCCGTTGGAGGTGTTTTGGGTACAATTATCGTCATTGGTGTTTGTCTGGTGTGTCGGCACAAGAGTAGGAAGCGGGAAAAACAGAGACAAGAACAACGCGACAAATTAAAAGAAAACTTTGAGATGTCAAATATAAGTTCAAATTCAACACTGCTCAGCAAAAAGAATTCAGGTCAGCCAAACTATTTCTCTTTACCAAGGCAGCATCGAAGTCAGCGAGAGTATATGCGGAGAGATAGTAATACAAACTCTAGCGTTCCGTCCGAGGGAGATGTTCCTGATCATAATTCTGATCCGGGTAATTATAAAAAGTATCTGGTCATGGACCAATACTTAGATGAAGAACAAAGCCCCGCCCCATCACTATACGGCCAAGCCCCAGTTCTAACAACTATTATTGAACGTCATGATATCCCTCCGCAACACCAACAGGAAATAGACGGCTCATATGGTTGGACAGGATATGGATGGAAACATCCACATAGTGACATGAAAACGCAAATGAGTCTGTCTGAAAATCTCGCCAAGTTAGCACAGTACAACATTCCACAGAAGACTTTTCACCCTGATTATAAAATGAACCCGAATGATCCAAAATATGAAATGTATCCAGAACTAAGATATAACGTTAACAAGGATTATGCCAGGTTGAAATATAGTCCTCAACAAACTCAGGAAGTAGCATCACCAACCAAGGAACATCAAAAAAGTTTTAAAATGGCAAGTCCTCATCCAGATATAACTAGAGATCTTGAAGTAACCTAAGTCTGTAGATAGAAAGTTTAAGACAACCCAGTACGTCGACTCAAACCCGAGATTTCAACACATAATGTTGAATCTAACAGACGTAGTGTCAACCAAACAAAAGATTGAACTGTTCAAAGTAAAGACTATCTCATGGTGGTTTGAAAAAGATGTCAAAATAAACAAAGTATAACGACCAAATGTTGAATTCAAACCGAGAAACGATTAACGAACATTTTGAAGTCGAACTGAGAAACGGTTAGCGGCCATATGAACGAACTGAACTGTTCAATGTTTTGACATGATGAAGCCGATGTGAACAATTTAAGCAAGATTCTTTTTTGTTCTTCATATATGGTATAATGTTTTGAACTACACATTCTTTTGTAATGTAAATGATATACTGGCAGTACTTGAATCGATAATGCTTTTTTATCCTGTTTCAGGGGACTATAGACATTTCTCTCATAATTTTTTTGTTTCATTCTTTTTTTAAATTTTCATTTAAGTGCAAGTTTTGTGTAACATTATCATTTATATAATAAAAAATGAATTAATACATAATGAGCCTTTGTTAACCACAGAAGATATAATATAAAAACAAGTACGTCTCGCCTGCCGGCACCATCAGAATGAGCCTTTGTTAACCACAGAAGATATAATATAAAAACAAGTACGTCTCGCCTGCCGGCACCATCGGAATACCTAGTTATTCCCTCAGGTTATTCCTCAAACACAATCAAAGCTACTTTTGGGCACATGCATACCAAGTTTCATCAATCAAAGACTTATAATTCTTGAGATATAGAGCTTATATTGCTACCGGTATTATATGTACTTTTAAAATTGTCAAAGTTACAAAACAGGAAAGTCAAGTCAAGGTCAAAAGATGGTGATGCAACTGTGCTAAGCTACTAATGGTGAATATGTATACTAATTTTCATCAAACTAGGACTTATAGTTCTTGATATATAGAGGTGCTTGCAAATCCTTTAAATTGCTATTATATGTATTGAAAATTGTCAAAGTCACTCAACTGGAAAATCAAGGTGAAGGACAATAGATGAGGATGCAACTGTAGTTAGCTACTACTGGGGCTAATAGTTCTTGAGATAGGGGACAGGCGAGACAAAAATTACAAAACAACAACATATGAAAACAAAAATGAAAAGAAAAGTACCACACATCAAAATAAAAGAAAAGCAAAGTTTACATTTATTTATACAGTAAATAATAACGAACAACTACAAAATAGTATTTATTTTTTTAAGTATTCCTGCAAACATGTAGGTTATTCGTGCTTCTATAGTGTTGGTCTTTTCTCTTACTGTTTATACATATTACTTTAAAGGTTATCTTATGTTTTGCACAAATCCGCACAATTTGGTCGCAGAGTAAGCAGTACAGGTTTTTATTAAAAGCACTTCGTTGTCATGTTGCTCATTTGTATGACTGTGTTGTCCTCATTTTACTAGGCAATATAAAATGGGGGATAAAATAAGAAGTGGAATTAATGTACCCGACGCAGCCTACATATTTCAGGGAAAATTTAAAATTCTACAATGGAAAACAATGAAATATCAATGAAAAAAGTCTGTTTTGGCCTTTCTTTTTATTCTCATGGGATAAGAGTTCTGAAGTATGCTATCAATGTCGGCCCATGAATAACAACATTTGAGACTTTGACCCAAATGAGGACTTTAGAGCTAGTTAGGCTGTTAACTACAATGGAAACCTTGTAGGGTTTCGTAAGCGCAAGGTTTAAACTATCTCTATTGATTTTGTTAATTCAATTTTTTCACCTTAAATGAGCAAGAAACAGTTTTTCTCTATCTGGTATAGTCTCCAAAAGAAAAAAGAGTTTTTTCTACCTTTAAACAGTTATAACCACTTGAAAGTGACAACTTCGACCGAATTGAGACTGTTGAAGAGCTAAAGAGACTGCATTAACTTAAGGATTAACTAACGATAAGCAAAATCTTTTCACTATTTGCAAGAGTTGCTGTTCATATAAACATCAGCTCTTCTCGTCCTACCCATTAAGGGGCAATCTGACAACTCGACCATATGAAGACATTTGTAGAGCTCAAAGAGCAATAGTTTTTCTCTCTCTGAAACAGTTTTTCATTCAATGAAGCAAAATTGTGAAAACAATATTCTATTTTTATTTTAAAAAGGACCATAACCCCTATAAAGGGTCATCTGACAATTTCTTTTGAAAAAAAACTTTTGATTCGGAAGAAGGAATACTGCTTCGTGGTTGCTCTATCTCTTGCATTTTTTTTTTCATTCAAAAGACGTATCCTAAGTCTGATTCTATCGTGTTCAATTTTCAACAACGGCGAAAATATTGTTTGATTGACAGTCACCATTTGTTGAAGTTTGGTGGAGAACAACCCATAATCGAAGTGCAAAGTTTCAAAGAAATCTTTGAAGTGGTTTCAGAAAAGGTTGTAAAAAATCTGTCAAAGTCAAACATGGCCGGATTTCGTTAAACAGGAAGTAAGTGAGCGACAGACCTAAAATTGAATCCTATACACGTTATGGGACCTCACCCTGATGCTGTATATCAAATATCAAGTGGCTGTGATTAGTAGTTGCTGAGAAATCTGTTACAAAAATTTCTTCCGCGCCCGCACGCCGCCCGCCCGACAACCCGGATTTTTCACTCCGTGAAATCCGGCCAAAAATAACGACGACAGCCGATGATAAGGGACGGACCATTTAACTTGAAGGGGGCGGCCTTGGTTTTTTGTTTTGGCCAAAAAAATTATTTTGTGAATGCGTCATGACAGTTGAAAGCGTCGCAACATTTTTTTTTTTTATTATTAGCATTATTTTATATGGCAGAAATTCTTCTTCAGAATATTTTTTTTTCTTATCCTCTGCTGCCAAAATATTTTTTTCATCAAAAATCATTTTCAAAATATTTTTTTAGGAAAAAACCAAGGCCCCCCCCCCCCCCCCCCTTCAAGTTAAATGGTCGGTCCCTAAGTGATAACAAAGGTACACCTGACCGTCGGACCAGATAAGCTATAAAAATAAGATAAAAAAGATTGCATAACAACGGATGCAATGTACTAATTTGACAGAATTAGACTGCGAGTTTAATTTATACTCTATTGATAAAACACCAGTATTCAATGCTGAGGAAACATTTAGATAGGAAGTATGATGAAATGTTCGACAAATATAAATGGTCGAGTCCGGGTAGTCGAGCCAAATTAAAATCTAATCAGGGACGAGATCAACAATAGTCATCGGAGTACAACGCTCTTGTAGTGCCTAATATCGATCCTAATCCGGAAATCAAACTGGGAATCGCACAAATACACCGTCAAATCAAAGAATTTATAAGTCTGTTTAAGTTGTCAGAATGCAGTGTTTCAGCATGCTTAGCGATGATGTATAATACATAGACCAATGTTAGTTGATTTATAACAAGTATCAAGCAATCGTGCCAAGATATAAAAACTTTGATGATACGCGATCGGTAAACTCGATTCGCACTAGTGGCAAGATATACATTTAAACATCTGTAGCTATTGGAGGATCACTTTCCAACACAATCTGTTCGGAAACTATTGGAGTGATTACTTTGCAATGAACTTGTCTTACGACTTTCTTTATTATGAGTAAATGAGTAAAGACATCTTTAAAACAAGAAGTGTTTTTACAATGCAGGTGCAAGGCATTTTTTGTTCTAAATTGTTTTAAAAGTTGAACCACTTGTTAGGCCTGTTTTAAACGTGTAAGTATAGCATCGAGGACCAAACAGCTTACAGAATTCAAGACTTTTGACTTTTCACAAATTATATATGCAACGCCATATAAAACATTAAAGTAACCAAAGAAAGCAACAAAGAAAGCAGCATGTTACAATAAATACTTTACTTGTAAACGGCATAGTAGTTATTGTCTGGACTTGACTTTGTGTAACTTCTTTTTGAAATTTGCTACGAGTGCTTTTGTTTGGATACTTTTGGATAGGTTTAAAATCTTTTCTTTTTCTTTGGTTCATAATGAGTTGATGTAGACTGTTTTAAAACGTGAATTCCAATTCAGCACTTATTTTAATTGTTATATATAAATGCTCATCACAGTGTTTGACATTTTCAAGTCAACCCTTTGGCTACAGCGCGTCTGACGAGTCTTGAAGAGACAAAACGCGTGCTAGACAAAACCAGAAAACACAGAAACCAACCCAACGAATACAAAAGCGTCAAAAGCAAAAGCAACAACTGATCAAAACCCGGCTTAAGACTGTAACCATCAACAAGTAATGAATATTTTACAAAAATTCGAAAATTACTTATAAAACCATGCTTAGCGATGATGTATAATACATAGACCAATGTTAGTTGATTTATAACAAGTATCAAGCAATCGTGTCATGATATTAAAACTTAAATGCTTTTTAAAGTTTTAGCATAATGTAAAAAGAAGGATAAAATTTTGAAATTCTTTAATAAAGTAAAATCTCAATAAGTATAATTCTGTGTAAAGATCTGTATAAAATATATTTCAAATAAAAAGACATCAGTAACCAAATACATATTGCACCATAGTTTTCAGCTTAACAAGATCTAACTATAAATGATACTATAAATTTAATAAGAACAAAATTAAGCAGATTCTTGAGCTCTATTGTAATCAAAGACACTTCCTCTGCCAACGTGTGACGTCACTGATTCTCTGCTAGAATCTATTTTTCTTCTCTTTGCTTTTAGGTCACCACCATCTTCATCGCAAGGGCCATAACCCCCTCCTCCAGGGGTCTTCAAGAGAAAGATATCCTGAAATGATAAAGTCTCCATAAATCAAAACATAAACTTTCTGTTTATAATTACTCCAACAAATAATTTTCATGAAATAAATAATTTTTGAAATTGTGACTAAAATGTAATTCTATTTAGTAAGCAAAAGGTGGTAATATTAAATGCATTACCAACAAAAATATATCCAAAAGACATAATGCCCCATCTCGCAACATTTGACACGGACGGGCGGATGGACAGACGAACGGACCCGAACACTTTATGTCCCACTTTCGTAACTGGGGCATAAATAGTCCTAACTGGTGGAAAATAGCCAGGAATAGAACTAACATACACCATGCATACAACCTTACATACAACAGAGTGAACTCGAGGCGCACATTCATTTGGACAGATTTCTTTTTACACAAACCAGACACAAATTTACATTTTTTCTAGATCGAACCACCCCATTCGATGCTTTATTGTGATGAATGATACAATTCAAACCAAGACAGATTTTATTCAATGTGATAAAAAGCAAAGCCTCAGAAGCTGTTCATGAAATATGAAGTTTTTGAAGCGTACATCAAAACTTATGATTCAATTAAGTAGAATTGGAACTTTTCTTGATGGCTTGATCAATGAATTATTTCAACTTGGCAGGGATGTCCAAAACAATTAATCCCTGAACTTGGTGAAATAACAGAAAATCAAACAACCATCAGAGTCATTGAACTAAATCTGAGAAAACTATTACTTTCATTTTCTCAGTCTAAATTTGTCACCTTTTTATTTCGTTTCAAATCAACAAGAAATTTGTATGTTGTAATACATGTTTTTACCGATGAAGCAGTAAAAATATTATAAATAAATAAAAAAATAATTGTAGAAATGTGTTTTCTTGATGACAATTTGCATTTGCTTCTGATGTAAATAAAAACTAATTACAACGAGGATTTTACAGACATTTCAATCCATATCATTTTAAGCTTAATTGCAGAAAAAAAATCAATTACAGAATTAAACCAGCAATTAAGTTGACTACAACAACATGTCAACATGGTCTCATGTTTTCCAAACAATAACTCCTACTAATTATAAGTACCCCTTCCCCTACTTACTACTCGTTAAAGACTTTCTACTAATTACTTGTTAAGTATTTTCTTATACTAATTTTTCTCACCTTGTCTTTATTGCAATGACTATATAAATGTTGACATTTTGAAATATAATATCATAATTCGTCCCTTTCATTCAAATATTTATAACTTGTAGAAGAGCAAGAATTCCTTTTAAGAAAATTTATGCATGTAAGTTATACATTTCAGTATCATTTTAATTCTTCAGCTTGTTTTTAAGATCTATGTTTATTGTATTTTTTATGTTGAACCAATTAATTGTTTAAAGATACAAAACTTAATGAAACAAAATACTAGTAATTAAATAATCCTGTAATAAAATAAAATTATTGGATAAAATTAGTAGGCCCATTAATTATATTGGTTACCAATAAAGATAAGATTTCGGGGGAAAATGACATAAAAGATATATAATTAAGTGAAATCTATGAAATCATCTTTTTAATAAACCTAAGTTGTACTGCCCTATGGTTTTAATATTGTACTAGGATTTACGGTAATCCGTTTCAAGTTTAGCCATATTTACGCCAAACCACCTCAAGATATTATTTATATGTACAACTTATGTATTACAACATAATTGTTTAACTATCTAAAAAATCAACCATTTAACAATAAGATTTACAATATAATTAGCAGCCATTAAATCATAAATGAGAAACAAATAAGGATAATTGCTACATTTGTTGTACACTATAATAATCTAGATGGCTTAATTTGATAAAAAGGTTCTGACATATATAAATAGGCAGGGTTCTTCAGAAAATATTCATAGTAAATTTGAAACTCTTAGAAACAACATCTCCTTTAAACGTAAAACAATATTGCAGAAAAATGGAGAGTCCAGTTGGAGATTTAGTAACATGCAGTGCAGCGAAAACACCAAAGTTTCTGAGAGGTCTGTTTGACGAAGATTCTGGCCTGGGAATGGACTTCAATGGGTTTGAGGAGTCGCCTACTCTCAGCCTCTTTAGGGAAGAAGAAACTAACAAGAGGAAGAGACCAGAAATTACGGACACTCCCATATCCTTCAGCAAGAGAAGGATCACGAAAACTAAGCAGATGAAGAAGGCGCTCTCTTTTGATTTACAAATTCTGAGCAAACAGACAAGTGATAAGAACATTGAACCCAATAGCACTGACGATATCGCAGTAGAAGGCGCTGTTCTTACGGGTGATGGACAACAGGAATGTTGTCTACCAACAGTTCAAGGTCGATGTCATGACCTTCGTTATATAACCCACTCTACTATGAAGGATGTTCTAGGCGGCAAATACAATGACGTCATCGGCAGCTACCGTATCATTGACAGTCGGTACTCATACGAGTTTGACGGAGGTCATATAACAGGAGCCGAAAACATTCATAATAAAGATGACATTCTTGAACTACTTAAGAATCCGCAGACAAGGAGTGATGGTAAAAGAGACATTATCATTTTTCATTGCGAGTTTTCTTCTGAGAGAGGACCTAAAATGTGCCGCTTTCTTAGAAACAATGACAGAGAAATCAATGCAGAAAACTACCCAGCTCTGCATTTCCCCGAACTTTACATTCTGAAAGGAGGCTACAAGGAATTTTATGAAAATAACAAAGAATCGTGCAGTCCAAAGAACTACGTTCCTATGCTAAGCAAAGACCACAAAGACGACTTGCGCCATTTCCGATCTAAGTCAAAATCGTGGTATGCAGGACAGAAGAGACATAAGCCAACATCAAGTCGTTTGTTTTGTTGAACTTGACAATACTGAATATGCAGTGCTAAATTTGTACAAAATTATAATTCAATTATTTATTTAATGTTTATCGTGTACATATAAATTTATTCAAATCATTTAAAATAAATATTATTAAATAACTTTTTTATCCATCATCAGAGCCTTACACTATGAAAAACACAGAAAAGATGTTTTATTAAAACCCCTTTTGTTCACAATTAACGTGCACGGTGTAAGAAATTTCCCAATCATTTCAGTACCTCCAATCTGAGACAATAGTTAAATTAAAAATCAAATTAATTCGTTCGATATGATTTTCTCAGCTCCAATTTTCCAGAATTGCAGGCATGAAGCTGAAAAAGTTTTTAAAACTTGTCCCGAAACTATAGCTGTTGCTGCATGTGCAAGTTCAAAATCGTAGGAGTTATATCAAAAGTGTAAGTTATTATACTGACACTGCTGCTTTTTAATTAAAACTGCAATTAATTTAATGAGAACATCGTGTACCACTTACGCAAACAGGGATTTTTGTGTGTATTCTATATACTCCGTCGGTCTTAAATAACATTTTCGTTAACATTGAGAATAAAACTTCATCTCAAATTTCTGATTGATTCATAATTTATCTTCAAAAGACTATAGAACAACTGCATATAACTACATTTGTAGGTTTTCCAAAATGTCAAAATGCAAACACATCGGACACGAACATTCACCATACTGGAAAAGCACAGATTTAAAAACACTATTATCCAGGTATTATATAAAGACCAGAGGGACTTGCTCCCCTATTTGCTACAGTCAATGTGTCATACGAACAAAACGAAAAAAAAATCGCATGGCACATTGACGCTTACAAAATATTTATAGAGAGGAGCAATGTTTTTTTTTCGTATGGCACGTTTTTTTTCGTATGGCACATTGACTATAACAAACTATTGATACAGGGGGAGGGGGAGGGCAAGTCCCTGTGCATAGATGCGTTTTGTATTGTAAATGGCAAAGCATATCGAATGGCTTTGAGTTTTTGGTTTATGATATCTTCTAGAGTAGAGGTCGATTTTTAAATAAAGGTTATAACAAAATTACCGAAATTGGTAGACCAATTTCAAATGTCCAAGAGAAAAAATAGAACAAGGATGACACGTTGGAGAAATTGAAGATCACAATGGTCCTGACTTGGTACAGGCATTTCAAAAGAAAAGGTGGATGAAACCAAGTTTTTAAAGTAGATATAACAACAAGAGTTAACACTAAATAAAGTATGTCTCGCCTGCTGGAACCATCGTAATACTTAGTTATTCAACTATTCATTCATAAATTCTCGACATTTTCCTCTGGACCAATCAAAATGATTCTAAATATCATAGTCATTGAGAAACAGACTAAACATAAAAGACTGAGCGCACTCACAAAAAAAAAAAAACTATTAACACTCATTTTGTGTAGAAATGAGGTCAAGGTCAGGTGACATGGTGACGACCTAAAAAACCCATTTCAGTTCATTGATATCCTAAAGATCAGATGTCTTGCTATTATACTTTTTAAAAGAAATTATTTTCCACATAAGTCTTACAAAGACGTTTACAACCTGAAAAAAACCCTAAGTTCACAAAGTCACTTAAGTAAGAAAATGGGGTCAAGGTCACACAGCATGGTGACAGTTGCGTGGACCATTGCCCGAACTGTCTGTATATCAAATATCAGATGCCTAGCTTTAATACTTTTCAATAAATTCATTTCCCACAAAAGTCTTACAAAAAAACTTTCGCTGCCGCCGGAAAGTAATACCTTTATAATTATCTCCCCTTCCGAGACTATTCATCACAGGCGAGACAAAAATTCAACTGGTTTTGGGGGCAGAGCCCAAGAGACTATATTTGCATAAATACCAAACTTTTAAGTATCATAGATGATCACTAGTACAATGGGTCTTCAAACCAAATTACAACACATTTCCAGAAGTGATGTATGTACTATATGCCCTTTTAAAGACTCATCAGATAGGCTCAAGCCAAACTTTTTAAGGCCAAAATACAATATGAAGAACACATGATAGAACCCGTAGGTATCGATAATCAATTTGATTACATTGTTATTCAAAACCAAGACTTTTAACTACATATTCCTAACTAGGAGTAAAATAATCCTGGACTTTAAAAAACATAGAGATGAACTTCAATTGATCTCAAACTAAAAAGTGCTGCAGAGTTGCCACTAGACAATTAAAATTTGTTTTTTCCTAATTACAGATGCTTAAATTTGAAAAAAACCAAAGAAAACTAATGTATAGAATGTTTTTGTCTACAAAAATGATGTTTCCCATCCCTAAGACTTTCGATGATTAATACATGTTTTTTTCTTTTTATTGCAAATTTTAAATTTAAAAGGTGATAATTCCCACACATTTTGACACTTGTTATTTCCTGGTATCTAATGTATTTGCTGTGAGCATTAAAAGTTTCATCAAATTCTGGTGAGTAGTTTCCAAGAAATTGTGAAGGATTTTTTTTATGCATGATTCATGACAAAACATGTGTACCAACAAAGTTTCGGGGGGGGGGGGGGGGGGGGGATTTAATAGCATTCCTGAAACAAGAGACTTTTGTATAGCTAAATGAGCTGAATGTTTCAGCAAGAAAACGCTTTTCTCTAATCTAAATAAGCCCAAAAAACACCCAACACACTATTATTCAACTTTTAAGGGGCTATAAGGGGTTAATTAACAAATTCAACCCTATGGAGACTTATGTAGAGCTAAAAGAGCTAAAAGAGCTGAACATTGAAGCAAGCAACAGGTTTTCTCTATCTGCAATAGTTTTCATTCTATAGGCCAAAAGCACTATTTTTCGCATTTAAGGAGCTGTTACCCCTATAAGGGGTCATCTGACAACTTTGACCTTATGGAGACTTTTGTAGAGCTAAATGAGCTGAACATTTAAGCAAGCAACAGCTTTTCCCTATCTGCAATAGTTTTCATTCTATAGGCAAAAAGCACTATTTTTCACATTTAAGGAGCTGTTACCCCTATAAGGGGTCAGATAACTTTGACCTTATGGAGACTTTTGTAGAGCTAAATGAGCTGAACATTTAAGCAAGCAACAGCTTTTCCCTACCTGCAATAGTTTTTATTCTTTAGGCCAAAAACACTATTTTTTGCCTTTAAGGGCTGTAACCCCTATTAGGGGTCATCTGACAACTTCGATCCTTTGAAGACTTTTGTAGAGCTAAATGAGCTGAATATTTTAGCAAGATACAGCTTTTCTCTATCTGCAATAGTTTTCATTCCATGGGTCAAAAACACTATTTTTGCCTTTAAAGGGCTATAAGGGGTCATTTGACAACTTCGAACCTATGATGACTTTTTTAGAGCTCAATTAGCTAAACATTTAAGCAAGCAACAGCTTTTCTCTATCTGCAATAGTTTTCATTCTATAGGCCAAAAACACTATTTTTTGCCTTTAAGGGGCTGTAGCCCCTACAAGGGGTCATCTGACAACTTTGACCTTATGAAGACTTTTGTAGAGCTAAATGAGCTGAACATTTTAGCAAGCAACAGCTTTTCTTTATCTGCAATAGTTTTCATTTTATGGGCCAAAAACACTATTTTTCGACTTTAAAGGGCTGCAACTCCTATAAGGGGTCATCTGACAACTTCAACCCAATGGAGACTTTTGTAGAGCTTTTGATTCTGAAGAGCCTGAGATCCTTCAGATTTTTTCTATCTGTTATGGTTGCTGAGTTATAAGACATTTTAAGTGATTTTTTTCCTATGTTCTATTTTTAGTAACAGCGGCCATGTTTTTTATCAAATCATTTTAAAATGAGGATCGTTTGTTGCCAACATGTTATATATCATTCCTGCAAAGTTTCAGTTTAATTGGTTCTGTGGTTTCAGAGAAGAAGATTTTTGAAATTGTTAACGGACGATGATGGACGACGACGATGGACGCATAGTGATGGCATAAGCTCACATGGCCTTTGGCCAGGTGAGCTAAAAAGTACATTTACTGCTATTTTCTATTCTTATGTCCTAAATCCATATACATAAGTATGTGTATGAAGGTTGAAGAGGATATTTTTCTATTGGTAGATAAATCTTCAACTGATGCAAAATTTCAAACTGTGCAAAGATAATAATCTAGATTATTATTATCAACTACATTATGATGGTCATCTAGTATTGTTATTTGCCACCTTCTGCAGGACTTTTTGGTTTTGATAAAAGGGTGTAATTCTCACACATTTTGACCCCTACAATTTTCTGGGAACATAAAAAACATAGATCTTGGTTTTGCTACATTCAAAGTTTATAAAATTGTTTTGAGTAGTTCCTAAGATGTTGTGATGGGACACAAGGACATGATAAAACCATGAAAGTGGAAGACATTGATATCATCCCTGAAAAGAAACCCAGTACATTCAAATGAGGCTGTTGTAAAGTGTGGGCATAAAGTTTGAAGATTTTTTATTGCTAGATAAATCTTCAGCTAATGGAAAATTTAAAACTGCACAAAGCTCATAAATCAGCATCTTATTATAAACTACATCTAGTAATTATTTGCCAGGAGCCAAAACAACTAACACTAATTTAAGCAGAGGTATTTTAGCATCAATACTGAATTTTGTTGTCATTTAAATATCATTAGTATGAAATAAAATGTCAATCTTTTCATTTCTCTCCACAACATGGGAGCACTTGCTTGCACTGATTTGTTACAATGTTTTAATTCTTTGCACTGCTTTATGTGTTTTTATGAACCTCAAAATAACCTGTTAAAAGCAAGGGAAAATGTTTATAATAAAATATTGTACTCTGTCTCAGCACATATAAAATGTCAGGTATTTATACTGTAGAACTCAATCAAAGATTTGATGGCTGCTAAATGGCTTAGCTAATTAACAGGAACATAACTGCCTCAGTTCTTACCAAAAACTTAATCATAATGATGACTAGTAGTACATAAGGTAAAGGTCAACAGATTTTTCCAATGTCACAAAACCAAAACAAAATTTATATGTTTTGATACTGTAAACTTCCTTATTTTTGCGAGGTCAGATTTTTTTTTTACATATTTTGCAATCAGACATCATACAAGTGAGAAATCAAAAGTATATGAATGTACTAATGGACAGCACAAAGTATGAAACTCAGTACCCATGAACTTGGGTGAAATAAAAAATAATCTTGAAAATAAGTACCTGCTTAAATTAGAATACTTAATACAGTAATTTGTATCGCTAATTCAGCTACCCAATAAAGTACTTGTTTTTGTCTGCCTTTTTTCTAGACTTCCAACATTTAAATGCCCAATTGGTACATGTACTTCATTACTATGTTAACTTATTTAACCAATCTATACACCTTGGATTTCATGAAAATATTTAAATTTAAATTTTGCAGAATAAGCAAATTGTTATGGAACCAACATTAAAAATTCTGCTTACATATTTTGTGAAATTGTCCTTATTATTTCTTTAAGTCTGCCAAAACAGCAAATATTTATCACCATAACTTACTTTTTCGATAACCAAATGGATTAATTAACACAAAAGTCAAACAGTTATCAAATGCTTCTAAAAAACATGTCCCACTCATCACAATGTCAAATAAGTTCTTCCTATCTTATTTGTACAGACTACATTGTAGTTTTGAAGTTGTTGTTATACAAAGTTTCACAGTGCTCTGACTTAAGGACCATTTGCAATGGCAGGTCCAGGGGGAATAAAACAGAAAATAATGAGATGTGGAATAAGTGTACATGGCAAAGCTATCATAACAATCACAATGGACAACCGCCAGCAGCATTCAGGAAGGCCAGAAGGCACTGCTATTTCTTTTGGAATTTTATTAATTTTTGAGTATGGAATGCACTCTAGGTGAAACTTCCTTTTTGAAACTTTCTGGAACTGCCCCTTTGACAGTATATCATGGGGTATATTTCATATAAATTATTATTATTAGACGTTTGAATTTTTTTTTACTAGTTGCTGTGTTATTTCTTTGTTTTCTGGACCTGTAAACTATGAATTTTAAGTAAGACCTCAAACACTTCAGATCAATTGGCTGATAAATAATGGCTTAAAGCATGTTCAATTTGCCTTAAAATATTAGGTTAACAAGAAGTTGATTGAGTATTGGCATAAAATTGCTTAATACCATGTAGTACATTTGTACTATAGTTAAGATGACTAAATTTTCAAGACATTGCAGCCTGCAGTTGTCAAGGCATATGTGGCAGGAACCAGATGGGAGACAATGGTTTGTCCTATATCAGGGTGTTTATCATTTTTATGGCCCGAACACCTATGTGGAAACGCTTTATAGTTTTACCCTTGTCTGTTTGTCCTTACGGACGTACGTACATACGTACAATATGTACATCCGCCCGTCCGTAACACTTTGGTTAAGGTCCATAACTCGGATGCTAGATGTTGGGGGTCAGTGATATTTCAACACTAGATGGGTCTTGGGTAGGGCTACACCACCCACTAGAAATTAGGTCAAATGACCTATATTTTATGCATGAAAGACTTTGGTTAAGTTCTTGGTTAAGGTCCATAACTTGGATACTAGATGTTGGAGGCCATTGATATTTCACCACTAGATGGGTCTTGGGTAGGGCTACATCACCCACTAGAAATTAGGTCAAATGACCTATATTTTATGCATGAAAGACTTTGGTTAAGTTCTTGGTTAAGGTCCATAACTTGGATACTAGATGTTGGAGGCCAATGATATTTCACCACTAGTTGTGTCTTGGGTAAGGTGACACCACCCACTAGAAATAAGGTCACTGTGACCTATATTTTATGCATGAATGACTTTGGTTAAGTTCTTGGTTAAGGTCCATAACTTGGATACTAGATGTTGGAGGTTAATAATATATTTCACCATTAGATGGGTCTTGGAAAGGGGAACACCACCCACTACAAATTAGGTCACTGTGACATATATTTTATGCATGAAAGACTTTGGTTGGTTAAGGTCCATAACTTGGATACTAGATGTTGGGGGTCAATGATATTTCACCACTAGATGTATCTTGGCCTGGGTAAGGTAAATTAGGTCACTATGACCTATATTTTAGGCATGAATGACATTGGTTAAGTTCTTGGTTGAGGTCCATAACTTTGATACTAGATATTGGGGGTCAATGATATTTCACCACTAGATGTGTCTTGGATAGGATGACACCAACCACTAGAAATTAGGTCACTGTGACCTATATTTTAAGCATGAATGACTTTGGTCAAGTTCTTGGTTAAGGTCCATAACTTTGATACTAGATGTAGGGGGTCAATGATATTTCACCACTAGATGTGTCTTGAGTAGGACTACATAACCCACTAGAAATTAAGTCACTGTGACCTATATTTTATGCATGGATGGCTTTGGTTAAGTGCTTGGTTAAGGTCCATAACCCAGGTTATACACATTGGGAGTCATAGGCACATTTTCTAGTTTTTATAGTTTTGATATTAATTCAGAAACGAGACAGATCTAGTAAAAGGGGCAAAAACAAAAGTTAAGAGAGAGGAGATGGGGGAATGAGACGGACAAAAAAGGAGGATTACATAAGGATTAAAGTGCCACGAAATACCAGTATAGTGGTGGATAAAGGTGTTGGAAGTTTGGTACCCCTCTTTCCTCTGAAAATTTATTTTCATGTATATTTTAAGCTTAATTGGTCGAGTACCCATCTTTCATCCTCGGTGGACAATATGTGAATCCCCTCCCCAATGGAAAAGTTCTGGATCCTCCCCTGAAATCTGAGTCAAGTGGGGAGAAGTGGGCGTCAACAGAGAAAGAACATTTAAATAGTGACAGCCCCTGTCCATCCAGTTCTAATCTTGGATAGTTACCCCAGGATGACAGGCTACAGATGTCTTGGATCCCAGACTAACTATTCTGCCATCATTATAGTACATCAGGTTTTGTCCTTTAGCACCCGGTTTACCACCTGAATATGGAAAACAGAGATTTCAGAGTCTAAACATCTCACAAAAGGTATACAACTTGTATCTTGACTTTTAATGTAAACATATTAATAACTTATCATTAAGTACATGAACATATAATTTACTATTTGAATCATCAAGATAGGATTCGGAAACAAGACATGATAATCAATCTCCTGGGACTTGAATATTAAAGTTAACAGGATAATAGTGATAGGGTTGTAAAATTAGTGCTCTACCAGTGGAAGCTATCACTTTTAGGGAAGATTTTCTATGCAGTCATTATAACCCTCTTACAAGCATCTAATTGGCCTTTTGAAAAAAAAAGAAGATTTTTTCTGTTTATTGATGATAAACCAAATGTAATTTTAAGAAACTTTCAATACAATTGTTCTTTAACATGATTTGTTATTGATAAACAAAATTAGGAAACATTGATCGAAGCATTTGCTTATTTACTAACTTAAGGGGTTGACATCGGAAGGTGAATGGGGATACTTGTAATTTGATTTTAAAACATTTGAGAAATTTTCAACAGTGACATACCAAACAAGCCATATGGTTGAAACACTCTTCTCTCTGTTAGGATAGATAGGGTCAAGGACTTTCTCCATTGATATTCTCTGATGACCCCTTCACCTCCATGATAATGACCTTGACCTCCAGTTCCTGGAATAAGATGGAACCTCTTCAAGACCACTGGGTATCTGAAATTTAAAAGTTTTAAAATACTATAGTTTAGGTCCCTACAGGATGAATAAGGACCTGTGACTTAATATTGTCTGAGTGATGAAATCCAACCTTTATTTGGTCTAAGACAATAAACTATTGCAGACCATATTTGAATTGTACCCTGCAGTAAAGTCCAATGGTTTAGTTTAATCTTTCCACCATTTGAAATATCATTTTACTACAACACCTTAACAAAATAGAAATAACTTGATAAACAAATTAGAACTTATTTACAGGTACTTGATTTTGACATGGAATGGATTTGTCACTTAACAGATACTATATGAATGTTAATTACATTTTATTATAACTCATGTTTAAACTAATAATTGTTAAGCCTTGCCAAAGTAATGTTGTCTTTGGCATGCAAAATTTATAAAAATATAAAATGTGTCACTTGACAGATGCACCAAATGTATGCCAGGCAACATCTTTCTTACAAGGATCAAAGCATTTATCCCTGGGTCAAAGGCATCTGTAGCATATTGAATATGTCAATTCCTCATAAAAACTCATAATTAAGTAAATGTTGTGTTTAATACTATCAAATAAATACTTATGCACCAAAATGTCTTTAACAAATCAAAACAAGAATTTCTCTGTATTACTTACAAAAGACATTGGTGCAAATGTTACTACTTGGTAGTTTTATGTGGATTGTATAACAAACTATGTACACAAACAACACATCAAGAACTTGTGACATCATTTACAAGAAAGAGGTTTTGAAAATCCTTCTGATTTCATTTTCTTTTAACTTCCACAGCATTAAAAATAAACCTAAGAGCAGTGTGTGTTGGCCCAGCCTTGCATATTTGTCCAAGTCCATGTGACCTTGACCTTTGACTTTTTTACCTTAAAATCAACTAGTAATACTGTGAGTGAGCTCACAAAAGGATACCCCCACTTCATATTGGACTATGTACTGTAAAAAAAATCTCAAGTCCATTTATCTCCCCTCGATGATAACCCAGAGCAATATAAATTCTTCATGCACATCTACAGATGATGTACTTCCTTCATATAAAGTTTCATCAAAATCCATCACGCAGTTTAGGAGGAGTTGCGCTTACGGGGTCTCCCATTGAATAATGTATTTAAATAGTCTAAGTCCAATTTTCTCTCCTGAATGATATTTGATTGCAATAAAAATTCTTCATGCACATCTACATATGATGTACTTCCTTCATGTAAAGTTTCATCAAAATCCTTCAAGCGGTTTAGGAAAAGTTGCGCTAACGAGGTCTCCCATTGAATAATGCATTTAAAAAGTCTAAGTCCAATTATTTCCCCTGAACGATGTCCTAGTGTGATGAAAATTCTTCATGCAAATCTACATATGATGTACTTCCTTCATTTTAAGTTTCAGCAAAATCCTTCGAGCAATTTGGGAGGAGAAGCGCTTAAGAGTTATGTGGACAGACAAACAGACAGACAGGGTGTTTTCTATATACCCCTCAAACTTTGTTTGCGGGGGATATAATAAGGATCTTCCTTTCCCCTATAAAGAACTTGTATGAAAGTTTCATGAAATTCTTTCAAAGCATTAAAAAGTTGTGCTTAGAGCTAAATTTTGGTTGGACAGAATAACAGACAGATGAACAGCTGAACTGTATAATTATGTTTTAACTTTCATGAAAGATGAGGGACAAAAAGTCTGCCCTCTATAGACTTAAAAAAATTGCATTTAAAACCATGATTTTTTTTTGGGTTGCTTACTAACTAAAGTACTATATAAAAGGGTAATAAATCACATCACATACTATTATACTAAGAGTTCTACTTTGTTAACATCTGTGCTGAAGCATTAGCTAAAGTAAGGTGTAAAAACCCTACAGATATAAGTAGCTAAATGGATTTGAACACTTTCAGTAAGAGGTGTAATGTATCATACTTTTCAGCAGTTGTCTAAATCATTTAGTGATCACAATAAAAATTAACAGAAATTCAGGTTATAGAAATAATTCAGTAAGAAACAATAAAGTGTTTAAATTAAGGATTTGGCACACTTGATCCTGTGAAATATAATGTCAAAGCCAGTTTATCTTTACAATTTTAATACATAGATTTGCAGTTAAAACATCAACTTATACACTGAAGAATCTCCTATACATGGTCATGAAAAAAATATTTTTTTTGGGGGGGGGGGGGCAAAATGTTTTGTGGCTGTGATTATGACAGGTGTTTCATTGCATAGGAAAAGAACCTTAAAAAAATGCCAAGTTTAATGTTAAAGGCATAGAATAATAGAGCCATGCCATAGAGTTGTATCAAATTGATAAAGCTTTCTATGCAGGTGTGATGAAAAAGAAGATGAGAGAAGGTATATAACCTTGATCGAATTAATGGTAAAAATTCTAAATGTCAGAACCCAATCGCTTAACATCTTGATCTTCATTAATAAAACAATTAATATACAATCTCTGGTCATGTTTTCAGGTTAGTATACACTGTCAGAGGTCTGCAAGGAAGTTAGTAATTAACACTGGTACCATTTATTATACAGACAGTTAGTGGAGAGTCAGAGAGTACAACTGACCATGATTCACCCTAGATATCAGGAGAACAAGCAAGAATATGTCTTCACCAGTTAGTTTCACCAACTGATAAATATAACATTAGGAGAAAAAAATGCCCCCTCATAGGGCCCATAACAGGAAGTGGAAGTTTGACAGGTCTGAAAGTCACATGGACATAGTCAGTTTGTCACACTGAACCACCCTGTCAAATTTCAAATCATGTATGGTATATGGGAAAAGCAGAAATTTGTAAGTGTAAATGAAACAGTGGCGGTATATGATTGAAGAAAATATGTAAGTTTATTTACATTTACTGACTAATGTCCCCACAAACATGTTATATGTATGTTGAACCTTTATAAGATTCTATTAAGCATGAAGGGCCTTATCTTTAAGGTTTTGACTTTAGTTGGAGACATACCTTCTCTCTAGAATTTCTGGGTCTGTAATTCTGGTATTAGTCATATGTGTATGAACACCACCTCTCCCATTCCAAGTTGGTCCCTACAAAAAAAATCATTACTTACATTTAGGTAATTTGGGTTTCTTTTTGACTTTACACTAGAAATGGCATGAGTATTTTAAAGACATTTTGGGATAAAATACAAATGACAACAAAGTTCCAGACAATAAATTTTGCTACGCCTGACGCGTGTTTCGTCTATTCAAGACTCATCAGAGGCGCTCTACCAAAAATATTGAAAATGCCAAACACTATATGTATATGAAGAGCATAGAACAATAAAACCAAAATTACCAAACTGGGGAACCAAATTATTACTAAGATAATCAACCTAAGTCTGGGATAAATGAGACATATGCACCCCAAGTAATGAATTATACAGAAAAATAAAGGAAATGAACAATTTTGAGATGCAAAATTCTTTTCAAAGTCAATTTCATGTATTTTCTAGGCTAATCTTACATAAGAAATATAATTTTTAATGTGCAGCTGCCTGGGAAATGTCTGGTATAATTAAAAATCTTGTAACTCAATTTTAATAAATTATACACTCTATTTATTAATTCTTTGAATACTGAAGCATATATTTTCATACAAAATACCACAATTTTACAGCTATACCAACTGATTCCCGTCATATAATATCTCAAAGTTCAGGTGTGATATCAATAACTTATGTAGGTGCTGACTTTTTCATGATAATTTTCACATTTCAAGACCTTTATCTTGTCGTTTTAAAAACAATTTAATTCATAAGGTGCATGAAATGCTATAAAATATGCACCTACATTTACATTATATTGTCTGCTTCCTGCTGTTATCAAAGGGTTGGAATTTGATACAGAAAAAGTCAAGATTTTACACAAAACACAATGACAACTTAGTAGTAAGGACATGGTTATCTGCCCCATTTGAAAATGACATTTTTGACAGGTTAATGATTAAATATTACTATAAAAACCTTAATATTTGTATCAAACATAAGTTCTGATTTCATGATAGAAACTTTTAACATGTGTTTTCATTTTTTGGAGCCAAAGATACAAAATGAAAATCAGATTATTATAAATCATATGAACATATAAAAATAAACCAGAATCACTATATATCTATACCACTGGTCTTAAGTAAATCATTTTTTATACAGACATCAAGTACAGTTTAATATAGAATAACTAAGAAAGTAAGAAATTTTCATGTGAAAGAGAGAAAAGAAACCTTAAGGGGTATCTGAATTATACAAAAACTCAAAAATGAACTGAATTATAAACATGAAGTAACATGAGCTCGTGCAAACATGAGAGTTAACTCAGGTGCTCAATACTCTGCTGCGCTAAAGGGTAAGCAAAAGAAAAGATGACTGATATAAGAAGATGCTTAAACTTGCAGGCTTTCTTACACATAACCATGCATGGTCAATCAAAATCTATTAAAAGTCAAAGAAGTACTTTATCACTAGAAACAACAATAGCAGAGCACAAGAAATCAGATGATATCATAAAATACAACTGACTCTAATTGTCACAGAACATTGATAAAATGTAGCTTCTATACCAAGATGATCCCTAAGCTAGACTCAATGGAGACCTGACTCCCAGAAATAAGCATAGTCAGCATTTGAACTGGATTATCTGGTACCAGATTGTAGTGATAAGGTGTGATTATCTGGATTAACTGGTTCCCTACCATGTAAAAGTACAATTAACACTGGTATATGACATTTCTGTGTTTGATGATGATTAATTTGTATCAACTTTTATATGCAATGTGACCTAAAGACTACCCAGGTGTTGAGGTCCTACAGCTGTATTATGAGATGTTAATCCAGTGTATAATATGACTAAACATTCTTTCTGTCCAAAAACAGGAAAGATATGACAACATGATAAGGATACCACCATGAAAACAGGAAGCTAAAGAGTCCGACATCTTTTAACCTTGTTTTCATTTTTTTGTATAATTTAAATCTGTGTTAGCTGACTAGAAGTTTTTGCATCATCATGTTTTTCCTATTAAATATGACAGAAATTGTCATGGAAAATAAAGATAAGACAACTTATGCAAATATCCATCTTTATGTTTGATATACATGTATAAGAAATGGATATTTCAATGTAGAGAAGAAATGGCAGATTCATTCTGAGTGAGCATACATACAGACAATGGTACACTTAATCTATAGCATTCACTAAAACCCATGTTAGTGTAAGAACTTTCCAAGTGAACAAGAATATGTCTAATGGACATAATGTCCCATCTTGCAACTTTTGGGAAGGACAAATAGACCTGAACACTCTTTGCCCCCTACTTTCATAGATAGGGCATAAAAAGTATTTTTTGCAATTTACATAAAAATTTTAAACCACATTTATCATGGTTAGAAATATGGTAAATCTGTGACTTCAATTACTGTAAAATAAGATAAATTAAGCTAATGCTAGCCATAACATCAATTACAAGTGTAAAGGGTTGATGAAGGATGTTGCCAAAAAACTTAAACTCTGCAAATTTTATGATAGAAGTTAATTCCTTCCCTATATTTTATGGCATTGCACAGAGAAATGCATAAAACTTTTCATTTGTCATTCAAATTTAATCAAGAAATCACACAAAAGAAAGAGATGACAGTTGTTTGTTAAACATCCAAAATCCTCAAAACCTGGTAAACTCTTCTGAAGTATTCGATTATCTGATTTTCCAATGTAATTAGCAATCACAATCCTTATCAAAGAAGAGGTGAATACGAATACTAATTTGACAATTTTGTTTGTTGTTTCCATATTGTTTGATTGTTATTGCTATAGGTCAGTGATGTCAGGATTTCATTGGAGGGCGGCCAACTGATGATTTCATTCATAATCAATGTAATGAATAATAATAGGCTAATATAATTGTAGAGGTTTAGAATGATATGTTTATTTTATAATCAAGTGGAGGTATTTCAATGGTAAATTGACAGTATTATTCTAATTTCATTCATCTATTGAAGACCTCTTTTAACCATCTGTTCTACACTCAACAAAATCAATAAATGCTTATACTTTTTATGAATGGCTTTTTGGTAAAAATTGTTTTTATCCCAGCAAATTAATGGTCCTTGAAATTCTTATGTAAGATAGGAATTTATTAATAATTAAAGTTAAATTTGAAAAAGATATAGATTTCGAAGCCAAGAGTAAGGCAGCATTCACTCTTAGTGGTAAACATGAGTTAAAATTGTTACCTGAATTTTAATAATTAAACTACTAAGTTTTTAAAGTATATTCATTGGAGACAATCTTTAGATGCATTAAGAGTGGGTGAGTTGCTGTTTTACGCCCTTGCAATGCTAAATAGGTTATCTTAAGGCAAAAATGCATAAACTTTAAAGTAAAAAGAGTAGGAACAGTATTAAAAGAGAGTTTAAAAAACTCTTACAAAATCTTTTTGAGAAGCAGACTGGATCAAACATTTTAAAGTTAACAAGGATATGGAAAACTGAGATCAAGCTCACAAAATCATAATTCATTTTCATTTTGAATCTATATTGCATAGAATTAAAGTCAAAATATCTCCCTTGAATGATATCTGTTGACATCTTCCTATGATGTTCATGTAAAGTTTCATCAAAATCCATTAAGCAGTTTAGTAGAAGTTTGGCTTATAAGATATGTGGATCAAAAGATGGATGGACAGACAGACAGACAAGGTGATTCCTATATACCCTCAAATTTTGTTTGCAGGGGACATATCATTTTCAGATATTCATATAAAAAAATGAACTAAAGAGTGTAAAAGACTGATAATTGAAAAAATAATCAATTATTTGAAACCTTGATAAAATTTTACAATCCACATAATCAAGATGATAAATGAAATACAATAAAGAAAAAATAAATAATGCTATGAACTGGTTCCAAGCTGAGTTCTATCTGGTTTCTTTATCTGTATTTTGACTGATGTCCAGTTGGACAGGTAGACCTATGAGATCACAGTTGGAATTCTCTAATCAAAAGATACAAAAAGTAGAAAACTATCAACAACTGATCAAATCAAAAAGTTCAATAACTTTCTGACCAGATCAGGCAATGACACTTTCAATGTATCTGATATCATTTTCAGTTTTCTATCGTGGGTACAAATGAAAGCATTGAATTAATAACAAGAGGCTCCCAAGAGCCTGAATCACTCACCTGAACTACACAGATACATATATTTGTAGATAGTATTGTGCTTAACCATATGCGATTTAAATTAATGAAATATCTTGGTTAGTTTTCAAGATATAGGGCTTAACAAGTGCAAATTTGGCAAAAATTAGGAAAAAGAACAATAACTCCCACATCAGCAGTCAGATCTTTTCCGAAATTTCAGGACAGGTAGATCTTATTATGCTGATCACTTTTGATTCTAGCACAATTTTGATATCTGAAACCAGTTTTGAGTTAATAGCAAAAAAATGAAATTTGTCTCTATGTTCTATTTTTAGCCATGGTGGCCATGTTTTTTACGAATCAAAAATCTGAGTTGTAGCATATAAGCTTTCAAACAGTGTGCCATGTTAAGATGCAGTTGGTCTTACTGTTTCAGACAAGTCAGGGGAAAAGATATGAACAATAGTAAATATTGACGCTTTAAGGGCCATAACTCCTAAAAGAAATGGTTCTACAGCTTTGACCTAAATACATGAATTGTAGATCTTGATGTGCTTAATCATATGCAATTTGAATTTTTGAAATATCTTGTATAGTTTTCAAGATATAGGGCTTAATAAGTGAAACATTTTGAAAAAAATCCAGAAAAAGGGCAATAACTCCTATGTCGTTTGTTGGATATTCCTGAAAATTTCAGAGCAGGTAGATCTTGAGATGCTAATCACTTTTGTCTTCCATCAGAATTTTTATATCTGTTACCGTTTTTGAGTTATTTGCAAAAAAACTGTAATTTGACCCCTATGTTCTATTTTAAGCCATGGAGGCCATATTTTTTGACGAATAAAAAATCCGAACGATAGAATTGTAGCATGAATGCTATTAAACAACTGTGCCAAGTTTGGTTGAAGTTGGATGTATGGTGTCAGACAAGTTAATCTTTGAAATTCAGGGTAAAAGTAATGAAAAATGGTAAATTTTGACGCTTTAAGGGCCATAACTCCTAAAAGAAATGGTTCTACAGCTTTGACCTAATTACATGAAATGTAGATCTTGATGTGCTTAATCATATGCAATTTGAATTTTTAAAATATCTAGTATAGTTTTCAAGATATAGGGCTAAATAAGTGCAAAATTTTGAAAAAATCCAGAAAAAGGGCAATAACTCCTACATCGGTTGTTGGATCTTCTTGAAAATTTCAGGGCAGGTAGATCTTGAGGTGCTGATCACTTTAACCCAGCCAGAATTTTGATATCTGTTACCGTTTTTGAGTTATTTGCAAAAAACTGCAATTTACCCCTATGTTCTATTTTTAGCCATGGCGGCCATGTTTTTCAACGAATCAAAAATCCCCACGCTAGTTTTATACTACCTATGCTAATTAACAACTGTGCCAAATTCAAAAGCCATTGGACTTATGGTGTTAGAGGAGTTAACGTTTGAAAAATGTTAACGACGACGGACTACGGACGACGACGGACGACAACGGACGCCAAGTGATGGCAATAGCTCACATGGACCTTTGGTCCAGGTGAGCTAAAAATCTGTGAAAGTCAAAACTGGCTGGTCTTCATTTAGCAAGAAGGCGGAGAGCAACAGATCAGAAATTGAATTCCATGATATCATTATGCCTCAATCAACCAAGGGGCTGAGTAATAGTTGCTGATAAAACTATCATGATATTTTTTTCCCTAGTCCAACATTCACCAATTCATCACTTTGTGAAATCTAGCCAAAATGATGTAAAACTGCTTTAGTGTGCATATTTACAATTATACAAAATAAAAGTATTGGATCCATTTATCTTGAAACCTTACAGAAATTTCAAATATTGAAACAAAGAATGTTTGTAAAAAAGTTCAAACGAGCCGTTTAATATGTCGAAATTCTGAAAAAAATGAAATCTTGAAAGCAACTGAACCTACTTTGAATTCAAATTAACTAACCCTTATTTATGTTCATAGATCTACCATAACATGAAATTTATGAGTAGAAAAATAAATCACAGGTAATAATTTTTGGCATTTAAATAGATTCAATTTTTTACCTGTTTTCCATTCTAGTCAATCATCAAAGAACTACACCAATAAACTTCTAATCTAACAGAAAACAGAGAAGGTTTTTTTCTCTCTTAAAAGATAAGTGTGAACATTTCTATTATCATTATATTTTACATACATGTACCTAATAACATTTGAATGCCATCAGGTTTTTTCATACATGTACCTAATAACATTTGAAATTACATACATGTACCAGTAACATTCTAATGTCATAAGATTAACATACATGTACCAGTGAAATTCTAATGTCATTAGATTTACATACATGTACCTATTAACATTCTAATGTCATTAGATTAACTTACATGTACCCAGTAACATTCTAATGTCATTAGATTTACTTACATGTACCCAGTAACATTCTAATGTCATTAGATTTACTTAAATGTACCTAGTAACATTCTAATGTCATTAGATTTACTTATATGTACCCAGTAACGATTTAAACCATTTAGATGTTTCATACATGTACCTACTAACACCTGGAGAAATTGTGTATTGGCATATTACAGTGACATAAGGAGGAAATACTGAAGCTGCTGAGACAAGTCAATTTGATTGTAAAGCTGATAGAACAATGCAACAGCCAAGTAAACATCCATCAGAACCATGCAATGTTACAGTTACATTTAGATGTTAGAGACATACCTCAAATTATTTAAAGGATCATGAATTCTACATAACTGACTTATCGTTTAGGATATAACAAGCGGAAGCAAAACTAGGAAAAGCCAGCATAAAAAACCTGCCCCTGCTTTAAAAAGAGAAGAGGGAAATATGGCCAATCCATATCTGGACTGGAGAAAACTTTTATGCTCAACATACCATCCGAATTTACTTTTTTATAGAATCATCTTGAAAAGTGACATAAAAGTTCTAGTCTACAATTTCAGAGTTTCAGATTACAGCTAAACCTAACAAGCAGTGGACAGACAGACGGAGTGACCTGTCTCCTAGACTTCCTTAACCATCAATAACACGTGTTTAAACTTTCGATTGGATAACTTACAGCCCCAGCTCCTCCTGCCACAGTCTCATAATGCCCAAATTTATCATCACCAAAAGTAATATTGTTCATACAACCCTGAAAATATAAAAACATATTATAATAGGATTTTCAAGGGTATTTCAAAAAGTATGAATAGAGTTTCTAAATAATTGAGATTGAACTGGTCTAACATTTTTTTTTACCTAGCACTGGCAAGGCAAATCTTTGAACATGCATATTTACATAGTATGCAGTTTAAAATTTATAAATATTCATAAAAAAAAGCATATCAATTTAAAAACAAGTAATACTGTGAGCAAGCTCACAAAAGGATACCCCCGCTACATATTGGACTCTGTAATGGCTAAAAACCTCAAGTCCAATTATCTCCCCTGAATGATATCCTAGAGTGATGAAAATTCTTCATGCACATCTACATATGATGAAATTCCTTCATGTTAAGTTTCATCAAAATTGGTCAAGCAGTTTAGAATTGCGCTTACGAGGTCTCTCATTGCATACTTTATTTAAAAATTCTAAGTTCAATTATCTCCCCTGAATGATATCCAAGAGCAATGAAAATTCTTCATGCACATCTAGATATGATGTACTTCCTTCATATAAAGTTTCATCAAAATCTGTGATTTAGGAGGAGTTGCACTCCCATTGAATAATGTAATTAAAAAGTCTGAAGTCCAATTATCTCCCCTGAACGATGTCAGAGAGCAATGAAAATACTTCATACACATCTACATATTAAGACCTTCATTCATGTAAAGTTTTATCAAAATCTGTTTAGTGGTTTAGGAGGAGTTGCGCTCACAAAGTATGTGGACCGAGGGACAGTCAGACAGACGGACAGGGTGATTCCTGTATACCCCTCAAACGTTGTTTGCGGGGGGTATAAAAATGCTCTGTCTGCCTTTTTTCTACACCATTCTATTATCTAAATTTTTGGCCAAATGTAGAAATTTCAATATTTTTTCAGAGTAAAAAATATTGCTGCTGTATGAATTTAAAGGCTTACAAAGCTATTTTCAATCACTGCATGGAGAAACTAACTTCTAAAGAGATAGAATATCATAGGAATCAAGTTTTGGCAAATTGCATTGATCAGCTATTGTGCCAGGTGTACAAACTAAACGTGATGCAATAAATCTGGTGGATTGGCAGAGTATAAAGGCAAACCATACTACTAATTATCTTAAACTTATCTGATTGACCATGAACTAAGATCATAATGTTATTTAATTAAAACTTAATTTCAAATATCAAATGTTAATGAAAATCTAATCCTGGCAAACTAGTGAAACTAAGTCTCCAAGCAGCTGTATATATGTATTAAGGTTCCCCAATAAGGTAGATTCTTTTTGATATAATATTGAGTTCTTCAATTTAAATGAATAGTGCAATTCACCTAGAGAAGGTGTGTCTAGCCCCCTACTGATAGCAATAAGGCATTAAGTGGCACATGGGTTCACCACAGATTAGAATTGAAGGGTGGTTCAAGTTGTACAATGTTTCATTTTGTAATCACTATCTTGAAAATATTAAAAAAGTGCAATTATTCTTTTCTTCATGATAACCACATACAACTCTAATTTTGAATTCTGAGAAAAAAATCACACACTGAGGTACAAAATGACTAAATTTTGGGGGTTGGGGATTCAAATTCAAGATTGAAGTAGTTAGCATATGGCAAACTCCCGATTTGATACCATACCATTGTTAACCAAAAATTTTTTGAAGTGGAGAAACTGACCACGACCTTCATTTTAAAGAATTTCACAATTTTAATCAAATCAGTTGAAAAAAGATTTCAAGTAATGTAACGGCTCAAGACAAATTAAAAAAAATGAAAAACTTATAAAATACAGTATTAAAGTAAAGAACTAAACTGAGGACAAGACAGTCTTTGATCCTCTCTTCCTTATGATGGTATGAGTAGCATACTATTTATTTTTACAGCATGGTTTATTATCCCCTTGGCAATCACCATACTTAATCAATCTCCCACATTAAAGCCAGGTGTAGGTATGTCTTAGGACCAGAGTAGGTAAATCTCTAGCATATTAAGACCAGGGGATGATTGACAGAACACATATTGCCTTGTCAGGTACAAAATTACCTTGATTCTACTACACGTGCTTGTAGTAATTAGTCAGAGATAGCTTTCCCTTTTTACCACATGCTCTTAATCAGGTGTACTAGGAATGGTTTTTATTTTACAAATTATCAGATATAATAAAATAATGTTCTCTTTGAAGTTATAACTGACAATAATTCGACATATTTATACAAAACACAGTTAATTGAGAAGCAAATTCTTCCCTGTCATATTCTGTTTCTCAAGCTATTAGTCTTTTCTTTGGGTTATGTAATTATAATGGACTCTATCAAGGTTTAAAGTTGTATGGGTTTTTTTGTTGTTGCAGGAATTAATGGATGAGTGTAAAACTTTTCTGCAACATAAAATGGGAGGCCTACATACATCTGATTGTATATTCTTTTTTAAAATTGATAGTTAAATTTATATCCATTTGTTAAATAAATAGGAGGGTCTGGTGATTAATTTTAATGTAGTTTTTGTAAAATGATGCTAACAGATTTTTCTTTCTTAAGATATGAAACTGTTAAACGAGATTGATGATGCCTTCCGGATATCAATTTTGTTGTTGAATAAAATAACATCTGATGAAGACTTTTTAAGCTTTCAATTGCCTTAATGAATTCAATTTATAAAAAAAATAAAAGAATTGACTTAAATAGAAAATAATGAGATGTGGAATAAGTGTACGCGACACAACCAACAATTAAACGGCAATTTAGAAAAACCACAATGGACAACCACCAGCAGCCTTCAAATGACAATTTTTTTCTTGAAAATATTTCTATTGCCTATTGAACATAAACTGTTAACACAGAGACATGTCTCGCCTGTCGCAACTGGACACAGTATAAAATGAAGTAAAAATCCTCCTTAAACTGATCTTAACTGATGCTTAAGCAGCTGCATACCAAATATAAATGGTGAACCATAACTGCTTTATATAAAACACTCATGACATAAGTAAAAAGTTAAAAAGTGTTAAATCTCAAAGTAAGTAGACTGTGACTGCAGGATCATACAGATAAAATACTTTTGAAATTGATCTGTACTGATGCTAATGCAAGTGCATACCCAATATCAATGATGTACCATAACTGCTTCATGTTAAACAGACGTAAGAAAAAAGGTTAACCTAGGCCAAATCGGTGTAAAATCTCAAAGTCAGTAGACCGTGATTGCAGAAGCATACAGATGAAATGCTTTTGAAATTGATTTGTACTAATGCTAATGCAAGTGCATACCCAATATCAATAATGTACCATAACTGCTTCATGTTAAACAGACGTAAGAAAAAAGGTTAACCTAGGCCAAATCGGTGTAAAATTTTAAAGTCAGTAGACCGTGACTGCAGGAGCATACAAGTGAAATCCTTTTAAAACCGATCTGTACTGATGCTGATGCAACTGCATACCAAATATCAATGGTGAACCATAACTGCTTCATGTTAAACAGACTTAAGAAAAAAGGTTAACCTCTGACAAATCAGTGTAAAATTTCAAAGCCAGTAGACCGTGACTGCAGGAGCATACAGGTGAAATCCTTTTAAAACTGATCTGTACTGATGCTGATGCAACTGCATACCAAATATCAATGGTGTAACATAACTGCTTCATGTTAAACAGACTTAAGAAACAAGAGGCTCCCAGGAGCCTGAATCGCTCACCTGACATATGTGCCTGAAGTAAAGGTTATAAGGCAAAATCGATTTAACGTTGAAAGGGTCATAAGATTAATAAGGGGTTCATCTGACAATATGGTGGATCTAAAGGTGCTGATCACTTTTGTTCTCAATCAAAATCTAAAAATCTGTCACCCTTTTTGAGTTATTTGCAAAAAAATGCAGTTTAACCTAATGTTCTATTTTTAGCCACAGCGGCCATATTTTACAACCAATCAAAAATCCCCACAACAGTTCTATACACCTAATAATAATAAACAATAATACCAAGTTTGGTTCCATTTGGACTTAAAGTGTCAGAGGAGTTAACATTTTCAATATAAGGAAATGCAGTTAAAATGTTCAATTTTGACGTTCCAAGGGCAATAACTCCTCAAAGGAAAGGTCCTACAACGTTGACCCTGTTACAAATTTTGTAGATCTTGATGCGCTTAACAATATGCAATTTAAATTTCTCAAATATCTTGTATAGTTTTCAAGATATTGAGCTAAACAGGTGCAAAATTTGCAAAAAATCCACAAAAAGGGCAATAACTCCTACATGGGTTGTTGGATTTTCTCCAAAATTTCAGAGCTGGTAGATCTTGAGGTGCTGATCACTTTTGTTCCCAATCAAAATTTTGAAATCTGTCACTGTTTTAGAGTTATTTGCAAAAAAACTGCCATTTACCCCTATGTTCTATTTTTAGCCACAGCGGCCATGTTTTACGACCAATCAAAAATCCCCACATCAATTTTATACACCTAATGCTAATAAACAACTATGCCAAGTTTGGTTCCATTTGGACTTAAAGTGTCAGAGGAGTTAACGTTTTCAATGTAATGAGGAAATGCTGTTAAAATGCTCAATTTTGATGTTCTAAGGGCAATAACTCCTAAAAGGAAAGGTCCTACAACGTTGACCCTCTTACATATTTTGTAGATCTTGATGTGCTTAACAATATGCAATTTAAATTTCTCAAATATCTAGTATAGTTTTCAAGATATTGAGCTAAACAGGTGCAAAATTTGCAAAAAATCCACAAAAAGGGCAATAACTCCTACATGGGTTGTTGGATTTTCTTCAAAATTTCAGAGCTGGTAGATCTTGAGGTGCTGATCACTTTTGTTCCCAATCAAAATTTTGAAATCTGTCACCGTTTTAGAGTTATTTGCAAAAAACTACCATTTACCTCTATGTTCTATTTTTAGCCACAGCGGCCATGTTTTACAACCAATCAAAAATCCCCACATCAGTTCTATACAGCTAATGCTAATAAACAACTATACAAAGTTTGGTTTCATTTGGACTTAAAGTGTCAGAGGAGTTAACGTTTTCAATGTAATGAGGAAATGCTGTTAAAATGCTAAATTTTGACGTTCTAAGGGCAATAACTCCTAAAAGGAAAGGTCCTACAACGTTGACCCTGTTACATATTTTGTAGATCTTGATGTGTTTAACAATATGCAATTTAAATTTCTCAAATATCTAGTATAGTTTTCAAGATATTGAGCTAAACAGGTGCAAAATTTGCAAAAAATCCACAAAAAGGGCAATAACTCCTACATGGGTATTTGGATTTTCTTCAAAATTTCAGGGTAGGTAGATCTTGAGGTGCTGATCACTTTTACCCTATGCCAGAATTTTGATATCTGTAGCCGTTTTTGAGTTATTTGCAAAAAACTGCATTTTACCCCTATGTTCTATTTTTAGCCATGGCGGCCATGTTTTACGACGAATCAAAAATCCCCACATCAGTTCTAAGCACCGAATGCTAATGAACAACCATACCAAGTTTGGTTGCAATTGGACTTATGGTGTCAGAGGAGTTAACGTTTTAAAAAGTTTACGGACGACGGACGACGGACGCCAAGTGATGACAATAGCTCACATGACCCTTCGGGTCAGGTGAGCTAAAAAGGTTAACCTCGGCCAAATCAGTGTAAAATTTCAAAGTCAGTAGACCGTGACTGCAGGAGCATACAGGTGAAATCCTTTTAAAACTGATCTGTACTGATGCTGATGCAACTGCATACCAAATATCAATGGTGTAACATAACTAGTTCACACAAAACAGACTTAAGCAAAAACTTAAACCAATTGTGGACGCTGTCGCCGTCGCCGGAATCACCATACCTAAGTCTCGCCTTTTGCGACATTCGTCGCAGGTGAGACAAAAACTGTAAACAGGAATAATCCAATTGAGAATCTGAGCAATTTTACCATTCAATATATTGAATTAAATATAAAGTTAATAATTGGCTATTGCTTTCGTTTCTGATTTAAGAAAAAATCAGCATTTGACCTTTATGGCCCTAAATGTTGCAGCACCTGAAAAGGTAAAAATGTTGAGACTTTGTGCATTCATTTGTAACAAATTGTTTGATATCTAATCCAGCACTCAATGCAAATACTTTACAGAGTTTGCACATAGAAAAGCAAAAGCATGGGTTATAGTTCCAAGTCTGTCCTCAATAATCTTTTAGTTCATGTGACCTTATACACATTCAATTCTATAAATAAATTCAAAAGTTAATATATTAAGGAAACAAACTTATGACAAACAGACAGAGGGGAAATGAACAATTAAGTCCCCTGCTTTTTATGACAATACCAAAAACTGAGTTGACGTTTTTTTTTATAGAAAATTCTCACAATTCTAAATTTATCCATATGTCAGTCTAAAGACATATGATAAGCATAAAACAACAAAACAATAGAGGAAACGATGAAAGAGCAATAACTCAATTCAATTTTTAATGTGTAAAAGCAGAAATATTTGCGGGGATTTAATTTCGCTTATTTTGTGGGTAAGAGAAATCCACAAAATCAAATCCCACAAATTTAAAATATTAAGTTGAAGTGTATATTTCAAAATAAAAATGCATAAAAATTTATCTCCACCAATATACTTTTGTGCTCTTAATCACAAAATTTTATCCCCATGAAAATAAATGATTATACAGTATTATGAAGGTAAGCTTACCCTCCTATTCAGAAAGGCTTAATTAAGATTTCCTCTGGTCTAATTCTTACCACAAGAGGTCAATGTAAAGTGGTGACATGATGCAAATTTGTATGAATCAACAATTGTACAATGAACATGATTGATGCAATGGCATGAAGACAGAACTGCAAACAAAATTCAGACATTTACATATCTAAATGACAAAGTGGCTTTCAAAGGATACCTTCAGATACATTTACATTCAGGTTCAAGCACATGGGTTCAAGCAACATGTGACAGATATAACAACAATCTTTTGGTTGAATTTTATAACGTTTACAAGAATATTACAATGTACCTGAGAAGCAGCACATGTGCCAAATGCCTTGAAGATGACATCCACTATTCTTTGTGATGTCAATACATTGCCTCCTACCACTGCAGCATTTTCCGAGGGATCAAGTATACTTCCTTTAGGTATGATGGTTGTCACTGGTTTTAAACAACCCTATAAAAATTGTCAAGTACATGCATCATCCCACTGTTTAATGCTTTTGAACGGCAGATGTTTATTAATTTGATAGGTGAATTGTCTTTGGCTCCAAATTTAAAAGCTAGAATTTAAGATTAATTTGCATTTCAATAAAGACTAGCTAAAATTTTATTTTCCCTGACATATAAATGAAAATAAATTGAGATAAAAATAGTCTTACACCTGACCATTGTCAAGATAATGTTTATGTCTACTGTTAACATATAGTTTTGTAGGTACTTAAGTCATTTTTTTTCACTTTTTTATACCCTATCATGTACCTTTATGTTCAATATACAAGTCTATGACTTTGTTTTATTTTTTTTTGTTCTTGCTCTTATCTATTTATCTATTATCTATTATCATATTTTTTTGTTTTATCTACAGTCTACAGTCTTTTGACTATGATTTGTATAGAACCTTTATTTATATATTACAACTTATTTATGCCCTAGTTATGACTGAAGTATGGTTGACGGGACATTAAGTAAACAACAATCAATCAATCAATAATATAACTTGGCTATTACCTGATTTAAAGGGACATCATGACCAACCATACATCTTAAACAGTAAATTAAAGCTGACAGAGTTACAGCCCTTGGTGCATTACAATTTCCATGAACTTCATAGGAAGAACCAGTGAAATCAACTACTGCAGTACCCTAAAATATTTATAATATGAATGGATAACAAGAGGCTCCCAGGAGCCTGAATTGCTCACCTGAACTACACAGATACATATATATTGTAGATATTAATGTGCTTAACCATATGTAATTTAAATTTCTGAAATATCTTGGTTAGTTTTCAAGATATTGGGCTTAATAAGTGCAAAATAGGGCAAAAAGTACGAAAAAGGGCAATAACTCCCATATCAGCAGTCAGATCTTTTCCAAAATTTCAGGACAGGTAAATCTTAATATGCTGATTACTTTTGATTCTTGCACAATTTTGATAGCTGAAACCAGTTTTAAGTTATTAGCAAAAAAATGAAATTTACCCCTATGTTCTATTTTTAGCCATGGCAGCCATGTTTTTTGACGAATCATAAATCTGAATGATAGAGTTGTAGCATATTAGCTATCAAACAAGTGTGCCAAGTTAAGATGCAGTTGATATTAGGGTGTCAGACAAGTGAATATTGAAATTCAAGGGAAAAGTAATGAAAAAATGACAAGTTTTGATGTTTTAGGACAATAACTCCTAAAAGAAATGGTCCTACAGCTTTGACCTATATACATTTAATGTAGATTTTGAAGCGCTTAATCATATGCAATTTAAATTTTTTAAATATCTTGTATAGTTTTCAAGATATATGGCTAAACAAGTGAAAAATTTTGAAAAAATCCAGAAAAAGGGCAATAACTCCTACATCAATTGCTGGATCTTCTTGAAACTTTCAGAGCAGGTAAATCTTGAGATGCTGATCACTTTTGTGTCCCATCAGAATTTTGATATCTGTAACCATTTTTGAGATATTAGCAAAAAACTGCAATTTACCCCTATGTTCTATTTTTAGCCATGGCGGCCATATCTTTTGACGAATCAAAAATCTGAACCATAGAATTGTAGCATGTATGCTATTAAACAACTTTGCCAAGTTTGGTTGAAGTTGGATGTATGGTGTAAGACAAGTTAATCTTTGAAATTCAGGGGAAAAGTAATGAAAAATGGTAAATTTTGACGCTTTAAGGGCCATAACTCCTAAAAGAAATGGTTCTACAGCTTTGACCTAATTACATGAAATGTAGATCTTGATGTGCTTAATCATATGCAATTTGAACTTTTAAAATATCTTGTATAGTTTTTAAGGTATAGGGCAAAATAAATGCAAAATTTTGAAAAAATCCAGAAAAAGGGCAATAACTCCAACATCAGTTGTTGGATCTTCTTGAAAATTTCTGGTCATGTAGATCTTGAGGTACTGATCACTTTAACCCATTTGCCAGAATTTTGATATCTGTGACCGTTTTTGAGTTATTTGCAAAAAACTGTATTTGACCCCCCTGTTCTATTTTTAGTAACAACGGCCATGTTTTTTGACGTATCAAAAATCCAAACGCAAACTTTTTGCACAATACCCTAAGGAACATCCATATCAAGTTTGGCTGCATTTGGCCAAGCAGTTTTAGAGAAGAAGATGTTTGAAAAAAGCTAACGGACGACGGACGGACGACGGACGCAAAGTGATGGCAATAGCTCACATGACCCTTCGGGTCAGGTGAGCTAAAAAGGGATCTTTAAATAAAACAGTTTGTTTTTTTCAATAAAAATATTATTCAGTCTACATATAAAGTTTCCTTAATTTTCTTATGCTTAAGAATTATTTGTTTTCATAAAATAATCAGTTTTCCATTAATGAAAAATGTTAATAATCAAACTGATTTATGCTTGTTCCCTTTAGAAAATGGATGAGAATATAGTTATGTGTTAAGAATTACCTTTTCTTCATCTATGTCAACCCGTATTCTAATTTTAGCACCATCATCCATGTAATCCTCGGCTGATAAACTGGTTTCCCCAGTGTTCTTTCTGGTCTCTCTAGCTATCTCTCTTAACATTTCCTGAACTGCTATCTCAGCATTGTCCTTAAAGATTAAACAATGACAATTTTAACCGTTTACCAAAGTATCCCATTCTTTAACATATCATTGCCTTTTTCTGAGTTTATTTTATAACAACCACTAAGGTCAAATTTTAAATCTGATATATTTTGCAATAATAATGAGTAAACTGATAAAATGAAAAAAAAACTCTATTTTTCAGTACATGTATTATCTTCTTAAAATAGGAAAAAATTTAATTCATATCTATCAAACTAAAATTTTCTAAGAAATATTGTTAAAATAAAAGTTTTTATTGCAATATGAACATTTTTTGTTGCTTAAACTTTATCAATAGCTTAATAGGGAGATTCTTCCAAAGGTTTAAGAAGTAATGTAACATACCTGAATGTGTTTCATATAAGCTTGTACAACATCGAGTCCATATTCATCTATTAGTGAGTTGATTAGTCTAATACCCTGAAAGTAGATAAAACTAGGAATACTTTGCGAAAGCTCACAAAAGGATACTCCCATTTTATATTGAATTTTATTTTGGAATGGAATGATATCTGAGAGCAATAAAATTTCTTCAAAGACATTGCCATTGGATGTAGTTCCTCATCAAAATCATCAGTTTAAGAAGAGTTATGCTTAAGTAATATATTGACAGCCAGACAGGGAAATACTTATTATTATCAATTTGTGGCATTTTCCTGTAACGTTTACTGGTTGAGATAATCCTTATTGCCAATAAAAGAAATATAAGACATTTTGTTTTTTAAATGGATTTTATCAAGGCATTATTGCCCTACCAGTCTCTACAGATACCTGCTGTGATAAAATCCATCTCAAAAACAAAATGCAATATTCTGTAATACATCCCCCAAACTTTGTTTACTTGACTTATACCTTTTGATTAGCTGCTACTTGAGCTTTGAGATCACTAAGATTGTCTGCAAGATTTCTGGTTCCACTGCTTCCTGGGATTAGACCAGGAGCATTCAATTCATCTGTTACAGCTTAAATCATAAATACATTATATGTTTAAAATGAAAGATTTTCAAGTAGCTTCACTATTTGTATGCTTTTTTAATCCTCTAATTAAAACTTGTTGTTTTCAAAGTTGTATAATACTAGTAAATTCTGGTTTATAAACAAGAACAGAATTCCTGGGTCCACCATACCGAATATCGAAAACCTTGGATTAATAGAAGCTGAGAAATCTTTTACAAACCAAGGTCTGTTTTGCCAAAAAAACAATTTTTTTTTATGGTCAAAGTCCCATAACTCCTACAAAAATTATCAAAAAATGGTGATTTCGAACTTGACCAAGGTATTAGTGATATAAACATTCAGTATAAATTGCATGAAAATCTGTCAACTTCTGCAGGGATGAGAGCTCTTACTAGTCTGTTTTGCAAAAAAAAAACAAGAGTCTTTTTTACGGTCAAAGTCCCATAACTCCTACAAAAATTATCGAAAAATGATGATTTTTAAAATCGACCAAGATATAAGTGGTTTAAACATTTGGTATAAATTTCATGAAAATCTGTCAAAATTTGTAGGGATGAGAGCGCTTACAACGTCTGTTTTGCAAAAAAACAGTCTTTTTTATGGTCAAAATCCCATAACTCCTATAAAAATTATAGAAAAATGCTGATTTTGCAACTTGATCAAGGTATTAGTGATATAAACATTTGGTATAAATTTCATGAAAATCCGACAAAATTTGTAGCCTTGAGAGCGCTCACAAAAAGTGTGACAGACAGAAGGGCGCATGGACAGACGCCCAGGATTTCTATGTCTATGACAACAAGTTAAAGCTGAGTAATTATTGAATTGTCCCCATAGAAAGCATATTTTCCAAGGCATTTTAGGGAAATAGTTGCATATGTTTGAAACATATTTACCAATGCAATCACATTAATTTAAAACAAAACTTTCTTTTCTTTAAGAAACAATGACAGTTTTTTCTTAAAAAAAACCAACCATTATAATTTCTACATGTGAATCACTATTTACCTTTTTCTTGAAAGACACCATTTTTCACCAGTTTAAATGATTTGAAGACTGCTCCTTCTTCTTGGATGGATTTAGAGTGAGGTGGCATAGACCCTGGTGTAATGCCACCAATATCAGCATGGTGGCCACGACTTGCCACAAAAAATACAGGCTTCTCCATATTTTTGTAAAATACCTTAAAACAATTAAATAACAAAAAAAATTACTATGGTTGATTGACCCTACTACTAGACCTGCTTTCGCCATCACAAAAATATTTGTCCACAAGACATGATGCCCCATCTCACATTATCCAACACAATTACAAACAAGAATATGTTCAAAACACATTATGCACCATCACTTTTAAGGGGGAACTTGCAGGTGATCGCATGACAATGATGATGATGGGTATTTATAGTCGCGACTAGGGGAAAGCCCCTCTGCGTCGACTATTTAACAGTAAGACTGTTAAAGACTCGCTATGATACAATACAATACAATACAATACTTTTATTGTCCAATTTGGGGCCCTGGTGGGCATACAGATTCAATGTACATACATTCAAAGTATATATGTATATAAGATAGAAAATCTAAATATGTATGTATAGTACATACGGTAATATATATATATGCTTATAAACAATATAAGTTTATATAGAGATATGTTATACATGTCTAACAACATAGGTTTAATATGGGGATACATGTATTTCATAATTAAAATGTTATGATATATAGTAATTATTATATGGTATGATGTGATGTATGGGTGACATCAAGTATATGATTGTCTCTTTTTAGGTAGGTTGTTAGCAAAAAGCTTGCAAATATATTAAGTATATTTTCTTGTTCGTTGTTTAGGACCCAAAAGAATTTATTTTGATTATTAAGAAGTTTGTAATTCTTACAGATTTTATTTATTTCATTATTCATATTCTGGCGTTCACTAGCATAGAGTGGGCAAACCATTATGAAATGATATTCATCTTCTACTTCTTCTAAATTGCAGTGACAACATATTCTTTCTTTCCTTTCAAGAGATACAAGTTTGTTGTTCACTCTTTTTCTTTCGTATCGCCCTGTTTCAATGCGTAGCTTATGGGCACTTAATCTAATTTTAGATATTATATTACGTTGTTTAAAGTTTAAAATGTTTAAATATTCTTCTCTTTGAAAGTTATTTTTTAGTTTATAAAAAGTTGTAAGTTTTCCATTTTCCAGACCGGACTCTTTTTGTGATGTCCAGTAGCTAAAAAAGTTCTCCTTAACCCTTTTTTTCAGTTGAAATTTGAATTTTCTAGCTGACCATGTTTTAACTACATCCAAATTTATTTCTAGTTTACTAGCTAAAGATTTAATTGTGGAATACCAAGACATAATATTTTTATCATACATATTCCTATACTCTAAATATGCAGATTGCATTAATTTGCTTGTGTTTGACTCCACCCTATGCCAGTATGTGAATATGGATGTTACCATAGATATATACAGAGGATATTGACCTAGTTCAGTTAATACAGCTAAATTTGTTGTTTTCTTGCTAACTCCCAATATATATTTACAAAAATTATTTAGGAGTTTTTCACACTCCCATTGTTTATATATATCATATAAATCATACTCTTTTTTCTTTTCTGTGAAGTTAATTGATGATCCCCATATTTCACATCCATATAAAATAATGGGTTTAACAGTATGCTCAAATAGGTGCAGTAAGGTATTAACTGATGGGTTTAAACATGTGAGATCTTTTCTTAACTTAAAACTTGCCTTCAATGCCTTATTATATAGAGTTTTCTTGGCCTCATTAAATTTTCCTGATGCAGAAATAATAATTCCCAAATATTTGTAATTCATAACACATTCTATCTTTTGGTTATTAATACAGAAGTTTTCTCTCATAAGCCGTCCAGTTTTATTGAAAATAATAATTTTTGTTTTTTCAATATTAACCGTAAGACACCAATTTTCACAATATTGGCTTAGAATGTTCAGCTGTTTTTGAAGACCTTCTTTTGTTTCAGAAATAAGTATTAAATCATCAGCATACAGAAGACATCCGATTTGTTTTGTATCTAATGAGGCACCATATTTAGCTTCATCAATGAGAGTGCTTAAATCATTCAAAAAAATTTTGAATATGTTAGGGCTCAAGACATCACCTTGGCGTACACCCATTTGAGATATAAAAGAGTCAGTAAGTTTGTGGTTCAGTTTAACACACATTAAATTATTAGAATACATATTATTCAAAATTCTATAAAAGTAACTATTTATATTATTTTGTAAAAGTTTGAGCTTTATACCAGCATGTATAACTGTATCAAAAGCTTTGCGAAAGTCGACAAAGCATACAAAAATCTTTTTGTTTCTTGAGTTGATGTATTTATCAATTAAACATTTTAACACAAAGATGTGGTCAGAGGTACGTGACCTTTTTGAAAAACCAATTTGACTTTCATGTATAATATTATTTTCTTCTAAAAATTTGTCTAATCTTGTATTTAAAATGGAATTGAATATTCTGCCGAAGCAGCTAGCAACTGCAATACCTCTATAATTTTTTGGTAATTTTGGATTTTCTGATTTAAAAATTGGTACAATGTAACTTTCTATCCATTTCTTAGGATAGTACCCAGATGAAAACACAACATTAAACAGTTTCTGTAGACATTTTAAAATATGTGATTGAGCACATTTGAACATTTCATTACATAAACCATCTATGCCGGCACTCTTGTTGTTTTTTAAAGAGCATATTGCATTTGTTATTTCTTTACATGTTATTCTGAAGTCTAAATTTGAAAAGTTTTGGACTTGTTGAGATTCTAAATTCTTAACCATTTCATTAATACTTTTGATTCTTTCCTCGTGTGAATCAGGTATTGAAGAAAGTTTTGAAAAATACTCATACCATTCCTTGCTGTCAATACACTTTTCATGGCCTTCTTTTACATTATCTTTTAGAGAATCCACTAGTTTCCAGTATTCTTTTGGATTTTGTGCCTGCAATATATCTAATTTATCCAGAATTGATTGTTTGAATTCTCTCTTCTTATATTTTCTTAATTTTGCATAATTTTTGTATGCTCGAAAGTAGGCTCCCTTAATATATGGGTCATGTGGGTATTTGCACCTAAGTATTGCTTTTTCGTCTTCATATTTTTTACATTTTTTAAGATCCTGATCAAACCATTTCTTGTCATTTATACCCTTGTTTTGCTTTGGTTTTTTTTTCTTGAGACTTATGTTTGCTGCATTTTGTATAATTTTATACAAATCATTTGCCGCTTCATCAATATTTTTTTCCTCAAGAATAATATCTTTGTTTATAAATTCATTGATACTTTTGCTGATAGAAGGATTAGTGAAGGCATTTTGAAAATGTATTGACGCAAGGTCTGTCCATTTATAACTGTTTTTCATATTTTTTAAATTTTCAAAAGTTTCTTTTCTTTGAAAAGATGCTAGTACCTTCATAGTGGTTTTGCAATGAACGTCTGAGAAGTCTGTTATGAAATCTGACACTGACATGTATAAAATTTGTTCAATAAGATTTTCTGAGACAATGAAGTAATCAATTACACTTTGACCTTCTGGCGTAAAACATGTATATCTACCTGAACTATCACCAAAAGTACGACCATTAACAATACGTAGTTTATTACCAATACATAGGTCTATCAATTCTTTACCTCTAGTATCACATATAAGATCTTGACTTATTCTGTTATTTATAGAGATATCTACGTCGTACCACTGATTTTCCTCTTGGAATTGTGTGACCGAATCAGATGGTATATAATCTAATTTATTCCCCACCCTTGCATTTAGGTCCCCACAGAGTATAATGTCTCCCATTCTACTATATTTCTGACTAATGTCTTTTTCAATATCCTCTAGAATATTTATATTTTCTCTTAGAAGAAAGGGGGAGCTCAAGGGGGCTATATAGGCTAGACATAGAAATATATCCCTGGAAAAATTAAAGTACCCCTTTTCTAGTTTTAACCATTGATATTCTGAGTTCCCATGTTGGATAAGTTTAACCCCATGTTTGATCTTTTTGTTAATTAGAATGGCAAGACCTCCAAAGTACCTATTGTTGTTGGACTTAGGTCTACAAAATGGGTAGTAGTTAAAGTCCTCCATAGAAACTACCGTATTGTATCCAACATGTGTTTCTGTTAAGAATGCTATGTCACAGGATTCAATTTCTTGAATAAAGGATTTGTCATGAAGTTTATTTTGACCATCTTTGATTAGGCCACCCACATTCCAAGAACAAATGTTTAATGAAGATGAGGATTTACTCTGACCTCGATGTGTGATATGACCTCTACACATTTTTTTAACAATATATATATATTATATCAGTAATGGTAAACAATAAATGACACCAATAGAGTATAATGGTATTTTGCTACTGCAATCTATACTATGTAATAAATTTATGTTACTTTAAATTGTTTAAATGTTCCAATATCAGTTAAAAAGGAATATAATCTTTTATATTGAATTATTGGAAAGAAAATATATATGCACACACCTGTATATTTACTTTTTCTATTAATTTGTTGAAGAAGAGAAAAAATAATGAAGAGTGTATACAAAAATTAAAGACTCACTAAATTATAATATAGTTTACAATCTTATAATGTCCGTATAACAAATAATTTTATAACCTATAAAACTAAATAAATTACGGTTTACAATCTTCTTGTGTCCGTAACAAACAAACAAATAAAAATAATAAAAATACAATCTTCAAGTGTCCGATACAATATTTCTTTCACTATCTTCAGGAATTTGTTAATAGGATGGATAGAATCCGTATGGTGGTGGATACGAGTGTGTTTTGCTGCTTCCACCTCTATATTTACCACGATTAGTTGCTCCTCTGCCTCTAGTTTCTGTTGCCTGACCGGAGGTTTTTACCCCTGTAACTCTGGGTCCAAGTACTTGATCGATTGAGCCTTTTATGTTGGAACCTAGTATGCTAACACCGTCATTGCTTAAGTGATATCCATCACTTTCCAGAAATCTTGGTTTAGGTACACCTTTAAATAGTAAGTTGCTGTTGTCATTAATCATGAGGTTTTCCATATTTCTCAATTTCTGTTTTAGAGTGATATTTAATAATTCAACTTTGATGTTGTAATCAATTTCGTCTGTTCTGGGTGTTGCCAGCGAAACTACTAGTTGTAATTTTGGGTATTTAGCTCGAATACTTTTTATCAGTATATCCATTTTAGTTGCACATTCAGAAACTTCATAGTTTTTCACATCATTGGTTAGGACGTGTAGTACCACTAGGCTCGGTATATATGTAAGATTGTTTATTATTGGCATTACTTCCGAAATTTTGTAGGCTACTGCCTTTTCAGTGGAATATTGATCGCTCCATTTACTCGGATCAATTTTTTGTAGGTTTGAAGTTCCTATAAGTAGGATCTTTGGTTTCTGAGGAATAGTACTGTGTTTATCAAGCTCTCTTTCTTCTTGTAATTTTTTATTTTGTATTTCTCGATTTGATGCTACTTCGGAATAAGTGCCACTTTTTGTGTCAAGTATGCTTCCCATGTGTGATTTCATGTTGAGTATTTCATCTTCCTTTATCCCAAGTACGTGTTTAAAACTTGCTATTTCAGTTTCATATTTTATAATTTCTTGATCTTTAGTTTGGATTCGTGTTGTGAGGGAGTTCCTTTCTGATTCAATGTCCTTCATACATGTTTCTAGACGTTTCTTAGTGTACTCATGACTTGTTTGTTCTGCTTGGAGTTTACTCTCTAGTATTTGGTAATCAAATTTCTCTTTACTAATTTGGCGTTTTAGCTTATCGTTCTGTTCCTCTAGATCTTTTATTTTCTTAGTAGTTTGGTCTCCTCCTTTATCAGATGATAAAGTAACTTTCTGGATCGTATCTTTGCATAACTTTTCAATATTTGAGTTTGCTTGATTAACTGTCTCTTTATGTTTTTGTAGTTCAGATTTGTATGTTTTTTCCAAGTTGTCAAAATTATCCTGAATTTTATCAACACATTGCTTTTGAAGTTTGTCGAAAGCCATAGTTAGATTTTTTTTGCCATGGGGCGTCCAGCCCATGACACACCACCCCCAGTGTTAGCTGCTCCAGAGTATCCTTTGTTATCGCTGGAGCAGGGCCCGTCTTCCACCGATAACAAAGGATACTCTGGAGCATGACGATGATGATGGGTATTTATAGTCGCGACTAGGGGAAAGCCCCTCTGCGTCGACTTATACCAATCGGTATAGACTCGCTATGTGCCATGGGTCGTCCAGCCCATGACACACCACCGCCAGTGTTAGCTGCTCCAGAGTATCCTTTGTTATCGCTGGAGCTGGGCCCGTCTTCCACCACGGGGAGGTACTGGTCGGAATTCTGGAAGACTGGAGCATGACAAGCCAAAAATTAATCTAAACTTGCCATTAAACTTAGTACTAAAAGGTGTTCAAGATTTTGAAATTCCATTTAAAAAATATAATAATGATATATTCTTACCTTTGTTTTGATGTTAAAAGCATTAAATCTATTTTTTCTTTATTATGCAAGTTTCATTTTATAAAATATTATTCAAACCTAACGGATTCTCATATTTCTGCATTTTGACAAAGGGAGATAATTTATATCTAAATTTGCCAATTTTGACCACTTTATGACATATTTTTGTATTTATTTGAAAAACTAACCAAGAAGCACTCCTTTTCTTCATATCATTTTAAAGCTATATAACAGCCCAATATAATATCAAAAAATTACAAAATTCTATTGATCAGATTTTTCAAAAATCAGAATTTTCCTTTAAAACTATATACTTTCTTTAACATTTCAATGTAAAAAAAGCCTACCTTCAGAACCAGTTATCTCGAAAACTAACTCAGAAGCATGCCTTTTTCAAATTGGATTTTCAAAGTGTATCTCTTGATGTGTCTATAAAAGAGTACTGGGCGCTGGTCAATGATTTAAGAAATACCAAAGGAGATGAACAAAAATGTACAATAGATGGAGAAACCTGGTTTAACTACTTTACTAATTTATCTTCTATATCTAATAATTTTAGGAAAAAAATTGAAGACCTAAAAACAAAACTTCAAACTTTAGAGGCAGGACCTAAAAGTTTTTCCTCTCTAGATTTCAAAATTTCAGTAAGTGAGGTACACAAAGCCATCTCGAGGCTAAAAAATGGAAAGAGTCCTGGTTTGGACAATATAAGTAATGAAATGCTGAAAGCCTCACAAAGTTATATTAGCTCAAGCATTGCTAAACTTTTTAATGCAGTTTTATTATCTGGAAATTACCCATTACATTGGTCAAAAAGCTTTATCACACCTATTTATAAATCTGATGATCCCAACAAACCAGAAAATTATAGGGGCATTGCCATCAATAACAGCATAGGGAAACTGTTCAATATGATTATGAACATGAGATTTGATACCTATTTAGAAGATAATAATATTATACACAAAACACAAATTGGCTTTTCAAAAAAATGTCGCACCTCTGATCACTTATTTGTGTTAAGATGCATCATACAAAAATATCTGAAGAAAGGATGTAAAAAATTGTATACTTGCTTTGTAGACTTTCGCAAAGCGTTTGATAAGGTTATTCATACTGGAATTATGTATAAACTTCAAAAGGCTAACAGAAATGGGAATTTTTATAAGATATTGAAATCCATGTATTGGAATGATGAACTATGTGTACGAACCGAAAACAAAATTACAATTTTTTTTAAGTCAGAAGTAGGAGTCAGACAGGGTGATGTACTAAGCCCTAACCTGTTTAAATTTTTTGTCAATGATTTACCTAAGCTATTGCTAGAAAAGACAGATTCAGTGAACCTAAATGATACACCCATACCATGTCTTTTATATGCTGATGATCTTGTACTTATGTCTGATTCAAAAAGTGCTCTCCAACACAAACTTGATGTATTATCAAATTATTGTAATGACTGGTGTTTAGAAGTTAACTGTAAGAAAACTAAAATTATCATTTTTAACAATAATGGGAGACTCATTGAAGAAAAATTTAATATTGGAAATGAAATTATAGAATCTGTTAAACAATACAAATATCTTGGAATTATGTTAGATAACACAGGTAAATTTATTGAAGCAAGGAAGCATCTATATCAAAAAAGTCTGAAAGCTTGTTTTAAACTATACAAAGATATGAAATCAGCAGATCCTAGTATTAAAACATTTCTTCATATATTTGATCACTGTATAAAACCAATAGCCTTATATGGAAGTGAAATATGGGGAACCATAAATATTACCCCTAAAAGAAAAGAAATGTCCCTTTACAATATTTTTAAGGACTGGGAACCTGAAAAGCTAAACATTAAATTTTGTAAATATATTCTTGGGGTATCAAAAACGTGTACCAATATTGCGGTTCTCTCAGAACTTGGTAGATACCCTTTATATTTAAATATTCTATGTAACATATTTATGTATTGGCATAGACTTGAAAGCTTACCTTCAGAACTACTTACATGTGCTTTACAAGAATATAAAAATGATCCCCAATGCTCTTCCTGGTACAGCAATATATTGCTTTTTGCTAGACTTTTAAATCTTGATCTATCATATTGTAAGAAGCTAAGTCATGGAAGTTTCAAATCTCAATTACTTAAATGTTTAAAAATAAACTTTCTTGATTCTTGGCAAGAGATTAAAAGAGGTTATTTAACTAATAAGGAAGGAAAACTGGATACCTACTTTACATTTAAAAACAATTTCACTCCTGAACCATACCTTGTTATTAAGATGGAAAAAAGAAAAACTTTAGCAAAATTCAGGACTAGTAATCATATACTTAGAATAGAAACAGGTAGACATGAAAGAATACTAGAAAATGGTAAATTTAAGGTTCTGCCAAGGGATGAGAGAATCTGCAAATATTGCAATAATATCTCAATTGACAGCGAAGTACATTTTTTGCTTGAATGCAATGCATATGAGCATAAAAGAAAACCTTTTATAGAAAAACTACTAAAACAGCATGTAAATTTAAAAAAAATTAAACAACTCACAATTATTTTCTTGGTTTATGATCAATGAAGATCTTGAATTCATTAATGATTTATGTAATCTGATAGAAGATCTTTATTATATAAGACAAAATTCTATAAATAATTGATATAGATTGTACAAGTAACATAATTAATATGTAGATGTAATATTAGATAGAGTTACTCCCCTTACCCCACCTGGCTCTCTCTCTCTCTACTAATAATTGTGCCTATTTGTGTTCCAATCATTCTTAATCATTGTTCTGTACTTGTATGACTTATATGTTTGTAGATTGATTTATATGCCCAATGATGGGCACTATGATTAGGAAATATTTACAAATTTTAAAGAAAATCTATTGACAGGAAATTTTTGGTGTTTGGTGCAAGTACCCCCTTAAAATCAAATAAAAAACAAAAAGAGGGGAATTTCAAGTGATATGTTTTTGTGTATTTATAATTCAATTTTACCTTTTAACCTTGTGGAGTACCTGACTTTAAGTATTGTATTGATTTTTAATTCCGCCACACCACAACTCCTACTATTATAAAGTAACTTCAACCAGCTTGTAAACCCAAGTATAACACACACCTTTTTCTGTATTCAATCAACCATAAAGTTGACAAAGCAGGTGCAATTTTTTTTGTGATTTTTGTTTGTCCATATCCTAATGAATATGTGTACATGTATTATGTTTCATGAAGGATCCACTCTTCCTTCATGGTAAAGTAACTTAAACTTGTAGGTAAGCCTTAGTATAACACTAACCTTTTTCTGTGATCAATTAAACATGAAGTTGATCAGGCAGTTAGGATTTTATGAAGATTTTGTATGTTCATACCCTAATGTGTTTCAAGATGATATATATTATGTTTCAAGATGATATTATACTTCCTTTATTGTAAAGACACTTCAACTTGTAAGTAAATCTGGTGGGACTGACGGATGAACAAACAGACCAAAACACTATATGCTCCCCCTACTTTTGAAGATGGGGCATAACTAACTGTAAAACACAAAATTAAAGTATTCATAATATTATTGTTAAAACTTACAGGAGTAATAACTGTTAGGTCAGGTAAGTGACTTCCACCAGCCTGTGGATGATTAGACAGTATGACATCACCAGGTCGAAGGTCGTCTCCCAACTGTCTCATCTACAAACAGAAAAATAACAGTTAGGTCAGGTAAGTGACTTCCACCAGCCTGTGGATGATTAGACAGTATGACATCACCAGGTCGAAGGTCGTCTCCCAACTGTCTCATCTACAAACAGAAAAATAACTGTTAGGTCAGGTAAGTGACTTCCACCTGCCTGTGGATGATTAGACAGTATGACATCACCAGGTCGAAGGTCGTCTCCCAACTGTCTCATCTACAAACAGAAAAATAACTGTTAGGTCAGGTAAGTGACTTCCACCAGCCTGTGGATGATTAGACAGTATGACATCACCAGGTCGAAGGTCGTCTCCCAACTGTCTCATCTACAAACAGAAATATAACAGTTAGGTCAGGTAAATGACTTCCACCAGCCTGTGGATGATTGGACAGTATGACATCACCAGGTCGAAGGTCGTCTCCCAACTGTCTCATCTACAAACAGAAAAATAACTGTTAGGTCAGGTAAGTGACTTCCACCAGCCTGTGGATGATTAGACAGTATGACATCACCAGGTCGAAGGTCGTCTCCCAACTGTCTCATCTACAAACAGAAAAATAACAGTTAGGTCAGGTAAATGACTTCCACCAGCCTGTGGATGATTGGACAGTATGACATCACCAGGTCGAAGGTCGTCTCCAAACTGTCTCATCTACAAACAGAAAAATAACTGTTAGGTCAGGTAAGTGACTTCCACCAGCCTGTGGATGATTAGACAGTATGACATCACCAGGTCGAAGGTCGTCTCCCAACTGTCTCATCTACAAACAGAAAAATAACAGTTAGGTCAGGTAAGTGACTTCCACCAGCCTGTGGATGATTAGACAGTATGACATCACCAGGTCGAAGGTCGTCTCCCAACTGTCTCATCTACAAACAGAAAAATAACTGTTAGGTCAGGTAAGTGACTTCCACCAGCCTGTGGATGATTAGACAGTATGACATCACCAGGTCGAAGGTCGTCTCCCAACTGTCTCATCTACAAACAGAAAAATAACAGTTAGGTCAGGTAAATGACTTCCACCAGCCTGTGGATGATTGGACAGTATGACATCACCAGGTCGAAGGTCGTCTCCCAACTGTCTCATCTACAAACAGAAAAATAACTGTTAGGTCAGGTAAGTGACTTCCACCAGCCTGTGGATGATTAGACAGTATGACATCACCAGGTCGAAGGTCGTCTCCCAACTGTCTCATCTACAAACAGAAAAATAACAGTTAGGTCAGGTAAATGAGATCCACCAGCCTGTGGATGATTGGACAGTATGACATCACCAGGTCGAAGGTCGTCTCCAAACTGTCTCATCTACAAACAGAAAAATAACTGTTAGGTCAGGTAAGTGACTTCCACCAGCCTGTGGATGATTAGACAGTATGACATCACCAGGTCGAAGGTCGTCTCCTAACTGTCTCATCTACAAACAGAAAAATAACAGTTAGGTCAGGTAAGTGACTTCCACCAGCCTGTGGATGATTAGACAGTATGACATCACCAGGTCGAAGGTCGTCTCCCAACTGTCTCATCTACAAACAGAAAAATAACTGTTAGGTCAGGTAAGTGACTTCCACCTGCCTGTGGATGATTAGACAGTATGACATCACCAGGTCGAAGGTCGTCTCCCAACTGTCTCATCTACAAACAGAAAAATAACTGTTAGGTCAGGTAAGTGACTTCCACCAGCCTGTGGATGATTAGACAGTATGACATCACCAGGTCGAAGGTCGTCTCCCAACTGTCTCATCTACAAACAGAAAAATAACAGTTAGGTCAGGTAAGTGACTTCCACCTGCCTGTGGATGATTGGACAGTATGACATCACCAGGTCGAAGGTCGTCTCCCAACTGTCTCATCTACAAACAGAAAAATAACAGTTAGGTCAGGTAAGTGACTTCCCCCAGCCTGTGGATGATTGGACAGAATGACATCACCAGGTCGAAGGTCGTCTCCCAACTGTCTCATCTACAAACAGAAAAATAACAGTTAGGTCAGGTAAGTGACTTCCACCAGCCTGTGGATGATTGGACAGTATGACATCACCAGGTCGAAGGTCGTCTCCCAACTGTCTCATCTACAAACAGAAAAATAACTGTTAGGTCAGGTAAGTGACTTCCACCTGCCTGTGAATGATTGGACAGTAAGACATCACCAGGTCGAAGGTCATCTCCCAACTGTCTCATCTACAAGCAGAAAAATAACAGTTAGGTCAGGTAAGTGACTTCCACCTGCCTGTGGATGATTGGACAGTATAACATCACCAGGTGGAAGGTCATCTCCCAACTGTCTCATCTACAAGCAGAAAAATAACAGTTAGGTCAGGTAAGTGACTTCCACCTGCCTGTGGATGATTGGACAGTAAGACATCACCAGGTCGAAGGTCATCTCCCAACTGTCTCATCTACAAGCAGAAAAATAACAGTTAGGTCAGGTAAGTGACTTCCACCTGCCTGTGGATGATTGGACAGTAAGACATCACCAGGTCGAAGGTCATCTCCCAACTGTCTCATCTACAAACAGAAAAATAACAGTTAGGTCAGGTAAGTGACTTCCACCAGCCTGTGGATGATTGGACAGTAAGACATCACCAGGTCGAAGGTCATCTCCCAACTGTCTCATCTACAAGCAGAAAAATAACAGTTAGGTCAGGTAAGTGACTTCCACCTGCCTGTGGATGATTGGACAGTATAACATCACCAGGTCGAAGGTCATCTCCAAACTGTCTCATCTACAAGCAGAAAAATAACAGTTAGGTCAGGTAAGTGACTTCCACCTGCCTGTGGATGATTGGACAATATGACATCACCAGGTCGAAGGTCATCTCCCAACTGTCTCATCTACAAACAGAAAAATAACTGTTAGGTCAGGTAAGTGACTTCCACCTGCCTGTGAATGATTGGACAGTAAGACATCACCAGGTCGAAGGTCGTCTCCCAACTGTCACATCTACAAACAGAAAAATAACAGTTAGGTCAGGTAAGTGACTTCCACCAGCCTGTGGATGATTGGACAGTAAGACATCACCAGGTCGAAGGTCATCTCCCAACTGTCTCATCTACAAGCAGAAAAATAACAGTTAGGTCAGGTAAGTGACTTCCACCTGCATGTGGATGATTGGACAGTAAGACATCACCAGGTCGAAGGTCATCTCCCAACTGTCTCATCTACAAACAGAAAAATAACAGTTAGGTCAGGTAAGTGACTTCCACCAGCCTGTGGATGATTGGACAGTAAGACATCACCAGGTCGAAGGTCATCTCCCAACTGTCTCATCTACAAGCAGAAAAATAACATTTAGGTCAGGTAAGTGACTTCCACCTGCCTGTGGATGATTGGACAGTATAACATCACCAGGTCGAAGGTCATCTCCCAACTGTCTCATCTACAAGCAGAAAAATAACAGTTAGGTCAGGTAAGTGACTTCCACCTGCCTGTGGATGATTGGACAATATGACATCACCAGGTCGAAGGTCATCTCCCAACTGTCTCATCTACAAACAGAAAAATAACTGTTAGGTCAGGTAAGTGACTTCCACCTGCCTGTGAATGATTGGACAGTAAGACATCACCAGGTCGAAGGTCATCTCCCAACTGTCTCATCTACAAGCAGAAAAATAACAGTTAGGTCAGGTAAGTGACTTCCACCTGCCTTTGGATGATTGGACAGTATAACATCACCAGGTCGAAGGTCATCTCCCAACTGTCTCATCTACAAGCAGAAAAATAACAGTTAGGTCAGGTAAGTGACTTCCACATGCCTGTGGATGATTGGACAATATGACATCACCAGGTCGAAGGTCATCTCCCAACTGTCTCATCTACAAACAGGAAAATAACAGTAAGGTCAGGTAAGTGACTTCCACCAGCCTGTGGATGATTGGACAGTATGACATCACCAGGTCGAAGGTCATCTCCTAACTGTCTCATCTACAAGCAGAAAAATAACTGTTAGGTCAGGTAAATGACTTCCACCAGCCTGTGGATGATTGGACAGTATGACATCACCAGGTCGAAGGTCGTCCCCCAACTGTCTCATCTACAAACAGATTTTTTTTTTACATTAAAAGATTTTTCTTATGAAGAACTGTCTGTAAATGACAATATTTTTGTTTAAATGTATGACAAGCAACTAAATAGTTGTGTAAATTTAAGAAGACTTAGATTTATTGATGAACTCTTGACTATGTATTTTTCTGAAGCACAACTATTTCTCATTTTGACTCTTCCTTTGCTTTGACCATGATTTTCTTTTTTCTTTTTAAAAAACATCTACTATTATTATCTATATGTGTTTTTTGCATTTATTAAATCATACTTGGTATTGAACAGTCTCCTGCATGGCCCCTAGATGTACAGGAATGTGTGGGGCGTTGGCTACAAGTCCTCCATCTGGTCCGAACATGGCACAAGAAAAATCTAGACGTTCCTATAAAATAAAAGGAAAATAGTGAAACACAGAAAGGTGTGATTTATCCTAATAAATAATCCTTGCACATACATGTTAGCAATAAATTTCCTAGTAAAAAAGACTTATTTTCATCTGATCATACTGCATTATTCTTTCTAAATTCAGCAAGTTTTCTTAAAAAATATTAGAATTCATTAGATATTGAAGGGTAGGATGTTAGAAATATTTACCTTTATATTAGTGGAGATTGAAGTTCTCTGTAGTACTCTAAAATTAGAAATAAAAGTAATTGTAAATACTAAAGGTATTATGGAAATATTAAAAATACTTAATAAAGCAAAACTTATTTGGACACTTTATAAAATTGCCATATTATTCTATCCTTTTTTCAAACAATCTGATTAATTTGAATGGAATCTGTAATTTGTCTCAAGGTTAAATATAGCACCCTTTTCACCTTAATGGAATAAAATTAGAACATAAGAACCAAAGAAAACCTACAAACCATAAATGTTTTAAAATGGGCATCTAAAACAAATGCAAAGTCAAAAGGGGTTTTCTTTTTGGCTAACACTTGTTGAAATAATCACATAGCCTAATAGCTGTGACAAATCATGAAAATCCATAATTATATAAATCCATTTTAAAACAATCTTCAGAACTATTTAAATAAGATACATTGTACCTTTTTAAAGCAAGGAAAATTTACCTTCCCATTTGTTCTGCTATACTCATGAATCTGTGAGAAAATATAGAGAGTTGTATAGCATCCAAGTCTAGTCCTACTTTCTCTACTTTACCACTACCAACCTGAAGAAAATTAATATTTGATAGAAAATACTATTATTTGCCTTTATTTTAAGTGTTGTGTGAACTCCGATTACATGTATTATTGACCTTTGCATTAAATCTAATATACTGTAGAAGCAGAAATATTCATGGAAGAATTAATTTGTTTCATTTTGAGGGTAAGAAAAATCCACAAAATTAAATCCCAATAAATTCAAAATGTTTTATAGTCAAATAGTATATTTAAAATTTAAAAATCCACAAAATTTTGTCCCAACCAATCCAGTTTTGTGCTGTTGAGCACAAAAATAATCCAACGAAAATAAATGACTATACAGTAAATCAAACAACGATACTACTATCAAGCATACTTTTTTTAATTCAAGGTAATACATACACAAATTTGAACCAATAGACAGTAATTCCTGTATCAATGTTCTCATTTATTTAGATTGACGAGCAAAAATAAAGAATCTTAAATAGGCACAGAAACTTACAGTGATTTTGACATCTCCATGTAAGGTAATTGAAGCCTGACAAAATGGCTCTACCAAAACTGTGCTGCAAAAAAAAGATACATGTAACTCTTAAATCATCATTTCATTTTAAAAAAACAAGAGAGCTTATCCATTTGGATATGAAAGGGAGTTAAAAATGATAAACCAAATTGATATTGACGAACTGGTTTGCTGCAAATAGAATCGCTTAATGCCAGGAGCGTTTTAATCTTCAATTTCTTTGATATGTAATAAACTTTTTTGTCTGTTCTTTTGGGAATCACATTAAACATGCAATGAGCTAAGTTTTAGCAATACATTCATCTTTTTAAAATATAATGTATACCTAGTGTTGTTCATAATTATAGCAGGTCCTCTGATGATGTGGCCAGCTTTAAGCTCTGACAGGATATAGACTGGTGTCAGTTGAAATCCACCATCAAAGTAGCACTGGACAGTCTACAGATAAATAAGTCCATAATAAGACATGGAAGCCATAGGATGATATCATGATTCATGTTTATAGAACTAGAATGGCAGTCTTCCATGGAAGATGTTTGTTGCCTGCATCTTAAAATAATAGGTTAACAGGAAGTAGATGAATTACGGGCATAGAATTGCTTTAAACCATATAGTACTATAAAAGGAAGCTACATGCCAAATATCAAGAGGCTGTGACATGTAGTTGCCAAGACAAATGTGATGAAAATTTTTGTGACGCCGCAAGACGATGACGAAGATGCAAGACCACCGATAGTGTCAAAGTAACCCCTATATGTTGCTTTGCAACATGTTGCTAGCAACATAAAAATATTTATAGCATAAAGAAATTTATTTCATTTAAAGTTACTTCCTTCGTTTATGTGCTTCCTTTGTATGTTTTTTGTATAATAATTTACTAAAAGGTTTTCTCTTTTTATGCTCATGGCAAGAAAATACATTCTATTTAGCATGTTAAACTAACTTAGTTAATACATGTATATTTTCATTTATAACAACAATTCTTTTTATACATCTACAAATGTATGTGGTTAACTTACTGTCTCTTGTTTGGGAGGTCCCTCAGCTTTACCAATGATCTGTTCTGTTTCATACACAGCTTTTCCTACCCCTCTCACTCTTATATCATCAACAATGATTGGCCGGTCAGTCAGGGTGAATCCAAATTCTGTGTTATACCTGTAAAATACAAAAGTTATTTTTTCACAAAGTAACACCAACTTTCCCAATTTAGGCTATAATAAAATAATTCCTAGATTCTCATCCAAATTTCTTGAAAATATGGGCGGGCAGGCAAATTTTATTTTTTATTTTTTATCTTTTCCAATATGAAAAAATATGCTGCCATTTTAAAAGAAATTGACCAATAATTAACATAATTTGCCAAAAAATAATAAAAATATAATTTTTTGAGTGGGCTGCAAAAATTGGGACGGGAGGTGATGAGAATCTAGAATAATGTTATATTGGCCTTATGTAGAAATATTTGTCTTTGTAGCTGAAAAAGTTATTTTATGAAATATGTTTATACACAAGTGTAAGTAAAGGGTGTCACAAACTAACATTTTTTCTTAATAGCATGCACCTGTACAAAGTATCGCCTGTAAATAACCTATATAGCATTGCACGGGCGTTAAACACCAACTCACTGTACGAAGTAAAGTGGCATCAGACGCCAGGTTTTTAGGCGTAAACCTGGCGTAAATGAGCAGGACACGTAAAATAGTTTTTCAAACTGGTGATAAAAACTTTTGACCAGGTATAAAAGACAAACAAACCTGGCGTCACCAGTTATTAAACTAGCGTAAAGTTGGACTAGGAAGGTTTAACTAAAACATGAGGCATGGCGTAAATGTCCCAACCAATGAAATCATTTGTTATTAATTTAAATATTGTAAGAAGTGCAAGAGGTTTATCCAGTGTCACAGTTTGTACGGACACATAACACATTGATTCTCTTGAAAAGATATATTAAGGAAGAAACATTGATGGTTGCTTATAAACTGTACATATGAAGTGATGGTTGATTTTTTTTTTTAGCAAAACTTTAGCAGGACATTGCCTGATGCATATTTTTAATTTCATGATGATATCATACTTCTTTCATCAAAGTAAACCCGACCTGAACTCTATATGTCCCTTCTTTGTAGGGGGCTTGTATAAAACATTATAGATATACCTGTTTTGAAATCCAACAAGAAAGTCTCCATATACAAATGAACTTGTGGGAGAATTTTCAGCCGTCACCATAAGAGCACAATCTGTTCTATCATATCTCATGTGTAGGAACACTGTATCAGATATCTGATCACTGAAAAGAAAAATAATGCCAAAGATATACCAGGTAAAAGAAAAAAATCTGTGAGCCACTGCTCACTCAGTATACATCTGTTTATAATACCCTAATATTGAAGTTGCATACAAAATTTTAGGCTGCTGTGATATACTATTTGTAAAAAGAAACTGTGCATGCTTATGCAAAATCCATTGTCCCCAAATTTCTTCTTTCCAGAAACTCGTAAGGCACCACCCATTGGATTGTGGGGGGGGGGGGGGGCTAGGATTTGAAAAAAAAATATTCTGGCCAGCTAATAGGGCGAAAAAAAAAATCTGGCCCTCATTTTGCGCATTAGAATAAAAGACATTTTCTGAACAAAATTTTCTAGCATTGGGTGTATGGGAAAAAAATAAGCTGGTCCGCGCAGCGGTAAAAAAAAATCCCGGCTCGGGTGAAAATCCTTGCCCCCCTCAGAAAATCAAATGGTCGGTGCCTTAAATTATACAGCCATTGAATTTAAATTTTCACTGAATGTCAATTGGATGCTAAAATCATTTTGGGGTAAAAATCTGAAAGAATTGTTTATCGGTAAAAAGCGGCTTTTTCCTTTGATCTCACCTGCCTGATATTTTTTAGTATCATGGACAGTCCGTGATACAAGAAAATATCAGGTGGGAGCACTGGATAACTGTGACGTTATTACCGATAAAAAGAATATTATATACTTTCCTTTTTGATACTATCTACACCTAGTCTCGTATCAGACTCGTCCTTCTGGATTCGTCTGATACTCACCTTGATATAGATAGTATCAAAAAGGAAAGTACATAATATTCTATATATTCCAGTTTCTGAGATCTAAAAGAACACTTTTTTACCCTAAAAATGTAAAATCAAAATTTTCTCTCAAAATTTAGGATGTAAACTTTTAACAATTTAATAAAGGGAAATTTTATTTTGGTGAAATTCAGTTGAGAGATGCAGAGGTACCAATGGGGTATCCAAATGTCAAAAGTCCGAAAGGGTAGAGACAAAACCAGTAAACACAAACAAGAACAGGACAAAAACAGACAACATGTAAAACATGGAAACACAAAATAACTGAATATCAATCAAGAAAACTGAATTTCAAAAATTTGTGTCGTTTATCAAGTGTGATTTTGTGAATTCCAGACTGACACTACCTGATAAAACATCTCATTTGGGCTTAAAAACAAAATTATTTTTTAGATCTTTAGAAAAAAGATATTGCAAGCTTTTTTGATAAATTGTATCAGATATCTAACAAAATGTTGAATTTCTTTTATAATCTTTTTAAATGATGCACAATTTCTTTTGTGTACTAGTATACATACTTGCTGTGTAAACTGTTACAAAAACTTTAAACCATTGACACTTATATGGAAAACTAACATATTTGGTAAACAGGAAGTAGATATGTCACTGTCAATCACTGTCATAAGGGCTTTTCCAGGAGAAAATGTTCAAGGGGGTTAGAACTCTCTTCAATTCATTTTTCCTTACTGGTGGGTTAAAACAGTGTATTAAAATTCTGGTGGTGGTACCCTTAATTGGGAGGTGAGTTCCAAACCCCCTGTACATTTTTTTCAGGAAAAGCCCTTAGTAGTTGCTGAGAAAAACTTATTGGAAAGTTTTGTTGCAGAAGGAAGGACAGAAAGAGAGGGGTAAACCAGTGCACCCCTCTTCTTCAAAGCTTGAGTATAATAAGAACTCCAACCAATGCAGACAGATTGGTTTTTAGTTTTGAGACAATACTTGGTAACTTTGAACATCAATCAAAAGCAAAATCTGCTTTATCAGAGATGACAAAACATGTTTTATTATATGTAAGAAATATATGGAACCATTATAAACAGTTTTTTAAAGAGTTATTACCTTGTAAATCCTTGCTTCAGTAATTCTTCATTACATTTTGAGGTTAAAACTGAGATTCTTTCTTCTAAATATTTGTAAGATTCTGAGAAGAAAAAAATCACAACTTAAATATAAGAAATGTAAGCGTAATTTAAATTTTTCTATAATAATTGAAGGAAATCAAGTTTGGGTTTGATCTTTTTGACTTTCTTATACAAACTTTGTATTATATCTATTTCTAATATACACAATATTTGTGCTTAAGAAGATGAAGCAACTAATTTTGTACAAAATAATAATTCTAAATGCTTTTAAGGTAATATTAGCACATCTATTCTATATATAAACACATAATTTGCATTCAATTATAACCCACCATCTCCATACACTTTAGCACAGGGTTCCTGTTCTTCATGTACCACATCAGCTAATGCCATCCCATAGGCTGACAATATACCAGCATACCTAAAAAGTCCAAAATAAATGTATAAATCAAACAACATTGGCTAATGCCATCCCATAGGCTGACAATATACCAGCATACCTAATAAGTCAGAAATAAATGTATAAATCAAACACCATCACAACATTGGCTAATGCCATCCCATAGGCTGACAATATACCAATATATCTAGGAAGTCAAAATCTCATTGTTCAAAACAAGACCCATGAAAAGAAAAGACAAAGAACAAATTTCACATGTTTTGAGTGTAATAATAGTTAGCTGTTGCTAACAGTATTCAAAAATGAGACCTTGAAAGAATTGGTTATAAATAGTAAAGAAGGAACAGCTGTGATGTTCCCTTAAATCCTTAAAACTCTGAAACTTGAGTGTGTCTTGTTGTGTTATGTATGTTATTACCTATGAACAAACACTTGGGTCATTCCTAATGATCTAGCTATGGCACATGCATGCTGACCTCCTGCTCCACCAAAACATGCTAAAACATGACGAGATGTATCATGACCTTTGGCCTGGAAAACAATATAACTTGGAATAAATCTTTATTTTGATATTGGTTCTATACGTAATGAAAATATATAAGCAGACAATTTGCAAAGAGATACTTCAATATGTGTAAATATATTTGATTTGGAGTTTGTTTGTCTTCAAAGCTGCAAACACGTTGTTGATTTTGAAACTGTAAATAAAGGTAGACTGCATGTGTACATTTCAGGAGTCATCCGTCATTAACAGCAATTTAATAAAACCATTAGAAGGTGAAAAACCAAAATATTGAAGAAAAAACGGCATCACTTAAAAGTGAGGGAAAGAAAGCAAAACTCTTAATCTTATAGTAAATTCAACCTACCTGTGTCAAGGCCCTGATTGGTCGACACATGGTTTCATTTGCCACCTTAATAAAGCCCATAGCAACCTCTTCCATTGACATGGGTTCTTGATCAGCAGTAGCTGCTTGAGAAGACAAGAAAGCATTGACCTACAAAACAAATCCTGTCACTAGATAACCTATAACTGTGCATGATTTTGAAAACCTTCCTCAAAACAGTCTTTTAAATTATCTTTATTTAATTTTTAAAATAATTTTGTAAGATCTTTCAACAAATAATAAGGTTATATCTCTGGTAACAAAAAAAGTAAATCAAATTTCAAACTATGATAAACCAAACCAAATTACTAGTCTTAACTAGTGACTCTCTCCATCTCATATATCCCCAGGAGCTTAAGATAAATGACACAACAGATTCTAGGAAGTCTGCTTCATATTTAGATCTACATCTCAAAATTGACTCTCAAGGAAGACTTTCAACAGAGCTGTATGACAAACGTGATGACTTCAAATTTCCAATCGTCAACTTTCCCTTTTGTGTAGCAACATTCCATCCGCTACTGCTTAAGAAGTCGTCGTATCACAGTTGATTTGTTACTCCAGAGCTTGCGGGAATTACATCGATTTCCTTGGCAGAGCATCACGTTTGACACAGAAATTGCTGACACTGGGTTATGTTGCTCAACGGTTGCTGTCTTCACTCAAGAAATTTCATGGCAGACACCGTGCACTCGTAGACAAATATGGGATTTTTAATGTCTCAAATGATTGCAGATGTTGGTTTGTCGTAGAAATTTTTTTATGTCTTCCTTTTCCGGAAGCGACACGCTGAATTGGAAATTAGGAACATGACAGGTGTGCTATAGCAGGCAAGAACCGCTTACTCTTCCGGAGCACCTGAGTTTTCTCTTGTCACCTCTTGAGTTTGCATTGTATATTTCCGTTTGGTTGATTTTGTGTTTCTTCGTGCTGTTTTTGTTCTGTTTACCAGTTTCGTCATTGCCATATCAGACTTTTGACACTTGAATGCCCCATTGGTGCCTCTTTGCTTCTTAAAACTTATCTACCTCAACTGTAAGTTGTTTAAATGCCGCCATTGTTGCCTCAGTATCTAATGGTTGATCTTGGGTTTTACCAAAGATCTTAGGGAAGTACTCTGGGAGGAGTCGGTTCAGACACAGGTTAGCATCAGTAATGGTCAAGGGTCCACCTACATTTAGTATATCAAGATTAAATACCAGCTGATACTTATTTTCATTAAAAAAATATAAACAAAAGCCTTCAAGTTCTAGGTAGGCATTACAAAAGTTCAACAAAGTTAATGAATGTATAATCATATTCATTATTTTACGTCATAATCATATTTCATGTCAGGAGGAAAACTTCCAATGACAACTAAAGTTGCAAATCATTTGTAACAAAAAGTACCGTTAAAAAATACAATTGGAACTTTGATTTACAAATCAAACCCATTAATTTCTCTTAAGTGTGATGGATTGCTTTTAGATATACTTTCAGCATTTTTGAGACATTTGAATATATATAAACAAATGGAGCAAACAACACTGTTCCACAGTGGAATACAGCTACTGATGAGAAGGTCAAAGGTCATACCTTTTCTGTAACATACAGGTCCTGGGTCCGCCCCCGCAGATTCAGGACCAACCACAAACATCCCTGCTCTGAAAAACAACATGGAGCCACCACCAGCAGCAACTGTATTTATATCAAGCTAAAAATTAAAAAAATGTTAATGTGGTTAAATAATACAGTTGAGATTAAAGATAGAGAAGGAATGTGTCAAGGGGGCACTAATGCCCCTGTATAGTTCCCTAAACAGGAAATAGAAGTTCCCCAGGTTTGAAAGTCTCTTAGGAATTACATTTTATCATACTGAACCCTCCCCCCACAACTAAATTTCAAATTATCAAATCATTCTCATGTAGGTTTTTTGATAAAAGCTTGACAACAATTTTCACTAAAATTTTCATATTGGCCATGTCCCAAATGGGAGGTAAAAGTCCCACAGGTCTGAAAGTTGCTAAGAAGGTACAGTTTGTCATACTGAACCATCCTGTCAAATTTCAAATCATTTTCATTTATGCTTTCTATGAAAAACTTGACAGAAATTTGTACAGACATATGTAAATACAGACAGACAGACAGACATAGGTAAAACTATATGCCACCTGACATGTAGTCCTAGGGACTTCTTAATGAAAATATAAAACAGTTAACATTAAATATAGCCTGCACTCTCTTTTCAAAATGTGTATAAAACATTTTAATATTGATTTATTGTACGTTAATTCTTGAAAGATCTCTCTACAATGCTCAAATCTCCCTAACCTTGGGTGCCTGTATTGTAACTCCAGCTGTTGTTGTCTCAAACTTACCTGAGGTGCCTGTATCGTAACTCCCGCTGTTGTTGTCTCAAACTTACCTGAGGTGCCTGTATCGTAACTCCAGCTGTTGTTGTCTCAAACACATGCTCATACTCCCCACCATATCTACTCACATCTGTAGAGGTACCTTGAAAGAGAAAATTGTAAATCAAATTAATTCTGGTATATAAATCTATTCAAATGTAACAAAATTCATTATCATGTTTTTTTTGGGGCCAAAAAGAAGAAATAAGTCATGGATTTTTTATTTAGTATTAAAGTATCTGGCATTTATCGGTCAAAAATAACTTTTTTTAAATTGAAGAAAAAAAAAACAATTTAGAAAAATGAGAAGTTACCTCCCATATCAAACCCAATGACGGGCTGGCCATCGTACGTTGTCATAGCATATCCTACAACACCACCTGCTGGACCAGACAGGATAGCCCGAGATCCATTAAATCTGAAGAATAATTTTCCTATTTATGGAAAATTTTATAGTTTAGGAAAAATAAAATATGTTTGTTTACTTAAATTTCATGCTGCCAATATTAGTAAAATTTTCTACAAAGTTTTAAACACAGTTTGAAATTCAAAATGCTAAAAAAGATTACATAAAAGTGTAAATGATTATTTTTTTTTTCAAATTTCTCTTAGAAAAATGTCCTTGTTGTGCATTGACAAAATAGGTTTCATACACAGTTTAGAATTCAAAATGCCATAGAGGATTGCATAAAAGTGTAAATAGTTATTTTTCTTTTTTTCCAAATTTCTTTTCAAAGAAAAATTACTGGGTTGTGCATTTACAATATAGAATAAAATATTCTAACTTAGAAGACTATTTATTTTCTATTTGCTTCTCTGCTAAAGATTTTAAACCTGGATTTACAGAACTCTTGTTTTTTACTTAACAATTTCAAAGGAATTTGTATGCACAGTTTTTTTTTATTCAAGGGTGCCTGGATGGTTTGTTGGCATAAGGCATTTCATTACTACTTTGTCCATCAGTGTATGGTTGCCTACAGGTACTCCAGTTTCCTTCAAATTCGGTAGTTTTGTTATTACCTTTATTCACAATTACTAAGAAATGTCCAGTATGGCCCATGTTTGTTAAAAAGGATGTAAACTCCTTCACTCACTCACCCCTTACAGTACTTTCAAAGACATAAAACTAGTGATTTCATGCACTTACAGATCCATTGGTGTTAATCCACCATCAGACTGCATAAACAGTACTTTGGAGTCCTGGAACATAAATCATTACATTATCATCAACAAAATATTCAATATTTAATAAAAGATGAAAGCATTCTTAATGTTTAACAATAGAGTGGGAAATAAAATAAGTACAAAAATAAAAAACCTAAGCATTTAAAAAAAATATAATGAGATGTGACATGTCACAACCTACAATATAAACAACAATTTTACAAATTCCACATTAGTTTTTATTTACCAAAAATAGGCTGAAAATTGATGAAGTTAATAATATCTTAAGTTGTAACAATTTGTTTGAATAGATACATGTAGGGTTTTACTAATTTTCCAACTTTTCCTCTAATTGAGGTGTATGTTGAAAGTTATTGACAGTTATTCACTGAGGCCAGGGGGAAATTCTGGAAACCATCCTTCCTTTCTTGAAAATTATGTCATGTTAATTCGTTCCACAAATCTTCTCTTTAAATGTACCTTGATATTACTATGAAATCCTGATGAGAATCCAGCTACATAGTCCTTTATACAAGGCGTCAGGTAGGCATCAGCACAGGCTAAAATAAAACATGAAACTATCTAATTGTAATCAATATATATTATTTATATTAATTGGTCATGACAAAAAACATACACTTTTCTTTGACGAAAATTTTGAATTTATCATACAAAGCTCAAATATATTAACCCATAATTCCGGAGTAAAAAAATGCAAAACATTTTATAACAGTTAGAAGCTTAAAAGTCTTGAAAACAGTCAAAGTTTACAAATACCAAATAAACAAATACGGTAGATAAAATCTTCCTTGTCATGTCATTGTCATATAGATGGTAGATACGTAAGCTGGCATATTATTTTCACACACTAATAATGTATTTACATAGCAACCATTATCTGAATAGTTAATATCCTACATACCAGTGTAACCTCTTGGTACAACCCTGATCATTGGCATCACATCACATGACAGGGAAACATGGGTGAATCCCATCTCCATGGCAACCTTTCCAACATGGCGTTCATGTTCTGTAAACCTGTAATACAAAACAGTTTAATTAAATTAACTTAACAGAATATCTATATGAGATATTCATAAAAAATAAATTTCAAGGTCAAAATGGACAGATTTCAGAGTAGGTAAGCAAGATATTTGAAATTCCCAATTTCATCATATGGGACGCTTACCAAATATCAAGAAGCTGTGTTTAGTAGTTGCTGAGAAAACTGGTCAAAATATTGTTTAAAACATTAACCATTTTATACCGGGTAACCCATTTCGTGAAATTCAGCAAAAATTAAAAAGAAAGTTGCATGTTACTGATGCATTCTTTTTACTTCAACCAGAAGTAATTATAACATGAGTCACAATTTCAAGGGCTTCCAATTTAACAATAACCTCCTTTATTCTTCTGGTTGCTCTGCAAACATAAATACAGGTAACCTTTCAAAATAAAAGTTTTATGGAAGTCATCTAACCACATGCATAACATCTAAAAACAACTTAATATATATTTCTTTGCATCTACCAAAAATGAACTTAAAATAATAATTTCTAGCTTATTGAGTTAAAGAAAACCTACATATATGAATGGAGTAATACAACAGCCAAACTTCTGATGCCTTTCTGCAATAGAGTCTGCAAGTCCTTCCTTAACTTATCTTCATTTACTGGTTCCCAAATCTCCAACTGGAAGGTAAGTAAAATAACATTTGCGGTTTTATGTTTTTTTTTTATTGTAATTACAGATCTTCAAATTCATGTGTAACTTATTTGTGCTGTCCACATTTTTACATAGCATTCTTATACTCAATGCTGAAAAAATATCTGTATACATGTACTTATCTTTTTCAAAGTTATTTTCATGATAAGTAATCTTTGACTATTTCAGGACTGGATTTGAACCATATGAAGAAATAATCAATAAGCTATGATAAGAATATATTAGTGAAACATATGACAACCAAATAACCTTTTCACCAGTGGTGCCAATTACAGTAGGACATGATTTCTTTAGTTCACATCTATCTTGATAAAACACTGCTCTCTCCTCTACTTCTATAACATCTTCATACAGCTGGTCTGGGCTAGATATCTCCTGTTGTATAAAATATTAATACAGAGTGACATTAGAATAAAGGCTCCAGAGATATTGAAATCATTGAGTATAAGGACTTTTTCTATCATTTCTTTATTAAAGACAAAACTGCAGTATATTTGTGATAACTGTCACAAATGACTGTATCAGGTTATGTATTGAAAGAAGCAAAGTTGTAGCAATGTTTGAAACAAGTCTCTTACTATTCATAATACATGTACATTTTGTACTAGTAATTTTACAGTCATTTGCATTGAGAAACAGTATCATGACTAATGCCATGCTATAAATGCAAAAATCCTCATATTTTTTTTTTTATTTTTACAAAATTTTTGTCTTGCTTTTGCCTGTTACAATAATTTTGTTCATATTAAAAGTTATAATAATAATAAGCAACTAAGTTTTTATCAGTGTAATAACATATATAAAATCACAGATGAAAAATATATTAACACAGAGATGTGGAATGTAGTCATACCAGATCAAAAATTTTAGGTCTTGCTTGATTTCCTATATGGAGTAGATCTTTGAAGCCTTTAGTTATAGCCAATGCCATTCTCTCCCCTTTCCTCTCCAGTAAGGCATTGGTAGCCACTGTTGTTCCCATCCTGATCCATTCTATACAGGAGGAATCAAGAGGCTCTCCAGGGGGAAGTTTGATACCAGAATTCTAGAAAAAAGGAATAAAAGGTAAATTTGGAGTAAATAAATATACATCAATAATTTTATTGTCAATAATAGCTAAAATGCTCTTTATTTCTTAGATATGTTGTACTTGTACAGGAGATTACTTCTGATGTGTACACTTTGTTTTTAACCACTATCTAAATTTATGTAAATTCTAAAACCTAAGGTTTAACTCCCTCCATCATAGTTTTGTCTTTTGAATTGTGGATTTCCTTTGTTTTGGGTCTAGAGCTGCTGATGAGGAATGATTTTCCAAAATGGCCATACACCTCATAAAAATTATTTGCAGTTGGGGTCAACATATGTGTTGTGGTCTCATGTTCATTTAATTACTCCATATCATTTCATAAATTACCCCAATTTCAACAAAAAGTTTTCATGGATGCAAAATTGCCCTAATTTTTTTTTCAGATATTAAACATGATTTTTGTTGCAGATATATCAAACTATTATAAGCAAATTTAGTTCCACCATTATACCTCTATTAATGTTCATATATCACTTATTAGTAAGTCATTTCTGAGATTTTTTTTAACATCATAAAATGTTTAACATGATAAAATAAAAAATAAAAAATAAAAAATATACAGTTAATACATTTATTTTTTTACTTTTTCAATGATCCTTCTAATTCCTTCACGTGGGGCATCAGGGTAGTTCTGTGGGTCAACAGATAAAAGCTTGGTCACACAAACATCCCCATCAGGACATTTAGCCCAAATATCAGTAAAAGTCCCTCCTCTGTCTATTGCAAACTTGTACTTTGATTTTGACATTGATATCTAAAAAATAAAATTGAAAAATAAAGATACATGAATCAAATTTGAAAAAAAAAATCATGACAGCATGACAAGATTCTTATTATATATACACCCTCTAAATTTCTGATTTCTGTTAGCAGTACCAGCAGGAAATTCAGCTATATGTATCATGTGTATAATGGTTCAGCATGCAAATGGGACTGTAGACCAAAGGACCTGCTTACTGATATTCAATTTCTCATAGTTTATTTTTTGTTCATGTAGAATGATAAAGATAAATGCATGCAAATAAAGATCAAGTTCTACAAACTCACAATATGCTTAATATAATGGTAGGGCACAATCTCAAATACTCCTGTTAAAGATAGTGTTAAGGTCCTTTAGTACTTTTTGTTTAAAATAGTGTCATTTTCAACTTACTTTTTAGTCTATATACATATGTGTGTGTGTTGGTGTTTAGCGCCCTTTATTGACACATCTGGGCCATGTAGGGCGATCAGTTTTAATGGTGGATGAAACCAGAGTACCTGGAAGAAACTACGGACCTTGGGCAGGTAACTGACAAACCTAATCACATACAGTTAGGAAAGTCCCAAACAGGACTTGAACACCAGCTGAGAGGTGATCAGCTACACAGGCAAAATTAAGACGTCTGACGTAGGTTTGTATAAACGTGCGTCTGATGTAGGGTATAAACGTACGTTAAACATATGTTTCTAACCGCCGTACGGTAAATGTACATCAAATAATTGTCAAAACATACTTCAGACTTATGTTTTTTAAATGTGCATCAAACATACGTTTACCATACGTCAGATGTATAGTTTCCTTAAATGTATGAAATTAGTGAGTTATTTATTTAGTGTGTTTTGTTATGAAATAAAAATATTGCCAAGAAAAATTTTTAATATGCGTCAAACGTAGGCAGCTAGAAACACCAATTCAATATGCCTCAGATGACATGGGTTTAAGGTATGTCAGACGCACATCAAACGCAGCCACATTTTGCCTGTGTAGTGATCAATAGTGTGGTATTTAAACCAGCACCTTAGACCACTTGGACACCAAAGCCCCTGTATATATAGATATTCAGAGCAGAAACTTCAATAAAAATCTATAAAAAAGACATAGCTGGACTTAGACAATGTAATGCATATAGAAAAATGGGTTAAAATTCAGGCCATGTTTTAATGAAAGGTAAAGATGAACCTAAGTGCACCGTACTTGCCACTTATCACTATCAGCCAAACAAAAAATGCAAGAAACGAGACCACCGAAAAGCAAAGTTAAAAGTTTTGAGATAACATTATTCAAGAATCAAGTTTTCTGTAGTATTATCCAGTCGACAGGATCAGGGGAGATCATAGATAGGGGAGCCTAGGTCGCTTCAGAAATGTGTAAGAAAATGGCGGATAAAACATCAGCACGATCAAGATTAGACAGAGTGCGCAAACTCAATCGAACTAAAAATAAATTTTATATTTACACAACCTCATGAATTATTCATATTTGTAATGAATAATTCATTTTTTATTCTAAGTTCCAATACCCGGATCGCGAGTTCCAAAATAGCCGCCATTTTACCTCGATTTTACTGGAAAACTTGTACCTACTCTGTGCTTAATCAAAAAGGGAAACCTTGTACTTTCTCTCCAATCCTTCGGAAATGTTTGTTTTTATATTTCTTTAACCATTACAAATTGATGAACAAAACTTTTTATTCAATTTTCTTTCAAATTTGCCTAAAATAAATCGGTAAACATGTTGCTTCCATTGCTCCCAATGTTCTGACGTCAGATCTTACCTCAGTTGACCTTTGACATTTGGACATTCTAATATCCGGAATGTTCCGGAATGGATTAACTCGCGATTGGTCTATTGAAATTTAAATGAATCGAGTAAATAGGGGCGTTCTTTATACATTGCATGGATAAATTCCCGCCACGAAATCTTGTCCGTGCTCCTCGACAACGATAAACCGCCAATTAATTACGTGACCGACCATGCATTTCACTTGAAAATGTGGGGGGGGGACTTTTCCTAAATATAACAATCTGTTATATTGTGATGAAAAAAACATATGGCTATCTAGACTGCCAGGCATGATAAGATAAGATAAGAAAGATTTATTTGAATTCGGATTTGTAAATAACAATAAACCAGGGATTAAATAAAACTGTTAGTTTGTATTGGAAGTTGCTCATCCCTTGTTTTGGACATCCCTGAATAAACACAATCTTTTTTTCCGAATAAGAAAATTTCATGGCATGATTACTGCCAGGGATTAAATAAAACTGATGGGATATGTATCTTTAGATAATCACTAATGTTCTATGCCTCCCCTGTTTACCTGAGATTTTGTCACATTTTAGCATGATTTCTGTTGAAAATAGGTCTACTTTCTCCGAGGTATGCTTTAAAACAACTGAACAGATTTTTATGAAATTTATATCAAATGAAAGAGGGGAAAATGGAAAATAGCTATTTCGCCATGTGAAGGGAAACAAACTTAAAAAAAAAGAAAATTTTCATGTTTAATTTTAGGTGTATTTAAGTTCAATGTCATTTTCAGAAGGTTCATAAGGGTTAAATTTCTCCAGGGTTGGTTCTGAAAATAATAAGTGTATCAAAATGGAAATTATATCCTCTAAAAGACAATTATTTTCTCAAATGCTAATTGAAAACTCTGTATTTCTATATTTAGAAATGACAAAGATATCAAAGAATTCAAATTACTTATCTTCAATAAAACTTTAAAAAAACATCAAAGTTTGAATTTCTTGTTATTTCACAGGCTTAATTAATAAACAACTTTACTGTGAATCTAAAACAAATTATATTCAATAAACAGATCAAAGAAAGGTCTTTCAGGTGATATAAATTTTATGACAGTAATAAACAATTAAGACCATCAATTTACAAGTAGAAGTTTGTCAAATTCACTTAATTCCCCTGAGGCACTTGCTGATAAAAATGTACAATTATTGATTTTTCCTTATTAATTTGGCACATTTGTTGAAAATTTTACTTAAAAAATTTGGACCAGCTTTACATTATTCAATATAAAATTAATATTTGAAGGGTGATTGCCAAATATTTTGTATATTATAATTCCTGAATAATTTCTCTTTCCAATGATATAAAAATTGTGCAATTTCAATCAGTGAAATTTGTGTTCATAAAGAAAAAAGTTGGGGAGGCATAGAAAAATATTGACTTTTTGTTAGTTTGTATTGGATGTTGCTCATCCCTTGTTTTGGACATCTCTGTTACTGCCATGCAAAATAATCGGTTAATACATTTTTTTTTCAAAAATTGCGATGACGCCTTTAGAAAATAAATACTTTTCCGCTCCGTAGAGACATAGACCTGTATATTAAATACAGGTCTATGGTAGAGAAAGTGTGCCAAAATATTTTCTGCTCAGTAAAAAAAAAACAAGGCCTCAAAGTTAAATGGTCGGTCAAATACATACAGCCTCAGTAGATCAAATAGAATAGGAGATAAAACTGTCATTTTGACTGACTCAATTAAAGAAACTGAGTAATTTTCAGAAAAAAAGTAATTTTGCGCATATTCAGATTTCTTACTGGATGCCAGCATGATAAGCCATGTTCTATTATTCAGGGGGGGTGGTATTGAGGAAGGATTAGTGGATTTTCGATTGATAATAAAAACACCAAAACGAATCAACGGTCTTAGAAGTAACATGAGTTTTAAGACTGATATGCGTAATTTTTCATGAAGTTAATCGTACTGCCTGTTTATTCATTGAGGGACCGACGATTTAACTTGAACGGGGGGGGGGGGGGGGGTAGGTCTTCGTTTTTTTTACGAGAAAATTAATTCCGCGCAAAGCTAGGGAAAATATGTATTTTCTATTTAAAATGTGTCACGACAAACTATTTTTTTCTTATATTAGCATTAATTTAATCAGTAGGGCAGAAATCCTTTCAAGTTATGAATATTTGCTGCCAATATATCTTTCCATCAAAATATCCAGAATAATTTTTAGGAAGAAACAACCCCTATTTCATGTTAAATGGTTGGTCCCTTAATAGTTTTTGCGCAAATTTAGAGCCTGAATACTTTTCGCACTGGCTATGGCGCGCAATTTTTCTTTTATTTCTTTTTTTTTGCACATCAAAAACGCCATATCGAAGTACAGTGCCGCTGTGTTTTATTTCCTGATTTTTGGCACACTGCCTTTTCATTCTTAATTTCACCATACCCCATTTTAAAACTATTAGGTGCTTTTGACCGGCAAAAATTCGAAGTTGACTTATCATGCTTATATATAAAATTAAATTGGGAAAGTAGAAAAAGCGACAAACCTGAAAACGCTTCCCACCATACCAGACCAATACTTGAAGTTGCATATCAAATGATTTCGAATAGTACTAGCTGAAAATCTGTTACGATTTTTTTTTCATGGACCAACCTCTTGACACCATTTGCGAGGATGGTCTCAAGAAACCATTCTAATACTTCATCTGGGACAAAAAAGTCTGTTTCGTGTATGTGTAAAAGCAATACCCCATGTACCCAGTCTGAATAGATTATCCTCTACCATTTTTTTTTCTGAACGAAAAAAAAATAGTAGGGGCTGATCTTTAGTCAGACTACCCATGTACCATGATGTACGTTAAAGGCACCTCTATAAGTGCTTACTTCTTACCTCAAGCAAGGTCCTCTGTGTCGATTTGTTTTCATATAGTGTCTGAGGTTCTTCTCGCTGAATTGCATCGATTTGATTTTAGTGTGTAATTTTGTGCATTGTATGATTATGGATATAGGGAGGTTGGGCCCCGATAAACTTGTTTCCTCCCCGCCACACTTTATATGTGCCTGATCCAATCCAGGAATCTTTGTCAAAACTTTTGTTGGTCACTGATATCTTTGTTATAAATCCAGAAGGGGTCTTTCGATGATATTTTGGGGATTAGTATTGGATCTTGTGCACTGCTGTTTTAGTGTTGGATCAACGCAAGACGGCGAGGACCAACCCCTGGTCATGTTGATATTCCTTTGTTAATTGCCGTTGGTTCATGTTTGTTGTGCCGCGTACACTTATTCTACATCTCATGGGAGTCCACTCTCTGTAGATTTTGATAAGGGAAAGCTCGATGGAGGCTGATACAAAGGCAACACATGTCTTTACTCGAATACTAAAGTAATTCAAGCTCTTTCGGTCTTTGTGTACTTTGGCGGAGCAGGTTAATGTAGCGACTACAAGGAGTGAAATATAACGACTGTATTATTCGGGTTACACTTGCAGACTGCATCTGATACTGGAGATGGTTTCACATAAGCACAAACTTTTTTTCCCAGCCCAGAATAAATAACTATGTTTAAATGTAAAAAGAAGCTTTTCTTGCTTATTGCAACCATATATAGTTTATTTTCAATCCAGGACCAATTGCAAAAAAGCGAGCAGCAACCGCTGTTCAAATTAGTTGGTCTAATGGAGGCTGCTGGCTGTTTTTCGTTGTAGATTTTTTAAATTGTTGTTAATGGTGTAGGTAATGTCGCTTACACTACATTCCACATCTCATTATCTTATATTCAGTAAAGGAGGACAAACAAATTGATAAAACCAACTTAGAACTGTACTCGTTTTAGAGAAAACTTTCACTTCATGTGGCAAGTGTTTGAAAATGATTTAGAAATCAGAGGGAGTTTGATATTCATAGTATTCTCAATGATTAATGAGCTTTTCTGAACATATTGAGAATAGCAAAAGGATAATACTTGAGTAGAAGTTGACTTGGAAACTTCATTTACAATACAAATCAAGGTCATGTAACACTACAAACATCAGTGTTATGGAGATATTTAACAACACATCTTTATACATTTTTTCAGGATAAATAAAGCTTTGTTATGTATGCTTAAAAATTTGAGCAACAGAAAAAACATTTATTGTGTCCCATATATATCTGTCCTTTATGTTCACAGTCTTCATCACCTAAAAAAACACAAGATTTGAATTAAAAGAAACACCAATTTTATATTGTGAATACTATGAGGATGTGTCAACTTAAATTGCTGATAGTGTCATTACAAGTCTTTTACATTTAATCTGACTAAATGCATGTTGTGTGTATGATTTCATGGTATGACAATTGTGGACTCAGTTTTGGTCTTATTATACTTTGTTGTTATTGAACAGCTGGCATAAGAGCTAGACAGACTTATATCTTTCTTTCTGTCTGTCTAAATATCTTGCAACTATTTTTAAAAATATTTCTCAAATCTTGCTTTGCTTGGTGACCTATATAACTCATTTCAATGTATAGAATCTATACCAGTAACAAATTGAAAATTACATGTATTTTAGTGCATGGTTATCACATATAATATAATATATATATAAATATATATCAGCCAAGCCATGTCTCCTTTTTTATGAAATTATGTATATATTTACATTGTACAACGATGATAGCTAGTACATGTGTATATATATTTAAGATGACCGCAATAAACGACAAGTTAAGAAAACAGGGAGCAAAATATTTCACTTACTTCAAATACAATGTACGATGCCCGTCGATGGTGTACACATTCTCCTACGTGTCCTTGATGTTCACCTGTTAAATAATGTAAACAAATATGGATGATTATATTAGCATAACAAAAGAACAGATAGCACGTGCAAGTCGTGTGGAATTACTGCTTTACAAAATGTTTTTCTGATAAATAGCATAGAAATATGTAATAAAACAGTATTCTTAAACTTTTCATATAAAAATTTCCGAAATCCTATGTTGAGAACATTGATTTTCAAAAAAATTCATATTGCCAAGTCTTGGCAATATGAACACAAAAGAAAACATGTCAACATTGTGACTGAAACCCTGATTTGCTTTAAATGCCTCTCCCATTTATTTCAAAAACTATATAACTTTTTTTCTGAGACCGTTTCCTAAAGGGCTATATGGTTTTTATTAATAAAAACATAGAAGATCAAATCAAAATCAGCGATATAAAAAAGTCTGACTTACCTCTGACATCAAGGGGGTAAATTTTAAACAATGGCGGCACGGGAAGCTGTTCCGGCCTGACAGGATCGTATTTTTTTCTACAACGTCCTAAATTGTGACACCGGAAGTGGTAAAAAATAAAAAAACAGAATCTACCAAAATGCAAAGGACAGGACAAAATGTCTTTAAAAAGTGCATTTGCACAATAAATAAAGAATTGTTATCTCCTAAAACAAAGACAGCAACTATAATTCCTATCAGAACACACATAAGAGCAAATCCTGACCCAAGGTTTGAATCAGAAGCTCTAAATTTAGGCACAGAAATTCTGAAAAATTCTCCATGACATGGGATACGATTTATTTCCGGAAAAAAATGAAAACAAATTTTGTTTACTTTTGAAATTGCCCATATAAGGGGGTGGACAGGGGGTTCTCTTCCCCCGCTCCGCGCCCCTTCCATCCCCGTTCCCCGCTCCCTCTACCCCCGCTCCCGGCCCCTTCTACACCTGTTCCCCGCCTCCCCAACCCCTGTACCCCCTCACATAAGCTGACCTGAAAACATACGGTACTTTAATATCAGTGCAGCAAAATCATTGCTTTCTTTTTCTGAAGTAGTGAAGCATAGAATTGTGGCAGTGGTTCCTAGTACAAACAGTTTGTACGATTAGGGTGCAGCTATTCGTACAAACTTTTTTGACCTAATTAGATTGCAGTTAATTTTCTTGGACCATTAGTATTATTACTGTAACAGGAGGGTCGGATGCGCCACACCAGGTGTGCTGCATCGTCCCCTCGTGTCTGGCGAACTGTCGTGTATGGTTTGTCCGTAGGGATTGGCTTAGGCAGAAGGCAATACTCCAGAGATGTTCAGATACTTTATTACCAAACCATACATTTACACATATTGTAAATTCAACATTCCAGCCAAAAGAAATATCAATTTTGAGTTAAAGAATGTCAAGGCAAGAACTCACTTGCATCAGTTTGACACCCTTTGAAGGTTCAAAGATCAGAACATAGTAGATGTTCAATGGTTCAATTCGAACCCAGTGCAAAATGTAAATTAAACACTTCAATAGTTATCAGTTCCCTTTCAATGTGGTGCATCGGTTCCATAATAACTTCAAAAGACGATAAAATTCACAGTAATCATCACTTGAAATTGTCCTCGAATTAACGTAATATAATGTTCAAATGTCTCTAATAATTCTGGTAGAAATCCTTCATGGAAATATCGTTGAAATATAAAAGTTTTCTCATCCAAGGGAGGTCATCAATACGATTATTTCATCACGTTACATTACATTAAGCAGAAACATTATAAAACAAGTTTATTTAAAATTCCTGTGTTAAGGGTACTTTTCTTTGAATGTTTATTGCGTTTTACAATTACGTCACATTGAGCAGTTTTAACACGGACACTAATCGGAATCTCAGACTTTGTCCCTGAATACATTGATATGTTGAAAAAATACCAATATTTTTCGTGTTTACCTTTTCAATCACATTCAAAACTTAATAGCATGCAATAATTGTCAGTTTTATTAATTAAGTAGCTCTAATATTCGGTTGTCGTTATAATTTTCTTCTGAGCTAAAGCTTCGAGAAACAGATTATGCACCACGTACAAAAACTAGGGAAGTTTTCAATCAAAGAAAGTATAGTGCGCAAGCTTACAGCTCATCTACATCTCATGGATATGAATTTTTGTAAAGCTTTACAAATATTATATATTTTTCAATTTTTAATGTAATAAGGTATCCTAGTCGTATTTTGAACGTTTGTATCTTTCTAAATAAACAAAACAAATAGTCTGACGACAGTTTTTTGGTTTTACCAAAAAAATAATTTTTCATAGACAATATATGCCTTTAAAATCTTACCTAGGTTTTTCCGAATGTATACTTTTATTTGTTAAGAAGATCGTTGACCCATACAAAACAGGGGTCACCCATGTTCTGTTTTATTTTTTAACCCGGGAAAAATAATCTACCTCGGCTGCCCAGGGAGAGAATGTCAAACAGGCCCAAAAATATATGGATCCTGCCATATCCAACAAATTATAATACTTCCAGCATTACACAAATTAAATCATTCGGCAAAAAAAGACCTCAGGTAGCACATTATGGTTTTAAACCCGGAAGTTTTTGTGAAATTATATTTTATTGATAAGTTTGGGTTTTTTTTAACAAAAATTAGGGCTATATATAACGAAAATCAAAAAACTTTTCTAAACTGTCAAGAAGCAGACTGGATCTAAACAAATGGAAAGTTATTAAACAATCATACAACAAAGTCTAAAAGAATAACATAACAGTTGGGTGATAAGTTGTTTACTCTGGTGAAATCTTTCCATTATATATAGAGGAATTTCAAGCACTTTGGAGGGCATACAACATATTGAAATGTCACATAGACTTATTCCACATTTCATTATTGTCTATAATCATGTTGTAAATTTTTTATTTCTATTTTAGATACTTTACCTTAGTTCAACATGCAAAAAGTCGATTTCTGGATGAGCAAAGAAGATGGTAATTTTTTTATGGTGTATTTCTTGCTTAATAATTTCAAATTTACTTACCGGTATTGCACATTTTTCATCATTTTAGCATGCCAAGTTGAATTATCATGTCATTTAAATGCATTCCAAAAATAATATTAGAACAAACACATTTACATGTACTTTAGTGTCATATTCTAGACTGATGAAAATATTTAAATCTATTCAAAGAAATTCTGAAAGTGCTTAAAATGTTGTTGTTTTTTAGACAATTAGGTAATATGAAGAAGCAGAAGTACCAATGAGGCATCTGAATTTCAAAAGTCTGAAAGGGCAGTGACAAAACCAGTAAGTAAACACCAATGAGAACGGGACAAAAAAATTCAACATGTAAAACACAGAAACACAAAAAACACTGAATATCAATTAACAACACCAACTCTAGTCTTAACAATTAAGAGTTCTCAAAAAAATTATTTCACCTCCGTTTATATGGCAAGCCGTTTTTACATTTATTCCTTTTTATAGATATCTCATAAACTTTATAAGATATCTCATATACTTTATAAGATATCTCATAAAGTTTATAAGATATCTTATAAACTTAATAAGATATCTTATAAACTTTATGAGATATCTTATAAAAAATAATTTATAAGATATCTCATATACTTTATAAGATATCTTATAAACTTTATGAGATATCTTATAAATTTTATAAGATATCTTATTTACTATATAAGATATCTTTAAAAGAAAATGAGATATCTACTAAACACAATGTTTATAAGATATCTGATAAAGTTTATAAGATATCTCATAATGTGTATAGGATATCTTCTAAAGTATATAAGATATCTTATAAATTATTTTTTATAAGATATCTTATAAAGTTTATAAGATATCTTATAAAGTTTATAAGATATCTTATAAAGTTTATCAGATATCTTATAAACTTTATGAGATATCTTATAAAGTATATGAGATATCTTATAAATTTTATGAGATATCTTTAAAGAGGCCTTAGAAAAATATAAGATATCTTATAAAGTTTATAAGATATCTCATATACTTTATAAGATATCTTATTAAATATATAAGATATCTCATATAAATGGGAGTTTATAAGATATCTTATAAAACATATGAGATATCTTATAAAACATATAAGATATCTCATAAAAAATATAAGATATCTTATAAAACATATAAGATATCTCATAAAGTTTATTAGATATCTTATAAAGATTATGAGATATCTTATATAAAATAATTTATAAGATATCTAATAAAAGTTATAAGATATCTTATAAAGTTTATAAGATATCTCGTAAACTTTATGAGATATCTTATAAAAAATAACTTATAAGATATCTCATAAAATATATAAGATATCTAATAAACTTTATGAGATATCTTATAAACTTTATAAGATATCTTATTAGTTTTATAAGATATTTTATAAGTTTTATAAGATATCTTATAAATTATTTTATATGAGATATCTAATAATCTTTTTAAGATATCTTATAAACTTTATGAGATATCTTATATGTTTTATAAGATATCTTATTTGTTTTATAAGATATCTTATATGTTTTATAAGATATCTCATATGTTTTATAAGATATCTTATAAACTTCCATTTATATGAGATATCTTATATATTTAATAAGATATCTTATAAAGTATACGAGATATCTTATAAATTTTATGAGATATCTTTAAAGAGGAATAAATACAAATATGGCGTGCCATACGTTTACTTCATTTAATTTTTTTCAATATCAAATCATCTTTAAAAACATCATCATGAGAACTAATACTAGAGCTCCTGCAGGGTATCCCACCACGGGCTGCTAGGTCGCTCTTAAAAACCTTCTAGGTGATTATTTCAATAATGTTGCAGGTTGCTTTTTTTAATGAATTTTCAAGTGTACATGTAGGTTGTTTTGTACAAAATGGCAGTGGGAAGTTGCCCCTTCAAAGCTTAAAGGACACAAGTTGTTTTTGACCATGCAGGAGTCCCTATCCTGTTAATAGTTTTTTTTTAAATTTTCAGTGGTATTTTATCAAACAAGATAGAAGTGAACCGAGTAAGACTCCATTTTGAGACAACAGGAGATGGACCTCAAACAGTGTTACTTCTTCCTGGGGGATTAGGTAAAACTCTTTCAATTATATGCATGTAAAGTAATATTGTAAGAGATAGTGGTAGTTGAATGAATATCCATGAGACAAAATTCAACAGCATTTTACAAAAGTTTTGTATTAAGAAAAGCAATCAATCCTAAAAGGCTGTGGTAATAGTTGTGTGTATTAAAATCATGTATCCACGCAGGCCAATAATAAAAATCTGCATTCATCTACTTTCACTGTTAGCAGATTTAGTTAAAATGATTAAACTCTATATGTATATAAAATAAAACAAATAGGGCACAGAAAAACATATCGTTAGATGAGCATTAAGGCAAATGATATCACTGTTCAACACATTGGTCATTATATTACAGAAAAGATTCTAAGATGAGAACTAAGACAATACAAAAAGCCATGACTCTCCACCTGGCCAACACTCGGACACCCCTATGGCTACTCTATTATTACAAAGTGTGATTAAAAGGTTCTTTAACAGGTTGCAGCAGAACAGATTTTGAGATGCAGATGTCAGAGTTCAATAAGAATGATTATACCCTGATAGCATTTGACCCCCGAGGATATGGGAAGAGCATTCCACCTAATAGGACCTTTCCCCTAGAGTTCCTACAGAGAGATGCAGATGATGCCTATGAACTTGTGAAGGTATGTATTTTCTAGCATTTACTGTGAATTCATTTGTAACATGATATTCCCCAAAAAGTCATTTCATTAGATTTTCAATTTCCTGATTTGCACATGTTGCAAGTAGAAATCAATATAAAATTTACACTTTGTTGGAATCCCATTGTCATGGTTGACTGCTACTCATGGAATCATGAAAGTTGGTAATCCATGAATAATAATGAATCCATAGGACCTTTGTTAAAGATTTATATATCAGTGTTCCAGCCAGGATTTTAAAAGGGCAGTGTGCCAAATTGAAAAAAGGGCACTTTACCATGCATGTACATCAGCATTAAAAAAGGGCACATTCTTTTTAACAATTTGAAAAAGGGCATATAAAACACAAATATAAACATCAATACAAAATGAAATCAGACATAAGAACAAGTAAAAACTTTAATTGATTTTAACTTTTTTATTTTTATGTTGAAAGACCAATAGGAAGTGTTAAATCTGACTCTTTTGTTTGACATTTGATTATTATTATATAAGTATTTCTTACTGTTACCAAAAAAAATATTGAAATAAAAAATTATATATCCAAATCCAGTTATGAAGGAGAAGTAAGTATCATCATGCAACTATCAAACTTTTCTAGATGAAGGTAAATGTACAATATGTATTTTAACCAATGAGAGACAGGGAAAAACATTTGTAAGTTTCAACTAACAAGATACATTATGTTTCTCTCTCTCTTCATTATCTTTAATTGACTTAGAATGTTTTAATAAAAAGAAAAATGCAGGACCTTTCCTTTTAGGAGTTATTGCCCTTAGAACATCAAAATTTAGCATTTTAACAGCATTTCCTCATTACATTGAAAACGTTAACTCCTCTGACACTTTAAGTCCAAATGGAACCAAACTTGGTATAGTTGTTTATTAGCATTAGGTGTATAGAACTGATGTGGGGATTTTTGATTGGTTGTAAAACATGGCTGCTGTGGCTAAAAATAGAACATTCGGTTAAACTGCATTTTTTTGCAAATAACTCAAAAAGGGTGACAGATTTTTAGATTTTGATTGAGAACAAAATTGATCAGCATCTTGAGATCCAACATAGTGTCAGATGACCCCCTTATTAATCTTATGACCCTTTCAACGTCAAATAGATTTTGCCTAATAACCTTTACTTCAGGCACATATGTCAGGTGAGCGATTCAGGCTCCTTGGAGCCTCTTGTTACCTGTAATTATTGATAATCAGTTCAAATATTGATTAATCCTAATTAGATTACATGACAATCATTGGCTTGGGGTCGTAAATGTGTCAATCGCTCAATGAATTGATAGCAGTAAGAAAAAAGACACCAGGCGTCACATATGCAATCAGAAAAAAGGCACCAGGCGTCAGGTACAATCAGAAATAGGGCACAGGGCGCCACAAGAAAAAGGGCGGGCGCTCTGCCCAAATAAACCAACCTAGCTGGAACACTGTATATGCACACCATGAACCATTTCTCTTAAGATTAACCTTTAGAAAATGAAGTCCAAGTCTGTACACGGCTGGTCATCTGGTCATCTCCTCACTCATAATATTTTCTTATGAAAACAATTCCGTGAGAAAAACTTCCGGTTATGAGAGAGAAGAGGAAATACGTCCACTTCAAACTGTACTTGTGTCACATTTGGAATGTTTTATTACATAGTCGTAGTGTAGAGCGAAAAAAGGGGAATGTCATGCAGTGTAAAAATGATTTTTACAATAACTTTAAGTCATCGGAATGTCAATGGTAGCACTATCCGTTCTAATTTTGTTTTCCCGTGACTGAAGGAGTGGAAAATTTTGGACAAAAACTATTTCACGAGTCTTGTTTCGATGCTTTCCATCAATTTGAAGTTGTAATTATTTGTCATCTCACACCGGATGTTGCCCTAAACTGTTTGAAAAGAAGTAAAGTGTCTAAATTTGCCGTTTGGGGATAATATGACGAAAAAATGTGAATATTATGAGAGAGAGGAATGGTTGTGAGGGAGAAAATGCGCTATGAGTGAGAAAAATACTTGTAAATGAATGAATGGTACCACAATGTGTTCTATCTAGAGTTTATTTTTTTCGTATTTTACAGATATAGTCCTTAATAAGATGTATCCTATTGAAATATAAACAAACCAAAGAAGCAGAATCAAACACACACCGGAAAACCAAAAAAAAAAACAACAGCAACAGCAACAACAAACAAATACAAATTAAATGCACTTAAATATATAATTTTACTTTTTTTTTTTTATATATATAAATTTTAAAAAATGCAAGATTTGTCCTCGGGTAATGGCTATGTTTATGAAGAAACGCTGGTTCCGCCATCATCATTATACTCTATACAGCTAGCTTGTCTTTGCTTTTGTTTCTTGAGTTTAATTTAATGGATTGGACATTATGTTATTCCAACTTATTGATTGTCTTATCCATGAATATGCAATACAAAAATATGAAAACGACATGCAGGTAACATAAATACGTAACAGGAAATGTTTCGTGGTAGAGACTTTATTGACCTGTTCATGCTGTTGGAAATCTATTCCTCCTATATACGCGTGTACGACATGATTTACCTCAACAGTACTGTTGCATTTTCATTTTCATTTTGAAATACCAATCATTCTAGGTGAACTAAGTTGCATAAAAAATGTCAAAGTCAGAGATCATGTCGCAGCTCGTGTGCAGTTATCTTATCAGTTATCTTATTAAATCTTGTACATCAAAAACTGAATATCTTTGAACTTCATATAAAGGACATTCCAGGTAAAAATGATATTCCTCTTCATATGCAGTCCCACAAATGCACATGAAGTTTTCAATAACGTGTATTCTATGTAAATCATAATTCAAGGTACTGCATCAGTGAGGTATTCTAGAATGGATATTCTAGAATGGATTCTAAGATTTAGAAGTAAGATTTAGGGCAACAAACTGTTTCTTTATTGTTATATAGTCTTTTATCCAGTCCAACACAGGAACAGACATTTCATATGATTTTAGTTTAGCTATTTAACCCCGATGCCTTACTCTATCAATGCCTTAGAAAAGTCACAGAAAATCAAAATATTTGATAGTTTGTTATCTAAACTATAGCAGAGTGACGCTGGAAAAATCCCGATTGGTATGGATAGAGCAGAGAGTTATATCTATAATATGATTATATCATAATATATGTAAGCATAATAAAGGTAACAACAAAATTACCAACTGGGATGATCAATCTTATATATCCAAGAAGAAAAGGCAAAGACATACGAAAGAAATTAAAGAGCGCAATAGTCCTGACTTGGTATACAGACACTTCAAAAGAAATGGTGGATTGAACCAAGTTTCATGGCGCCAAACCTCCCTCTTCCATTGCGATCTAAGGGTCTGGTAACGCATAACACAACACTGTTCTGAGACACAATAGGGATAAAGATGTTTCAATATCAAAGCTTAACAAAGAAATAGGGCGGAAGTTCGAAGGATTTTGTTTGTCATCCATTTTGACAATGGCACTACTCTGGCTATTATATTTTCTACAAAGATGGATATTTACGTTTTTCTAATGAAAAATTGAGAACGTCTCGTTTGATAATGAGAAGTTGTTCCTTGAAAATTTGGTATTATATTTAAGCATTTGACTTTACCACATGCATTCATTCACAATAGTTTTCTCACTCATAGTGCATTTTCTCCCGCACAACCATTCCTCTCTCTCATCATATTTACTTTTTTTCGGCATATTATCTCCAAACGGCATATTTAAACACTCTACTTTTTCCAAACAGTTTAGGACAACATCTAGTGCAAGTGCAACAATAATAATGACTCCAATTTGACGGAAAGCATCGAAACAAGACTCGTGAAATAGTTTTTGTCCAAAATTTTCCACTCCTTCAGTCACGGGAAAACGAAATTAGAACGGATAGTGCTACCATTGACATTCCGATGACTTAAAGTTATTGTAAAAATCATTTTTACACTGCATGACATTCCCCTTTTTTCGCTATACACTACGACTATGTAATAAAACATTCCAAATGTGACACACGTACAGTTTGAAGTGGACATATTTCCTCTTCTCTCTCATAACCGGAAGTTTTTCTCACAGAATTGTTTTCATAAGAAAATATTATGAGTGAGGAGATGACCAGCCGTGCTGTACCTCTGTATGAATCCTGATGTGTCTTGTTCTCATTTTTAGGCAGAGCCTTATGTAGTCATATAGCTATCTGATTTTCACGTTGTTTTTTTTATTGTCTAGACAGGAAAAATCGGTCAGGCAATATTCCTACCAGAGGATCAATTATAGAATATTCATCGTGTATAATTATTGTTTCAATTTATTAAATATTATACAGATAGTCTAAACTAAGAGGTCCATCTTTATACCCCTATAATAAATACAATATACAAGTACAATGTGCACTACATTTCGTGTATTGATACACCAGTTGATGTACACTTAAGCATTGTTGACATTTTACCTTTAATATAATCAATATGTCATATATATTCAAGAGTGCATAGCCAAATTATGGATTTCTTAACAAATGTCTAAGTGGATGGAGCAAACGAACAAAATTGATAAGTTTTAAGCTTGTGAAAAACAGATTGTTCTTTAATTTTAGTGCTTAGATTAAGCTCTGCCTTTTAACGCTTTAGCGCTTTGATTTTTGTGTACAGCAACCAAAAGCAGTGCATGTGTGGACAAAAATTTAAGTATGGTTATTAATAAATAACATGAAGATTTATAGGATAATTAATTGGGTCGAGTGAATAACCAAAATATGATCACGAGTCGGTGAACGCACACAGATTTATACGAGTGCGCGGAACTTGTTCCGCTCACGAGTTAAATCTCAGTGCGTTCCCGCACGAGTGATCATATTTTGGTTATTCATGAGACCTAATTGATTATCGTATTTATTACATAGATAAAATGCCGCTATTTAAAGTTTTTAATAAATTTATTTGAATGGCGTATGAATTTAGACCGCAGGAGTCATGCCGACAACGCAATACAATTCACGACGTCATAATTTAGTTTGACCGGAAAGGACGCAAGAGTGAAAATATTTTTGTTATTTCACAATGTGAATTTACCAGATTTTATTTCACTGTGAAAAATCGGTATTTCATATGCATCTATGTAATAAGTGGAATTAATTTACATGATATTGCTCTCTATAAACCCTTTTTAGCTCACCTGACCCGAAGTTCATGTGAGCTATTGCCGTCACTTAGCGTCCGTCGTCCGTTCGTAAACTTTTAGAAACTTTAACTCCTCTGACACCATAAGTCAGATTGTAACCTAACTTGGTGTGGTTATTCTTTGGGGTATGGTGTACAAAACTACTGCTTGGATTGATGATTTGTCAAAAAACATGGCCGCCATGGCTAAAAATAGAACATAAGGGTCAAATTACAGTTTTTTGCAAATAACTCAAAAACGGTAACAGATATCAAAATTTTGATGGGAGACAAAAGTGATTAGCATCTCAAGATCTACCTGATCTGAAATTTTCAAGAAGATCCAACAAACGACATAGGAGTTATTGCTCTTTTTCTGGATTTTTTCAACATTTTTCACTTATTTAGCCCTATATCTTGAAAACTATACAAGATATTTCAAAAATTCAAATTGCATATGATTAAGCACATCAAGATCTACAATTCATGTGATTAGGTCAAAGCTGTAGAACCATTTCTTTTAGGAGTTATGGCGGCCCTTAAAGCGTCAATATTTACCATTGTTCATTACTTTTCCCCTGACTTGTCTGAAACGGTAAGACCAACTGCATCTTAACATGTATTTCATTAATAATGTCCTATCACTTGTAGACATTAATAAATATCTGTTCTTTTCAGAAACTAAGAATCAACAAGCTATCTATTCTGGGGTTTAGTGATGGATGTATGACAGCAATGATATTTGCTGCCAAACATCCATATCTTGTAGAAAAGTTGATTGTATGGGGAGGAAATGCTTATGTCACAGATAAGGATATTCAAGCATATGAAGGTACATGTATGAAACAGCATGATGAATTAGTTTGTGGAGTGCAACACATATGACTCAGATCCAGACATCCATGATATCATTGGTCTTGTTTTATTATTGTAGAAAGAAATTATAAACAAAGAGTAAATGTAAATTAAATGAAATGTCTTTACAAGTAGATCTAATTTCTATGCACCCAGATATGTATATGTAAGCTACCACTGAATAGATAAAATACACTTGTTTCTCACATTTACATGCATTGTTTTTTTTTCACTTTAAACTTTTGGTAAGACACTTGTCATGTTTTTGGACTCTTATAAGTTTAATTGTTTTCCTGCTATTTTGATTTTGCCTGTCATTTTGTAGCAATCAGAGATATATCAAATTGGAGTGAGAATATGAGATCACCATTTCTAACTGTGTATGGTGAAGAATATTTTAAAAAGACTTGGAATGACTGGGTAGATGCTATGGTCAAATATTACAAGAAAAGAAATGGTTTGTATTTTGTTGAATTTTGTAATAGAAAATAATGAGATGTGGAATAAGTGTACGCGACACAACCAACAATTAAACGGCAATTTAGAAAAACCACAATGGAAAACTGCCAGCAGCCTTCAACGAGGCCATTTGGCACTGCTCGCGGTTCTGCAATTGGCCCATGGTCTAAATAAAATGCATATCATTCAAATCCAGCCCTGAAATAGTCACAGATAGACCCCCTTCTTAAACAAGGAACAGAAAACATCAAAAAGACAAGTACAAACGAAAGCTTTGTCAAAGATTCCTGGCTTAGGACAGGCACAAGTAATATGTGGCGAGGTTAAACTTGTTTTTTGGGCCCAACCTTCCTCCTATCAATATTCCAAGACGAAGCACAAAAACTAAACACACAATAAAAATCAAATCGATCAAAGTCCAATTCCACTAGAGAGAACCTAGACAAAAACAAGAACAAACAAAAGGATGGTAAAGGAACTCTCTATAGAACACTCGCTGTTACTGACAGCTAGCTGAGGATCATCAATCGACTGATGTAAAAAAATCAAACGTATCGATTTTAAATCCGACACAACACTTCAAACAATAATGATTTAGTGAAGTGTCATCACACAAAACCGACACGCTTGATCGCTATAATGCTAAAAAATTACAATAGTAAAAAAGTTTATGGAAGTTTTAAAGCAAGTAACAAGTTTTCAATATTTCTGCCAAAAAACACTTAATTCAAAGATTTAACCAAGATATTCAATTCATATCCTTTCCCTAATAAATTTTGAAGCCAATTTTTCATTTCTAATGAATTGCTTTTAAATTTGTGAGCTTTATAAAAAACATTACCATAAAATTCAGGATGTGATATTCCTTTCACTATAAGAAAACGATGTGTACAATTAAATTTTTCCATAAGAGATCGTTAATTGTGGAAGAATTTAGAAAAAGATTTTACTAATTTGTAGTGTTAATTGTTGAAGAATTTAGAAAAAGATTTTACTAATTTGTAGTATCGATATCCTTGTTTTAATAATTTTTCAGTAATAAAACGGTTTTTATTATTAAAATCAGAAACACCACTGCAAATCCAAGCATATCTTACTAACTGTGAAATGTAAGTTATAACTAAACTACACCAGCTGGTCAATGTGCTAACTTTGTTTAATATCAAAGAAAATGTGTTGCATATCAGTTTCAAGGTTATTACATAAAAAGATACTGATTTTTGAATTAAAAAGTAATTTATGAGTTCATGTACTATTAACATAGCTTGTAAATTTAAATGTTTGAAATTGTAATAACTTACATTTATGGTAATAATGCATAACAATTTCATGTCATAATCTCATAGTACTCAATTGACATTTTAGAAAAAGATTATAAATATGCATTTTATTTGATGAACAGTTTATGTTTAATATAAGTAGATTTTTGTCCCCCACTGCAATGCCACGTAGGACCTTGTCTCCAACTGTCCGACCGTGCCTCCTTCATGTTTTTGTGAGGGCAACTCCTCTGAGACCACTCAATGGATTTTGATGAAATTTCGTAGGAATGTCTGTCAAGAATATGTTGTAATAATATCGCAACACATTTTGATTCAACAAATTTTATAGTCTGGAGTTATGGGACTGTATTGACTTTGTTTATTTTAGGTCATAGGAACACTTTGTGAGGGCAGATATTGATGAAATTTTGTAGGATTGTTTGTCATAACATGTAGGTAATCATATCACAGTGCAATTTTAATTCTTCAAATTTTATTAAATTTTCAACTGTAATGCTGCTGCAGAGGACATTGGCTAAGTGCAGCAGTCTTGTTTTCTTGACAACAGTATGATTGACTATACTTTTGTAGGAAATATTTGTATTGAAGATCTGAAGAACATTAAGTGTAAAACATTAATCATTCATGGTTTAAAGGATCCGTTGGTAGGACTAGAACATGCTGATTTTCTACATCACAATATTAAAGGCTCCAGGTAAGTTTTATACTGTAACTTCAAAGTAAAGGGGGTATACTGTTTTTCCAAACTACTTACCGTTCCAGTCTTCATCCATTATGGTCCATACATTTATCACTGCCCTTAGCTTTCCATGCTTCTTTTCAATTACCTCTTTTTGACCTCTGTCCTCTAAATTGAAAACCTTTTAAAGTACTCACATATTCCCATACAGAATTTTATATCCGTATTTAGTCCAATCAGTGTCTGGATAACGTCTGTGTTAATTTCTGGGTAGATTCCGTTTTCTGTATGGAAAAAGTCTGAAAATTGCAATAGAATTAAATTCTGGTTTTGGTCCGTAAAGGGTAGGGGATGGAACATTTTCCCAGACTAGACTGACCAATTACGAATGTCTGATAATTGTCTGGTTATCCCATATCACCATGCAATGCACAACCACTTTTTTATAATATAGTATAAATGCATCTAACTATCATTCACTAGAACAGGTATTACAACATAGGGATTCAATTCTTAGAAAAAACAGTCGAACAGAATAATCGATATTTGCATGACCAAATATTGCTAAATTTGATAATTATTGAAATTCACAATTTCATGGTGAATCTTGATGGAATTTATTAAAATGTACAGCAGTTGAATAATCCAGACCTTTTTTATTGGGAGGGAAAAACCTACTGTGAAGCATGATTGCTGTTTTACCTATGTCTGTATGCTTCTGTGGTCCTGTCACACTTTTCAGTTGCCCATATAACTTAGCAACTACAGGGGCAGATCCAGAAATTTTTGAAAGGGGGGTTCCACATACTGGGTTCTGTGGGCCAAAGGGGGGGTTCCAGACCAATTTTGCTGAAAATCTACACCAAAAAATTAAAAAATTTTGAGGACCCCCGTAACATCCCCCCCTGGATCCGCCACTGTACTATCACTCCTAGGTTAATGATATATTGTAACAAGCTGCATATATTAAACATGATGTGTGTTGCAGGATATGGTTTAGATTCATTGAACATCTATTTCCCTTTGCAGAAAAAAAAAACTCAAGACTCAAATTCTTTTTGATCATAATATTTGTTTTTAACACACATTAAAGGAGTGTGAAGCTTTTTAAATTAATATTTTGTTGCAAGTTACAATTATTATAGTAAAAACCAAGGTTCATGATTGTAAATCCTTATTTTACTTTTTTGGGGGGGTTGCTTTTAAAAAGTTATTGTTATTATGATACTTAGATTCAGGATATGACAGTAAATACACATACTTCTTTGTTTGGCCTATTAAACTTGTAAATAACTTCATCTTTGATAATAACCACACACTGCTCAGCCGTAAATCTAGTTTACTTGCATCCCAGGTGAGGGATACAGGCCCCTAGGTACCTCTTGTTTCAGTAAATACCTGTAACTCCTAATAAAAAGCTTCGCCAAGCGCAGCATGATACGACCGCAACATGTTGAACCCTGTACATTTTAGGCCCAATATGGATAGTCTAGTGCTCTGGACACATGCAGCCCATGGTGGACTGACAAAGGTTTTTGACACATGCTTCTCTGGTGGACTTTCGACCCAGGGGGTAAAAATATAAATTTTCAATTTTGTATTCTACTCTTGAAAAGAATAATGTTTGGGAAAAAAATTAAAAATCGAACCAGAAATTTTTTTAAATTATGATTACGGCCCCTTAGGTAATGAGCAAAAAAAAAATTAATTCTTAAATTTAGAATCGCTACTTGGCAAGGATGAACTTGTAAAAAAAATTTTTTTAATCGGATCAGAAATAACAAGAGGCTCCCAGGAGCCTGAATCGCTCACCTGGTCTTGATGTTGACCCTATACTTTTGTAGAGCTAAATGAGCTGAACATTTAAGCAAGCAACAGCTTTTCTCTACCTGCAATAGTTTTCATTCTATAGGCCAAAAACACCATTTTTCACCTATAAGGAGCCATAGCCCCTATAAGGAGTCATCTGACAACTTCGACCCTATGGAGACTTTTGTAGAGCTAAATGAGCTGAACATTTAAGCAAGCAACAGCCAATCTCTATCTGCAATAGTTTTCATTCTGTAGGCCAAAAACATGAAAAATCGCTATTTTTCGGGGCCGTAACCCCTACAAGGGTTCATCTGACAACTTCGACCCTATGGAGACTTTTGTAGAGCTAAATGAGCTGAACATTTAAGCAAGCAACAGCTAATCTCTATGTGCAATAGTTTTCATTCTGTAGGCCAAAAACATGAAAAATCGCTATTTTTCAGGGGCCGTAACCCCTATAAGGGGTCATCTGACAACTTCGACCCTATGGAGACTTTTGTAGAGCTAAATGAGCTGAACATTTAAGCAAGCAACAGCTAATCTCTATGTGCAATAGTTTTCATTCTGTAGGCCAAAAACATGAAAAATCGCTATTTTTCGGGGCCGTAACCCCTACAAGGGTTCATCTGACAACTTCGACCCTATGGAGACTTTTGTAGAGCTAAATGAGCTGAACATTTAAGCAAGCAACAGCTAATCTCTATGTGCAATAGTTTTCATTCTGTAGGCCAAAAACATGAAAAAACGCTATTTTTCAGGGGCCGTAACCCCTATAAGGGGTTTTCTGACAACTTCGACCCTATGGAGACTTTCGTAGAGCTAAATGAGCTGAACATTTAAGCAAGCAACAGCTAATCTCTATCTGCAATAGTTTTCATTCTGTAGGCCAAAAACATGAAAAATCTTTATTTTTCAGGGGCCGTAACCCCTATAAGGGGTCATCTGACAACTTCGACCTTATGGAGAATTTTGTAGAGCTAAATGAGCTGAACATTTAAGCAAGCAACAGCCAATCTCTATCTGCAATAGTTTTCATTCTGTAGGCCAAAAACATGAAAAATCGCTATTTTTCAGGGGCCGTAACCCCTATAAGGGGTCATCTGACAACTTCGACCCTATGGAGACTTTTGTAGAGCTAAATGAGCTGAACATTTAAGCAAGCAACAGCTAATCTCTATGTGCAATAGTTTTCATTCTGTAGGCCAAAAACATGAAAAAAACGCTATTTTTCAGGGGCCGTAACCCCTATAAGGGGTTTTCTGACAACTTCGACCCTATGGAGACTTTCGTAGAGCTAAATGAGCTGAACATTTAACCAAGCAACAGCTAATCTCTATCTGCAATAGTTTTCATTCTGTAGGCCAAAAACATGAAAAATGGCTATTTTTCAGGGGCCGTAACCCCTATAAGGGGTCATCTGACAACTTCAACCCTATGGAGAATTTTGTAGAGCTTAATGAGCTGAACATTTAAGCAAGCAACAGCTAATCTCTATGTGCAATAGTTTTCATTCTGTAGGACAAAAACATGAAAAAACGCTATTTTTAAGGGGCTGTAACCCCTATAAGGGGTTGTCTGACAACTTCGACCCTATGGAGACTGTTGTAGAGCTAAAAGAGCTAAACATTAAACCAAGTAACAGCTAATCTCTATCTGCACTAGTTTTCATTCTGTAGGCCAAAAACATGAAAAATGGCTATTTTTCACCTTTAAAGGGCCGTAACCCCTATAAGGGGTCATCTGACAACTTCGACCCTATGGAGACTTTTGTAGAGTTAAATGAGCTGAACATTTAAGCAAGCAACAGCTAATCTCTATCTGCAATAGTTTTCATTCTGTAGGCTAAAAACATGAAAAAATGCTATTTTTCACCTTTAAGGGGCCGTAACCCCTATAAGGGGTCATCTGACAACTTTGACCAAATGGAGACTTTTGTAGAGCTTTTGATGCTGAATCAGTAGCGTGGCCTCAGATTTCCTTTATCTCTTATACTTTTTGATTTATAAGCCAAAAACAGTAGTCTGACCCCCCTAGTCTATTTTTAGTAACGGCGGCCATGTTTTTCAACGGATCAAAAATCAAAACACAAGTTTGGTGCAGGACACCCTAAGGATCATTCATACCAAGTTTCATTAAATTCTGTTTGGTAGTTTCAGAGGAGAAGATTTTTGAAAAATTGTTAACAGAGGACAGACGACAGACGACAGACGACGACGGACGCCAAGTGATGGTAATAGCTCACATGGACCTTCGGTCCAGGTGAGCTAAAAAAGTTAGGATTTTGGTCCCTTTTGTCCCTAATAACATAACAATAAAAAAGGGGACACAAAAATATATCTGCTACTTGACAAGAATAAACTTGCAAAAAAATTGTCAAAAATGGGACAAGAATTAAAAAAAATCAATTTCAGCCCCTTTTGGCCCCTTATTATGTAACAGGTGAAAAAGGGGTGGGGTTGCAAAAATAATTTCTCAAATTTGGATTCACTACTTGACAAAAATAAACTTGCAAAAAAAAATTTCAAAAACGAACCAGAAATAAAAAAGTTTTGATTACGGCCCCTTTTGGCCCCTAATTACAAAACAAGTGAAAAGGGGGATGGTCACAAAAATTAATTCTCAAATTTGTCTCACCACCTGACAAGAATAAACTTGCAAAAAAATTTTTTTAAATGGGACCACAAATAAAAAAAGTTTCGATTTTGGCCCCATTTGGCCCCTAATTACATAATAGGGGAAAAAAGGGGGGTCGCAAAAATTAATTCTTAATTGTGTAAATGAGCTGAACATTTAAGCAAGCAACAGCTTCTCTCTACCTGCTATAGTTTTCATTTCATAGGCCAAAAACATGAAAAAAACATTATTTTAGGGGCTGTAGCCCCTATAAGGGGTCATCTGACAACTTGGACCCTATGGAGTTTTTTGTAGAAATAAATGAGCTGAACAATTAAGCAAGCAACAGCTTTTTGCTATCTGCAATAATTTTCATACTATTTGGGCAAAAACATGAAAAAATGCTATTTTTCACCTTTAAAGGGCCGTAACCCCTATAAGGGGTCCTCTGACAACTTCGACCAAATAGAGACTTTTGTAGAACTTTTGATCCTGAAGCAGTAGGGTGGCATCAGATTTCATCTATCTCTTATACTTTTTGAATTATAAGCCAAAAACAGTAGTCTGACCCCCCAGGTCTATTTTTAGCCACGGCGGCCATGTTTTTTGACGAATCAGAAATTGAAACATTACTATATTGCAGGACACCCTAATGATCAATCATACCAAGTTTCATTGAATTCTGTTCAGTAGTTTCAGAGGAGAAGATTTTGAAAAAGTTATTGTAAGAACAAACAAAAAAGTTGCAATTTTGGCCCCTTTTGGCCCTTAATTTCCAAACGAAAAAAGGGGGGACTCACAAAATCAATCCCATCCATCCTTTAAGAAATATCATTGTCAAATTTCATTGCATTTGGATAACTAGAACTAAAGTTATTGTGTATACACTAAAGTTAACAGACGACGACGACGACAACGACGACAGCATCATACGCGGTCGTATAAAAAATTAGTAAAAACATGTACATGTAATTCCTAATTTGGCTAGTAATTACAGGTATTTACTGATTTGCTTAGAAATTACAAGTAATTCCTGATTTCAACTATTAACTGTAACATACTGTGGTTTCATTATTATTCATGGGGTATCAATTTTCGTGGTTTTCGTGGGTAGCCTTTAGCCACAAAATTTGATATCCCACGAAAAGGAAATTTAACATTGGTGTGTATGCTGCAGACTAAAGAACCACGAATTTATGAATCCACGAACTGATAATTTTTCACCAAACAACGAAAATTGGTACCCACGAAAATAAATGAATCCACAGTATACATTTCAAACAAGAATATGTCCAAAAGACATAATGCCCCATCTTGCAACATTTAATTTTTCTGCAATCACTAAAGCATCACTAGGTGCACCTTACATACCAATATGGTTGCTATAGCATTGTCAGTTAGAAGGAGTGGACTTGAACCATTCTTCTATAAGTGGTCTTTCATGCAGAAAATATAGGTCACAGCCAGCATCCGAAGTATGCATTGTGCTTAGCATCACTAGGTGCACCTACCATACCAAAATAGTTGATGTTGCACATGTCAGTAAGTGGGAATGGACTTTAACCATTATTCTGTAAGAGTTCATCCATGCGGAAAATATAGGTCACATCCAGCTTCTGAAGTATGCATTGTGCTAAGCATCACTTTAGCATCACTAGGTGCACCTACTAATTACCAATATCATTGATTTGGCATTTGTCAGTAAGTGTGAATTTGGAAATATGGGGATTTGGGATGGACGGATGGACGGACCCGAACACTATATGCCCCTCTACTTTCGTAGATGGGGCATAAAAAGAAATTTCATAAAATATGATGAAAGTTTACTCAAATCATAACCTAAAAACATGTCAGGATCAAAAACAGTATACGAATAGTATTTGATGTTTCGTTTGATCTGCATTTTAAGTCCAAAAGACTGTGTTGCAAGAGTTTGGGTCTTCTGTTTATGTAAATATAGGTAATAACAAAATAACCGAACTTGGAGGATCAATCTCAAATGTCCATGAGAAAAGACAAAACAAGGAAATCATACCAAAATATATAATATGTTTGCAAGTTACACTTATTATCTCAAAAACTTACATTCATTATGGTAAATCCATAATTGACTCTGCTTTTTTATGGTAAATCTCACTGTTATTATTACAACATATACCTTGATTCTTCTTTTTCAGGTTATACATAATGCCAGAAGGTAAACACAATCTACACATCAGATATCACAGAGAATTTAATTTCATGGTGGAACATTTCTTAAAAGAAGCTTGATAGTACTCTTTATATTGGACATTTGAAACATAATACATCCTGCTATATGTTAGTAATTTTTTATACATTTTACTTGTGTTGTGGTTGGGGTGTGTTGTGGATTTGAACATTCTCATAGTATATTATAAGTTTCTTTGCTTAAGTGGCCAGAAAATAGAAAGCTTTATATGCTGAATGTAATTATCATTTCTTTATGGAAACTCCCAAGTTTGTTATGATTAAGAAGTTTCAGATCTGTACCTTTTATAGAGCTCTATTGAGTTTGAGCAAACTTTCAGATCTGTACCTTATATAGCTATTGAGGTTGAGCAAACTTTCAGATCTGTACCTTTTATAGCTATTGAGTTTGAGCAAACTTTCAGATCTGTACCTTTTATAGCTATTGAGTTTGAGCAAACTTTCAGATCTGTACCTTTTATAGCTATTGAGTTTGAGCAATCTTTCAGATCTGTACCTTTTATAGCTATTGAGTTTGAGCAAACTTTCAGGTCTGTACCTTTTATAGCTAGCATAGAAAGTTGAAGCATAGAAACAAAAATGTTGATTGACAGATGGACAAATTCTGATTATACTAAATTTGCTGCTGCTCTCCAGTGGAACACCCTACCAGATGATATGCAGGATACTTTTTTGTCAGTTGATGTTTTTAAAAAGAAACTTAAAACTCATCTTTTTAAACAAGCTTATAAATGATCTCTCAAACTGTGTACTTGTGATAAACGTTTGCATCTGTGATAAAGTTGTTTTTTATGTTCGATGACATAATTTTATGCATTTATCTAATCGTTATCTTTTAATTTTAGTTAATTATTTTCTTGCATTTTAACTATTGTTTTACTGATTTATTTTGAATTTTTATTTGACTCATTAATAGCCTTTTTTTCAAGTCTTGTTTCAGTTTTATCTTTTATACATATCTTGTTTAATTTATCTTATCTTTTTGATTTTTTTCTAACAATTTTTAATACTTCGATTTTTTTTCTTATAATTTTTTATACTTAAATTGGTATCCTTTTAAGTAAATATCTGTCTTTTTCAAATTTTTAGAAATATGCTTATATTGCTTTATTTTTATTTTTGTAACCATTGAATTTATTTGTATATTTTTATTGTTTTATGTGCTTTGAGTATTGTATATAGATAAAGCGCATTATAAGAATTTAAAATAATAATAATACTGCTCACACATCTTAATGCAGGTTCGTAAAACATTTTTATAATCCCTTATGTCAAACTTGTATTTATCTTGATTGTGCCATAAATTCTATCAATTCAAGTACATAATGTATAAAACTTGACTGCTTGTTTATGATTTGCAATCTTTAATTGTTAAATATATTTATTACTGTATATAAGTATGAAAAATATTTTTAGAGTATATATATATATACCTTGTAGATTTTAGCAATATACTTATGTTGAAGACATGGTTGTTGTTATTTTTTATACAACCGCAAATTTTTGCGATTGTATTATGACCGCAAATTTTGCAATCATATTATATTATGGTGATGTTGTTGTCATTGTCGTCTGTAGACACTTTGGTTTCCATGCATTAACTTTAGTTGTAGTGAACCAATTGTTATAAAATGTTGATATGGTGTTTATAACCACTAAAGGAAGGTTGGTATTGCATTTGGAGTTTCTAGCCCCTACCTTTTCAGAAAAAAAAAAGGCCAAAAGGGGCTTGAATGGGTGTATTGACAAAACATCTGTATTTTTTAAGCGTATTCCTCAATAAATTCTGTCAACAAAATGTAACAACAGTTTTGATCTTGTACCGTTACATTGCTATAAGGGGTCAAAAGGGGCCACACCCAAACTAGACAATGTGTCTATGAGCCACAGGATGGACCTCCCGTTCTTAAAATATCATTGACCCTCAATGTGTATTACCTGGGATATGGACCTTTACCAAGAAATTGATCAAAAGTGTTCATGTGTAAAATATAGGTCGCTGTGACCTTATTTCTGGTGGGTGGTGCCATGTTACCAAGACTCATCGAGACCCCTAACATGTAGTATTCAAGATATGGACCTTAACCAAGAACTTAACCAAAGTTTTTCATGCGTGAAATATAGGTCACAGTGACCTCATTTCTAGTTAATGGTGTCACCTTACCCAAGACATACCTAGTGGTGAAATATCATTGACCCCCAACATCTAGTATCCAAGTTATGGACCTTAACCAAGAACTTAACCGAAGTCGTTCATGCATAAAATATAGATCACAGTGACCTAATTTTTATTGGGTGGTGTCATGTTACCCAAGACACATCTAGTGGTGAAATACCATTGACCATCAACATGTAGTATTTGAAATATGGACCTTAACCAAGAACTTAACCAAAGTCATTCATGCGTAAAATATAGGTCACAGTGACCTAATTTCTAGTGGGTGGTGTCACCTTACCTAAGACACATCTAGTAGTGAAATATCATTGACCCCCAACATCTAGTATCCAAGTTATGGACCTTAACCAAGAACTTAACCGAAGTCGTTGATGCATAAAATATAGGTCACAGTGACATAATTTCTAGTGGATGGTGTAGCCCTACCCAAGACCCATCTGGTGGTGAAATATCATTGACCCCCAACATCTAGTATCCGAGTAATGGACCTTAACCAAGAACTTAACCAAAGTGTTACGGACAGACCGACAAGGGTAAAACTATATGTCTGATCCACATACGTGATCGGGCCATAAAAATCTACTTTTATATTATACCCCCCCCCCCTTTGAAGAAGAGGGGGGTATATACTGGTTTACCTCTGTACGTCTGCAACATAACTTTTGTAACAGTTTTCTCAGCAATGACATATCATAGTGACTTGAAACTTGGTATATGAGTTAAGTGTGAGGTCTTTTATCGCAAGTACTGAAATAAGGTCTGTCAGATATCTACTTCCTGTTGACCGACTTACTAGTCAATTGTTGAAATTTTTCGTAACATTTTTCTCAACAACTACATATCACCATGACCACGTTATGACTTGAAATTTGGAATATGAATTCAGAGTACCTATAAGATCCTTTATCCAGAGAACCGAAATAAGGTCTGTCAGATATCTACTTCCTGTTGACCGACTAAGTCAATTTTCAACATTACTAATCAATTGTTGAAATTTTTCGTAACATTTTTCTCAGCAACTACATATCACAGTGACTTGAAATTCAGTTTATGAGTTCAGTATGAGGCCCTTTATCCTGAGTAATGAAATTAGGTCTGTCAGATATCTACATTTGTACTTCCTGTTTACAGACTTAGTCAATTTATCATTACTGGTCAATTGTTTAAAATTTTCATAACATATTTCTCAGAAACTACATATCACAGTGACTTAAAATTTGGTATATCATATGAGTTCAGTATGAAGTGCTTTATTGCTAGTATCGAAAATAGGTATGTATAATATCTACTTCCTGTTTACCGACATATGTTCATTTTGGGGGTAGCAGGGGTATACTGAGTGAGCAGTAGCTCACATATTCCTTGTTTGTGGTCTGATTTTCAAAATCTTTTATTCATTGGAATCCTGTTATTCACAGAGCTGGTTTCATTAAATTTTTTGTATTGGCAATTGAGTTAAAACTTATTCTGTTTAAAGTTTATTCAACATAGGTCTTAGGGATCTCCATGGCCACCCCATCGTGGTTGACTTTATCCTGATGGTCAATTTCCCAGCTGCACCCTGGTTAAAATTGACAAATATTTAATTACTATGTCAAGCTTAAAATATTATCTTTGGGAAAATTAATCAGAGCAAATCAGAGATTAAAGTGTAAATTGGTTCTTTTTAGAGCAAGTCTATAGATTGAAAGACCAAAATAAAGGTTTTTAGTTGCTGATGACAAGCTGTCATGGTGCCATATCATAAAAATTAACTTCAATGACATGAAATATTCACAGCTGTAATTTACTGACCCTAACACAGCTGCGATCAGTCTTAAAATATCTGTGCTACAATGTTTAATGATTTCTTTTTAACTTAGTTTGGATTGCAGAAAAATGAAATGAAGTGAAGTGAAGCATTTTCAGAAATAAAAAAAAATAGATACGGTATTATGTCACCTGGAGAACTTCTAGTTTTTAATTCTAGGAAAATAAGGAAGGAATGTGAGTCGACAGGATCGTTTTTTTTTCTACAACGTCCTAAATTGTGACACCGGAAATGGTAAAAACATAAAAAACAGAATCTACCAAAAATGCAGAGGACAGGAAAAAATGTCTTTAAAAAGTGCATTTGCACAATAAATAAAGAATTGCTATCTCCTAAAACAAAGGCAGCAGCTATAATTCCTGTCAGAACACACATTAGAGCAAATCCTGACCCAAGGTTTGAATCAGAATCTCAAAATTTAGACACAGAAATTCTGAAAAATTCTCAATGACATGGGATACGATTTATTTCCGGGAAAAATGTAAACAAAGGACAAGGTACTGTTAGGCCCGTATTTGGCCAGCTCTTTAGACTAGAAAATAGAAAACTGATCTAGAGAAAAGTCCCTTTGTTATTTATTAAGTCAAATGAATGAAGATGATAAAAGAACTAAATTTATAAGAATTTTTAATGTTATTTACTTGAAATGGCTTGTCAAAACATGGTGAATATGTATGATTTCTTTCGAATTTGCGGAAAATGAACAATATTTGAATAATATTTTAAATTTTTAGATGCCAGCAACTACTTAGACCATAGTATTTGTTTATGAACTTGAAATTGCACTATAAAATGATTATGAATCAGTCGAGAAATTCATGGTCTATGTTGTTGCCGATCATTAAAAATAACAACATAAGCATGCAAAATGACATTTGTTGACGATTTTGTTACTTTTGCACTATTTTAGGCCTCTATGAAATTAAAATTACAGTAGATGATGGAAAAATTTTACCATTGTCAAAAAGTTTAATCATCTAACTTGAAATCTTAATTGATATTTGAATCATTAACTTAGGATTTGTCTTTCTTTAAATAATGGGGCCAAATATGGTCCTTACGTATACTGTACCTTGTTGTTTTGTTTACTTTTGAAATTGTCCATATAAGCTTTAATAGACTCTTGGACTTGAAAACATACTGTACTTTAATATCAGTGCAGCAAAATCATTGTTTTCTTTTTCTGAAGTAGTGAAGCATTATTCTACTGTACTGTATCGTCCTAAATATAATATGCACTGGCTACGGTAACATGGCTGTTTAAACCTAAAAAAATGTAAGGTTTACACATTTGAAAATAACGAAATTTACGGTTTACACAGAAAAAAGTAAAAATGTACTGTCATTGTGATCCGGTTTACTTTTCCGTGTAAACCTAAGTTTTCGTTATTTTTACATATGTAAACCTAACAATTTTTAGATAACAGTGCCAATATAACAACTTAAGATATACAGATCCTGCCATGTCCAACATTAATGCTTCAAGCATTACACAAAAATCATCTGGCAAAAATAGACCTCAGATACATGTAGTACATTATGGTTTTAAAACCAGAAGTTTTTATATTTTATTGATAAGTATATTTTTTTTTACAAAAATCAGGGCTAACAAAAATCAAAATGCACTTTCTAAACTGTCAAGAAGCAGACTGGATCTATACTGATGGAAAGTTCTTAAAATGCATATGTAACAAAGTCTAAAAGAATAACATAACAGTTGGATGATAAGTTGTTTACTCGGGTGGAATCTTTCCGTTATATATAGAGGAATTTCAAGTACTTTGGAGGGCATACAACATATTGAAATGTCACATAGACTTATTCCACATCTCATTATCATCTATAATCATGTTGTAATTTTTTTATTTCTATTTCAGATACTTTACCTTAGTTCAACATGCAAAAAGTCGATTTCTAGATGAGCAAAGAAGATGGTAATTTTTTTATGATGTATTCTTTGCTAAATAATTTCAAATTTACTTACTGGTATTGCACATTTTTCATCATTTTTGCATGCCAAAGTTGAATTATCATGTCATTATGCATTCCAAAAATAATATTAGAACAAACACATTTACATGTACTTTATGGAAGGGGATATCCGCCAGAAATATGTTCATTTGTTCTTTGTAAATTAGTAGAGGTACAATTCTTAACATGTCAGTTATTTCTTTGTTCATTGTAAATTCGTCAATTATTTATTCGAGAAATATATTTTCTACATGTTTTTATTTGTTTTATGTAGTTTCGTTCATTGGTACTTTGTTGATCTATAGTACTACTTGTATTGTTTAATTTGTTCTTTGTATATTTCTCAAATATTTTACTTTAGTTTACTATTATCTTTGTTCGCTTATTGTTATTCCCAACTTTAATGATTTGTTAAACATGAACATTTCAAATCTTAACGTTTACAAAGTACGCATTAACATTTTACAAATTAAGAAAGAACACGTAACTCATGAGTGATTTTGTACCGGAAGTATTTGCTGGCCTGTCAAAACAGAGATAACTGGGGAAGAGTAGAGAGAATTAAAAGCCGTAGCAAAACTTCAAAGTGTTTTCTCTGCATGATTCATTGTTTGATTGATGTTTGCTTTGTGTCCTGTCGGCGGTCTTTCAGCCATCATCAGGATAAAAGTTGGATGTAAAACCAAGTCAAAAGACCGGGAATGAAATACAAAAAAAAGTGAAATAAATAGATAAGACCGAAAAGTAAAAAGTGGGACTCAAACACCACATGAGAGATGATCAGCTTGTGATCAATAGCGTGGTATTTAAACCAGCGCCTTTGACCACTCGGCCACCCAGACCCCGCATCGTATGAGAAGCCGCTAAACAAATCGTGCATAGATGCACTGCTGAAATACTTCACACACATAATGGAGCAATATCAATTCAGTCAAGGAGGACATGCCTAAAAGAAAACCGCGAGTCATATGGTATGCACATGGGAGCCTGAATAAATGTTTCCATTTAGCTTAAGTATATTTATACCTCCGCTTATGAATTGAGAGTGGGTATATAGGGATAGGGGTATCTAACTGTGTGTTCGTTCGTCCGTCCTTCCGTTACACTTTAGGGTACCTATCTCTTATCCGCAACTCCTCCGTAACCCCACAATGGATTTACGTGAAACTTTCGCTAAATTTAACTTTCGCACAATTTAGATGTACACCTTCTACTTTAAAATTTGATCTTCGATGGTATTTATTTGTGAACAGCTACTCACAGATTTTCTAGTTTGGTATTTCTAATCCTTAAGAAGCCCAATATATCATTATAAATGGTTTTAAACTAAAAACATTGGGAAATAACGACGTTTGTAGAGAGGAGTAAACTTGCATGTGAACCATATGGGACCCCCACCTAAAGCTGCATACCAAATATGGAAAGCGTACGAATAGTAGAAGCTTAGAAATCTGCTACGAAATGTTTTTCCATTTTGACCCCTACCTGAAGCTGCATACCAAATATTGAAAGCCTAGGAGTATAGTAGCTGAGAAATATGTTACGGGAAAAAGTGCGACGGACGGACGCCTGGCATTTTTATATCCTCGCTCGTTGCGGCGGGGGACAAAAAAAGGAAAATAAAAGAATAAAATAACAAAAACAAACACAGAAATCTAAATTCCCCTTTAATAGAGAAAGGCCCTATTCTTGTTGGTAAGAGGAAGTTGCTTTGGAAATTAAGAAAGTTTCTTGATATCGAACGTAATTTATTGTTATCATTTGCCTTGCTCGAAAGTAGAGTTGAATAAAGTAAATTGATGTTCAGGTTCGTTCGCTCGTACATCTGCCCTTTATAAAAATGTCCACTAACAAGGTTGAGTTAGTTTTCGATTAAGAAGTATTTATTGTCCCAAAGGTTTATACAAGTTCTTAAGCATCTATTCAACCTCATTTTGATTGCATTTATTGCAAGTCTAACAATGTTATGCGTAAATGCATGAATTTAAAAATATTTTTCGCCTTCGCTTATACGTCCCATATAACTTACAGTTATTCATTCGAGACAACATACTAGTACATTTTTGATAAATGTAATCCTTCGAATTGTGCGCCTTATGTTCACCAATATTGTCGGAAGACCATTTACTTGAACTAGCATACAAACAAAAAAATATTATTAGCTGTACCTTATACTAAATCCCTGTACCCAGATTTTGTTTTATTTCAACTTAAACATATTCTTTAAACATATAAGACACACAAAAGAAACTATCCTTGGACACATTTTTACTCTTAACAGATTTATCTTAGGCATTTCTTGGTGTCAAGCGACTATTATTCCAGTCGAGGAATTTTGATTTTCTTATGCTTATTTTTCTCTCCCCCCACTTTGGTGGGAAGACATATTTTTTATGTCCGTCCGTCTGTCTCTTTGTCATTTCGTCTGTCCGTCACACTTATTCCGCTCAATTTCTTAAAGACAGATGACATGTAGCAAGTACACCATATGTATAGTTGTGCCAAATAACTGAAATTTTCGTTCCTCAGATATTTGTGGGATTTATTGCCCTTTAAACTTAGACTTTTTCATAACCCTCATTAATAATATATTTCCCCTCAACTCATCAGAAAGAACATATGAAAACAAAATTATGAAACTCGGTGTGTAGCCAGTACACTATATGTGTATTTGTGCATGTTAGCCGGAAATTTTTATTCTCAAAAGTTTGAGTGAATTCTGGCTCTTTTTACTTAAAAAATTGCGGGAAATCCTCGTTAATCATTTCAATCACTGACTGGCTAGGAGGGGGCACTTTGGTCATGCTTCAATGTTTTTCTTTATATTCAACCAAATTTTTCCACAAAAAGTGTAGGGAGGTGGTGGGCCCTCCTTTACTTGCCTTTAAAAGAATTTCAGTAACTTGAATGGTGCTATACTGTAAAAACATGTACATCAAAGCTCGACAGTTTAATATTTTTGATCAACATTTCTATCTTTTTCAGTTAGTTAAGAAGATTTCTAAGCAACTAAGTGCCGCAGAGGTCTGATATTTCGATATAAATGTAGCTTAATCCTATAGTACCATATGGTTTATAGTGAGTTTATGCTCCTAGGTCATTTAATGCTTGTTTACCGAATTCTTAGGTTTTTACACATATTGGATATATATGCAAATTTCCGTCAAAGTTTTCTAAGAAACTACATGTAGAGAAGCCCGTGTGTATAAAACAAATAAATTTACTAAAACTAAATAGATACAGCGTTTATACAGAGAAAACACTTTTAAGTTTTTGCTACATCTGTATTATTCTCTCTACTTTACACAAGTACTCTCTGTTTGACTGGCCGACAATACTTCCGGTACAAAATCACTCATGAGTAACGTGTTCTTTCTTCATTTGTAAAATGTTAATGCGTACTTTGTAAGCGTGACAATTTTGAAAAAAAAATATAAATACAAATAACGAATAATTAAGTTCAGGAGTTACAATAAGCGAAAAAAGATAATTGTAAACTAGCTTTGAGAGAGAAATAATTGACTAATACACAAAGAACAAATTAACCATTTTAAAAGCAGTAAAGTACCCATGAACGAAACTACATGAAACAAATAAAACACATGGTAAATACAGGCTACCAAGTGGAAAAATGTACTTCTCAAGTAAATAATTGACAAATTTACACTGAAGAAAGAAATAATTGAACATGTAAGGAATTGCAAATCTACACATTAATAAAGAACAAATGAACATATTTGTGGCGGATATCCCCTTCCATAGTACTTTAGTGTCATATTCTAGCCTGACAAAAATTCTTAAATCTATTCAAAGAAATTCTGAAAGGGGTTAAAATGTTGCTGTGTTTTAGACAATTCGGTATATAATATAAAGAAGCAGAAGTATCAATGAGGCATCCAAATGTCAAAAGACCAAAAGGGCAGAGACAAAACCAGTAAATATGATAAACACCAACGAGAACAGGACAAAAACATTCAACATGTAAAACACAGAAACACAAAAATCACTGAATATCAATTAACAACACGAACTCCAGTCTAAACAAGAATTCTCGAAAAAATTATTTAACCTTAGATTACTTCATTTTATTTTTTATACGATCGAAAAAAATTGCGGATGTATTATGGAATGATGCTGTAATTGTTGTCATTGTCTATTAACTGGTGCAATAACTTAAGATCCAGTTATCCGATTGTTATGGAATTTTTTCAATATCAAATCATCTTAAAAACATCATCTTGAGTACTAATACTAGAGCACCCGCAGTGTATCCCGCCATGGGTTGCAAGGTGGCTTTTAAGAAGAGTTTTTCAATAATGTTGAAGGTCGTAATTTTTAATGAATTTTCAAGTTAACATGTAGGTTGTTTTGAACAAAATGGCAGTGGGAAGTAGCCTCTTCAAAGCTGAAAGGACGCAAGTTGTTTTTGACCATGCAGGAGTCCCTATCCTTTTAATAGTTTTTTTTTTAAATTTTCAGTGGTATTTTATCAAACAAGATAGAAGTGAACCGAGTAAGACTCCATTTTGAGACAACAGGAGATGGACCTCAAACAGTGTTACTTCTTCCTGGGGGATTAGGTAAAACTTGTTCAATTATATGCATGTTAAGTTATATTGTAAGAGATTCTTAGTTGAAATTCAACAGAATTTTACTAAAGATATTTGTTAGAAAAAGCAATAAATTCTAAAAGGCAGTGTTATAGTTGTGTGCATTAAAATCATGTACAAGCCAATAATTACAATCTGCTAACCCATAGTTTCACTGTTAGCAGATTTAGTTATGTATTAAACACTGTATAAATAAAACAAATAGAGCATAGCATAACCTATCTTTAGATGGGTGTTACTAGAATTACATAGAATTATTTATTGTTGAAACACATTTATAATAAATGGTTATAACACATTAATACATGTACATACATTCTTAAATCAAATGAATTTAAAGACTATATGTTACAGTAATAAACCTTGGGTGGTGGCAACTCAATAAAACTACAAAATGGATCATGCATTATTCCTGCATGTATACATGTATATTTAATCATTAAAGCCTTTCATTATTTGAATATAAATATAAGTTTTTTTCCAAATTACATACCAATGTAGGGTGACCATAATGACTTAATTTTTTCCTTGACAATTGTTTATGTTTTCAATTAAAGCTTTATGTACTATTAAAGAACTGCTATTTAGAATTAAAGGTATTTTAAAGTCAGTTAATGAGTCTTAATTCTTAAAACAACATTTGAGTTTAGTAATTAATTCTTTTCTAAAAGTTGTATAAGCCGGACAATGAACAAAGAAATGCATTTCATCTTCAATTGCACCGGTGTCACATTTTGGACATTATCTGTTGTTTTGGGGAACTGATATCACATTTCAGTACATAAGTCATTATATAAATCATATTTGATTGAGTTAGGGTGTGACAGATTCTAAGATGAGAAATAAGACCATACAAAAAGCCATGAAAGAAGCAATGTTGTACCAAAATCAAACATCATTATACCGAAAAGACAAAATTAGTAGACAAAACATCCTCACCACGAAACAAAGCACATAACAAACAAAAACCACACAAATAACAACCAAACTGCATTTAGCAACGTGAACATAACTCTACTGCCAACACTCAGACACCCCTGTGGCCACTCTGTTATTATACCCCACGCAACAAAGTTGAGAAGGGTATAATGTTTTTGACTGGTCCGTCTGTCCGTGATCAAAATTTTCATAACAGATATCTCGGCTATTATTAATCCTAGGCTTTTGATATCTGGTATGTAGCTTCAGATGGTGGTCCCATATGATGGGATACGTTTTTAGGGCTGTCGATCATCTACTTCTTGTTTAACCAGCCGACTTACACTTTTTTCACTAAATTTTCAGGGTTGAAAATTTTCGTAACAGATTTCTCAGCAACTATTAATTGTAGGCTTTTTATATTTGGTATGTAGCTTCAGATAGGCCTCCCATATGGTGGGATATATTTTCAGGTCTGTCGATCATCTACTTCCTGTTAAAAGAGCCAACTTAGATGTTTTTCATTTAATTTTCAGGGTTGAAAATTTTCGTCACAGATTTCTCAGCAACTATTTATCATAGGTTTTTTTTGATATTTTGTACGTAGCTTTAGGTAGGATCCCATATGGTGGGATACATTTTCAGGTCTGTCACTCATTTTTATTCTGTTTAACGAGCCGACTTGGAAAGACAACAACTCTAACTGTTTTATACCTAACTCGAAATAGATATTCTCTGTCCATTATGTGGACGCGTGGGTAATGTGAGCGTGCTCACTAAGGTTCTTTCATTACAAAATGTAATTAAAAGGTTCTTTTTAATAGGCTGTAGCAAAACAGATTTTGAGATGCAGATGTCAGAGTTCAATAAGAATGATTATACCCTGATAGCATTTGACCCACGAGGATATGGGAAGAGCATTCCACCTAATAGGACCTTTCCCCTAGAGTTCCTACAGAGAGATGCAGATGATGCCTATGAACTTGTGAAGGTATGTATTTTCTAGCATTTACTGTGAATTTATTTGTGATCATGGTATTCCCCAAAAAGTCATTTCACTTTCAATTTCCTGGTTTAAACGTGTTGCTAGTAGAATTCAATATAAAATTTATATTTTGTTGGATTTCCCTTGTTTTGGTTGACTGCTACTCACAATCATGAAAGTTGGTACCACATGAATAACAATGAATCCACGGTACCTTTGTTAAAGATTTATATATGCACACCATGAACCATTTCTCTAAGATAAACCTTTTGAAAATTAAGTCCAAGTCTGTACCTCTGTACATGTATTCTGATGTGTCTAATTTTCATTCGGGTCATGTGAGCTACAGATGGATGAACACATAACCTGTAAGTTAATTTGAAAAGCAGACATAAAGTTAACTTAAAGTTCACTTGTGACTGGTCATGCGACAGGTCTGAGCAGACTCGCGACTGGTTCCAAGTTAACTTTAAAAGCAGTCATAATTCCATGTCTGCCTTTAAAAGCAGTCACGTTCTTATGACAGGTCTGATCAAGTTAACTTCATGACAAGTCTGCTTTATAGACTGAATGTTAAAGCTTTCACACTACAAAGTTCATGTTCTACCACCAACAAAGTCGTCAAAATTCTTTTTTTTAATGTTATAGAAAATGTAATTACAATTTGAATGATTGTTTTATAAATATGAGTCGGGTTAGAGCGGACCTGTTAAAATGACTGGTCTGGTAAGAGTAGTGAGTAGTCACGACTTTGTGACTGGTTATGACCAGTCATTAAAAGCTGTGGCAAGTCTGCTTTGACAAGTCACGAGTTAAGGCAAGTTAACTTGAATGTCTGCTATAGCAGTCATGAGCAGACAAAAGTGTGAACCCATCTGTATTGCCATCACTTGGCGTCAGTCGTCTACGTCCATCGTCGTTAACATTTATTTGAAAATCTTCTCCTCTAAAACTACTGAAGGGATTGCTTTGAAACTTTGCACACTTCATCTATCGGATGTCCTCTACCAAGATTGCACAAATGGTGACCGCTGTCCAAACAACATGGCCGCCATTACTAAAAATAGACCAGGGGGTCAGACTACTGTTTTTGGTTTGTAAATCAAAAAGTATAAGAGATAGATGAAATCTGATGCCACGTTACTGCTTCAGCATCAAAAGCTCTACAAAAGCCTGTATTGAGTCGAAGTTGTCAGATGACCCGTTATAGGAGTTATGGCCCCTTAAATGTGAAAAATAACATTTTTTTCATGTTTTTGGCCTGTAAAATGAAAACTATTACAGATAGAGAAAAGTTGTTGCTTGCTTAAATGTTCAGCTTATTTAGCTCTACAAAAGTCTTCATAGGGTCGAAGTTGTCAGATGACCCCTTAATGGGGGAGTGTGGTGCAGTATTGCTGAATTGACTGTATTGACATCTTTTTCAATCTTGTCAATCGATAACAGTAATTCATATAAATCCTTAACAATTGATCCATTTTTCAACCGAGTCAATTCATCAACATATGTGATCAATGCAGTCAATCCTTCTCAATTGATCTCCCGGTTCAATGGTGTCAATAGAATCAATTGAACTCATATATCAATGCAGTCAATCCTTCTTATTTGTTTTTTACACAGTTCAATTGACACAATTGACTCAATTGACTCAATTGATGTCAAATTTCAATTGTGTCAATTGAATCAATTGAACTGGTATGTCAATGCAGTCAATGTTTCTTATTTGTATTTGCACAGTTCAATTGACACAATTGACTCAATTGACTCAATTGATCTTCAATTTCAATTGTGTCAATTGAATCAATTGAACTCGTATGTCAATGAAGTCAATCTTTCTTATTTGTTTTTGCACAGTTCAATTGACACACTTGACTCAATTGACTCAATTGATCTCCCGGTTCAATTGTGTCAATTGAATCAATTGAACTCATTTATCAATGTAGTCAATCCTTCTTATTTGTTCTTGCATAGTTCAATTGACACAATTGACTCAATTGATCACCGGGTTCAATTGTGTCAATTGAATCAATTGAACTCATAATTCAATGCTGTCAATCCTTCTTATTTGTTTTTGCACAATTCAAGTGACACAATTGACTCAATTGATATCCCGGTTCAACTGTGTCAATTGAATCAATTGAACTCATTTGTCAATGTAGTCAATCCTTCTCAATTGCTTTTGCACAGATTAATTGACTTAATTCAATCCATTGATGTCCTGTATCATATATATCAAGTTACATGCTATGTAATGAGTCAGTTATTACCATGGTATCAGCGGGGATACTCTAGTATTAATGGTATCCCCGCTGTAATGGTATCACAAAACACACTTATGAGTATGTGCATATTCATGTCTTATAATGGGGGGGGGGGGGGGGGGGCGCTTTAATACAATTGCTTCTCAGACCAATTGACAAAGATAGATCAAAGAGATCGTAGTATCTGATAGAGGAGGTGTCGCTTGCTACGGTGCCCTCCGCTGCGCTGTATGCTGAAGATAAAGATCAATCTGGTATTGCTTCCAGAATAGTAAAGTAAAGTCAAGTCCTCGGGGTGTCGCCCTCCGCTATGCCAAGGCATCGCTCCGCCGGGCGACTGCGCTGCGCAGCCTCATTATTTGACCCAAGAAAGTACACATAAAACTGTATCCCAAGTTTCAATTGGAAGTTACAGACTCTGGAGTCCAAGCCCTAGGTACTCCTGTTTTCAGCCCATGGTTTGATGTGTGATATATATATATTTTATTTAGATCTACCCCTTTACAGCGGGGGCGCCAACTTCCAGGGTATAAAAGTGGCGCGTCTATAAATATTCTATACAAGTTGAAATATACACTATAAACATAAAATGCATTCTTTCAGTCTATAAAACAACAACAATATTGAAATTTAAAATATGATATTGACAAAGATAAAATGTCTTTCAATTAAAAGTCTATTCAGTTTTCCTGTAAAAGCTTGGACCTTAAATTAAAACATTCTACCTAAACAATCATAAAATTGTCCTACATCATTGCTAAAAACATATCCAATATCACCAATTAAGAATTGTAACTTTGTATTAGGCAACAGTTCTGTGAAATAGACAGTTGAGTTTTCTCCAGTATGATATGGGAAGTCAATATTGGATTCTAAAAGTTCTGAGTATTCATTACGAATATAGTCATAGATTGGACAATCAAATAAAACATGTGAGAGGTCCTCGCTTACGTTTTCAGTACATAGATCGCAAGTATTATGCTGTGACATATTCATCCTATGGAGATATTCATTTATAGGTAGCGTTTTCGTTCGCGCAAGAAGTTTAAGGCGAGATTCGCGGCAATTCCCTTCATTTGAATACGCTTGCCTTCTTTTTATAATATGGAACTGTCTATAGTTATCTAGACTACTCTTAGATTGCACTTCTTCAAAGAGTTTTCCCCTGGTATAAGATCCAATGAGACCAATAAGGTGCCTCTTATTTAGGCTTTCAATAGGGACATTGGTGTTATTTACATTGGAAATTGTTAGCAAGATCTTACTTTCATAATCCCAAAAAGATTCATTCGATTCATTCATTACATTAAAGGCATATTGTCTACCAAAAATTATTTTTTTGTAAAACCAAAAAATTGTCGTCAGACTATTCGTTTTGTTTATTTAGAAAGATACAAACGTTCACAGTACCACTAGGGTACCTTATTACTTCAAAAATTGAAAAATATATAATATTTGTAAAGCTTTACAAAAATTCATATTCATGAGATGTAGATGAGCTGTAAGCATGCGCACTATACTTTCTTTGATTGAAAACTTCCATTGTGTCAATTGAATCAATTGAACTCGTATGTCAATGCAGTCAATCTTTCTTATTTGTTTTTGCACAGTTCAATTGACACAATTGACTCAATTGACTCAATTGATCTTCAATTTCAATTGTGTCAATTGAATCAATTGAACTCGTATGTCAATGCAGTCAATCTTTCTTATTTGTTTTTGCACAGTTCAATTGACACAATTGACTCAATTGATCTCCCGGTTCAATTGTGTCAATTGAATCAATTGAACTCATTTATCAATGTAGTCATTCCTTCTTATTTGTTTTTGCATAGTTCAATTGACACAATTGACTCAATTGACTCAATTGATCACCGGGTTCAATTGTGTCAATTGAATCAATTGAACTCATTATTCAATGCTGTTAATCCTTCTTATTTGTTTTTGCACACTTCAATTGACACAATTGACTCAATTGACTCAATTGATCTTCAATTTCAATTGTGTCAATTGAATCAATTGAACTCGTATGTCAATGCAGTCAATCTTTCTTATTTGTTTCTGCACAGTTCAATTGACACAATTGACTCAATTGATTCAATTGATCTCCCGGTTCAATTGTGTCAATTGAATCAATTGAACTCTTTTATCAATGTAGTCAATCCTTCTTATTTGTTTTTGCATAGTTCAATTGACACAATTGACTCAATTGACTCAATTGATCACCGGGTTCAATTGTGTCAATTGAATCAATTGAACTCATAATTGAATGCTGTCAATCCTTCTTATTAGCTCACCTGGACCGAAGGTCCATGTGAGCTATTGCCATCACTTGGCGTCCGTCTTCCGTCGTCGTTAACATTTTTCAAACGTTAACTCCTCTATCACCATAAGTCTAATGGCTTTTAAATTTGGCACAGTTGTTAATTTGCATAGGTAGTATAAAACTAGTGTGGGAATTTTTGATTCGTTGAAAAACATGGCCGCCATGGCTAAAAATATAACATAGGGGTAAATTGCAGTTTTTTGCAAATAACTCAAAAACGGTTACAGATATCAACATTCTGGCAGGGTAAAAGTGATCAGCACCTCAAGATCTACCTGCCCAGAAATTTTCAAGAAGATCCAACAACCGATGTAGGAGTTATTGCCCTTTTTCTGGATTTTTTCAAAATTTTGCACTTATTTAGACCTATATCTTGAAAACTATACAAGATATTTTAAAAATTAAAATTGCATATGATTAAGCACATCAAGATCTACATTTCATGTAATTAGGTCAAAGCTGTAGAATCATTTCTTTTAGGAGTTATGGCCCTTAAAGTGTCAAAATTTACCATTTTTCATTACTTTTACCCTGAATTTCAAAGATTAACTTGTCTGACACCATACATCCAACTTCAACCAAACTTGGCACAGTTGTTTAATAGCATTAATGCTACAATTCTATCGTTCAGATTTTTGATTCGTCAAAAAAAAATGGCCTCCATGGCTTAAAATAGGACATAGGGGTCAAATTACAGTTTTGTGCAAATAACTCAAAAACGGTAACAGATATCAAAATTCTGATGGGAGACAAAAGTGATTAGCATCTCAAGATCTACCTGCTCTGAAATTTTCAAGAAGATCTAACAAACGACATAGGAGTTATTGCCCTTTTTCTGGATTTTTAAATTTTTTTTCACTTATTTAGCCCTATATCTTGAAAACTGTATAAGATATTTCAAAAATTCAAATTGCATATGATTAAGCACATCAAGATCTACAATTCATGTAATTAGGTCAAAGCTGCAGAACCATTTCTTTTAGGAGTTATGGCCCTTAAAGCGTCAATATTTACCATTGTTCATTACTTTTCCCCTAACTTGTCTGAAACGGTAAGACCAACTGCATCTTAACATGGCACACTGTTTGATAGCTTATATGCTACAACTCTATCGTTCAGATTTTTGATTCGTAAAAAAACATGGCCACCATGGCTAAAAATAGAACATAGGGACAAATTTCATTTTTTTGCTAATAACTCAAAACTGGTTTCAGATATCAAAATTGTGCAAGAATCAAAAGTGATCAACATATTAAGATCTACCTGTCTTGAAATTTCGGAAAAGATCTGACTGCTGATGTGGGAGTTTAATTGTTCTTTTTCCTAATTTTTGCCAAATTTGCACTTATTAAGCCCAATATCTTGAAAACTAACCAAGATATTTCATAAATTTAAATCGCATATGGTTAAGCACAATAATACCTACAAATATATGTATCTGTGTAGTTCAGGTGAGCGATTCAGGCTCTTGGGAGCCTCTTGTTTGTTTTTGCACAATTCAATTGACACAATTGATATCCTGGTTCAACTGTGTCAATTGAATCAATTGAACTCATTTGTCAATGTAGTCAATCCTTCTCAATTGCTTTTGCACAGTTTAATTGACTTAATTCAATCCATTGATGTCCTGTATCATATATATCGAGTTACATGCTATGTAATGAGTCAGTTATTACCATGGTATCAGCGGGGATATTCTAGTATTAATGGTATCCCCGCTGTAATGGTATCACAAAACACACTAATGAGTATGTGTATATTCATGTCTTATAATGGGGGCCGCTTTAATACAATTGCTTCTCAGACCAATTGACAAAGATAGGTCAAAGTGATCGTAGTATCTGATATAGGGGGTGTCGCTTGCTACGGTGCCCTCCGGTGCCCTCCGCTGCGCTGTATGCTGAAGATAAAGGTCAATCTGGTATTGCTTCCAGAATAGTAAAGTAAAGTCAAGTCCTCGGGGTGTCGCCCTCCGCTATGCCAAGGCATCGCTCCGCCGGGCGACTGCGCTGCGCAGCCTCATTATTTCACCCAAGAAAGTACACATAAAACTGTATCCCAAGTTTCAATTGGAAGTTACAGACTCTGGAGTCCAAGCCCTAGGTACTCCTGTTTTCAGCCCATGGTTTGATGTGTGAGATTTCATGAAAGGCAATCTTGCATCTAATAATGGATTCGAAGTCATGTTCAACCATAGTACAGGCCTCTCATGTACCCCAATTTACATCACTACATTATACATAGTGATTCAGAAAAAGTCGATGACTCCAAAAGAATTTTTTATCACAGAAACATAATGAGTTTGAATTTGAATTTATTTATGAGAATTGGACGTCGATTGACGTATGAGTTCAATTGAATCAATAGAGTCTGTTGTGTCAATTGATCTCGATTGACTGGATTGACTCGATTGACATATTAGTTCAATTGAATCAATTGAGTCAATTGTGTCAATTGATCTCGATTGGCTGGATTGACTCGATTGACATATGAGTTCAATTGAATAAATTGTGTCAATTGTATCAATTGATCTCGATTGACCTATGACTTCAATTGAATAAATTGAGCCAATTGTATCAATTGATCTCGATTGACTGGATTGACTCGATTGACATATGAGTTCAATTGAATAAATTGAGTCAATTTTATCAATTGATCTCGATTGACTGGATTGACTCGATTGACATATGAGTTCAATTGAATCAATTACGTCAATTGTGTCAATTGATCTCGATTGGCTGGATTGACTCGATTGACATATGAGTTCAATTGAATCAATTTAGTCAATTGTGTCAATTGATCTCGATTGACTGGATTGACCGGATTGACACATGAGTTCAATTGAATCAATTGAGTCAATTGTGTCAATTGAACTCGATTGACTGGATTGACTCGATTGACATATGAGTTCAATTGAATCAATTGAGTCAATTGTGTCAATTGATCTCGATTGACTGGATTGACCGGATTGACGTATGAGTTCAATTGAATCAATTGAGTCAATTGTGTCAATTGATCTCGAATGATAAAGTAGTTCAATTTGACCATTGTATCAATTGATTTGGATTGACTTTTTTTACTCTTTTTACAATTTTGTTCAATTGAGTCAATTGAACTCATATGTCAATCGAGTCAATTTAGTCAAAACAGCAATTCTGCACCATTATGTAATGGGGCCCCTAAAATAACGTTTTTTCATGTTTTTGCCCTATAGAATGAAAACTATAGCAGATAGAGAGAAGCTGTTGCTTGCTTAAATGTTCAGCTCATTTAAGCTCTACAAAAGTCTTCATAGGATCGAAGTTGTCAGATCACCCCTTATAAGGGTAACGCCCCATAAAATGACGTTTTTTCATGTTTTTGGCCTACAAAATGAAAACTATAGCAGATCAAGAAAAGCTGTTCCTTGCTTAAATGTTCAGTTCATTTAGCTCTACAAAAGTTTTTATAGGGTCGAAGTTATCAGATGACTCCTTTTAGGGGTTATGGCCTCTAAAATAACGTTTTTTCATGATTTGGGCCTACGGCTACAGAATGAAACTAGAGTAGATAGAGAAAAGCTGTTACTTGCTTAAATGTTCAGCTCATTTAGCTCTAGAAAAGGCTTTACATGTATAGGGTTGACTAAAGACCAGGTGAGCGATTCAGGCTCCTGGGAGCCTCTTGTTTATGTTTTTGCTCTATAGAATGAAAACTATTGCAGATAGAGAAAAGCTGTTGCTTGCTTAAATGTTCAGCTCATTAAGCTCTACAAAAGTCTACATTGGGTTGAAGTTGTCAGATGACCCCTAATAGGGGTTATAGGCCTTTTAAGGTAAAAAATAGCGTTGTTTTCATGTTTTTGCCCTATAGATGGAAAACTATTGCAGATAAAGAAAAGCTGTTGCTTGCTTAAATGTTCAGCTCATTAAGTTCTACAAAAGTCTCCATTGGGTCAAAGTTGTTAGATAACACTCACAGGGGTTATGGCCTTTTACAGGTCAAAAATAGCATTTTTTCAACTTTTTGCCCTACAGAATAAAAACAATTGCAGACAAAGAGAAGCTGTTGCTTGCTTAAACCCTCATTTTATTCAGTTCTTCAAAAATATTCATAAAGCTGAAGCTGGCAGATGACTTCTTATAAAAGTTATGGCCCTAATTGTTAAGTTTTGGGTGTTTGTCTTGCAGATTAAACCTATAAAAGATTAAGAAAAGCTTAAATGTTTGGCTTTATAAATAAATTTTCCCCCTCAGATTCCCAAAAAATATTTTCTTTCCATCAGTAATCAGTTAGGTGAGCAATTCAGGCTCCTGGGAGCCTCTTGTTTTTTGTGCAGCAACCAAAAGCAGTATGGACAAACATTTATGGAAAATAATAGATAACATGAAGATTTGGAATTAATTTACATGTCATTGTTCTCCATAAGACCTTTGATTTCATTAATGATTTCATATAACTTGTAGACGATAATAAATATCTGTTCTTTCAGAAACTAAGAATCAACAAGCTATCTATTCTGGGCTGGAGTGATGGAGGTATTACAGCGATGATATTTGCTGCCAAACATCCATATCTTGTAGAAAAGTTGATTGTATGGGGAGGGAATGCTTATGTAACAGATAAGGATATTCAAGCATATGAAGGTACATGTATGAAACAATTTTTTTGTGTAAGGTTTTATGAGCACCTCCATATCTCAAGAACTGCCTGTCCTAGGTGGATGAAACTTGGTATGCATTTGCCCTAAAAGTAGCTTAGCACAGTTGCATCCCCATCTTTTGACCTTGATTTTCTGGTTGAGTGACTTTGGCAATTTTCAATACATATAATAGTAAGGGTAAGGTTTTGCGAGCACCTCAATATATCAAAAACTTTAAGTCTTAGGTTGATGAAACTTGGTATGCATATGCCCCAGTAGTAGCTTAGCACAGTTGCATCCCCATCTTTTGACCTTGATTTTCCAGTTGAATGACTTTGACAATTTTCAATACATATAAAAGCAAGGGTAAGGTTTTGTGAGCACCTCCATATATTAAGAACTCTAAGACCTAGGTTGATGAAACTTGGTATGCATATGCCCCAGTAGTAGCCTAGCACAGTTGCATCCCCTTCTTTTGACCTTGATTTTCCAGTTGAGTGACTGACCATCTTTAATACATATAATAGCAATGTTTAGGTTTTGTGAGCACCTCCATATCTCAAGAACTATAAATCTTAGGTTGATGAAACTTGGTATGCATATGCCCCAGTAGTAGCTTAGCACAGTTGCATCCCCATCTTTTGACCTTGACCTTGATTTTCCAGTTGAGTGACTTTAACAATTTTCAATACATATACATGTAATAGCAATGTTAAGGTTTTTGTGAGCACTTCCATATCTCAAGAACTATAAATCTTAGGTTGATGAAACTTGGTATGCATATGCCCCAGTAGTAGCTTAGCACAGTTTCATCCCCAATCTTTTGACCTTGACCTTGATTTTCCAGTTGAGTGACTTTAACAATTTTCAATATATATAATAGCAATGTTAAGGTTTTTGTGAGCACCTCCATATCTCAAGAACTATAAATCTTAGGTTGATGAAACTAGGTATGCATATGCTCCAGTAGTAGCCTTGCACAGTTGCATCCCCATCTTTTGTCCTTGACCTTGATTTTCTGGTTGAGTGACTTTGATCATTTTATTGCATATATTAGCAATGTTTAAGTTTTATAAACACCTTTCGATCTGAGAAACTGAAAAGCCTTATAATTGCAAATATAGTGGAAGTAAGAAAGAATTGTTGTTTCTGATTGTGCCAGCAGGCGAGACATACTTTATTGTTAACTCTTGCTTTACTTTCAACTTCTGGTTAGATACTCATCACATTTTTAGACGCATTTGAGAACTGTTTTCCTGCTATTTAGATTTTACCTCTCATTTTGTAGTGATCAGGGATACATCAAAGTGGAGTGAAAAGATGAGGGCATCATTTCTAACTGTGTATGGTGAAGAATATTTCAAAAAGACTTGGAATGACTGGGTTGATGCTTATGTCAATTATTACAAGAAAAGGAATGGTTTGTATTTTGTTGAATTTTGTAAGTTTTACTTACTGCACTAGCGGTTGTGCTTTGTTTGATATCTTTCATTCACATGCATAAGAATTTGTTGCATATCAGTTTTAAGGTAATTACATGAAAAGATACTGGTTTTTGAACTAAAAAGTAATTTATGAGTTCATGTATTATTAACATTGTTTGTAAATTTTAATATTTACTGAAGTTTCAATAACTTACAAATAATGCATAACAATTTCATGTCTTAATCGTATAGTACTCAATCGACATTTAAGAAAAAGATTATAAATATGCATTACATTTGATGAACAGTTTATGTTTAATATAAGTAGATTGTTTTCTTGACAACAGTGTGATTAACTGTATACTTTTGTAGGAAATATTTGTATTGAAGATCTGAAGAACATCAAGTGTAAGACATTAATCATTCATGGTTTAAAGGATCCATTAGTAGGACTAGAACATCCTGATTTTCTACATCACAATATTAAAGGCTCAAGGTAAGTTATATACCATAACTTCAAAGTAAGGGAGGTAAACTGTTTTTCCAAAGTCCTTACAGTTCCAGTTGCCACCTGTAATGGTCCATACATTTATCACTGCACTTGGCTTTCCATGCTTCTTTTTGATGAGCTCTTTATGACATCTGCCCTCTAAATAAAAAACCTTCAAAAGTACTCACATATAACACAAAACATTTCACAACTGTGTTTTTTTTTATCATAAAGCCTTAATTTTTCAACCGTCATTCACTTTACATTATGCATGTTTACTAGTACAGGTTAAACAACAAAGCATTTCAATTCTTTTTCCAAAAAAAAAATACAGAAAATTTGATTTTTTTCATGATCAAGAATCTTTATTGAATTCATAAAAGTGCACAGCTTGATCTGGACCTATTTTTATTGGAAAGAATAAGCCTAATTTGAAGGATGATGATGTTTGGTAACAAGCTTCATCTAAACATGATACATGTGTTTGTTGTTGAAGGATACATTTTTAGATCAATTGAACATCTATTTCCCTTTGCAGAAAAGTACACAAGACTCACAATTTTTTTTTATAAAAGATCATAATACTTGTTTTTAACACACATTTAATGGAATGTGAAGCTTTTAAAATTAATATTTTGTTGTAAGTTACAATTATGATAGTAAAACCTAAGGTTCATAATTGTAAATCTTTATTTTACTTTGTTTTTGATGGTAGATCTCACTGTTATTGTTACAACATGTACCTTGATTCTTCTTTTTCAGGTTATACATAATGCCAGAGGGTAAACACAATCTACACATCAGATATCACAGAGAATTTAACTTCATGGTGGAACATTTCTTAAAGGAGGCTTAATTAACCGATAAAACTCTTTATTTCCGGACTTTTGAAACATAATTCCTCCTGCCATATGTTAGTATTATACATTTTACTTGTATAGTTGAACGTGTGTTGTGGATTTGAAGAATTTAGTATATTTTAGTAGGTTTCTTTACATGAGTGCCCAGACAGTAGAAAGCATTATATGCTGAATGTTGGTATTTTTTATTTATGGAAACTCCCAAGTTTGTTACGATTAAGAATTGTGAATGCTTTTTTGTTTTGTTTTTCAATGCAGTGGTCAAAGGAACTTTAGAAAAAATGAAATATTAAGAAGTTACTTTTACTGTGCTCTGATGTATAAATTGTCCATTTTGAAAATTATTTTATTTAATTGAACAATGAAAAATCTTTTAATATTTTTTTTTACAAATGTACAATGTGCAATTATTTATTTATGTGCAGGGTTTACATAGCCCATTCTTTTAACAAGTCATATGGGACTTAATCACTGAGCAAACTTTCAGATCTACCTTTTATAGCTATTGAGTTAAAGCATAAACAAAAAAATGTGGATTGACAGATGGACAAATTCTCCCTCTAATTATAATGCTCACACATCTCAAAACAGGACCATGATAAATATTTCTAATCTCTAGTTGTCAAATTTGTCTTCTATCTTGATTGTGCCATATAAATTATGTACATAATGTATAAAACTTGACCGCTTGTTTATGATTTGCAATCTTCATTTGTTAAAAATATTTATTATTGTATATAAGTATGAGAGATATTATTTAGAGCATATATATATATACACCTTGTAGACTTTAGCAATATACTTTATGTTGTAGAAGTGGTTTGTTGTTATTTTTTGTTCACAGAGCTGGTTTCATTAAATTATTTGTATTAGCAATTGAGTTAAACCTTATTCTGTTTTAAATTTATTCAACATAGGACTTAGGGTTCTCCATGGGCTGTTTTATCATGGCACCCCCCAATGGTTAAAATAAATTTTCATCATTGGTCATGGTCAATTTCCCGTTGCACCATGGTTAAAATTGTCAAATAGTTATAATTACCATGTCAAGCTTGAAATATTATCTTTGGGGCAATTAATCAGAGCAAATAAGAGATTAAAGTGTAGATTGGTTCTAATTAGAGTAAATCAATTGATTGAAGACCAAGATAAAGGTTTTTAGTTGCTGATGCCAAGCTGTCATGGTGCCATATAATAAAAATTAACCTCGATGGCAAGAAATATTCACAGCTGTAATTTACTGACCCTAACACAGCTGAGTAATGCTTTAAGATACGTCTTTAAAATATCTGTGATCAAAAAAAGAAACTACAATGTTTAATGATTTCTTTTTAGCTAACTTTGAATTGCAGAAAAAATGGAATGAAGTAAAGTGAAGAATTTTCAGAATAAAAAAAAAATTGATACAGGATTATGTCCCCTGAAGCACTTCTAGTTTTTAGCTCACCTCACGAAAGTGAGGGGGGGGGGCTTAGGTGAGACCCCCAGCCTAGGTGTCGGCATCACTGTCACCATCTGCATCCACTTACAGAAGAATGGTTAAGCTCCATAAGCTTGTCCACTGACAAGTGCCACATCAATAATGCACCTAGTGATGCTAAGCACAATGCATGCTTCAAATGCTGGCTGTGACCTATATTTTCAGCATGGATGAACACTTACAGAAGAATGGTTAAAGTCCATTTTCCCTTACTGACAAGTGCCACATAAATGATATTGGTATGGTACGTGCACCTAGTGATGCTAAGCACATTGCATGCTTGGGATGCTGGCTGTGACCTATATTTTCAGCATGGATGACAACTTACAGAAGAATGGTTAAGATCCATACATGCTTACTGACAAGTGCCACATCAATGATATTGGTATAATAGGTGCACCTAGTGATGCTAGGCACAATGCCTGCTTCCAATGCTGGCTGTGACCTATATTTTTCCACATGGATGACCACCTACAGAAGAATGGTTAAAGTATATTTTTGCTTACTGACAAGTGCCACATCAATGATATTGGTATAGTAGGTGCACTTAGTGGTTCTAAGCACATTGCATGCTTCAGATGCTGGCTGTGTCCTATATTTTCTGCATGGATTATCACTTACCAAAGAATGAATAAGATCAATACATGCTAACTGACAAGTGCCACATCAATGATATTGGTATAGTAGGTGCACCTAGTGATGCTAGGCACATTGCATGCTTCGGATGCTGGCTGTGACCTACCTATATTTTCAGCATGGATGACCACTTTCAGAAGAATGGTTAAAGTCAATTCTTGCTTACTGACAAGTGCCACATCAATGATATTGCTCTGGTAGATGCACCTAGTGATGCTTAGCACAATCATGCTTCGGATGCTGGCTGTGACCTATATTTTCCGCATGGATGACCACTTGCAGAAGAATTGTTAAAGTCCTTTTCCAATTACTGACACGTGCCACATCAATGATATTGCCATGGTAGGTGCACTTAGTGGTGCTAAGCACAATGCTTGCTTTGGATGCTGGCTGTGACCTATATTTTCTGTATGGATGACCACTTACAAAAGAATGGTTAAAGTCCATTCCGGCTTATCAATGATATTGGTATGGTAGGTTCACCTAGTAATGCTTAGAACAATGCATGCTTCGGATGCTGGCTGTGACCTATATTGTCTGCATGGATGACCACTTACAGAAGAACGGTTAAAGTCCTTTCCCGATTACTGACAAGTGCCTCATCAATGATATTGGTATAGTAGGTGCACTTAGTGGTGCTAAGCACATTGCATGCTTCGGATGCTGGCTGTGGCAAGTTTAAAATTATTCTGATGTTATGTATTTGAGAAAAGCTTGACAGAAATGTTCACATAAATTTTCATTTCCACCTAGTCCCAAACAGGAAGAAGAAGTCAGACAGAACTTAAAGTCACTAAGGACATACAGTTTGTATTACTGAACCATTCTCCCAAGTTTCAAATAATTCTCATTTACAGTTTCTGACAAAAGAAATTTTCAAATTGGTGAAGCAGCGAACAGGAAGTAGAGGTCTGACAGGTCTGAAAGTTGATTAGGTTGCAGTTTGCCATACTAGACCATCCTGCTAAATTTTAAATCGTTCCCATGTATGGTTGATGAGAAAAACTTAACGGAAATTTCCAAGCCCATTTTCTTAGATTTGCATATCTGCCCAACCTTTAACACGTAACAGAGGTCCAACAGGTCTTAAAGTCGCATAGGATGTATAGTTTGCCATACTTAACCATCCTGCAAAATTTCAAATCATTCCCATGTACGGTTTTTGAAAAAAGCTTGACGGAAATTTTCAAAGATTTGTATATCGGCCCAATTTCATCTTTCCCTCAAGATAGACTTGTTTTATTTATAATATTAGTAATTTCTTTTAATACAGTGAAGAATTTCCGCCGATCGAGCTGTCATCTGACAATAATACCTTAATAATTAAATAGTTAAGTATTAAAAATAAAATTGTCGTTATGCCGCTCAAAAGTTCTCAATTTTAAATTTTGTTTTTCTGATAAAAAAAAAGAAAAAAGGAAAAAGTCTACAGAACCAACCTTCCTTGAACAATAGGATAGTCGGGTGAAGTTTGTTCTTCCTACGTTCTGGCACCCAACTCACTTAAATTACTTTGCCAATTTATTAAGTTTTAAGTTTTGTAGGCATTACATGAAAGATAATATCTGAGGAAAAAAATCATATTGTTTACTTAGACCACGAGACAATAGCAGCTATAGAAGATCATGAAATGTGGGATAAGTGTACGCGACACAACATACCGAATTTTACTGACCATTGTACGGAAGTTAGATAATTCACGCAGTTTGTCCGTCAATATCTCTTAGGCACAAAGTATACTTCATGTGTATTGTGACTGCTTTGGGAGCCCATTATTTTCACATTATACCTCTATCCGTCCGGCAACAATTTCTATACGGCTTCTGGTCTATAGTGCTGTAACAACAATAAAGTCATTTGTACCTTGCAAAATAATGCAAGTATTTAAAACTAAATATAGTTGACATTTAATGCTTATGTTTCAGAGCAATTTGTGGTATTTAAAGAAAGTTATCAATCTCTTGGTTAACATATTCTATTTCTAAAGATGCACTTTACTGCTACTGTTGCGTTTTATTTGGAACGGTGACAAGTTATTTGTAACAACACCTATCTGGGATTGGTTCAATGTCAACAAATATACCAAAAGACATGAGCGTTTGGATTATCATTCCCATAACCAAGGAGCCGCGAAACATTTCGTAGATGTCAAAGACCCATAGTATCATCAATGAAGACAAAAAGTATAGGTAACATAGAGATCGTAACAGGTATATATCCTTGAACAAATAATTAGTGTTCTTGTACTGTGTGGTCGTCAGAATATACCGATCAGGGCACATACACCGGACAGAAGTAACTTTTTGGCAATTTCAAACCATACAGCTAACCACGATGGTATCATAAAAAATCGATTGTTAAAATAAAATACACTTCCCCAGACATTCAAAATGAGATACTATAGTAATTTTAAAATATATGCGATGAAATAGCTTAAAAACGGATCATCGGGTCGTGCAATAAAGCCGAGTACTTTGCTTTGATACATTTTTTGTAGAGGATGAGGCAACCGATATATATCAACTCAAGAGCAGGTTTTGGTTTGCGTTCGATTTATTGATTGTAAGGTTAAATTACAAGAAGAATTTTTAGGTGTTGTAAAGGCGACAGAAACAACTGGCGAGTCACTGTCTGATTTGTTGGTTACAACTCTTACGGTACCGTGGTTCAAACTATGAGAGCACAGGGATATGACTGAGCGACAAACATGTCAGGAGTACATAAGGGAGTTCAGGTGTGGGTCAAAGAGGTAATTCTAACGGCAAATTATGTTCACTGTAAGGCTCACATCTTGAATTTGGCACTTGTTCATGCATCCCAAGCTGACCATGATGGCTACTATACAGGAAATTGCGTTTTCGTGTTGATTACTCTGAAAAAAAAATGGTAAGTCGCAGGATGAGCTAGACAGTAACGAGAACGAGAAAGTTAATGATAACTTGATGGCATTTTAGCCAAAATTCAAACATTTTATGAAACACGTTGGTTTAGTCGCGCAGATGAACTTAATACTTTATTTAAAGCTGAATCTTCTGTAAAACTTGCAGAGTAAAGGTGATGGTAAATCTGGCGTTCAGTTGTCAGCCATCCTCAGGTTTTACTTCATTCTCCCACTTGTGGTTGTTCATCACATTATGGAAGCCGTTGTTCCACTTACAGCAATGCTTCAATGCATATCTTGCGATCTGGACTGAATGTCAAGCCCTCATACGAGTCTTTGAAAATGAAAGAACTTATAGAACATTTTATGACGCATGGTACAATGAAGCCGTTGAATTTGCTTCAAACACTTTGACAATAGCCCATCGAAACCTGAAGCAACTGGCGCCAGCGGCATAGGGCCAATCCGGCTATAGCCGACATACGGGATTATTTGCGCCATTACGCTTTATAATGCGATTTAAGACCATCTGCTTAATGAACCTAGAGATAGGCTGGTAAACTCAGAAGAAAGATTCCTTTCGCAAAAGCTGATCCTTAGCCATCTGGCCAGTTTAACAAGTTTTGAACCTGATCTACAAATTACTAGGAACCAGTTTTTCATAGAAATACAAACGTGGATAGCATTTCCCACAACAAAACCAGACCAACTATGTCAAACTTTAGAAATGACCAATAGACAACTATATCCAAATATATACAGAATTCTTAAAATACAACTGACAATGCCTCCAATAACGGCGACAACTGAACGATCTTTTTAGTGTAATGAAAAGGGTGAAAACATATCTGACAAGTGAGACTGTCCTCCTTAGCTCTCTTGCATGTTTACACCGACTTCTACTTGAAAGACGTTTATACCTGCCCAAGGTAAGTTTCCTCCCTCATTAAAACTGACTGTCCTATATGGCCCATATGCATCGAAAAGGACGTATGACCCTTACATACACACACACAGACACACACGTATCTGACATGGGGTGTTCACAGTGAGTACATCCGACATCCTTTACAATATTTTGAATTATTTTTTTGGGCCGGCGGGGAGACCAGAATGTCTGATTTGGGACACAAGAATCAGCATTTAAAGCAATAATTGTAAGGTGTATGATTTCTTTTGAATATGTACAGTACCAGCATTATTTACTTCTTATTGTCATCATTACAAAATATTTGTTTTTGATAAAATTGTCTTCATCATGGGTCTTTCAACTTATTCGGGAAAATAATACATGTTTGTAATAAAAAATATTTATCATATAGATTTAGATGAAATATCGTGATTTCCGAGTTCAATAAATTTCTGGTGATTTACAGAATTACCTAGATTAATACGCGTTAAACGAATGCAATTATCAATCAGTAATTGCATTCGTTTTCACTATTTTAATGATATGTTTGTTACGATTATTCATATTATCCATATAAATTGTATAATAAATAGTATAACTTCCAATTCAAATGAATAACAACTACATGTACTAAGAAAGCATTATTTTTATAAGCTACCAATTTTTCATGTTTTGCATTTGCCAGTCATTTGAACAACAACAATTGTCTCAAAATGAAATGTAAATTTTCTATGTTTTTTTTTATCAAATGTAAATTTTGCCCAATCTACAAAAGGTGCTGCCCTTGTGTATTTTCCAGGCAATTTGAGTTGGCATATCTGATTACAGTTGAGTTGTTATGCGTATGTTTGTTTGACGTCTTATGTTGTATACTGATTTTGATTTCTGGATTTTTATATACCATTGGTATTCCTTTGCTTTGTTCATAAGCATCATGTGTATGTTTTGTCTCATTAAAACTCATCAGAGGCACTTAACTGAAAAGGTTAAAGACTGACAATTAAACAAAAAAATAAAGAATGAAGTGACAAACAAAATGAAATGCATATGACATACTTATGACTAAAGTAAAATGTTGGGTTCAAAAGAAAAGTCTATTTATTTATAACTTGAATATTAAAATGAAAAAGGACTTTGTAATAATGTTAAAATAAGGTACAGAGAATATTGAACATAAGAATCTTTTCAAACTTAAATAAATTAAACATATATACACCAATTATAAGAATCACAACTTCTATGGAATATAAATAATGCACATTTATGAACAAAATTAATCTTGTACATAAATAATCAGCATAGACAATAATGAGAGTTTATACGAAGCACACGATTTGATTATGATTTCATTTTGAAGACGAGGGTAAGGAATTGTTCATATCCAATCTGTATCAAGCCGTCCCCATCACTATCAAACTTTTTAAAGGCCTTGGTCAAGGTCTAAAAATAAACCAAATGTTCAAAATTATTAGGAGGCATACATTATAGTAAATACAGGTTTCACAACGATATTAAGTGATGAGATACGGATTTTTATTACATCGAGTTAGATATTTGTCAAATTAGGAAACGAGCATTTGTGAGTTTCCTTTGACTAATATCTAACGAGTGTGATAAAAATCTGTATCTCATCACTTGTAGTTGTGAAACCTTTTTCTCTGACTGTTTAACGTGAAAGTATAGGCCCTTTACTTATTTAATTATAACTCCGGCCTCTATACTTATATAGGAAAATAATCATATTTGTATTTTGTTAAGCAAATATGAAAGAAGTAGTCAAATAAAAAGTGTCACCTTTTTAGCTCACCTGACCCTTCGGGTCAGGTGAGCTATTGCCATCACTTTGCGTCCGTCGTCCGTTAGCTTTTTTCAAACATCTTCTTCTCTGAAACTGCTTGTCCAATTGCAGCCAAACTTGATATGGTTTTCTTAGGGTATTGTGCGAAAAGTTTGCGTTGGGATTTTTTATACGTCAAATAACATGGCCGCTGTTACTAAAAATAGAACAGGGGGGGCGGTCAAATATAGTTTTTTGCAAATAACTCAAAAACGGTCACATATATCAAAATTCTGGCATAGGGTAAAAGTGATCAGCACCTCAAGATCTACCTGCCCAGAAATTTTCAAAAAGATCCAACAACCGAAGGAGTTATTGCCCTTTTTCTGGATTTTTTCAAAATTTTGCACTTATTTAGCCCTATATCTTGAAAACTGTACAAGATATTTTAATAATTCAAATTGCATATGATTAAGCACGTCAAGATCTACGTTTCATGTAATTAGGTCAAAGCTGTAGAACCATTTCTTTTAGGAGTTATGGCCCTTAAAGCGTCAAAATTTACCATTTATCATTACTTACAGCTGCTTATTAGCATAATTGCTACAATTCTATCGTTCGGATTTTTGATTCGTCAAAAAATATGGACTCCATGGCTGAAATTAGAACTTAGGGGTCTAAATACAGTTTTTTGCAAATAACTCAAAAACGGTAACAGATATCAAAATTCTGATGGGAGACAAAAGTGATCAGCATCTCAAGATCTACCTGCTCTGAAATTTTCAAGAAGATCCAACAATCGACATTTTGCACTTATTTAGCCCTATATCTTGAAAACTATACAAGATATTTAAAAAATTCAAAACGTCAAAATCTACTTTTCATGTAATTAGGTCAAAGCTGTAGAACCATTTCTTTTAGGAGTTATGGCCCTTAAAGTGTCAAAATTTACCATTTTCCATTGTTTAATAGCTTATCTGCTACAACTCTATTGTCAGATTTTTTATTCGTAAAAAAACATGGCCACCATGGCTAAAAATAGAACATAGGGATAAATTGCATTTTTTTGCTAATAATTCAAAAATGGTTTCAGATATCAAAATTGTGTAAGAATCAAAAGTGATCAGCATGTTAAGATTTACCTGTCCTGAAATTTCAAAAAAGATCTGACTGCTGATGTGGGAGTTATTGTTCTTTTTCCTAATTTTCGCCAAATTTGCACTTATTAAGCCCAATATCTTAAAAACTAACCAAGATATTTCAGAAATTTAAATCGCATATGGTTAAGCACAATAATATTTACAAATATATGTATCTGTGTAAATCAGGTGAGCCTCTTGTTATTATTAATTTTGATTTAAAGTAGACTTGGATATATTTTGTTTGTCTTTTTATTCAGGTGTTCAAAGAAAAGTAAACACGCTTTCCACTAGATGCATGTCTCGTGCGGACAGACAATCAAATTTCTTGAAATTGAATATCACTTCGTGTGGAGTGTGATACGCAAAAAGTCTCACCTTGCAAGAACTAGATAATATTGCACAACAGATAGAGAAATTAAATTACATTATTCACATAACCTGAGACAATAATTTTCAATATGATTTTCTCAGACATAACCTTATCTAAATCGTATGCATTGAATTTTTATCTTGGGTCAATGATAATCAGTGAGCAGCGACCAGTAATTGCACATTCAGGGCAGATGCCATGGCTGTAATGTAGCTTGAAGTTGTGACATACACATATTTCACATCTCAATATAGTGAAAATACATAAAAGGATAATATTACATTTCGAAGCAAAAATAGCTGCTTATCTAATAAATAAATTTAAATTAAATCTAATTAAAATACTAATAAATAAATAAATTTAAATTAAATCTAATTAAAATACTAATAAATAAATAAATTTAAATTAAATCTAATTAAAATACCAGTACTTCAATTTGATTGGACGATTTTTTTTTCATACCCCAATGAAAAAAAAATCATTCCCACTTTTAACAGGAAGTGACACCATTTAAGTTTTTTTTCTGAATAACATGTAATTTTTTTTTCATTACGAGATAATATGAGAAAAAAGTTTTGCACATTAAGTTACTATAGTTTCACATAAAACAGACTTCAGCAAAAACTTTAACAAATTGTGGACGCCGCCGCCGGAGTTCAAGACTAAAATCTAAACCACTGCAAATAACCCTCTATACAATAATGTAACGCTGTTATCGACGCTACTATGGTCTTTTGTAATCCTGCCAATGAAATCATGGTCAGAGAACCATACATACCTGCATAGCGACACAGCACTGGACAAAATCATCAAAAGCTATTGTTCCTCTTCCCTGTCTGTCGAACTTCACAACTAAAGTGTCGTAGAACACGTCTGATAATTTATAACCTGAAATGAACAAAGGGATTAGCATAAGAATAATATGAGGTTCTGGGGGTTGTGCAAATGATCCATCATGCTATAGAGGTATAGCTGTATCCAGCTGCCTGAGTAAATTTTTTTCAAGAATTCTTTATAACAGACTGGACAATTATCTTGAAACTAATAGTATAATAAAGTCTGAACAAATTGGATTTAGGAAAGGATTTAGACCTAGTGATCATATTTTCACCCTAAAAACTTTAATTGATAAATTTTTCAGAAAATCAAAATATTTATTTACTTGTTTCATTGATTTACGCAAAGCTTTCGATACAATAAATAGACAAGGTTTACTATATAAACTATGTTGTTACAATATTAAAGGTAATTTTTTCAATATTATTAAAGAAATGTATCAAGAAGTAAACTTTTCTGTAAAACTTCCAGATGGGATAACACAGTCATTTATGTCTAATGTTGGAGTTAAACAGGGATGTGTACTAAGCCCTACCTTATTTTCAATGTATATTAATGATATTGTAGATGTATTTGATGTTTCTTGTGACCCAGTAACTCTAGGTGATGTTAAACTTTCATGTTTACTATATGCTGATGATTTAGTTTTATTGTCTAACTCCTCAAATGGTTTACAAAATGCATTAAATAACCTTTATAATTATTGTAATAAATGGAACCTTAAAGTAAATATTGATAAATCTAATACATGTATAATGATCTTTAACAAGTCTGGAAAAACCTTAAAAGGGTACAGATTTTATTATGACAGAAATATTGTTCAACAGTGTAATGAATATAAATATCTAGGGATTATTTTTCAACCTTCTGGTATATTTTCAACTGCTATAAATCAATTATCGAAAAAGGCAAGTAAAGCCCTATTTTGCATCAGAAAAACTCTTTTTTCAAACAAGATTAATGCCTTGGTACATTTAAAACTTTTTGACACATGCATAAAACCTATTCTTCTTTTATATTGTTCAGAAATTTGGTGTTTAGACAGCCTAATAAAACATAACCAGTCTTTTGAAATGCGAAACAAACAATTTGTTCCAAACCATCTCCAGATAAAAAATGCTAAATATATTCTAGGTGTCTCAAGAAATGCAACTAATAATGCAGTTTTATCAGAATTAGGACTATTCCCATTATCAATAGCTGCAATTAAAGCTACTGTTCGCTTCTGGGATCATTTGATTAAATTAAAAGAAAATTGCCTTGCAAAGATATCTTATTTGGAAAATCTCCAAATTAAAGATAGCTTTTGCAGTAAATTTGAAGATTTATTAACAAAATTAAATTTTGGTCATGTTTGGAATAATCAGAGTACATTATCAAAGAATAAACTTGTTCATGCAATCTCTAAGAAATTAGAAGAAAACTATATCTTATGGTGGTATGAAGCTCTAGAGGAGAATACCCAAAATATCAATAAGCATGTACATGTAGGTAATAAATTAAGAACTTATAGAAAAATTAAAAAATCCTATGACTTTGAAAAATATCTTTTATCTGATAATGACAGAGAACAAATATCAGTTTTCACTAAAATAAGAATTTCCAATAGTTATCTCCAAGTAGAGAGAGGTCGTTACCAAGGGTTGCAATTTGATCAAAGAATTTGTCCTATATGTAAAGAAGGAATTGAAGATGAATTCCATTTCTTAATTAAATGTAAAGCTTTATTAAATCCTAGAGAAGAATTTTTTAATAAACTAATAGAAGTTGTCCCTTCCTTTAAATATATGAACCCCCTGGATAGATTTAATTACATATTTACAGTGACTGATTTAGATTTATGTTCCATATGTATAACTGGGGTATATAATATGTACAAACTGAACCTTGAACTAAAAAATGTTTAAATAATTACCAGTATAATTCATGTGTGTGATAATCTCTTCTACAGTTATTTAGATGATATTTCATTTAATCCTTTAATTGATAACTTATCTCATGTTCCCATGTTTGTGTATTTAGTTTTATGTAATTTGTGTTGTTCATTTAAATTGTATTGTAACTGGTGATGTTCCTTTATTTTGGAATTCATACCAATAAAATATTTGAATTTTGAATTTGTATACCGCATTTCACAACAATTTTAAAAGTCATCTCAAAGTGGTTCCCAAACGAATCCCCAATAAAACAGAAGAATAATATGAAATTCTAGTATTTGGCATATTGCAATAATAAAGTCATCTCAAAGAGGTTCAGAAACAATTAAATCACAAATAAAACAGAGTGAAGCATTAAGTTTAAAAGGTCTTGAATACATAAATGCACAAATACATATAAAACAATAAGCGTTAACGCAGCAAGTCTTTTACAAGGTGAATGGATAAAAACACTTTCAGTTATTTTAAAGATACCATTTTAAATGATTTGTATTTGGTAAAACATCAAAATTTAGACAAAAAAAACTTTAATTAAATCACATTTTATATTGCCATTTGTATGTTGTGTCGCACACATTTATTCCACATCTCCTAATCTTCAACTAATTAGGGCTAAAACAAAACTTTACAAGGTTACTAAATGTAACCCAAACAAACAATTACCAAATCTAGTCAATGCTGTTTTCAATTCATTCTTGTCTATAGAACCAGAGTTGTCTCTGTCATACGCGCGATAACAGTTCTGCCAATCAGTGACATATTTCCATAGCTGTTGAAATTCCTCAAAGTTGATTGTTCCTGAGCGGTCTCTGTCAAACATTCCTGAAACATGAATAAAATAAAGAGAAATGTTTGGCTTGCATTTCATTTGGTAAATTTTCTCAGGAAGCTAATTTTTAGGGGGGCAGGGCTATGGTGAAATTTGAAACCAACTGGCAGGATGGCAGAAGTATAGAACTATAAAGGCAGGACAGTGCTTGGAATAAAAACAAGAGGCTCCCAGGAGCCTGAAACGCTCACCTGGTCTTGATGTCAACCCTATGAAGAACTTTGTAAAGCTAAATAAGCTGAACATTTAAGCAAGCAACAGCTTTTTCTCTTTCAGCAATAGTTTTCATTCTGTAGACCAAAAATGTGAAACATGTTATTTTAAGGCCTTCTGACAACTCGGACTCTATAGAGACCTTTGTTGAGAGCTTAATGAACTGAACATTAAAGCAAGCAAACAATTTTCTTTTTCTGCAATAGTTATCATTACATAAGCCAAAAACATGAAAACATGTTAATTTAAGGACTGTAATCCCTATAAGGGTTCATCTTAAAACTTCAACCCTATAAATGCTTTTGTTGAGCTAAATGAGCAACAGCTTTTCTCTATCCGCAATAGTTTTCATTCTATAGGCCAAGAACACTATTTTTTGCCTTTAAGGGGCTGTAACCCCTATAAAGGGTTATCTGACAACTTTGACCCAATGAAAACTTATGTAGAGCTAAATGAGCTGAACATTTAAGCAAGCAACAGCTTTTCTCTATCTGCAATAGTTTTCATTCTACAGACCAAAAACACTATTCTTTGCCTTTAAGGGGCTGTAACCCCTATAAGGGGTCATCTGACAACTTTGCTCATATGAAGATTTTTGTAGAGCTAAACTAGCTGAACAATTAAGCAAGCAACTGCTTTTCTTTATCTGCAATAGTTTTCATTCTATGAGCCAAAAACACTATTTTTCACCTTTAAGGGACTGTAACCCCTATAAGGGGCCACCTGACAACTTCGACTCTATGAACACTTATGTAGAGCTAAATGAGCTGAACATTTAAGCAAGCAACAGCTTTTCTCTATATGTAATAGTTTTCATTTTATAGGCCAAAAACATGAAAAAATGCTATTTTTCACCTTTAAGGGGCCGTAACTCCTATAAGGGGTCATCTGACAACTTCGACTCTAAGAACACTTTTGTAGAGCCAAATGAGCTGAACATTTAAGCAAGCAACAGCTTTTCTCTATATGTAATAGTTTTCATTTTATAGGCCAAAAACATGAAAAAATGCTATTTTTCACCTTTAAGGGGCCGTAACTCCTATAAGGAGTCATCTGAGAACTTTGACTCAATGGAGACTTTTGTAGAGCTTTTGATGCTGAAGCAGTAGCGTGCATCAGATTTCATCTATCTCTTATACTTTTTGATTTACAAGCCAAAAACAGTAGTCTGACCCCCCTGGTCTATTTTTAGTAACGGTGGCCATGTTTTTTGACGGATCAAAAATCCAAACACAAGTTTGGTGCAAGACACCCTAACGATCATTCATACCAAGTTTCATTAAATTCTGTTCAGTAGTTTCAGAGGAGAAGATTTTTTTAAAATTGTTAACGGACGACGACGACGACGACGACGACGACGACGACGACGGACGCCAAGTGATGGCAATAGCTCACCTGGACCTTTGGTCCAGGTGAGCTAAAAAGGCAGAATGGTATTTTTGGCTTAAAAAATTAAAGTAGATTTAAAAATGAAAAAATATGCGCTCGTTAGAGCACACACAAAAAAGGTCCAGGCTCTGCTTATTCCAAAAGAAAAAGCAGGACGAAGAAAATATCCCTAGCCCCCCATTAAAATCAAATGGTTGCTGAACCTTATAAATTTAGAAAAAATATAAAGAGTGTACTGCATGATGTTGCTAAGTTGTCACCAAGAGAAAAGTCAGCTTGTGTTATTGGTTTTTTTTACACAAAGACGGACGAGTTCAGTTTTATTGGTGGAAAAAAATCAGACAGGCTGGAAGAAATTGCACAGGTTAGGAACACAGATAACCATGCCATTTTGTAAATTACAAAAGTGGACTCAAACTCTTACCTGTAGAGTGAGTGAGTGAGTTAGTGTTTTACGCCTGTGCAACGCTATATAGGTTATTAACAGGCGATGAGAAAAGGGGAGAGGTGGGTAGGGGCGGAAAATTTAGCCTATGTGGTACACTACTTGGCGGTCCACAAAGGGGTCTTTTCATGCATGAAGCGTGGCACTCTCCACACACGATGGCCCAGTGTGGTCAGCGTTCAGGGTTTCCGTATTATAGACCTGACAACCCTTGCGAACGAGGGCCATCCTATTCAGCCACCTAGGGTACACTCTTGGTCGCTCTGTGGGCTGAGCACTGACCCGACGTCAGAATCCAAAGACCCTTAGTCGCCTCTTACGACAAGCTAGGCTCTGCTGCGGGCCTATTCGCCACTCGGGTCCCGCACGGGACCTTACCTGTAGAGAAAATAAATGTTATTAATGTAGAAAATTGTAATTGTTAACGTAGCATTATCAGAGGAGTTAGCATGCTCTAGGTTATAAATGAGGTAAGGAATTAATTTAACTAACTTACCTATCAGGAGACGGATAGTTTCTGGGTTGAATGGTGTCCAGGTGCCTGTAAATTTCAATTGTATTGAAGCAAAATAATCTAAGAGCCTGTTCAATAGAAAACCATGCAAAATCGTCCAATAGCAATGTTTTCATTTTTGTAAATGGTATAGTGCAACTGAAAGACCATTCTATAAGACTTATTCTCTTGCCGTGGCTATTCGACCGGGTCCGGTTGAATGTCCTTTCCATAATGGATTGGCCATTCGACCGGAATTATAATGGAATCAATATTTTAAGGTTTGCATATCGTTCTCCAGATGGTTGATAGTGAAAATAGTGAAAATATGATCATCTTGTTAATTTTGTTAACTTCAGTTGTGTCAGTTGCATAGCCCATAACTCCAGGTGTCTGTATACCAGATATCAGATGCCTAGCTATTATACTTTTCACTTAATTCATTTTCCACAAAAGTCTTACAAAGATGTTTTTTGTCCCCAAAAATCCACAGAGTCACTGAACCATGAAAATGGGGTCAGTGTCAAACGGCATGGGACCAGTTGCATAGACCATAACCCAAAGTGTCTGTATACTAGCTTTGAGATGCCTAGCTATAAAACTTTTTACTTAATTCATTTTCCACAAAAGTCTTACAAAGGGTTTTTTTAGCTCGAAAAAAACATCTAAGTTCAGAGTTGCTGAACCATGAATTTGGGGTCAGGGTCAAACGGCATGGTGCCAGTTGCATAGACCATAACCCCAACTGTCTGTATACCAAATATAAGATGCCTAGCTATTATACTTTTCTTGGAATTCATTTTCCCCAAAAGTCTTACAAAGGGGTTTTTTGGTCCGAAAAAAACATCTAAGATCACAGGGTCACTGAACCATGAATTTGGGGTCTAGGTCAAACGACATGGTGCCAGTTGCGTAGACCATAACCCCAACTGTCTGTATACCAAATATCAGATACTTAGCTATTATACTTTTTTTTTACTTTGTAATTTTTTGACAGGACATTATTGAGTTGAACAAGCTTTAAGGTTGGATTAAAACAGACCACTTACCATTTGACAAAGCTGAACCTAATTCATTTGCATTAATTTGCCCACTTGAGTTTTTGTCTACTCTAAAATATATAAAACATTTATCAAAACATCAACAATATTGTAGAATGTCTGACACATACGTTAGGCAACCGTCAAGTACGCTGGACAAACGCTATTATAGATAAGTTTTGAATAAGTTTGTCGTGCGTTGCCAGGTATTGTTAGTCTGACGTTTGGGGTTCGTTCACCGAGATATTTTTTGAAACTTTTTACAGCGTCTGCCAATGTGTTCCAACGTTTTAGAAAATATTTCGAACGTTAGGCATACATTGGCTAAAACGTTATAGTGTAACGTTATAGTCTGATAGGCCTTAAACAATATTCAGAAACAGATTCAAGACAACATAAAGGTGTAGTCAGAATAAGGCTATCGAATACGTCAAGAAATCTTGCAGTTTATCTGTAAGCGACCAACCATTATCTTGAAAGGGGGGCCTTGGCTTTTTCCTAAAAAAATATTCTGAAAATTATTTTTGATGAAAAAAATATTTTGGCAGCTGATGGGAAAAAAAAAATATTCTGAAGAAGGATTTCTGCTATAAAAAAATAATGCTGATAATGCTTTGCGCGGAAAAAAAATTCTGATCAAAACAAAAAACCAAGGCACCCCCCTTAAGGTTCATCTGTACCTTTCTTTAAAACATGGCGTTATTTTTAATCTATTTTCAGTATATGCACAGCCAAAACTGAACATAAAATTGAAATATAAAGAGTAGCAGGACCTAGATATTAAAAATTCTTACCTTTTCTCTATGAATTCTTGCCGAAAAAATCCTTTATTTTAAAGATCTCTTTTTCTAAGCTTTTAAAAACACCCGATTTAAGGCTAATGTCACTTTCACCCTTTCTTGTGGCCTCAAATTTCATGCAACTTTCAATAAAGGATTTAACTAAAAGTGTTCACTGTGTTTCATGTGAGAGGCACAATAGGGATAGTTTGTCCTTTTTCAATTTAAAATTTAAAATCTGAACAGGAAAAAAGAGATATTTATTTTTAAGGAACTTAAAATGAAAAATTGATAGAAATTGAATCAGAAATTACCATATCTAGGTCCAGCTATGCTTTATTTTATTATTTTATTTGTAGTTTTTGTTCTGCATATACTAAAAAATAGGTAGAAAATTTCGCTATTTTTAACATAAGGTACAGATGAACCTTAATTTAAATGGTCCGTCCCTAAATGTTTTGGCCAAAAAAAAAAAAACAAACAAAAACAAAAAGAAAACACCAACCCCAACATTTTTGCCACTTTTCTGCCTTAATTTTCAGAAAATGCACTAACCTGAAATACTCGTCATTTTCAATACAAGGTAAAGGTAAAATTGTGGCACAGTAATATGGAACGGAAATTATCATAATACAATAAAAAATTGTTCATTTTTAGAACTAATCTAATCATACTATGTCTATTGTGTATAAGATCAAATAAGATAATTATATAAAGTGTCATCTTTAACTAAAATGGGTTTCTCTATAGTGATAATAAATACGTAAGATATCTTTATCGTTCTACCGACCCGTTTGAGTTTACCTTTTCGTATTTAAAATAAATCTTCTCACAAATGATGGTGCGTTTGATTTGTGTACACATGATTTTTATTAATTCAAGTTATTTTTTGTTGGGACCATTTTTACAAATTCCGAAACGCCTTAGTTTTAGATAATAGATTCAATAATTGATGGACACAATTAATTAATAAGCTTGAAATAATTTTTACTTTTCATTTGGTCGATGGTATTTTGGGGGCAATGTTTTTCTCACATTTTATACAAATTCATTTTTTAATCTTTACCTTTGAAATATACCCCATAAAAATTGATCTTGTGAGGGTGGTAGTCCAGGTTGTTGTCCAGAAAACCCGACAGGTGGTTGTTGTTGTCCGTAGCATGCCATAATTTTCAATAATAGAAATGTTCGTCGTGACGTCAGCGCTTATCTGTGGAATAATTTTGGCGGGCAAAAAAAAACTGTGTTTCCCGGGGGGGGGGGTGGTGTTCGAAAACATCTTTGAATTGTCTTATCTTTTTTAGTTTTTGACCGTTCTACAATTAAAATAAAATATGATATTAGAAACAGTGCATTTGTAAAAATAATTATTCAGTAGTTCATAAGATTGAAAAGTTGCCGGTTGGTAAATTTTTGATAGGTTCAGAAACATTTTTTTCCATTTATTTTCCAAATTAATTACCATCGGGTATCTATAGCCCCTAAAATAAGGATTTTTCATGTTTTTGGCCTATAGATTAAGAATATAACTATTGCAGATAGAGAAAAGCTATTGCTTGCTTAAATGTTCAGCTCATTTAGCTCTACAAAAGTCTCCTTTGGGTCGAAGTTGTCAGATGACCCCTTATAGAGAAAAGCTGTTGCTTGGTCAAATGTTCTGCTCATTTAGCTCTACAAAGGTCTTCATAAGTTCAAAGTTGTTAGATGACCCCTTAAAGGTGAAAAATAGTGATTTAGGCCTATAGGATGAAATATATTGCAGATTGAGAAAAGCTGTTGCTTGCTTTAATGTTCAAGCTCATTTAGCTCTACAAAAGCCTTCATAGTGTAAAAGTTGTCAGATGACCCCCGTCCCCTTTTAGGGATAACAGCCACGAAATTAACGTTAGAAGAAAATGAGATTTGGAATAAGTGTTTGCGACACAACCTACAATATAAACATCCACAATGGAAAAGAGCCAGCAGCCTTCAATGTGACCAGCGGTCGCTGCTCGCTGTTTTTCAATTGGCCTCTGGATTGAAAATAAACTACATATGATTCAAGCCCAATCCTAAAGTGCAATGAAAGACCCTCTTCTTGACAAAAAACAATTAACATTAATTCGACTAAATACAAACATAAGCTTTGATAAAGATTACTGGCCTAGGACAGGCACATTAAAACTGTGGCGGGGTTAAACTAGTTTTTTGGCGCCAACCTCCCCCTATTGATAATCAATAACAAAGCACAAACTAACACACAGTAAAAATCAAATCGATAGAAGTTCAATTCAACAAGAGAGTATCTGAGACAAAAGGACAACAATTTATTAACTGGACGTAGAGATACTCTCTTGATAACACTCCAAGTTACTGACAGCTAGCTAAGAAGCATACATCGACTGATGTAAAAAAATCAAGTCTGTCGATTTTAAATCCGACACAACCACGGTAGGTCCCGTGTCCGGCGACAAGATTGTTTTTTCGAGAGGGATTTACAATTGTCCTGGTTTTTTCAAGAGAATAATCAATAAAAATGCAAACTCTTGTGATATTTAGGGATTTTTAGCTGAAAGCGAAGAAAAAATGCTACCAATGGGTAGGCATATTTGTAGTATTATCATATTGTATAACAACACCAATTCCTATAAAAAAATGTGATTCCTAAATAAAATTGTGGGCTGTTTTTTGAATTTTTACCTTTTTGCATTTTTCGCCCCTTAAAAGACAACTATATTGAACGAGATTGCTTACCATTATAAGTGAACATCACTGTTATATTATGGCATCCTGAACATTGATGCCAAAAAGTTGCGTCTTACATATTTTTAAATTAAAATAAAATACATGTCCAGGTTTTTTCAAGAGGCGTCCAGGTTTTTGCGAGAGAGGTCCAGGTTTTTTCATACTTTAGAAAGACAAGTTGTGCGTGTTGTTTACCTGTTGAATCATATTTTAAAAGACATTGTATGTTGTTAAACAAATAAGAATACGGTACTATCATTTCAAGGGTTTTGGACAAGAAAACGTCAGTTAAAGTCAAGAATTCAACCTTATATAGCCTATATAAACAGGCAGGCACATATAATTGACGCCTACAACCAGAACCCATTAATCTATTGTCTAAGCATAAATACCAACTGTTATAAATTGAAAATAGCCTCCTTGAATAATTGACTGGAAACAAAATATTTGTGTTGCGACAAGCAGAAAATGCTTACAGTTTCTGGGCTACCTTCTTTTAACTTGACTTGTAGATGTTTCTTGGATGTGTTTGTTTGTATCATAGAGTCGTCTTCTTTCATGTCTGCTGTTTTATCCAGGATTATATAAGACTCGATTGCCCTTTCAGTACGTCTTAATTTTTACACATATGTATTTATTCTTTATTATCCCCGCGTTAGCGAAAGCGCGGGGATAATGTTTTGCTGTTCGATGTACGGATGTACGTACGTACGTATGGCGTTAATGTCCAGAATAATCTCAGTAACCACAGGGAGTAGAAAGATGAAACTTGGGTCATTGATTGCATTGTGGGTGGGGACTGTGCCGAAGGTTTCGGAATTTTGATATGGCCCCTAGGGGCTGGGCTGCATAGGTAGCCCAAGGGCACATTACTCCTTCGTCACGCAACTCCTCCCAGGTTATTTGGAATACAGCACTGAAACTTTGCTCAGTAGTTGCACTATGGATGTAAATTCTGCTGAAGGTTTTGGAATTTTGATAATGCCCTTAGGGGCTGGGCTGCATAGGTAGCCTAAGAGCACATTTTTCCTTTGTCATGCATAATTCTTTACATTACTATCACTCCTACTACCAGGGAAAAGTCTCATTTTAATACATATACAATTTATAGTACTAGTTATGCTCATTATAGTCATAGTTTTTTTTTCTTTAAATTATTTGCCCTTATACTATCAAACACCAGAGTAGCGCGGGGATATGCAGCGTGGCTGCTTCGACTTGTTGTATATATTATAGTTTCAACAAAAAACTTCACAAGAGTATGCTCCCGTGCGGGACCCGGAAGGTGAATAGGTTAGCAGCAGCGCTAAGCTTGTCGGTAAAAGTCCACTAAAGAGTGCTAAGAAAACTGTCATCTTTCCAGGCCACTTAGCCCACAAAGCGACTGGGATGTGTGCCACAGGTGGTTGAATGGGGCAGCCCTGTCATAATAAATGCCGGTTTATCTGGCTATACTAATGCGGAAACTTGACCGTAAACCATATTGGACAAATATGCGTGGAGAGTTCCAAGGTTCATGCACGTAAAATATCCCATTGTGCACCGTCACAGGCTAAATTTTCCGCACCTACCCACCTCTTCCCTTTTCCAGTGATCTTCAAAATTTACAGATCCTTTGTTTCCCACTCCAACCCCGCTTCTCTCTCTCAGTGAGTATAGGTTCAAACAGGATTCAGCATTGTATTTTCGCCAGATAAAGGATGGTTATGTGAAACTGGTTATGAGTTGGCCATATCCCACACAGGTAGATGTTCCATCTAGTATGACCTCATTTCGGGTAAGGGTTCTCCATTGTCAGTCACCATATGGAAGGGTTCCAAATTGTGCAAAACTTTTGAGAGAGGATTTCGTCACTTTCTGGATGCATTGGCCTATGGTGCGTTAACGGTACATTGGGCTATCTTGTGAGTTGGTTCGTTTTACTTCTGGTTTGTGGTCGTGCATGTGTCCTTCGAATGACATACATGGGTCTGTGTCCTTGGTGGGTCTACAGAATTCATTTTGGTGTTTCAATTAGCTCTTGTCCTGCTGATTATGGCTGAAATAGTGTCGACTGGACATAAAACAAACATAAGAGTATGAGATTCAAATGCTATTTAAGTTTTTGTATCTTTACATACATATGTATACGTTAAGGGGTTCCAATATCTCTATTCCCTAATGTTTTTATCAAATATCCCGTATCCAAAATAGAGGTTTTTTTCTTATCCTATATCCCTGTAAATAGAATAGATTTAAATATTCTATATCCCAGTTTGTTTTGCCTCAAATATCCCGTATTCCAGGAATAAATATGTATATATCCCATATTCCAAAACACCCTTAAACTCTTGAAATAACAGAATGCACCAGTGGAATATGCTCTTTTTGTTATTATTTGTTTCTGACATACATGTAGATTTTATAGTTTCAAAGACTTGAAAAGGCACAAAAACAAGATTTCAGTTACCTTTAAAAAAGGACCCTGGCCATTTTCCCTGTAATTCTGATAGACGGGCCAATTTCAAAAGTTTCACAAAATACTCTCCATCTTTTAAAAATGTGTAGAGTGGGGCCATTGCGATGATGTAAATAAAAATCAACAATATTCAAAACCTTCAAACCGGTGATATTTTGTCCTGAAAATCTAAGAAAATGCATTTTGCTCATTTTAGCTTAAAATTCGCCTCTTAAATATGGGAATCCCCCATGGAGGACACGCACAACCAACATGACTTTTGGGGTTTTGAGTAGAATGGTTTAATTAGAATAATATGCATTTTAAAAGATTTTGGTTGTCGATGTCCTTCTAACGAAAAATTAACTTTTTAACAAAAAAGTCACAAATTAAAAGAATTCAAAACTTAAATGTTTATTTTTTTCACTGCTACAGTATGTCTCCAATAGCTCAGTCAGTTAGGTCGTTGGTATTTAAATCTTATACTATTTCACCTCCTTCACTCGGCTAACTGAGAACTCGGTCAGTTGGTTTTATTTAACATGGAGGCTATATGGGAAATGGGTCTGTTGAAGAGTCGGCTAAAGTCTGTTGGTCAAATACTATCGAGAAAAACATAGCAAGGTCAATATATTTTACTAAATATTTCTTTTTTACTTACTTTAATAAAAAAGAAATTATGTTGGGCAAAACAATATTGAATACTAAACGTATTCATATATTGTTTTTCTCTGTAGCTTACATTGGTAAGCTACAAAATGGAAAGGCGTGTTACTCATCGAGATATTTCTATCAATTTTGTCATTCAAAAATGTAAACATAACAGCGTTTTGCTAAAATTAAGTCGAAAGCATTACGAAAAACGCAACTTAAATTGTACATCATGTATGTGAGACATATAACTGTACGTATAAGAAAGAAAAACCGACAGACATGCGTTTTTGTGGCATTTATTGTGTTTTTGCCTTAAATTGGGTCTGTTGGTGAGTCGGCTATAATGAACTCAGTCTGTTGGTCAGTCTGTTGAGAGTAAATTATTCAACTGATATCATACTATATTGACCTATATTTGTGCCATAACACACATTTTTTACAATTAAAAATATCTTACAAAGTGACATAAAGCGTATATATTCGTAGTGATGATTGTTTAGTCATAGATTAGACGTAAAATTAATATAAATCGCGTTATAACAAGCACATCAGTTTGTTTGATCAAGCTTACCATTAATTTTTCAGTATGAAAAGAAAAAGAATAAATTTTTCCAACAGAAAGCATGGAAAGAAAAAAAAATAAAGAATTAAAAAATCAAGGGGGCTGGGCTGCATAGGTAGCCTAAGTGCACATTATTCCTTTTTCACGCAACTCCTCCTAAGTTATTTGGATTATGGAACTGAAACTTGGCTCAGTAGTTGCACTATGGAAGTAGATTCTGCGAAAGTTTTGGAATTTTGATAATGCCCCTAGTAGTTGCACTATGGAAGTAGATTCTGTCATAGGTTTCGGAATTTTGATAATGCCCCTAGGGGCTGGGCTGCATAGGTAGCCTAAGTGCACATTATTCATTTGTCACGCAACTCCTCCTAAGTTATTTAGATTATGGAACTGAAACTTGGCTCAGTAGTTGCACTACGGATGTAGATTCTGTCATAGGTTTCGGAATTTTGATAATGCCCCTATGGGCTGGGCTGCATAGGTAGCCTAAGGGCACATTATTCTTTCGTCACGCAACTCCTCCTAGGTTATTTGGAATATGGAACTGAAACTTGGCTTGTTAGTTGCACTATGGAGTATGAATGTAGATTCTGCCAAAGGTTTCGGAATTTGATAATGCCCCTAGGGGCTGGGCTGCATAGATTGCCGAAGGGCACATTATTCCTTCGTCATGCATAATTCATTACATGACTATCACTCCCACTACCAGCGTGACCAGGGAAAAGTCTCATATTAATACATACACATTTGATAGTACTAGTAATGCTTATTATAGTCATAGTTTGTTTCTTTTAATTATTTGCCCTTATACTATCAAACACCAGAGTAGCGCGGGGGTATGCAGCGTGGCTGCTTCGACTAGTTAAATAGTTATAATTATACCCTCGCTTTTAAGAAGAGGGTATACTGTTTAACCCTTATCCATATGTCTGTCCGTTGGTTCGTACGTGACATAATTTCCGTCGCAGTTATTCAAGCAACTACATAAGGTAAAGGTCTGGTATTTTGCTTTGTCTAAAAGTGTCATATGGTGTATTTCGATTTTACGCCCCTAGGTCATCTACCTCTTGTTAACCGAAAACTTAGATTTTTAGATGTATTGTACATACATGCAAAAGTTTCCTCACAGTTTTCTCGACACTTCATGACATAGAATACCTTGTATACAGCCTTATCTTATAGTACCATATAGTGTGTACTGATTTCGTGCTTTAAGGTTTCTTTTTCCTGTACATACACGCAAAATTAGAGATAATTTCACTCTTGATTTAATACAATATAAAATGTTAATCCTAAAAGTTTTTAAAAATTCAAAATATACCTCGCTTGCAATCATTCTGTCTCGGCTAATTAACTCTCAACAGACTTTAATTTAATTTGCCGACTCACCAACAGACTTTAGCCGGCACTTTTTTAAGAAAAACTCATTTTTTATAACATTTTAACATTAAATCACTTTTTGTTGTTTGAATATTTTATTTTTAAACTGAAGATTACTTTCCGAATCGCTAATTATATTTCAAAAGTATAAAAATTTTGTTTATTTGTAAAAAAAATCATTCATAGTTGCCAAATTTGAGCATACCGCTGTCTCGCCTTTTCGTTTTATCGAACACTGGTATAACTAATTGACTCTGTTGCAAGTTGAAAATGTGCTCAAATGAATATCATTTTGGTTGAAAGATTTTGTATTTTGACAATTAATTGTCATTTTGCCAAAATAACATCTTTTTCACAAAATTTCATGACCATCCATTGGATTTTACTCTCAACAGACCTATAGCCGACTCTTCAACAGACCCATTTCCCATATAGCCTCCATGTTAAATAAAACCAACTGACCGAGTTCTCAGTTAGCCGAGTGAAGGAGGTGTATTTGCTAATGGTGTTTGAATATTATATATTGACAGTGAAAGTTCAAATCTTGAACGGAGTGTTCGATTTTGTCCGTCTGTATCTCAAGTATAGAGATAAACCTATTTTTAATGCTAAACTAAGTCAATTACGTATTTATAAGATTTGCCGTTTTATTTCACTCTTTTTCCCCAGCCAAATTGAATATGACACTAAGTACATTTAAGCTTTTGATTAGTAATACTATAACATATAAGTTAAATAGTAACATTGTGTTATACGGTTAATTATGTTTTTACTTTAATTATTTATTCTTTCTTTTTATACTTTCTTCTAATTTATGAACGAAAGAGGTTTTGGGACATTTTTATAACAATATTTAGTTTTCAATGAAGCAAACGTACCAGCAAAGTGACTTCGATTGGGACTTACCTTGTGATTTAAAATAGAAGCTATGAATGACGACTTTAAATATCTATAAATAGCTTTTTAAATGTTTAACGTACCATCAAATTCTATGAACTAAATACAGGGGATAATGGCCATGGTCCTTTGCCCACCGTAACAATCACTCTTTTTGAAACCGGTAATTTATTAAAGCACGTCAAGAAAGTCACAAATGTACCATTAAACTAATTTTGTCAAAATACTAATTTAGTCTTCAAAGATAAGTCAGATAATGCATTTGGGCAGTCTACTTATGCTTTAAAGTTAGTAACAAACTTAATATTTTGCATGTAATGTGTTTAAATGTATGTTTATTGAGTAGGAGGGATATTACTTTCCATTTAAGTCGTATAGTTTCCACAAAACACAGTTCCTCTCTCTCGTCAAAATTTTCAAAAAACCAGGACATCTCTCGAAAAAACCGGACAAGTTGTTGTGCCTCTCGAAAAAACCTGGTCAATTTTAATAAATCATTAACTGATGCTTCTTTACGGACTTTTGTGGAAGAAAAGTAATAATTTGAACATTTTGAATACTTTTATTCCTCTTTTTTGTTTTGTTTCACTTACAATTGAGAATTTAAGCATTTTTTAGTAAACGGACAGGCGAAAAAACCTGGACCTCTCTCGAAAAAAATGGACAATTCCTCTCGAAAAAACAATCCTGTCGCCGGACACGGGACCTACCGTGACAACACGTCAAACAATTCATGATTTGATGATGCATCATCACACAAAAACGACACACTTGACCGCTGTAATCCTAAAAAATGACATAAGTATAAAAAAGTATAAAAAGGTAATTAACATATCAAATTAACAATATTTTTACCAAAGAAGACTAAATATAAAGACTTTACTAAAAATTCCATTTCATAACCTTTATTCAATAAAGTTTTAAGCCAATTTTCATTCCCAACGGATTATTTTTTAATTTATTTGCTTTAAAAACAAAATTACCGTAGAAATCGGGATGGGATATTCCCTTTACAATCAATAATCGAAGTGTACAGTTAAATTTTCAAATTATGATAAAACTTAGTAAACGATTGTTCACTAATTTGTGGTAACGATATCCTTGTTTTAGTATTTTTTTGTAATACACCGGTTTTTATCATTCAAATCAGATTGTTCTCCCAAAACGAATGTAAATGTTGTCAAAAAGATAATTTAAAGCAGTTATCATTTCTGCATCAGTCCAATTGACGTAACCTTTATGAGTCTCATTGCTAAAAAACTATTTATTAAATGATTTAGAAACTTTAGAGCGAAATAGTCACTTTTAGATTTATCGAAACTCCATTTAACCAGATATTTAAATTGTTTTGATAAGTTGTGAGGAAGGTAAGTGTACAAAGTAGAAAAATCGTAGCTATCAACTGTATAGTAAGTACTTTCAAAAGCGCGAAGTTTGTCTAAAACATCGAACGAATTTTTCACACTTCAAAAGTGATTTATACCACTGTTTTCAAATACCTTTTCGCAGTATCGAATAATAAATTCTTTTATATTTGTCAAAGCAAGAGAAAGGACTTTAGAAACATTAGTGAGAGAAAACTTACTTGAAGCAAATATGAAACGAGATTTATAATGATTTTTGTGTAATTTAGGGATCCAGTGCATTGTTGGTAGTTTATTGTATGTAGGAGCGGCTCGTAGTGATGTGGTATTTAAAATATGGTCCTCAATAATACTAGATTCTGTAGATTGTACGTGATTAAATATGTTGGAGCTTTTAATTTCTTGCATCAACACTTCAAGGTAATATTTTCGTCAAACAATAACGACATTATTGGCAGCTTTGTCTGCAGGAACTAAAACGTATTGTGAACCAAGTGAACGCATTTTGACTTAATTCTTTTTAGATATATATTTGGCCGAAATTCTACAAAGGAGTTTTGCAAATGATTTATTCTGAGTTTAACAATTGACATGAAGTTATTTATAAAATTGTCAAGAGATTTAGTATCTGCTTCTTCTCTCTTGGTCCTCGTTTTACAGTAAGAGGGAAGTGCAATTTTGATACAATCGAAGCAAGAATTCCAATTGATCTTTGAGGGGTGTCAAAATTTTGGGCTCTTTTTCATGTTTATTGGCCTATAGAATGAAAACTATTGCAGATAGAGAAAAGCTGTTGATTGCTTAAATCTTCAGCCCATTAAGCTCTACAAAAATCTTAATAGTGTCGAAATTGGCAGATGACCCCTTAAAGGGGTTATGGTCCTTTAAAGGTGAAAAATAGTGTTTTTTTGCTTATAGAATGAAAACTATTGCAGATAGAGAGAACAAAGCTTAAACATTCAGCTCACTTAGCTCTTCAAAACTCTTCATAGGATTGACATCAAGATCAGGTGAGCAATTCAGGCTCCTGGTAGCCTCTTGTTCGCTCACCTGATCCGAAGGGTCACGTGAGCTATTGTCATCGTTGAGCATCCGTTAACTTTTCTTTAAAAATATTCTTCTCTGAAATCACCGAAGGAATTGCATTGAAAAATTGTTCACTTGATCTTAATGATGTCCTCTACCAAGTTTTTGAATTTGTGCACGCTGACCAACCAACATGGCCACCGTTGCTAAAAATTGAACAGGGGCGCCAAACCATAGTTTTTAGCTTATAACTCTAAAAGTTATAAGAGATAAAGAAAATCCGAAGCAATTTACCTTCTTCAGCATCAAAAGCTCTACAAAACTCTCCATTGAGTCAAAGTTGTGGGAGGACTCCTCATAGGAGTTATTTCCCCTTAATCGTAAAAAATGACCATCAGTTCCACAGATTTTGGACTTTATCTAGAAAACCATTAGTGCTAGAGGAAAAGTTAGCATTGCAGAAGTGTTAAGCTCATTGAGATCTACAAAAATGAATTTTGTGTAAAAATTGTCAGATCAACCGTTTAAGAGTTATTCCACTTTAACTGTGTTTTCTTTTTCTATAAATTTTAACTGATTTGAAAAAAAAATCTTCTTCTCTGAAGCCCGGATATGCAGTAGGGCCAACGAAGACAAACGATCTTAACCCCTGTAGAACTGAGTTATATCTGTTTTCAACCGTCTTAGTCCACTAAAAGAACGTCCAGAATTGTATCTGAGTTTTTGATGGAACAATTGAAATTGTGTTGAAACTGAAGAATTATAGCTCCAAGTTTGTAGCTACAAGTGACACCCCCCCAAAAAAAAAAATAAAAAAAAATAAAAAGGAGACGGGATCAAAGTTTGGTTAGAAATCGATTACTGTTTTCTATTAATCTTCCATTGTGTTCAGAAATGAAATGGTCCGAAATGTGTTATACAGAGATAGATCTCAGTCAATACTGACGTTGGGGCACGATGAATCTGTCGTCCTACTCTGCGTGGGGTATCGGGTCCGTTCTCCCCTGTCCTACGTTCGCCCTGGGTCCGTTCGCCTGAGTTCGTTCGCCCTATATTATATATTAGGATAATGTCAACTGAAAGGTAAACTTATGAGACTGGGATATTAATACAAGATGTTTTCGTAATACGAAAAAAGTTAAAATTAGTGATATACAATTTTAGAATACATATGCATTTGAGATAGATTGAACATTGAATCCCCTGACTTGAGAGGGAATATAACATTTTTAATAAATAACTAATAATGCAAAGTATGTGTGCTTATATACATGTAAAAATGTATTTGCATTTATATGCAGATGGGTTTCAAAATAAGGTTAACCAAAAAAAAAAAAAAAAAAAGACAAACGAAAAGCGATGATCAACATCTAACTAGACTAAATCGTCAATGAGATTAACGGATTTCAGTTGTAAAAACAGTAATCAGACGGCCACGCGTACTCAGCTTGGGTCTGGCTTGGGTCATAAAGTTAATTAGATTAAACGACAATTTAGGTAATTATGAGGAGTGCAAAATTACGTTTATTTTTCATAATTGGTGGAACTAGAGCATGCAGCCAGGTCATGCTCCACTGTTCAGTGTTTTTCAAGTTTTCTGTAGTACTATTTTGTTAGTTTATTTTTCTCTATTTGTATAATTCTGAATTTGGTATACAACGTGTAAGAACTTTTTGTTGGTGGTTATCTGTAATACCTTAAAACCATTAAGGCAAAGATGAATGCACAGTATTTCTAAAAAAAAATAATAAAAAAAATAACTAGACAAATGACTTTATGATATTTGCATAGATTAATGTGATGAAGAATTGCATAGATTAATGTGATGAATAATTGTATAGATTAATGCGTTTCTTTTCGATGATTCAACATATTCCGAAAAATATTTTTTTTCCTTTTGAGCAGAGTTTGTTTTTCTTTGCTTGAAGAATAATGCTCTATAAAACCTGAGAAAATCATATCGAAATTATTGTCTCAGATAAAACATATGACTATATATGGCATATACATGTATAGGGCGAACGGACCTTGGGCGAACGTGAATAGTGGCGAACATGTACCAGGGCGAACGCGAATAAGGGCGAACGGACCCGGAGTTTCAAATTTTCTGCCAAGCCTACAGTGCAAAGGATTGGAACACAGAAGACCATGAACCATTAGCATATCAAGATTGAAAATAGCCCCTTTTCATCTAAACAATTATGAATAAAATAAAACCTTAAACTATTGGTAAATGGTATGTTGCAAGATATTTATTCTTAATCCTTGCATCAGAATCAAAAAGAGAATCTTAGATGGTCAACAGTTAATCACATCAAAAACCAATAGAACTTACAACGAAATGCAACCATGATTCAAATAAAAATAGGGCATGTAATGGGACATTAAATGATACCCCGCCACGATATTCATCCATAGTTAAATATATTTGTATACTATACTGTATATACTATACATCTATATGGAGACAGAAAAGAAATGAGTTATCTTTCTTAGACCAGAAAATTTCATCATTTTGAAATTTGGAAAATTTACAAAGTGGCAAATCTTCAATAATGTTTTTTCGGATCATCCAGAAAATTGAACTTGACCTGTATTTTATTGTACTCAACAGCTGTGCAATATAACATTCATATCTTTTGACGCGTTTTCAAGTTATCATTCGGAAACCTTCGGGGGACAGACCAACATAGGGACAGACACCAAAAGAAACTGAAGGTATAACCTTATATCTCGCCACTTCATGTGGCGGGGTATAAAAATTAAAGAAAAGAAATTTCAAACATTGGAATCTCACTGAAAAAAATCTTTAACAAGATACATATTCTTTAATAGACTAATTATAGCCTATAAAAGACATACAATTATTGGAGAACGAGACTTATGCCCAAAGTTATGCGTGTTCAAAAAATTTTCACTAAAAAAAATTGACAAATTCAGTGCAGGCAAGTCATTGCCTAACGGTTGCAACACACCTGAAAATACAGCCAGAATTTATAAAAAAAAAAAAAAGACAAGGATGCAATTGCAACTGCCCTGAGTTACCAGTAAGGTATACACATACTAAGTTTTGCTAACCAATGACTGAAAGTTCTAGAGATATTGAATATAACATTTCATTACATAATATATTTTGTAAATTTTCAGCCTCTCAAAGAGCTATTAAGGTCAACATAATTATGTTACTGTGCTGAGCTACTTATGGGGCATAGATCATAAACCAAGTTTCATTAGCACAGGACTTATAGTTCTTAAGGATGGTGGTGCTAATATAACTCTCAATCTCTCTGTCTCCAGAAAAGCTATACCTGTGTCTAGCTCTGCTTATCTGGCTAGACAAAAATCATTTTATCTTCACCAAATTTGTTTACCATCTCTCATGCATGAATTTATCCTCAAGAATTGCCAGTCAATTATTTCATTAGCATCTCATGCATGGTCTCATGGAAACTTAACAGAGACTCCCTTAGTAAATGAATGAAGCTGTTCAAGATCTACTGGGATAAAAACAAGATGAAGTGCATACAACTTGTATTAATAAATCATTGGGTTTAAAAGTAAAAGCCAATAGTATATAACTTTTTAATTATAAAGAAAGGTTCTTACAAGAATGTATGTAAACACAAACATTAAAGGAAGAAAACACTTAAGGTAGATGGGATTTCTATCACTGAGCATCTTTTCCGCACATCTATCATAACTTTAGAAATTTAAATTCTTGATATTCTAATTGATTCCTATTGGGCTAGGTAAACATCAAAATCGATAATTACAACAAATTGGATAAAATACACCTTCTTTGCAAAATTCAATATTTTCCTGTACCTTTTAAGGGGAGATAATTTGTATAGAAATAATAGAGAATAAACACATTTTTCACTTTTTTTTCAAAAATTTTGATGGTGAACTTTATTTTTTATTGAGTATATTTAAAACGCCATACAAAACACAGATTTTCACAAATTTTAAGAAAAATCTATGGAGTAGATTTATTTAGGTAAAAGAAATTTGAATTTTCCCTATTAATCCTATATAAAAGGTACTAAAATCATGCATTATTCAAAGTTGTTTCTACAAATTCTTATGGTGAACTTTTAATTTTATTATCAAGATTTAAAGTCACAGTCTAGGGCTAACTGTGGCCAAATTTCAAAAAAATTCTATGGATAACTTTTAAGACACCCCATCTACCTTAACATTACATTTTTGATTAAACCAACACTCAACTTCTCTACACTAAATTCATGTTCTAATTAATGTTCTAACATGTATTCAGAAAAACAGATAAAAGATCATTTTAATTAATTAAAGTTAGAGATAGTAAATATTATTAACTCTTATATACACTTAATAATATATGGTAGACAAAATATTGATTTTTTGTGTGTATTACAAAGCACATGAACCATATAGTGGGTAATTTAAGTGAGTTACAACTTACATGATTTTTATCCAAAAAGGGTGCATTTAATTTAAGCTGTCTTAATTTTTTGCACTTTCATAAGTGTGTAACATATATGGTACATGTATATGAAGTTTAGCGATCTTTAATTTTAGTGATTCCTCAGACCTCAGACGTCACAATTAAAGCCAAAAGGACAACCTCATGAAAATTTCCCGCAATATCGTATCCTCTTCATAAGTAGCAATATCAAAATACAAGCACCAATCATTAACTTTTGGACACAAAATAAATCACCATATCAAGACTTATCAGATTTTTATTAGCAAATAAAATGTTGGAGCATCTGACCCTTTACAGACAGTAGTACATAAAGCAATATTAAACCATTTTCTGTGATAGATATAACAATATAATGTACTTGTATGATAAATATTTCCTCAAATATAATCTATAGGTAGTGCAATAAAGAAAGAAGCACTAATGAATCTATTAACTCTCTCAGAGTTAAAGGAATAGGATACAGCAAAAAATATAAAATTTGATCACATCAATCTGTTTACGTCTTGCTATTATTGATAAAGTTTTACGTTTAAAGTTTTAATAGGTTGTCTGAAGGAAAACACAAGATAATTTATTGCTATAGACACCAGGGTTGAAAATAAATAAAAAAATGTAAAAAAATTATTATCAAATTCTAAATACTGATGCAAATATTGTTAAACTGCAGTCCTTCACCAAAAACCATAAGCCTCAAGCACAATGTCTAAAAAAATTGTTCAACCCTCTAAAAATTATGAAAGTCTGCTTGTTTAAAATAAAAGATGTTTTTATTTATCTTTTATAGAACTTTCATTGTTTTGGTAAAGACTATTATTGCTTTATAAATGAAATTGAAATTCAATGAATTTACATAGAGTTTAAAGTACATACTTAGATAAATTTTAGCATACACTAATTATAAAAATCTATGGCCTATTACAACAATATAACAAACAACTGCTATGAATATAAATAATGCACATTTAAAGATTTAATTTCATACATAAATAATCAGCAAAGAGAGTCATGATAGTTTATACGAAGCACACGATTTAACTATGATTTCAAGTTGAAGACGAGGGTAAGAAATTGTTCATATCCAATCTGTATCCAACCATCCTGATCTGTATCAAAATTTCTAAAGGCACTGGTCAAGGTCTGAAAATAAAAATATTCAATATGATAAGGAATAAAATAAGAAATTACAAAAGAAAATAAATACCACTAAGGATCATACCAAAAATGACATTCTGTAAATCTATTTCAATACCTTAATTTGATATTAAACTGTTAGATAACAATTTTTCAGAAAACTCGGTCAGAAAGTTGTCATTAAAATTTTCTTGTATTGTGTTTATCAAAATCATTTCAATACATGCAATATGTGGATCCTGTCTTTCTTGCACATATTCAATATTCTTTTGTTTTTCAGAGTTTGGCTTAAGTGCTGTGTGCAGGTCGTAGAAAGCTTCCCTGTGCTTCAGTTGTATGCTCTTATATATTTTTGAGTACTGGAATATGTGCTGGAAAGACACAGTTTATATATTTCCAAAATTTGACAACTTTTGGCTATTTGTTTAAAATTTGTTAAATTTATCTGTTTGGTCATTGTTTAAAATTTTTGGTTTCTGTTTTGTTTAATCTGATCTAATATTCTACCGGCTTTCCAAGTTTTCTACTCCTAGTGTGTCTGATGAAGGTTTATCCAGAAAAAAGCTTCACACACAGTGAAATTTTGCTGTTGTACATTTGTCAAAATCATTTCAAAATGTGGATTGTGTCTTTCTGGCACATATTCCATATTCTTTCGTTTTTAATATTTTTAAAAACATCCAGATTTTTTTTCTGTGTTCTGCACATGATCAATATCCTTGGTATTTTTTATTTTATTTTATTGTTTCATTATGCATGAATGTAAAATCTTTTGATGCTTTTGGTTTTCTACTTTCAAGATGTTTTGCTTTACATTGTATATGCTACTGATGGGATGTTAAAAAGACTCAACTTCCAACAAAACTGAATTCATCATTATTATTGACACCCACTTTGGTACATTGTACTCCGTAATACTGCCAATGAAATCATGGTCATAACCATACATACCTGCATTACAACACAGCACTGGACAAAATCATCAAAAGCTATTGTTCCTCTTCCCTGTCTGTCGAACTTGACAACTAAAATGTCGTAGAACCTGTCTGATAATCTATAACCTGAAATGAACAAAAGCCAATACCATAAGAATATTATAAGGTTCTTGTATACTGCTTTTTATAACAATAAAGTCATCTCAAAGTGGTTCACAAACAAACAAATCACAAATAAAACAGAGTGAAGCAATAAAGATCTATGTATGTTTACAAATGTATGTGTGTGTAAGAGTTTAACGCCCTTTACAACGCACCTGGGCCATATATATAGGGTGGAGGAAACCAGAGTATCGGGAGGAAACCACCATACAGGTGGGGAAGTCCCTTTTTAGTAAATTACAAATTGGACTTGAACATCATCTGAGAGGTGTTTGTCAAGTTATCAATAGTGTGGTATTTAAACCAGCGTATTAAACCACTCTGCCACCCAAGCCCTCTAAAATATCTATGAATTTTCATTAGAAATTTCAAAGTTTTTTATATAATACATTAATGCACAAATACATACGACACAAAACTCAAAATATATAAAGTCTTTTAAATGAAAAAAAAAAACACTTGCATTTATTTTCAAGATACAATTTAAAATAATTTCTATTTAGTAAATCATCAAATTTAGAAAACTTTCCGTCATTTAAGTTCTCTATACCTTGCCTCTATAAATTTTTAAGACTAAGGAATAGAAGATATTACAAGAACAGACCTTCTATTTAGGTTTAAAACATTACAAAGTAACATAATGTAAAATATAGAGCTATGCCGAGCGCAGCATGTTGAACCAAATATGGATTGTCAAATGCCGTATAATAAAAAAAAAATCAAACAAACAATTACCAAAGCTAGTCAAAGCTGTTTTCAATTCATTCTTATCAATGGAACCAGAATTATCTCTGTCATATGAACGAAAGCAGTTCTGCCAATCAGTGACAAATTTCCATAGCTGTTGAAATTCCTGGAAGTTGATTGTTCCTGAGCGGTCTTTGTCAAACATTCCTGAAAAAAAAACAAGAGTATTGCTTGGCTAGCATTTTTTAGGTGAAAAATTTCACAGAATATACTGCATGATTTTGCTAAGAAAACATCAAGAGAAACGTCAGCTTTTGTTATTGGAGTGTAACACAATTTTTTACACAAACATGTACGAGTTACGTTTTATTGGTGGAAAAAAATTCAGACAGACAGGAAGAAATTGCACAGGTTAGAAACACAGATAACCAAGCAATTTTGGTAAATCACAAAAGGGGACTCAAACTCTTACCTGAAGAGAAAAATCTAATTTCAGCATTATTAGAGGAGTTATCAGTTTCTAGGTTATCAATGATGTAAGAAAGTAACTACCTTACCTATCATTAGACAGACAGTTTCTGGGTTATCAATGATGTAAGAAAGTAACTAACTTACCTATCATTAGACGGACAGTTTCTGGGTTATCAATGACATAAGAAAGTAACTAACTAACCTATCATTAGACGGACAGTTTCTGGGTTATCAATGACATAAGAAAGTAACTAACTAACCTATCATTAGACGGACAGTTTCTGGGTTATCAATGACATAAGAAAGTAACTAACTAACCTATCATTAGACGGACAGTTTCTGGGTTATCAATGACATAAGAAAGTAACTAACTTACCTATCATTAGACGGACAGTTTCTGGGTTATCAATGATGTAAGAAAGTAACTAACTTACCTATCATTAGACGGACAGTTTCTGGGTTATCAATGACATAAGAAAGTAACTAACTTACCTATCATTAGACGGACAGTTTCTGGGTTATCAATGATGTAAGAAAGTAACTAACTTACCTATCATTAGACGGACAGTTTCTGGGTTATCAATGATATAAGAAAGTAACTAACTTACCTATCATTAGACGGACAATTTCTGGGTTATCAATGACATAAGAAAGTAACTAACTTACCTATCATTAGACGGACAGTTTCTGGGTTATCAATGACATAAGAAAGTAACTAACTTACCTATCATTAGACGGACAGTTTCTGGTTTATCAATGACATAAGAAAGTAACTAACTTACCTATCATTAGACGGACAGTTTCTGGGTTATCAATGACATAAGAAAGTAACTAACTTACCTATCATTAGACGGACAGTTTCTGGGTTATCAATGACATAAGAAAGTAACTAACTTACCTATCATTAGACGGACAGTTTCTGGGTTATCAATGACATAAGAAAGTAACTAACTTACCTATCATTAGACGGACAGTTTCTGGGTTATCAATGACGTAAGAAAGTAACTAACTTACCTATCATTAGACGGACAGTTTCTGGGTTATCAATGATGTAAGAAAGTAACTAACTTACCTATCATTAGACGGACAGTTTCTGGGTTATCAATGATGTAAGAAAGTAACTAACTTACCTATCATTAGACGGACAGTTTCTGGGTTATCAATGATGTAAGAAAGTAACTAACTTACCTATCATTAGACGGACAGTTTCTGGTTTATCAATGACGTAAGAAAGTAACTAACTTACCTATCATTAGACGGACAGTTTCTGGGTTATCAATGATGTAAGAAAGTAACTAACTTACCTATCTTTAGACGGACAGTTTCTGGGTTATCAATGATGTAAGAAAGTAACTACCTTACCTATCATTAGACGGACAGTTTCTGGGTTATCAATGACGTAAGAAAGTAACTAACTTACCTATCATTAGACGGACAGTTTCTGGGTTATCAATGACATAAGAAAGTAACTAACTTACCTATCATTAGACGGACAGTTTCTGGGTTATCAATGACATAAGAAAGTAACTAACTTACCTATCATTAGACGGACAGTTTCTGGTTTATCAATGACGTAAGAAAGTAACTAACTTACCTATCATTAGACGGACAGTTTCTGGGTTATCAATGACGTAAGAAAGTAACCAACTTACCTATCATTAGACGGACAGTTTCTGGGTTATCAATGATGTAAGAAAGTAACTAACTTACCTATCATTAGACGGACAGTTTCTGGGTTATCAATGACATAAGAAAGTAACTAACTTACCTATCATTAGACGGACAGTTTCTGGGTTATCAATGATGTAAGAAAGTAACTAACTTACCTATCATTAGACGGACAGTTTCTGGGTTATCAATGACGTAAGAAAGTAACTAACTTACCTATCATTAGACGGACAGTTTCTGGGTTATCAATGATGTAAGAAAGTAACTAACTTACCTATCATTAGACGGACAGTTTCTGGGTTATCAATGATGTAAGAAAGTAACTAACTTACCTATCATTAGACGGACAGTTTCTGGGTTATCAATGATGTAAGAAAGTAACTAACTTACCTATCATTAGACGGACAGTTTCTGGGTTATCAATGACATAAGAAAGTAACTAACTAACCTATCATTAGACGGACAGTTTCTGGGTTATCAATGACGTAAGAAAGTAACTAACTTACCTATCATTAGACGGACAGTTTCTAAGGTTATCAATGACGTAAGAAAGTAACTAACTTACCTATCATTAGACGGACAGTTTCTGGGTTATCAATGATGTAAGAAAGTAACTAACTTACCTATCATTAGACGGACAGTTTCTGGGTTATCAATGACGTAAGAAAGTAATTAACTTACCTATCATTAGACGGACAGTTTCTAGGTTATCAATGATGTAAGAAAGTAACTAACTTACCTATCATTAGATGGACAGTTTCTGGGTTATCAATGACATAAGAAAGTAACTAACTTACCTATCATTAGACGGACAGTTTCTGGGTTATCAATGACGTAAGAAAGTAACTAACTTACCTATCATTAGACGGACAGTTTCTGGGTTAGTATAAGAAAGTAACTAACTTACCTATCATTAGACGGACAGTTTCTGGGTTATCAATGACATAAGAAAGTAACTAACTTACCTATCATTAGACGGACAGTTTCTGGGTTATCAATGACATAAGAAAGTAACTAACTTACCTATCATTAGACGGACAGTTTCTGGGTTATCAATGACATAAGAAAGTAACTAACTAACCTATCATTAGACGGACAGTTTCTGGGTTATCAATGATGTAAGAAAGTAACTAACTTACCTATCATTAGACGGACAGTTTCTGGGTTATCAATGATGTAAGAAAGTAACTAACTTACCTATCATTAGACGGACAGTTTCTGGGTTATCAATGATGTAAGAAAGTAACTAACTAACCTATCATTAGACGGACAGTTTCTGGGTTATCAATGACATAAGAAAGTAACTAACTTACCTATCATTAGACGGACAGTTTCTGGGTTATCAATGACATAAGAAAGTAACTAACTTACCTATCATTAGACGGACAGTTTCTGGGTTATCAATGACATAAGAAAGTAACTAACTAACCTATCATTAGACGGACAGTTTCTGGGTTATCAATGATGTAAGAAAGTAACTAACTTACCTATCATTAGACGGACAGTTTCTGGGTTATCAATGATGTAAGAAAGTAACTAACTTACCTATCATTAGACGGACAGTTTCTGGGTTATCAATGATGTAAGAAAGTAACTAACTAACCTATCATTAGACGGACAGTTTCTGGGTTATCAGTGATGTAAGAAAGTAACTAACTTACCTATCATTAGACGGACAGTTTCTGGGTTATCAATGATGTAAGAAAGTAACTAACTTACCTATCATTAGACGGACAGTTTCTGGGTTATCAATGATGTAAGAAAGTAACTAACTTACCTATCATTAGACGGACAGTTTCTGGTTTATCAATGACGTAAGAAAGTAACTAACTTACCTATCATTAGACGGACAGTTTCTAAGGTTATCAATGACGTAAGAAAGTAACTAACTTACCTATCATTAGATGGACAGTTTCTGGGTTATCAATGACGTAAGAAAGTAACTAAATTACCTATCATTAGATGGACAGTTTCTGGGTTATCAATGACATAAGAAAGTAACTAACTTACCTATCATTAGACGGACAGTTTCTGGGTTATCAATGACATAAGAAAGTAACTAACTTACCTATCATTAGACGGACAGTTTCTTGGTTATCAATGACATAAGAAAGTAACTAACTAACCTATCATTAGACGGACAGTTTCTGGTTTATCAATGACATAAGAAAGTAACTAACTTACCTATCATTAGACGGACAGTTTCTAAGGTTATCAATGACGTAAGAAAGTAACTAACTTACCTATCATTAGACGGACAGTTTCTGGGTTATCAATGATGTAAGAAAGTAACTAACTTACCTATCATTAGATGGACAGTTTCTGGGTTATCAATGATGTAAGAAAGTAATTAACTTACCTATCATTAGACGGACAGTTTCTGGGTTATCAATGACGTAAGAAAGTAACTAACTTACCTATCATTAGACGGACAGTTTCTGGGTTATCAATGACATAAGAAAGTAACTAACTAACCTATCATTAGACGGACAGTTTCTTGGTTATCAATGACATAAGAAAGTAACTAACTTACCTATCATTAGACGGACAGTTTCTGGGTTATCAATGATGTAAGAAAGTAACTAACTTACCTATCATTAGACGGACAGTTTCTGGGTTATCAATGACATAAGAAAGTAACTAACTAACCTATCATTAGACGGACAGTTTCTGGGTTATCAATGACATAAGAAAGTAACTAACTTACCTATCATTAGACGGACAGTTTCTGGGTTATCAATGATGTAAGAAAGTAACTAACTTACCTATCATTAGACGGACAGTTTCTGGGTTATCAATGACGTAAGAAAGTAACTAACTTACCTATCATTAGACGGACAGTTTCTGGGTTATCAATGATGTAAAAAAGTAACTAACTTACCTATCATTAGACGGACAGTTTCTGGGTTATCAATGACGTAAGAAAGTAACTAACTTACCTATCATTAGACGGACAGTTTCTGGGTTATCAATGATGTAAGAAAGTAACTAACTTACCTATCATTAGATGGACAGTTTCTGGGTTATCAATGATGTAAGAAAGTAACTAACTTACCTATCATTAGACGGACAGTTTCTGGGTTATCAATGATGTAAGAAAGTAACTAACTTACCTATCATTAGACGGACAGTTTCTGGGTTATCAATGATGTAAGAAAGTAACTAACTTACCTATCATTAGACGGACAGTTTCTGGGTTATCAATGACATAAGAAAGTAACTAACTTACCTATCATTAGACGGACAGTTTCTGGGTTATCAATGACATAAGAAAGTAACTAACTTACCTATCATTAGACGGACAGTTTCTGGGTTATCAATGACATAAGAAAGTAACTAACTAACCTATCATTAGACGGACAGTTTCTGGGTTATCAATGACATAAGAAAGTAACTAACTTACCTATCATTAGACGGACAGTTTCTGGGTTATCAATGACATAAGAAAGTAACTAACTTACCTATCATTAGACGGACAGTTTCTGGGTTATCAATGATGTAAGAAAGTAACTAACTTACCTATCATTAGACGGACAGTTTCTGGGTTATCAATGATGTAAGAAAGTAACTAACTTACCTATCATTAGACGGACAGTTTCTGGGTTATCAATGATGTAAGAAAGTAACTAACTTACCTATCATTAGACGGACAGTTTCTGGGTTATCAATGACGTAAGAAAGTAACTAACTTACCTATCATTAGACGGACAGTTTCTGGGTTATCAATGATGTAAGAAAGTAACTAACTTACCTATCATTAGACGGACAGTTTCTGGGTTATCAATGACATAAGAAAGTAACTAACTTACCTATCATTAGACGGACAGTTTCTGGGTAATCAATGACATAAGAAAGTAACTAACTAACCTATCATTAGACGGACAGTTTCTAAGGTTATCAATGATGTAAGAAAGTAACTAACTTACCTATCATTAGACGGACAGTTTCTGGGTTATCAATGACATAAGAAAGTAACTAACTTACCTATCATTAGACGGACAGTTTCTGGGTTAGTATAAGAAAGTAACTAACTTACCTATCATTAGACGGACAGTTTCTAAGGTTATCAATGACGTAAGAAAGTAACTAACTTACCTATCATTAGACGGACAGTTTCTGGGTTATCAATGACGTAAGAAAGTAACTAACTTACCTATCATTAGACGGACAGTTTCTGGGTTATCAATGACGTAAGAAAGTAACTAACTTACCTATCATTAGACGGACAGTTTCTGGGTTATCAATGACATAAGAAAGTAACTAACTTACCTATCATTAGACGGACAGTTTCTAAGGTTATCAATGACGTAAGAAAGTAACTAACTTACCTATCATTAGATGGACAGTTTCTGGGTTATCAATGACGTAAGAAAGTAACTAACTTACCTATCATTAGACGGACAGTTTCTGGGTTATCAATGACGTAAGAAAGTAACTAACTTACCTATCATTAGACGGACAGTTTCTGGGTTAAATGGTGTCCAGGTGCCTGTAAAAAATAAAATAACAATGAAGCAAAGTTATTTAAGTACAAAATAAAGCAGGATTAAAATGAACAGAAATTTACATTTATTGTGTTTGAGATGTACTTCATAAAACATCTTCACGCAGAACCATGTGGCTGATCACTGTACCATATGTTGATGTGTGGGGTATAATCTTTTTGTTTTTTTCATATCCTGATATTTGTATAGTTCTAGGAAGATATCATACTTTCTTCATTGAAAAGTAACTTAATGGGTAAACTCTGAAGGTATATGAAAACATGAGGCACTGCACTGGGTTTTATAAATAGTGAGTCTGTGAGAACCAACCCTCCTTTCAACTTAATTGAAATTCTAACACTGTCTTAGTCAACTGAAGATGTCTAAATAAGTAAACTTGTAAGTGGAAGTAGATATATGACAGAAAGTTAGGGATGGACCATTTAACTTGAATTTTTTTGTCATCATTATCATTTTTTTATATGGCAGAAATCCTTCTTCAGAATATTTTTTTCTTACCCTCTGCTGCCAAAATATTTTTTTCATCAAAAATAATTTTTAGAATATTAAATTAATTTCTTAAGGAAAAAACCAAGGCCATCCCCTTCAAGTTAAATGGTCAGCCCCTTAGATCTATATGAAATCAATAGTTGCAATATGAGACCAGATACTGAAGTAACATACTATTGTATAAAATTTCAAGTGCTATGATATATTTGATAATCAGTTATTGAGAAAACTGTTATGAAAGTTTTCAAACATATATAAATGTCAAACAAGCCAGTAAACAGGAAGTAGATATGCCACAGATCTGAAATAAGTATTCACAATAGAGGACCTCACATTTAGTCATATAATTTTTTTACATAGATGGGTATGTGTGTTAGGGTATAACACCCTATTTGACACATCTGGGCCATATAGGGCAGTCAGTGTAATGGTTGAGAAAACCAAAGTACCTGGAAGAAACCACTAAAGGTAGGTAGCTTACTCAAATAGATAGGAAAAGTAGCTTCAGAAATATCTGTTATGACTGAAGGACATAGTTTTACCATTAAAACTCTTCTTCTTTGAAGCAGTCATATAATTAATCAATAGGAAACAAGATAATCTGTAAGTTAATGCTCTTAAATGATACCCTGCTTTCTCAGTCAAATAATAACACCAAAAAAGTGTGACAGAACTATGGAACCACAGATGTACAAAGGAAGCAGTAAATGTCTGTTTTCTTTGAAGCAGGGGTATAAACATCACAGACATTACATACATGTAAATTTTATAGTTATAAGGCAAAAGAAATTGGCTAACAAAAAACTATTAAGTGGACCCATATCAGTCTACATGTGTATTCTTTTTTAACTTATTTTCAAACAGTAAAATTTTAATTTAAAACAAGTTAAAATATTCAACAAAAAACATTAAAATGAAAGAACCGATTTTTGTTGATTTCTGTAGATATCCTAAAATTTTGCAGTTTCACACAGCTTACCATTAGAGAGAGCTTGTTGTAGCTCATTCCCTGATATAGAACCACTCCTGTCTTTATCTATCCTAATAAAGGATGAAAAAAACATTCAATAACTCTAAATACCATGCACAACAATTGTAAGCTTCAGTATATTTCACTCAGCCAAAAGTTGTTCATGTTTCTTGTATGGGCCAATCTCCAATAATTCAAAATGAAAATATTTACTGAAATAAAAAGTTACATGTATTTCAAAATGTACATGTATGTATTTGTAAAACAAGAAACAGAAACAACAAATTGGCATTTAAGACAGATTTGGTAAGAAACTAGAATGTGAAACAAATTCATGCTGAAGATATGAACTGTTTAATAAATTATGTATATAAAGATTCCTAGGTCAAGTTTTTTTTATCAGCATCTAATACAAATACATATTTTTGTGAATGAGCAGCCAAAGAATAGAAACAAGGGAAACATGCAATTTATGTTTCATGTACTGGTAATCAATTTAGCAAGAAAGACACAGCCAAAAAAAAACATGACTGGAAATTCTAAATGATGATTTTTTTTATATTAATTGTTCATATATGATTTTGCAGAATAAATATGTCCTACAAGAAAAGTTTGTTTACAAAATCTGTCTTTGAAATATACTAAAACATTTAAATATACAAGTTACCTTTACACATTCTTGACATTTTTTGAATACTGAAATACATGCATTCCATATCAAACAAAAAGAATGCAATATAGAATTAAAATAAGATTTCTTACAATTGAAACAAAATTTTTACATGTTTTAATCAAGAAAACCCAAGAAGCAAACTTCTTGAACATGTTGGATGATTGAACTATGGGAAAATTGCAAGATTAATCGTGCATTAACCATAGGCGTGGTCGTCCACCAATTCCAACTGTTCAACTTTTCAGAGTAACTGGTTGGCAAATTTAGAAATTGCTTAATCAGTTGGTTGAACAGATGATACCAGATGCACAATAATTTAATTCAAGAAGTCAAGAATGCATTAAAGTATCTTGTAAATTTTGACAAGGCATTGAGTTGACCATGCTTGAAGGTTGGATATAAAACCAACCACTTACCATTTGACAAAGCTGAACCTAATTCATTTGCACTAATTTGCCCACTTTTGTCTTTGTCTACTCTAAAATATATAAAAACATATACATTGTATCCAAACATTAACAGTTTTGTAGTATGATTCATGAATAAGTTATATTATCAATTCAAAGACGTCCCTGATTTGTTGCAGATAAAATAAAAAATACATGTAGGTTGCCATTGTTTACATTACTATTTTCCCTAAGAGAAATATTTTCTTTTGATATGCAGCTTCTTGTATTTCCCCTCCACCTCAGTTTTTCTCATTTGTAAGAGTAAGAAGCAATTGAATGGCACTAAAAGTCATGTGATTATGGAAGCCGAGGAGTCAGAATATTGATTCAATAGAGGGGTTTCTGACAGGATTTGATTAAAACATAAAAGTAAAAAGTAAGTGTTAGCTGAAAGAAACATGATTAATTTACAATATTATGGTGCTGGTTGATCGTCATTTGACATTTGACCTGGTTAATATGGTCTTTGAAGCGCAGGCCTTTCTGAAGTATGTCCTCCCTTGTGAAAAGGGATAGAGGGTGATATCTATTTTTTCAATGTACAGAAGCCTGTGTCCTGAAGCACAAAGTAGTCTGAACAGGAAATGATGTTACTGATTACCTGAAGCCAAAAGGGGTAATTTGGTCCCAGTTGAAAGTTGTCACAAAATATTTTGACCCTTTTTTCAGAATGTTACAAATTGTAATATGCTTTCGAAAGGAGTGATAATGGTAGAAATTTCAATATTTTAGTTGTACAATGAGTTGAATATACCTTCAACGTCCGGTTAAGCATGCTTGTTTTCCCGAACTTTCGACGTCTATTTAGGCTTTTTAGACGTCATTAAATGCACGCTTAACCCACAAGAAAAGCTAATTTGTTTTTATTTTCAGACAAAAAAATGAATAAAATTAATTGTAACTTGGGGAGCGTCACAGCTTTACCTGCCTCATATCAATTAAAATTGCACAAATAATTTGATATCTACATGTAATCCTTAGTTATTGATCTGTGGTATTTTTGAAAATTATTTTATCAAACTTTGTCCCATTTCAGGTTGCACTTATTATCATACTATTGAATTTTGTGAATCCGGGTCGTTTCGTATAGATTCCTGTTCGTACCAGGCCGTTTTGTACCTTCAACTGAGTCGTTTCGACCATATTTAGTTAAAACATTATATAGATACATGTAGATTGTGAATTCAAGTCGAAATAAATAATTTGAGCATAACTGAATAAAAGAAATGACAAAAGCCACTTAAATATACGAACATGATCATATAAAATACTTTTGTTAATTTTAAAGTCGTCTATGTCATATGTATGTGTGGGTTTAATATCTAAATGTTTCACAATATTTAGTCTATACTACTTGTAAAAATGTTTCATATGATAAATTGAGATATAATTTTTTTACTACATTGCTGAATTATTATGAATATGATAGAAATGCTGTTGTTAAGTGATCAAACAATTACTGATTGAATAAAAAAAAAAATTATATGATAGAAGATAATGAGAGAATATTTGTAATGAGATACACGTAATTAAGCTAAATTTCTAATCTTCTCAGGGTATTAAAAACAGATAGCCAACCCTTTCATCAAATTATAATTCGCAAAACAATTATAGCTTGGGTGTAAATTACTCATCATCCAAGCCAACTTTGACTTTGTTTCTTGCAATAAACACAGCAATGTCTCATGACTTTTGATTAAATTTTCATAAAGAAAACTACTATAGTACAAAGAACAATGATATTTTCTATGTGTCCTCAGTCATTCAATACCCATGGGAGTAAACCAAAAAACTTAGAATATCCATTTTTACAATTCAGACCTGAAAAATACAAATAAGTAAGCAAATAAAAAAACCCAACACTAATGACTTTAATTTATCCAGTTTTTCTAAAAGATGATTTAAGATCAGTACGAAACAACCCAATTATCTATAAAATCGGTACGAGAAACCCGGTGCGAACAGGTTTCAGTACGAAACGACCCTAGGTACGAACCCACCCAAGACCAATTTTGTTGTACATATCTACACAAAATTGAATACTATCGTAACGTAACGGTGATGGTGATGTAAATAGGAGGTGGAGGGATTGTTCCACATTCAACAAAGTTGGATGGTTGCCCTAGAATGGGTGTAAAGATTCACAAGAAAGATTGTTTGTAACATAACAATTTTTACAATTTTAGAATATTTTAGAATATTTTTTCTATCTTTACCTTTGAAATACACCCCATAAAAATTGATCTTGTTGGGGTGGTGGTCCAGGTTGTTGTCCATAATAGCCCGCAGGTGGTTGCTGTTGCCCGTAGTAAGCCATAATTTTCAATAATTAGCAGAATTTCGAAATATTTTGTTCCGTGTTTTATTCTTGGTCGGTGTCGAATAATATGCTGTTATTAAAAGTCTTTTCGTCGCAGTTCCAAACACAAATATGACTGAGAAAATAATCTTTCGGATTTTCGAAATCTTCTCAGATACCTAGATAAAGTCTAGAGAATTTCGAATGGTTAGATTTAGTAAACAACATGGCGTCAGAGAAATAGTTAGAAGTGTCCTGACACGCACCAGACGAATTATTCCTATTCTATTCATTGAAAATATGTAAGATCCTTATATTTTTCGTTAAGAATTAGACGGTTATGTAAATATATTGTAAGATTGAAATAGATAGTTGTGAATATTGTTTGTCAAACACGTGGTTTATCTTGAACTAATTGTACTTGTTGGATGGTCGTTTGGGTTTTGAAATACATGTATCTATTTTATCAAGCTAAATGGCAAACTTTTACATACCTGTAGACCTTTGGTTATCAACAAGAAGATCATTCAGAGGGGTATAATTTGTATATTATGCCAGTGTAGCGAGCTCTTAAAGTATAATGTTAAGTCAGTGTCACACAACTCACAGCAAAATTCTTTGATATTCTAATTTTTTCCTTTCATCTTTCAATATTTGGGCAAATCTCACACGAGCATCTCATCAAAACTTGACAGTCCTGAAATTGCATTGAGACTCAAAAAATAATATGAGAAGGCAATGCCCCCAAAGCTCACATAGATAACAAATTAATATTCATTGAATCATTCCAGGGGTTGATGGGGCGAGATAATTAGGAATGAATTGATAGTTTACCCCACCATTTTTCTGCACAAGTGCAAACTTTTTCAAATACTTCTGAAAATCCGAACAAACCAGAAAATTATTTCAAGCATCATATTTGGGTCTCATGCAATTTTGCAGATTCTGTTCATAGTGAGCTTAGCTTCGCTCACATATTATGGAAGAAAAATCAATCTCTCTTGAAACATTCTGATTTTTTGGAAGTTTTCAAAAAAGTTTGCAAATGCTCAGGAAAATGATGGGAAACACTATCACATCATCCCTAATTCAATCTCATCCCCATTGGCCCAAATTAACTTTCCCATGGAAAGGATTTTATTTTGGTATCTACGTGAGCATTTAGGCAAATGCCAATATCATATTAATTGGAATAGTAAAATTATCTTTAACCTGACAAGAATTCTGTTGTCTTTGATGAAAAAGTGGCATGAACTTTAAAACTCTCTGTCCATGGCATCCGTTGTACATGTACTTATGATCATCTGATGGGTAGTTTGTATCTTAAGTTATTATTGCACATCACTCTCATTCCCTATACCTCTCATTAATCTTTACTTTGCATATTTAAAATATTGTTGAAAAATAAAAGGAATTAAAAATGTCAATGGATAATTTTATTTCCCAGTAACATATACCATGTATACTAATAGGTTTTAAATGAGTCTGTCTAAATTTTTAAGGAGTCTTAATTCAGATAAAATGTTTTCAATTTATTTAGAGATCAAAGAAACTAAGAATGCAGTCTAAAGGTATAGTGGAGCCTCTGTACAGTGTACCAGGTAATCCTCATAATACAACTGTTCTACTGGACACAATAGCAAAGCTGAAACAAGACGTCAAACTTTGTCAGCAAGAAAAGAATGCAGTCATAGAACAACTCAACTGTTTGATATCATTAATCAAAAGGTAGAAGTTATCTCTTGAAACTCTGATATATTGTAATTGATTCTTTACTTACATTTAAAATATATAGTTAATTTGTTTACACATTAAGACCTTATTCAACAGATTCATTGGTGATGCTTATTTTTACATTAAGGTTTTTCATTTTTATTACACATGGTTACTGATTTTTACTCCTCTTTGTGCTGGTTTGTTCAAATTAGACTTCCGTCTGTTTATAACATTTGGTACATATTCCACAAATTCAATAACATTCCTTCCCTCATGTCACATGTACATTATTAGGCCCACATGAAGGATGCCAAATTCTATATTTTCACTTGGCCTACATGTAGCGTCCATCTGTAGATCCACAATTTTTTGTGATTTATTAAGCTCCAAAGCTACATGTATAAGGGTACAGATTTGAAATTTTACATCTATGTAGTGATATAGTATCATTTGAGATTATCATACTTAAATTTCATACAAAGGTGTTTTAAAAATATTTGATGAAAAAACAGCATTATTGCTGCAAACAGAGCTCTTCCTGACTTCTCAGTATTCTAGTTTAAATATTTGTATTCTATTCTATATTCAGGTCATGGTCAGGAGACCACAATGCATCATTACATTTGGCAAACATAGTTGGTAAGTAAAAATGTTAATAATGTATGTAGAACAAAGCAGTTAGAGAGGTGCAATAATATAAAAGCAAACAGAGAAAAACAACACAAAACAATAAAAAGTTTACCTATTATGTCATATTAATATGCTTTTGTTATAGACTAGAATACTAACAGGAAACATTAGTTTTAATAGTTTTAAGAAATCAGATACAAAAAAAATAATGAGCATGGCAAGCATTTTTGTAGTTATCAGTTATCCAATTTCAAAATTTTGCAACTTTTTTTTGTTAAATAATACATGTAAAGAGATTATTTTAATGTTTTTTTGTGTTTTGTGATATATCATTTAAGGATGGTCACTCCTGAACTTTTTTATATCAAAGATTTTATGATATGTGATGGAAATGATAGATAATTGTTTACTTAATGAAATAGCAAAAAGAAAATGATAGGTCCGTGTGCTCGTTTTCGAGATAAATGACGTCAAAAATCTGGCGGGAAATCAGACTCCTCTAGATTTTACATAACTTTAACGTTGTGACGTGTTTGCCCTAAAAAACCATGAAGTTGTATCAAGAATTTCAAGAAATTTTATACAGTTGGTTTTTAAGGTCTATATAATCAGAAAATATCATAAAAAGTAGGGGTCAGTGTGCAAAAAATCTCTTCAATATTTAAAGGCAAAGTCTAGAGGAGTTCCGAAATCAGACTGAAATCCTGAAACATGAGCAGTGACCATCCTCAATGATTTTGTTGCTTTGTTAATTGAATGTTGAAGTCATCCTATTTTATTAGCAACTTTATTGTAATTTTACATTGTACAGGTTTACCACCACCAGAGTTTGTTTCAAGAGCTTACACTACACCAGTGCCTGACAAATCAGTAAGGATTACACCTGTTTTATGTTGCATGTATTTACAAAGAATTACACTTATAAATTGGTGCTAGGAAACCATCTAAGATATGACCAAAAAATATGTGTGTATGTTGTACATGGTTTAAGGGCATACAATATGTATTATACAGTTTAGATCCTCTATTGAAAATTCATAAAAATTTGCAATCAGCCTGATTGAATCAGGCCTATTTCAGTAATGCTCCCAAGTCCAGGACGCAGCAAATCCGATTTAGAAAAATGACCAATGTACATTTTTAATATAAAAAGAAAACCATATGTTTTAAAAGATTCGTTTTTATTATATTCCATGTTGAATATTAGATGCTTTCAACAGAAATTAGAAAAAAATTATTCGAAATGGCATTTTTTACCATTGGTCATTTTTCTAATCTCTCTTTTGTTGTACAATTTACAGAATACAGACTTTTTTGTTATGACACCAATTATTGTTAAATGCAATACTCTACAAAACCCCCAAATTGGTTTTAATAGTAGTTTATGCTAACCTTGAAGAATTTTTATGAATAAAATGCCATATAGAAAACATGAATTTTGCATGACAATGGTTTTTGTACTTTTAAAGAATGGCATTAAAAAATAAGGGGTCAGCATGCTCATTTCTAAGTTATTTGCAAAAAATAGCAATTTTTCAAACGTTTCAGATTATTTTTTGGCCTTTTACATGACGTCACAATATGTAGAGGGCTGCTAAAATAAAATAAAATAATATTAATAACACTCATTGTTGTGGCTTGAGGTATTAATTATTAATCTCTATTTATATCCAGGCTCCCATCTAAATATTTTATATGGCATCATTAACCATTATATATTGTTACAATCATACCTTTAATTTGTATACTTTATTTTTTTTTGCTTTACTGTTATTTATGATTAATCATTGTAATGATCCTGCCCCTTGAGGGACCTTAATTGATAATAAAATATGTCTTATGTAGCCTACCATGACATCATAATCTACCTCTGTAACTGAATTGTATGCCCTTAGATAGTCAAGTAGGGGAGGGTAAGATTTTTATTACCGTTAGAGTAATGGAGGACATTTCCAACTTCAACCGTCCTTGTTGTAAAAAAGGCAAACATAAATTAGGATAGGCAGAAAGTTTTATGTAGGATCACGTTAGCATAAACACACAACTTTTTTTGGGGGGGGGGGGGGGGCCTTTGCAGTTAGGTAGAAGCATTCGCTCCATGTTGTATGTATAATGTAAATTTATTACATGCATATTTATTTTGTATCTCTTCTCTTTCAAAGAAATGCTACTGTTAGTCAGTGTGGTAGAAAAAAAGTTTTCTATTATGGTGACTTTTCAGGATAAAAATTAAATATACAAGTAATAATATTGCTATGTTGTATATAAGTCAAACGTTATACAGAGTTTATGATGAATACTGAGTAACAACTCTCTGAGCATTGTATTGTGAGTTTAATGTTTTTACTCAAGAATTAATGTTTGTAGGATAAACCTTTTCAATTTTCAGGCAAGAGCTGTGATGTTATGGGAAAGGTTGTCCATCAAGCTGTTAGATAGAAACTATAAACAAATACAGGAGGAAATAAAGGAAAGACAGATGTTGTATATGCAAAATCGTCAACTATACATGGACGAGATACTACATTCACACCAGATGGACATGGCCAAATCACCTGTCAGGAAAAACTCAAAAACTTATGAAGAAGTTGATAAAAGGTTTATAAATACTTATGGGAAGGTATGTTTTCTTTTCCTCCGAATATTTGTAATCATTTTGCAATATGAGTTCCTGGGTAGTTGTTTGCTAGAAAAGTTAAATATTATTAATTATTTGTAAGGCTTGTTAAAAGAGTCTTTATCATGTTTTTGTGACATAAAACAAGGATTAAGCTTTTGTGTCATGATTATAACCCAGTAAGTTTAAATTATGCTATAGCTATGATTGTTAGAATTCATACCTACTAGGTTCGGTAAACTCTTCTAATTGCTCATTATTTAATACAAATTTTCAGAACAACAGATATAGGTATCATTAAATCATATAATTTCTGTAAATTATTACAGATTTTTAATTGCACGCAAGCATGCATGGCCATTAACTTTATTTTTTTTATTTCTTTTTTAATCAAAGTTTCACAAAGGTGCAATAATAACTGAATGTGGTAAAAAACACACAAAACCTTCTCCCAGTCCTAGAGTAAGTTTAATGGTTATTGTATACTTTTGAGGTTGTTTGTTAGTTGGTCAGTTTTAGGGTAATTTCATAAATATTTAGAGTTAGAGTTTTGTTTTGAAATTTCATTTGTTTTTTGTTGTAATATTATAGGTAGTTACCTCATTGATTATCTCAAATATGCTTTCAATTTTGTATTTTTTGTCTTAAAATGTTTTCTTTAATTTGATTAGAGCATTATCATGAACTGTTACCTACTTTAAAAGGGATGCTCTCATTCTCTATTCAAAGGAGTTTATTTTAGTTATTCAGATTTCAATGTACACAATAATCATAAAGTCTTGCTATTTGAGATAATTTGTGAAAATAGATCTAGATAAAAATTGTATATTTTAAATTATAATGTGTACTTGAGTCTTAAAAGAAAAAAAAAACCAAATGCATGTAGGGTCTTATGAAATGTGTAAAAGTATATGCATGTAGTACTATAATGTAGCAATATACTTTCTTTTGAAATGAAATACAGCATTTTTAAACCCATTATTCACCAAATCTAAAAATTGTGTTAAAAATGTACCTTCAGAATAAAACTTTAAAACCATAATGTTCAATTTGAGAATTTTACTCTAGTTATTTGTGTTGTTTTTTTCTTATGAAATTTATATTTAAAAAAGAAAAGAAAAAGACAAAAAGCACATGTTCGTATATGTTTTGTGTTAAGCATGGGGCCAGGTTTTATTTGTTTTACTGAATCTGTTCACCTAATCTGTGATTAAGATTCATGTTTTATCTTGTGAATAATGTGATTAAATTTATTATTAATTAAACTATGATAAAAAGTAATTTACATGTCACTTGAATAATGTTTTTAACACTATCAATTAAATAAGGAGTTTAAATCTTAATTAAATCTATAACTTTTATTTGATTGAAATAAGTAATAATTACATCAGTCTTATGTGAAATTGTTGATCTCTTTTCAACTTTATTTGAATAACAAAATAATGTTTCATTATTTTATATACATGTAGATTGAAAATAAGTTTTCAAATTCATCAATAATATAACATTCTGTTGAAGTAAAACATACCATTGATTTACACCGCTGCTACTTTTTCCAGCCCAAACAACCAGGAAGAATGAAACAGAGGGTTAGTTCAGCTCCAGCTCGACCTCGAACAGCTAAAGATTTGGTCGAGGGATCACAACTGAAAATGAAAGACTTTTTTGTACCCAATAAAAATGGAGAACTACAAAATACTGCAGTGAACGGAAAACAGGTAAGTCTGAAAAGTCAAGGTCATGGATATAAATAACTTGTCACAAAAGTTTAAAAGAATTGTACACAACATGAATCTTATATTAAAGGACTTTTCTTTTAATTATTATTGAATCTAATCTATAAGAAAGATACTTCTTGGTTAACAAAGCTAGTTTTCAATTTGTTAAATAGCAAAGATGTCTCTGAGAAAATTATAATGAATCTAAAAAATAACTTTTACTTAACATTGTTACATTTATAATTCTATTTTGTTAATGACATTGTTAATATCTTGACAGATTAACCTAGGAAATGTAGGTGCACAGTACTCCAATTGTAAAAACAGATTAGACTATGATGATCCACAAAGATATGGTCAGGTATGTTCTCTTTCTGTAACCTTAAATAGATACAACAGCTTATGTGAGAGATAAACCATTGAAGCCAAATCTTAAAATCAGGAAAGCAATATTGTTAAGGTCTTTTTTGTGGTGATTTTATATTTTCTAAAGACATTGTGAACATCAGGATACGGAAATTTAAACATACAATAAGGAAACAGTAATAAGAGCAAGTCAGACAAAAAGAACCACAAATATTACTTTTTCCTATGATTGCATGAAATTTTCCACACACACACACAAATCAACTTATTCAGAATTCGATTACCAAAAGTATTTTAAAAACAAGTTCATGTAGTGATATTTGGGTGATAAAAAGGTACTAACATATAAAAAATTTTCCATTACAGAAAAATCTGTTTGACTTGGATTCAGTTTTTGGACCAGATTCAGAAAATAAAAGACCCACTAGACCTGTCAGTGCATTTATACCCAGGGGTCAACATAATAAATCTAGACCACAAAGTGGAAACTCCAGTAAGTCTTGATAATGCTAAATATGTAAAGTTTGAATGCCTTTGATGTACATGTTTACCATGAATTGGCAGCTTTTTTGCAAGATGATAGTTTAATGATAGGAAACTCATAAAAAATGATACACAGTAAAGTTTGTGTGAATTTTGAAATTGATCTTTGGATATTAAATATACACATTTGAAAATATTTATTATACATGTATAACCATGGCAAAAGTTTTCAGTTTTAATTCGATTGCCAAACATTGTTCATAATGTTAACTTTTGGTTTGGTCCAAGCTGCATGAAAAACCATACATTTTTTTTTTCATTTTAATTATATTTTGGAAGAAAAAAAGTTCTATCTAGTAAATTGTGTTTGAAACAAATACTCTCTTTTTTCAGCATTTTTAACTCAAAAGTCAGAAAGACCATTAAAATATGAAACAACAAGACCTATATCTGGGAAAAACCAAACTAAAAAGACAGGTTCAAGATTAAGATCAACAAGTGAAATATATCTAAATAAGAGGAAGGAAGACACTGAGAGCTATACTGTAGAAAATGACCAAGAGACCGTGGAAAATGAAGATGAGGATGATGATAATAATAACTGTCATGTACAAGAGGATGGTTCTGATTCTGATTTTGACATTGAGGAATATAATAAGCCAGCAATGAAAGTTCGTGTGGAGTCAGCCCATCCGAAACGACCTGCACATGTGGATCAGTTATCATTAGACCTTAAAACTATGAAAGACATGGAAAAAGACTTCAAGAAAAGTGCAATATCACTGCAGAAAAAGTTAGGCATTGATCTGAATGGCATGGTTGGGTTTGAATGAAAATTTTAAATATTTTATTTTAACTTTATGTCCTACTTGTATTGTAAATGTATAAAAGGTTATTTTTAAGTTGGACTTTTCTCTGTTTATAGACACAAAACTTATATAAAAATGGGTCTTTTAAACAACTGTCCTTTATCATGGATTAAAAGGGTTATATTTTTAAATTTTAGACTTATATGGATGAATGTAGTGTAAGGCTTCCTTTTAGATTTGATGTTAATCTTACAAATTAATGTTTAAACATTTTAAAAACATTTCTGTCTTTATTTCTGCATTAGATTCAACATGACAGAAAATATTGAAAATAATGTTTTTATTTATGTTACTGAATGTGTTAAATGGATTTTGCCAAATTTTAAGTATAAATGTGTTCAGTTTGTGTTTACATGTATGTACATTTGTTGAATCTCTTATTGTTAAATAACCCTGGTGGTGTTTGTTATGATACTATGTCCTATAAATAGTCTCTTAGGTGTTTAAATTAAGGGATAGTTTATGTAAATTTATAATTGTTCCATATGTTTTTCTCTTATTCATATGTCATAAGGCATGATTTTGTAAATCGTTCTATACAGATTAAATATAAAGTTTAAGAAAAGAAATGTGCCAAAAAAAAAAACAAGCAAAAAGTATTCTCTATTCATTATTACTTTGAATTTGTACTTAAGTAATCCTGATAAGTATAAATTTTATAATGTGTCAGCTTGTTTTTATACTGAAGAAAACTTGAAGCTTCAAATCTTGAAATCTTATAACTTTTTAGTTTTTCAAGAACAAATATTGCTAATGTTCAATTTAAGAGTACTAGTAACTGGTCTACTCTTTTATAGTTTTCTCACAAAATTAAAAGCTGTGAGCTTTTTGAGATTTCAAACTACAGTGTTATCATGCATGGTTATATTTTAAAAAAAAATTATATATTTCTTTACTGCTTCCTAGCCTTGAAAAATAGGTTAAGTTAAGATAGGTATAAGATATCAAATTTACCATTTATTGGATGTTTTCCTAACAAATATTTTTTTACTTTTTTATTTAAACTGTGTTTCTAGTGCTAAATTCATGTGTGTAAAAATAACCATTTTAGTTTTAGGTGACATGAATCTGTACAAAAATGTCTTCGCCAGTCTGTGATGTTTTTCTATTTTTAGACATTTATTTTTTATGCTTTCTATGTTGTAGTTGATTGTTTAGCATTTGATCTACCAGTATATTCAGCCGTCCAGTACAATGCATTTGTGATATTGATACCATATTGTATTATTAGATTTATCATAGAAATAACATTTGAGCATTTAATAACTTAATTTGACAAAAATGTCTGAAAAATTTATGTAGTACCTGTATATAAAAAGATGATAATTTATATCATAAAATCCAAAACTGATTTGTGAATATATAAAACTTTAATTTATTAAAAGTAAAATGTAGCTATTGTTCTGAAGGTCTATGATATGGTTAACGTTCTTATACTAAATTTTGTTAATGAGCTTGGAAACCACAGCTATTATTACTTTATTAAAGTAAAGTATGCTTATTCTAATAGTGAAATCCTATTTTAACCTCTGTGGTGTGAAGTAAGTTTTTTCTTCTTTTTTCAAAAATGAAATTAGTTTATCAAAATCCATGATGTATGCAAACGGATATTGCTCAAATGTTATGTTCTTATTAACTGTAGAAGTAAATGCTAGTTAAAATTAGATGTCATTAAATTCAAATATATAAACCAGCTAGTAAAAAGTGTTTTTACTTACATGTACATATCCTACAGAATAGGCAATATCAAAAGCTTCTTCCTCAGTCATGTACATTTTTGCGAGCCATGCAAAACACTTACAACATATATATGACGAGAGATTGCAGATCCAAACCTTTGGCTAGCAAGTCTCACAGGACTCATATTGTTTGTTCATGTGTAATTTGAAACACACAAAAACATACACTGGTTCTATTTGAAATTTTACACAGTGGTTACAGCCTCATTTCATTTGCACAATAAGGATTACAAAAGTGGGGTTAAATACAACTTATTCATTTGCTTTCTCACAATAACTAGTTACTCTAGTTCTAGATAATTGTTAGACTATAGGTTTGCGCTCTGTCCGTCTGTCTGTCTGTCCATCTGTCTGTCACGCCTCAGTTTTCCGCACTTTTTTTCTAAACGCTTATAGATAATGAACTGATTTTTGGTATGTGAGATTACCTTGATGAGTTAAAGATCAAGTTTGAGTTTCGTGCCGGTCCACAATTTTTTATGGGAGTTATGGCCCTTTGAACTTTGAAAATTCACTAAAATACCAGTTTTCCGCACTTTTTTTCTAAACGCTTATAGATAATGAACTGATTTTCGTTATGTGAGTTAACCTTGATAAGTTACAGATCAAGTTTGAGTTTCGTGCCGGTCCACAATTTTTTATGGGAGTTATGGCCCTTTGAACTTTGAAAATTCACTAAAATTTAAGTTTTCCTCACTTTTTTTCTAAACACTTATAGATAATGAACTGATTTTTGGTATGTGAGTTTACCTTGATGAGTTACAGATCAAGTTTGAGTTTGTGCTGATCCACAAATTTTTATGGGAGTTATGGCCCTTTGAACTTTGAAAATTCACTAAAATATCAGTTTTCCACATTTTTTTCTAAACGCTTATAGATAATGAACTGATTTTTTGTCTGTGAGTTTACGTTGATGAGTTACAGACCAAGATAGAGTTTCGTGTCGGTTTACAAATTTTAATGGAAGATATGGCCCTTTGAAGTTTGAAAATCTATTGCAATTTTCTTTTATAAACTTTTTAGCTCACCTGACCCAAAGGGTCATGTGAGCTATTGCCATCACGTTGCGTCCGTCGTCTGTCGTCCGTTAGCTTTTTTCAAACATCTTCTTCTCTGAAACTGCTTGGCCAAATGCAGCCAAACTTGATATGGTTGTTCCTTAGGGTATTGTGCAAAAAGTTTGCGTTGGGATTTTTGATACGTCAAAAAACATGGCTGCTGTTACTAAAAATAGAACAGGGGGGTCAAATACAGTTTTTTGCAAATAACTCAAAAACGGTGACAGATATCAAAATTCTGGCAAGATAAAAGTGATCAGCACCTCAAGATCTACCTGCCTTGAAATTTTCAAGAAGATCCAATAATCCATGTAGGAGTTATTGCCCTTTTCTGGATTTTTTCAAAATTTTGCACTTATTTAGCCCTATATCTTAAAAACTATACAAGATATTTTAAAAATTCAAATTGCATATAATTAAGCACATTAAAATCTACATTTCATGTAATAGGTCAAAGCTGTGGAACCATTTCTTTTAGGAGTTATGGCCCTTAAAGCGTCAAAATTTACCATTTTTCATTGCTTTTTCCCTGAATTTCTAAGATTAACTTGTCTGACACCATACATCCAACTTCAACCAAACTTGGCACAGTTGTTTAATAGCATAAATGCTACAAGTGTATTGTTCAGATTTTTGATTCGTCAAAAAATATGGCCGCCATGGCTAAAATAGAACATAGGGGTAATTTGCAGTTTTTTGCTAATACATGTAACTCAAAAATGGTTAAAGATATCAAAATAATGATTGGAGACAAAAGTGATCAGCATCTCAAGATCTACCTGCTCTGAAAGTTTCAAGAAGATCCAACAATTGATGTAGGAGTTATTGCCCTTTTTCTGGATTTTTTCAAAATTTTTCACTTATTTAGCCATATATCTTGAAAACTATACAAGATATTTCAAAAATTTAAATTGCATACGATCAAGCACATCAAGATCTACATTTCATGTGTTTAGGTCAAAGCTGTAGGACCATTTTTATTAGGAGTTATTGTCCTTAAAACAACAAAATTTACCATTTTTCATTACTTTTCCCTTGAATTTCAAAGATTAACTTGTCTGACACCGTAAGACCAACTGCATCTTAACTTGGCACACTTGTTTAATAGCCTATATGCTAAAACTCTATTGTTCATATTTTTGATTCATAAAAAAACATGGCTGTCATGTCTAAAAATAGAACATAGGGGGTAAATTTCATTTTTTTGCTAATAACTCAAAAATGGTTTCAGATATCAAAATTGTGCAAGAATCAAAAGTGATCAGCATATTAAGTACCTGTCCTGAAATTTTGGAAAAAATCTGACTGCTGATGTGGGAGTTATTGCCCTATTTTCTAATTCTTGCTAAATTTTGCACTTATTAAGCCCAATAACTTGAAAACTAGCCAAGTTATTTCAGAAATTTAAATTGCATATGGTTAAGCACAATAATATCTACAAAATATATGTATCTGTGTAGTTCAGGTGAGCGATTCAGGCTCCTGGGAGCCTCTTGTTTATTGTTCCTTGTACATGTAGATAATAAACTGATCAAGTTTAGGTATTCATTTGTTTGACAAATTGTTACCAGTAACTGAAATATGAAGCCTGTAGGGGACTAAGTATTGTTTTGCAATACTCTCAGAATGCTTGTTTTCTATGAAATTTTACAAGGATAGTTCGTACAATAACAATGGTTCACCATTTAGGGATACCAAAGGCAGAAACAGCTAGGTTTTTATCATAGTGTTTTTAGCTCACCTGGACCGAAGTCCATGTGAGCTATTACCATCACTTGGCGTCTGTCGTCGTCGTCGTCGTCTGTTAACAATTTTTCAAAAATCTTCTCCTCTGAAACTACTGAACAGAATTTAATGAAACTTGGTATAAATAATCTTTAGTGTGTCCTGCACCAAACTTGTGTTTCAATTTTTGATCCGTCAAAAAACATGGCCACCGTTACTAAAAATAGACCAGGGGGGTCAGACTACTGTTTTTGGCTTGTAAATCAAAAAGTATAAGAGATAGATGAAATCTGATGCCAACTTACTGCTTCAGCATCAAAAGTTCTACTAGAGTGTCCATTTGGTTGAAGTTGTCAGATGATCCCTTATAGGGGTAACAGCCCCTTAAAGGTGAAAAATAGTGTTTTTGCATGTTTTTGGCCTATTGAATGAAAACTATTGTAGATAGAGAAAAGCTGTTGCTTGCTTAAATGTTCAGCTCATTTAGCTCTACAAAAGTCTCCATGGGGTCAAAGTTGTCAGATGATCCCTTATAGGGGTAACAGCCCCTTAAAGGTGAAAAATTGCGTTTTTGCATGTTTTTGGCCTATATAAGTGTTTTTTTTAATGATTTTGGCCTATAGAATGAAAACTATTGCAGTTAAAGAAAAGCTGTTGCTTGCTTAAATGTTCAGCTCATTTAGCTCTACAAAAGTCTCTATAGGGTTGAAGTTGTCTGATAACCCCTTATAGGGGTTGCAGCCCCTTAAAAGTTGAATAATAGTGTTTTTTGATTATTTGGAATGAAAACTATTGCAGATAGAGAAAAGCTTTTTCATGCTGAAACATTCAGCTCATTTAGCTATACAAAAGTCTTCATAGGGTTGACATCAAGACCAGGTGAGCGATTTAGGCTCCTGGGAGCCTCTTGTTTGTCTTGCCTGGGAAGCAGAGCAGTTCATCGATGTAAGTTAACCAGTTAATTATCAATGTTTCAAGTTTTATGAGCACCTCCATATCTCAAGAACTATAAGTCTTAGGCTGACGAAACTTGATATATGCATATGCACTGGTAGTAGCTTAGCACAGTTACGTCATCATGTTTTGACCTTGTTATAGTTAAATCCCCATCTTATGACCTTGATTTATATTTTCTGAGTGACTGACAATATCCAATACATAACATTCGTAAAGTAAAAGTTTTGTGAGCACCTTCCTCTCTCACAAATAGGTTAATAGAACTTGGGACACATATGATCCAGTAGTAGCGAAGCCTAGTTTCATCTTTTGACCTTCATCTTGGTTCTTTGGTTTAGTGTCTTTGACTACCCGTGCGGGTTCCGGGTGGCGAATAGGCCCGCAGCAGCACTAAGCTTGTCGGTAAAAGTCCACTAAAGAGCGCTCAGAAACCTGACATCGGGTCAGGCCGCTTTGCCCTCAAAGCGACTGGGATGTGTGCCCCAGGTGGTTGAATGGGGCAGCCCTGACATTGAGAGATGCGGGGTCGTCAGGCGATAATGCGGAAAACCTGACTGCAAACCATAGTGGTGCACCGTGTCGGGAAAAATGTCACGTTCCTCGCACGTTAAAGAACCCTGCTGCAGGTCTCGGTAAGAGTAGGACCCGTAGGATCCCCATGCAGGAGGCTAAATTTCCCGTCCCTACCCATCACTCCTTTTTCCAGTGGCAGTCAAAACTCTCCTACCCGATTGGCCTTGTGTCCCCATTTCCTCCACTTCATCATCATTTCATGTTCATTATATTACCACTTTCATGTTCATCTCCCGGATATAGCCGAAATCGTGCTGCTTGGGAGTAAAGCAATAACTAACTAACTTACTAACTAGTGTCTTTGACAATTATTTTACATATGATAGCTTGTTTTATGAGCATCTCCATATCTCAAGAGCTACAGTATTAGTCCAATGTTAATGAAACTTGGGTGGCAGAGTGGTCTAAGGCACTGGTTTATAAACACTATGGATCACTAGCAGAGCACCTCTCAGGTGGTGTTCAGGTCCTGCTTGCAATTAACATAAAATGGGACTTCCCTACTTGTATGTGGTAAGGCTTGTCGGTCATAATTTTCTCACCAATAAAACTGATGGCCCTATATGGCCGAGTTGCATCGTTGAGGCTGTTTAACCTTAACACATACATATATAAATGTTTTTGCATCAGAGTTACAAAAACTCAAAAACCATTTCAGATATCAAAATCGGGCGGAATAAAAGTGATCAGCACCTCAAGTCCTACCTGCCCTAAAATTTCGAAAAAGATCCATCAACCCATGTAGGAGTTATTGCCCTTTTTTGTTGATTTTTTTTAATGAATTTTGCACTTATTCAGCTCAATATCTTAAACAGGTCGAGTCTTCTAGATTTTATTTGACCTATCAATCAATCAAACTTGTATAAAATTGACCTTTTGAAATTGGAGAAAATAGTAAAGCTCTTTCGACGTTTTTATAAAAAAGTTCTGATAAAGATATTTTCTTTAACTTCCTCGCTCATATTTCGTCAAAACCAAATAGTTTTGGTTTTAAACGTAGTTTTATTTGGCATGGGTAAATTCTCCTTATTAAGTTATATCATGTTCCACATTTTGACTTCTTTTTCATTCGGTGCATTGGTCAATGGACAATAACAGGTAAACATAACACTAAAATCTCCCTACTGAATAATGCTCCTCGGGGAAAACTTGATGTGCTTTATACCTTAACTTTTTATCTAATATTGATGCAAATAGTCTAACTAATTTTTTCACCACTCATTTTTAGCCGGGGTAATCGCTAGCGATTAGCCACGGCTATAGCTACGATAGCCTTTCGGTAAGCCAGCAGATGGTTTTTCCGGCAGTTTACCAAAAATCTATCAATAGAAATATCAATACACGCTTGCAATATAGTTCTTTTTCCGGATCTGTTTTTTTTCGTCGCCTTACTCGCAATTATGTTATAATTTTATTCATATAGTTTTCAAATTTTGAACAAGTATGTAAGACGCCTATCTGATGCGATAGTAATTATTGATTAATAAAGAATACAAAAGCGGATTGATATTGTGTTTATAGGAGTGTTCGCCGATCTCATTAGTGATGTCATATTCACTAATTTGCATCTCATTATAAGTGCTACATAAAACATCGATGGGCAGGATAATTAACTAAAAGTTCAAATCCTGATAATAGTTTAATTTGATCAGATAAAATGATTCTGTAAACGGTTCTTTAAAGAAGAATTTATTCATATTTAAAATAATTGATTTTGAAAATAAGACTTAAAAATTAATTTTCTGTTAAATTGTTTCTCGACCAAGTAATTTTTCATCGAAAATTTTTAATCAACCAAATTTTCGCTCTTTAGAACCACTGAATATATTTATTTTCAAGATGTACTACAAAAACCGATCTTTTTATGAAAATTGTAGAAGCAAAAGAAATTTCTAATTATCTTGAAGAAACAAACAAGGTATGGCAATTCAAAGACTTTTTAAACACAGTTTTATTGTCTTTTTTTGCCCTGACGTCTTTCCTATTGTGATTGCGCGCCTGCAAACAAAGCTGACAGAGGAAAATAAAAAAAATAGGGATGTTTGCCATCGGTAAGTTTGAGGTCATAGCAATACTTTGTAAGTGTGACTTCTCTGGTACTGCTTTTAAAACAGATTTCGATGAAATTTTGGATCGTTTGTCATTTCAAGTTGATAAATACAGGAGTTACAGGACAGATTTTACTTAGTTGTATTCATCTCAGATGTTTGTATCATAATAATATTTTGCGTTTCGAGTTGAAGAAAGTCTGCATGAATAGAAAGATTATTGTCAAAGTAAATTTTTAACTGTTGTAATGTGGAGGAGGAGGACATTGGCAACCTGTAGCAATCCTGTTAATTTATATGTTCTTTCCTATAGAATGAGAGAAATCAGATGCTTTTTTTGTAATAAACTATATAGAGTCAGAGAAAGTTGTCTGTTGCCCTGCATTAAAACTGATCTACCAAATACATATATAAGCTGTAGCAAATGTTATCAATTCAGTTGAACCAGTGGGTCAACAACAACAAAAGTGATAGAAACACACGTGTTTTTTAATACCTCCCGCAAACAAATTTTGGGGGTATATAGGAAACACCCTGTGTGTCTGTCTGTCTTTCCGTCCGTCCGTCTAGCTGTCCACATAACTCGTAAGCGCTTTTCCTCCTAACCCGCTTGAAGGATTTTGCTGAAGCTTAAGATTTGGCAATCACTTAGACATGAAAAAGAAAGTAAATTTGTAGACATTCTCGGGACTTTACCAATAAATGTAACGTAATACGAAACTAAAAACGTCATTAAATTCATTTCTCTCGAGACATTTCCTTGGCGTAAATGCTTTTAATGTCCAAGCAATTGCCAAATTTTACAAATCGCCCGAACAAAGCCCGATTTTGAGGCCGAAACGCAATGAATGAAAATATATATTTGGGTGTTTTGGAAAGGAAATCATCTGTGAAACGAATTATATAAAAAGAAATAAATGATTTATTACAAGAAAATCGAATTGAAGAAAAGGGGAGTGTTTAAAGTACTATCTCCCTTATGTTTTTTCGTACTGCACATTGACTCTAACAAAATATTGATAGTAAGGAGCAAGTCCCTGTGATTTGGGGTTTGTGGACAAAAGGGGCTAAAATGGGTGTATTGACAAAACGGCTGTAGAATGTTTATTATTTATTCCATTTTGAAAATTCTTTTTTATTGAATTCTTCCAAACTCCTCACAGTTCCAGTTCCTGTCCCTAACGGTCCGTACACTAATCACTGCACCAGGCTTTCCGGATATCTTTTCAATGACCCCTTTTTGACCCCTACTCTCTAATTTAAAACCATGAAAAGTACTCGCATATATTTTCATGGCTAACTATAGCAAAATTTTGAAAATTTATTCAAATAATAAAATTTATCAAGAATCTTGATGGAATTCCTACAAGCCTGTAGTAGTAGGATAATCTTGACCTATTTTTGCCGGAAAGGATAAGCCTACTGCGAAGGAGTTTGGAAGTGTTCGTTATCTTTTGTCAACTTTATATGTCAATGTTTTTTTCCATATATATTGCACCGTAACATTGCTACATGGGACCAAAGACAGGCCACGCCCATAAAATCAACTTTTTAAAAAATTTTAGTTCGATTTTCAAAATCTTTTCTTTTTTCATTGGAATCCTTGTGAATATCCCTTTTACATAAAAGTAGCTTTTTATTTTCATTTTTTGCTACATATAAACAATTTAAAATTTGTAGATTACCCCGGCTACCAGTACTTTCAGTACTTTGATTAACATTTGTTCAGCAAGTCAGTTTTTGTTTAATTATTTTTTAAAAAGCACGTGTTTGTGGTCGTAGTTATTTATATACTCTCAAAAACCATTGGTCAAAAGTTTGATGTAAACATTATCATTCCTCGACCTGTTAAAAACTATATGATATCTTTAAGAAATTTAGATTGCATATTGTTAAGCACATCATGATCTACAAATATGTAATAGTAGTATTCCCCTTAGTATGTCTAAGTTTTTCACATTTTCACACCTTTTCCTCATTACATTTAAAATGTTAACTCCTCTGAAACCTTTAGTTAGGGTGGGGTAGGAGGGGGTATGATCCCGAAGTCCCGGCAAATAAAACAAGAAATCCCGGATTCCCGCGAAAATAAATGTGTGATTCCCGCATCCCGAAAAATGAAAATGGCTAAATCCCGTTCCCGTTAAGGGTTTTCCTGAATTCCCGTAGAAATAAATGGGCTTTCCCGCTGTCCCGCAAAAGGTCCTACCGACCCTCTTTAGTCCAATTGCAACCAAACTTGGAATTGTTGTTTATTAGCATTAGGTGCTTAGAACAAGGCTGCTGTGGCTAAAAATAGAAGATAAGGGTAAATTGCAGTTGTTTTTTTTGCTGATAACTCCAAAACCATGACAGATTTTTATACAACCGCATTTTTTTTGCGATCGTATAATGTTATGGCGATGCGGTCATCGTGACTCGTCTGAGGACATTTGGTTTCCATGCGATAACTTGAGTAGATCTTGACAAATTTTTATGAAATTTTGATATGATGTTTTTATGAGGTTGGTATTGCACCTGCGATTTCTGGTCCCTACTGTTTAAGAAAAAAAGGACAAAAAGGGGGCTAAAACTGGTGTATCGACAAAACTGTTGTAAAATGTTTATTATTCATTCAATTTTGAAAATTCACCTTTTGAGCTATTGCCATCACTTAACGTCCGTCGTCATCGTCTGTCGTTGTCGTTTGTCGTCGTCGTCTTTTAACAATTTTAAAAAAATCTACTCCTCTGAAACTACTGAACAGAATTCAATGAAACTTGGTATGATTGATTCTTAGGGTGTCCTGCAAAAAATATGTGTTTTAATTTTTGATCTGTCAAAAAACATGGCCGCCGTTGCTAAAAAAAGACCAAGGGGTCAGACTACTGTTTTTGGCTTGTAAATCAAAAAGTACAAGAGATAGAGAAAACCTGATGCAACCTTCCTTCTTCAGCATCAAACGCTCTACTATGGTCTCCATTGGATCCAAGCTGTCAGATGACCCCTAATAGAGGTTATGGCCCTTCAAAGGTAAACAATTGTGTATTTTCGTGTTTTTGCTCTATAGAATGAAAATGATTGCAGATAGAGAGAAGCTGTTGCTTGCTTAAACTTTCAGCTCATTGAGCTCTACAAAAGTCTCCATGAGGTCGAAGATTTCAGATCACTCTTATAGGGGTTATGGCCCTTTAAAGGTAAAAATATTGTATTTTCATATTTTTGCTCAATAGAATGGAAATTATTGCAGATAGAGAAAAGCTGTTACTTGCTCTAACCTTCAGCTCATTGCATGTAAGCTCTACAAAAGTCTCCATTGGGTCAAAGATTTGATGACCCCTTACAGGGGTAATAGCCTTTAAAGGTCAAAAATAGCGTTTTTTCATATTTTTGGCCTATAGAATATAACTATTGCAGATAGAGAAAAGCTGTTGCCCGTTGCCTGCTTAAACCTTCAGCCCATTAACCTATAGTTGTCAGATGACCCCTTATAGTTACCTTAAGTCAATGGTTTTGATATATATTGCACCGTTGCATTGCTATAGGGCACCTAAGACGGGCCACGCCAAAAAGTATACTTTTTATTTTTTGGTCCGATTTTCCAAACCTTTTTCTCATTGGAAATCACTGCCTGCATTTTTGATTAGATTTGCAATATCTTATACTGTTTTCAAGAAATTAGAGGTTGAAGGGACAAAATCTCAATCCACTAAAGAAGCTTTAAGGGATACGTTATGTTAAAAGCGACGTTATCGATACCTGTGAAACAGAAAAACATCCATTTCCGATTTGAAACGCAACGTCAATTTTACTTGAACAGTGTTGAACTTTAACGCTATTGTTTATCTGTGGTGTAAATTCTTGAAAAAAGATGGTGTATGACCTATGGCAAAATAAATATCGTTTTTTAGAAAAAGACTTGGACTTTTTTGTGTTAGTTTTTGGTCGAAATGTAATGAAAAAAATTTGTTTGAATCAATGGAGAATAACAAAAATTTGAAAATATTGGATCTTTTCCCATTACTTTTAAATAAATTTCCCGCCAAAAACGATAATAACTTGAAAAATCGGCCCATGACCCCCTATTTCAAATGAATATTTCAATGTGTCATGGTATTACCATTAATTATGCAATTTGTTTTGAAAAGTCCGATGGTTGACCAAAGTAACGTATCCCCTTAATATTGCATTTGGGGTTTGTTGTCCTTATCATTTTAGAAAAAAGGTCTAAAACAAATTGTTGGAGAATGTTTATTATTCATTCGATTTTGAAAATTCCTTTTTTAATTGATCATTCAATTCTGTCAACTAAATGTATCAATGGTTTTGATAAAAGTATAAGTATTTTATTCCAATCAAAGGGCCCTCAATGGGACAAAATGGCAATACAATATAGATAATTATTTATACAACACACATTATTATAGGCATTACAAGTTCCAAGACTTTTTTTTATCATTTATCCAGAGCAGTCCTCCAGACATTATGCATATACTAGTAGGTAGTTGAATTAAAGGAACTATTTGCTTTATATACATGTGGTTGAAAGTGGTTCTATACCAACAGATATATGTTGTTGTACCCTAACATTGTTACAGGGGACCAAACCCTGTATAATTAAACTAGATATTGAACTTTTGTCCACTACGTTCCCGCAATCAAGATTTGATTTCGGGAACGAAGTGGACAAAAATTCAAGATCTGGCTTTAATTAGATTGATTGTGGCATTTTCAATATTTTTGGTAGAGCGCCTCTGATGAGTCTTGAATAGACGAAACGCGCGTCAGGCTTAGCAAAATTTGTTGTCTGGAACTTTGTTGTCATTTTGATTTCGAATACCCGTGAAGGTTAGCACTGCTGGTGGAGTTTTAATTCCCCGAGGTTATCCCGCTCCGGCACCAACACTTTTGTGTTGGAGAACACATCAAAGCTTTAAATCCGTTTAAATTTCAAAATTGTCTAAACCCTAAGGTTCTTCCTACCCCAGACACAGGTTGATAATTTTAGTAATAATTTGGTTTTGGAATTTTGGGTTTTATTGTTCTATGCTCTTCATAACCATATAGTGTTTGGCATTTTCAATATTTTTGGTAGAGCGCTTCTGATGAGTCTTGAATAGACGAAACGCGCGTCAGGCGAAGCAAAATTTGTTGTCTGGAACTTTGTTGTCATTTTGATTTCGAACACCCGTGAAGGTTAGCACTGCTGGTGGAGTTTTAATTCCCCGAGGTTAGCCCGCCCCGGCACCAACACTTTTGTGTTGGAGAACACATCAAAGCTTTAAATCCGTTTAAATTTCAAAATTGTCTAAACCCTAAGGTTCTTCCTACCCCAGACACAGGTTGATCATCTTGGTAATAATTTGGTTCCCCAGTTTGGTATTTTTGGTTTTATTGTTCTATGCTCTTCATAATCATATAGTGTGTGGCATTTTCAATATTTTTGGTAGAGCGCCTCTGATGAGTCTTGAATAGACGAAACGCGCGTCAGGCGAAGCAAAACTTGTTGTCTGGAACTATGTTGTCATTTTTATTTCGAACACCCGTGAAGGTTAGCACTGCTGGTGGAGTTTTAATTCCCCGAGGTTAGCCCGCCCCGGCACCAACACTTTTGTGTTGGAGAACACATCAAAGCTTTAAATCCGTTTAAATTTCAAAATTGTCTAAACACTAAGGTTCTTCCTATCCCAGACACAGGTTGATCATCTTGGTAATAGTTTGGTTCCCCAGTTTTGTAATTTTGGTTTTATTGTTCTATGCTCTTCATAATCATATAGTGTTTGACATTTTCAATGTTATTGGTAGAGCGCCTCTGATGTGTCTTGAATAGACGAAACGCGCGTCAGGCGTAACAAAATTAATTGTCTGGAACTTTGCTGTCATTTTTATTTCGAACACCCGTGAAGGTTAGCACTGCTGGTGGAGTTTTAATTCCCCGAGGTTAGCCCGCTCCGGCACCAACACATCAAAGCTTTAAATCCGTTTAAATTTCAAAATTGTCTAAACCCTAAGTTTCTTCCTACCCCAGACACAGGTTGATCATCTTGGTAATAATTTGGTTACTTAGTTTTGTAATTTTGGTTTTATTGTTCTATGCTCTTCATAATCATATAGTGTTTGGCATTTTCAATATTTTTGGTAGAACGCCTCTGATGAGTCTTGAATAGACATAACGCGCGTCAGGCGTAGCAAAATTTGCTGTCTGGAACTTTGTTGTCATTTTTATTTCGAACACCCGTGACGGTTAGCACTGCTGGTGGAGTTTTAATTCCCCGAGGTTAGCCCGCTCCGGCACCAACACTTTTGTGTTAGAGAACACATCAAAGCTTAAAATCCGTTTAAATTTCAAAATTGTCTAAACCCTAAGGTTCTTCCTACCCCAGACACAGGTTGATCATCTTGGTAATAATTTGGTTCCCCAGTTTGGTATTTTTGGTTTTATTCTTCTATGCTCTTCATAATCATATAGTGTTTGGCATTTTCAATATTTTTGGTGGAGCGCCTCTGATGAGTCTTGAATAGACGAAACGCGCGTCAGGCGTAGCAAAATTTGTTGTCTGGAACTTTGTTGTCATTTTTATTTCGAACACCCGTGAAGGTTAGCACTGCTGGTGGAGTTTTAATTCCCCGAGGTTAGCCCGCTCCGGCAACAACACATTGTGTTTGAGAACACATCGAAGCTTTAAATCCGTTTAAATTTCAAAATGTCTAAACCCTAAGGTTCTTCCTACCCCAGACACAGGTTGATCATCTTAGTAATAATTTGGTTCCCCAGTTTTGGAATTTTTTGGTTTTATTGTTCTATGCTCTTCATATTCATATAGTGTTTGGCATTTTCAATATTTTTGGTAGAGCGCCTCTGATGAGTCTTGAATAGACGAAACGCGCGTCAGGCGAAGCAAAATTTGTTGTCTGGAACTTTGTTGTCATTTTTATTTCGGACACCCGTGAAGGTTAGCACTGCTGGTGGAGTTTTAATTCCCCGAGGTGAGCCCGCTCCGGCACCAACACTTTTGTGTTGGAGAACACATCAAAGCTTTAAATCCGTTTAAGTTTCAAAATTGTCTAAACCCTAAGGTACACAGGTTGATCATCTTGTTAATAATTTGGTTCCCCAGTTTTGTTATTTTGGTTTTATTGTTCTATGCTCTTCATTTTCAATATTTTTGGTAGAGCGCCTCTGATGAGTCTTGAATAGACGAAACGCGCGTCAGGCGTACCAAATCTGTTGTCTGGAACTTTGTTGTCATTTTAATTGCCAATACTGTCTGGCAGCCAAAGGGTGTGAGGTTTAAAAAAAACGAAATCCAGAATCATTTTAAAGTACTAGTTTTGCTCATTATAGTCATAGTGTATTTCTTTCTTCTATTATATGCCCTTATATTATCAAACGCCAGAAAAGCGTGGGGATATGCAGCGTGGCTGCTTCAACTATAGTAAGTTTTCATCTGATTTATTAACCTAGCTATCAACAAGTTGTGGGAAAAAATTTCTCACCACTATAGAAAATTTTGTTCTCACCGTAACACGTACATTTGCAATTTTTTACCTGTAGACATTAGAGAAAACCCTTCTTCAACTTAATTCTCGTTGATAACGGAATTTCTTACATCTTGGAAAATCTATTTGATTTTTTTTTGGTACTGGGATACGGTTACCTAGAAAAGTAACAATATGAAAAACATATTGTTACCTGACAACAGAAGGACGGACTCACGAAAAACCGTGTAACCGAAGCGGACCTGTATAACTGATCATGAAACACTTTAACACCGTCTTCTAAAATACCGCCCTATGTTGATACATTTGGTCTGTTTTGCCTGGGTAAAAAAGCTTACCACGTATCAAAATGGCTTAAAATAAATCAAATATGTTTTCGATTATTGTTTTCATGTCACTGTATCATGTGTATTATACTAGGCTTGTAAATATTTTTTGTAAAAATCGTTGCCATTTAACACATTTCAAGTAAAAATAATGAGCGGTAACAATGAGAAAAAAAATTATTTCTTTCTTAAAAAAGGTCCGCATCCGTGACACGATTTTTATTTTACTCTGACTTCCGTCGTCATTTAACAATAGTTTTATCCTATTGTTACTTTTCCAGGTAAATCCAGGTAATCGTAGCCAGTTTGTATTTTACAAGCAAGCCTCGCCATTAAAACGATCAATTTTTTCCCTTAAAGTAAGAAATTCCATTTTCAACTGTAGAACTAGAAAGCTTTATTTGAACTGTAAGAAAAGTCACATATTCACGGGATATTACCGGCTACCGAACATTGGCAAACTATCAACAAATCTCAATAAAAATAATTTGTGCATTACTATAAACAAAGAAAAGGACAATCAGAGAATACTGTAAACAGCAGTCTAACCTACGTCTGTTGTCCAGTCTTTTCTCCTATATTGTCCCCATGAAGGAGGCACACTTGCACTAAAACCAAACCAGGATGCATACAATAAACGTGCATTAAATACAATTCGACAAAAGTTGAACATTTTTAACACAAACACCAAGACCATTATAATAATAAGAACCGGGGGGGGGGTTACTCCCTATATACCAATATACGGGATGTGCATTTTTTATGGGTCCATTTTTCACAATTTCTTACATAGATTTGGGTATCTTTTTTTAAGCAGTACACATAGATTTGGTACCCATTTTTTATGTCTTACATAGGAATGAGAGTCAAAACAGAACAGGTGCCATAGACCTGGGTCTTTTGTGTTTTTGTGATACTTAATGAAGTTAAGATGTCATTTAAAAGTAAGAAAGAGACTTGTAATTTATTTTATAAGGCTCTTATAAATGAAAAAAATCTTAATTGACTTTTATTTCGTTACATAGATATGAGTATTTGTTTGCTAATCACATGGATTTGGGTATGTTTTTGACGATTTTCTGACATAGATTCGGGTACCAATTTCAATTTACAAAATGCACACCCCCGTCACAAAACACCAGAGTAACCCCCTCCCCCCCCGGGAATAAGAAAGACAAACATTAGAACAAAGACCATTATAATAAGAAAGACAAACATTTAGATATATGTACTACTAGTATGTTTTCTTATCTTCTAAAAACCTTTTCAGATAAAGTTTTATTTTTGTATGTAATAATTGTTCCAAAGGTAGTGTATTTTTTTGCTCAGTCTTTTGTTGATTCGTCGAGGAAAAATGCAGAGAACACTCATTTGATTTCTTTGATAAAATTCTTATCTTTTTTTCGAGAAAAAAATAGTGAATAATGTCAACTTTATTCACCTAGCTCAACTAGCGATCGATTCACATTCAATATATAAATACCAATAGGTTTAATCTGTTTTTTCCAACGCTTTGACCACCAAATGAAAAAAAAATCAAGGTTATGATAAAAAAAAAACCCGGTGATCTTTTTTTTTAAGTTTACGTCGTTTGTTATCTTGTCACGTCTGTTAGTAAATTTTTGTCTTTTTTGTATTTTTTGTGTCTGTTTTAGCGAATCGTCTATCTGTTAGTAAAATTTTTTTATATATGTTTTGGGAGGATTTTGTTGGTCAGGTTTTTTTATGCGTGTTTTTGTGTGATGGTCTCTTTTTCATTTTTGCCTAATTGGCTGCAATATAGAAAACAATGCATGTTATTATTTATCATTATATTGGCTTTAAATAAACCTTTTACATGTTTCAAATGTTTTTATTTAAAAGTCGACAGGCCTTTAAATTTATCCTCTTCTTTTTTATTTTTAACATTCCGTTTCCGTCTAAGGTGATTCTAAAAAAAAAGAAACTCTAACATAGTTAAATTTGAATACTTATAATGAAAAAAAATCTATAATCTCAAGGTGTGGGGTTAGTTGACACTGAAACATTAATAACATATGATTTATGTCAGTTAGATTACAGATTCCAATTTATATACTGTTTGTGGTGACAGTGCAATAGAAAAGCCTTTTATTTCACATGTCTTGTTTTTACTTGTACATGTTTATATACTGACTATAACACAGACAGACTCTTTAAAGTTCAATATTTAAGGTTCTTCCTACCCCAGACATAGGTTGAATATCTTTGTAATAATTTGGTTCCCAGTTTGGTATTTTTGGCTATACTGTTCTATGCTCTTCATATTCATACAGTGTTTGGCATATTCAATATTTTTGGTAGAGCGCCTCTGATGAGTCTTGAATAGACGAAACGCGCGTCAGGCGTAGCAAAATTTATTGTTTGGAACTTTGTTGTCATTTGTATTCAGACAGTAATTTATTTTTTTGCACTAAAGGTACCAGTTATTTAAGACACGTCCGCTTGACAAGCTTTAATTTCTAGACATCTTCAATTATATTTAAACTTAAGCATATCTTACCATAAGAAACTGAAACTGTCAATGCTCCATCTTTATAGAAGCATTTTGCAATTCCACCATCCGCTTTTGACCAGAACGATCCAACTGAATGACACGATCCATCGTCCATATCAATACATGCTGCAAATATAATAGAAATTATGTGTTAATTCATCAAAACCAATAATTGAGTTACATTTCCTTTATTAAAATTTTGATGTTGTGTTCCCCATCGATATATGACTGCATTTTAAACACTCTCTCTCTATTAAGCATAACTTCACTTTGCACAACTTACTTTTTTTCTGAGGAAAAAAAACCAAACACCAGGTTTCTTTCCTTTTACTGCATATGGATCATGGCTGTCTTGTTTGAACTGTTTTGTTTTTATGTACGTTTCGGTCAATACTTTTAATTTGGATTTTGACCTTTCAATGTTTTGATTCAAATGCTGCTAATTTTTCTCATTGTTTTCTCATTGGATTATGCATCTACAGCATTACCATTACCCGTTTTTACACCAGTTTTGGTATTTGAATTTTAATAGTACAGTCAGCAATGTAAGATTTTTTATTGTTCTTCATTTGCTTCTTTTTTGACATTTAATAAGTATAATTTTATATCTTATGTGGTATACATTTGCTTCTTTTTTGACATTTAATTAGTATAATTTTATAGCTTATGAGGTATACATTTGCTTCTTTTTTTACATTTAATTAGTATGATGTTATAGCTTATGTGGTATACATTTGCTTCTTTAATATAATTTTATAGCTAATGTGGTATACAGGTAAATAAACAACATATCCCAAAATAGAAATCATACCTTTTGATTCCTGAACAAAGTGGGCAGATGTCACAGTTTCAACACATCTGTATGTGATACAATTCATGGTTACTGCTGCACCTATATCAAATTCCTTCTCATCGTAGGCTGACATTGAACATTTTTTGACTGCAAACGAATAAACATTTTATTCAGAGACAGTAATTTTTGTTTTATAAGGTCTATGTTGGCTTTAAAATAACTTAATGTGTAAAGGAATTATATACCGAAGACATTTTATTACTTATTCATAGAACTATGTCATTTTCTCAACTCGTATAATCATGGAATTTTGATTGAACTTCAATTGTTAATTCGTTTTGTCGGAGTGGGTTAAAGCTGTGAGGTCATTGATTTTGAAAAGAATCAATTCTTTGAAGGGCTCAATGAGCACTAAAGCAACATCCATTTTGATGTTGCAGAAACACTGTCCACCTTACATAACAAATATGTTGTTGTACCCGCAGACAAAGCATCAAATAACATCCTTTTTGTGTTCAAAAGACACTATATTGACTGCTTGACAGCAGAATAAGGGGTTGGTTGTACCATCAATAGCACCACATACACAGCTACAACACTGTCTAAGGAGGAAATAATTGACAATCACAAATCTGTCATTTCCTCCTTCGGGCTCTCTGTTGGTGCTAGCAATGATGACATTCCATCCCTGTATTTGATTCCTTAAATACATAAAATCCATACAAACAGCGCTTCATTGCAGGGTCATCAAATGTACCACTAAACCTCTTTCAGTTCTGTTGACTTCAATACTAACGGCAATAAAATCCGGCCTCCAGAAATATTACGATTGTTGTTATTCTAGAAATGGTGTCGATCAAATGTGGATCCTGAAGAATTCGAAAGCTTAACTCGAAATCAGTTTCATCTTGCAACAGCATAAAAACTTCCGATTTCTCCACTCTTCACATTTCTATTCCGCATGAACAACTCAAATCACGATTAAATGCAGCATTTTTCAAACGCAGGTACAAATATCTTGTAGTCGATTACAGTAAGACTTACTTTGTCATCGATGAGTTTAAGAAAAAGAACAAATATACAGAAGACCAAAATAGTCGACATGCTCAATTTTCTCTTCGACAACATATTTGTTCAATTTGGTGGACGTGTTTCTCAGCAAACAATAGGGAATCCAATGGGCACTTATTGTGCACTTTTGCTTGCTGGTTTGTTTCTACATTCATATGAAGCTGACTTCTTACAATCTATTCTAGACAAAAAAGATCGAAGACTAGCTCTCTCTTTTAACCATATGTTCCGTTATATTGATGTTGTCCTTTCACTCATCAATTCTCGATTTGGTGACTATCTCCATCTCATATATCCTAAGGAACTTGATATAAAGTAGGAAGTCTGCTTCATATTGAGATCTACATCTCGAAATTGACTCTCAAGAAAGACTTTCAACAAAGCTCCATGACAAACGTGATGACTTCAGCTTTCCAATTGTCAACTTTTCCTTTTTGTGTAGCGTCCGCTTTTGTATATGGAGTCTTCGTTGACTCGTTACTCCAGAGCTTGCGGAAATTACACCGATTTACTTGGCAGAGCGTCACGTTTGACACAGAAATTACTGACACAGGGTTATGTTGCTCCACCGTTGTTGTCTTCACTCAAGAAATTTTACGGTAGACACCGTGCACTCGTAGACAAATATGGGATTTCTATCTCTCAAATGAGTGCAGATGTTGGTTTGTCATAGAAATTTGTCTTTCTTTACCGAATTTGACACACTGAATTGGAAATTAACAATACGACGGGTGTGCTATAGCAGGCAGGAACCTCTTACTCTTCCAGAGCACCCGAGCTCACTCTTGTTACGACTTGAGTTCGCTTTGTTGATTTCCGTTCGGTTGATTTTGTCTTTTTTGTTTCTTTGTGCTGTTCTTGTTCGTGTTTACCGGTTTCGTCTTTGCCCTTTCGGACACTCGAATGTCCCATTGGTGCCCCTTTGCTTCTTTTATCTTAAACTTGAGTCAACTAAACATGAAACATACACACTAAATTGTCGTTGCAGTAATTTTGATGTAATACAATATTTGGAAGCTTAACTGTATTCAAGCGTTAAAGATAAAATGACAACTGCTACGATAAAACACGTCGTGACGTAACTGTATAAAATAATATGGTACCTACCTAGATCAACGTGTATTAGATTACCCATTTCCCCACAAATGTAGGTCTCAAACGCACCATTTCTAGTAAAATTGTAAACTTCATTGTAGGGAATACAGTAGCCATCTGGAGTCATGCATTCTATAAGAAAATTTTAAAAAAGTAAAATCAAATATTATCAAAGTACCGTTGGTAATTAGCACTTGGAAGTTACATAAAATAAGAACAAATTTTCTTCAAGTGAACAAAGAAAATGAACTTGTTAATGGACCTAGAATAAAACAGAAAAAGATATAAAAAATATTTATGAAATACTATGATTTATATGTTACAAATAAAGCTTCTAAAAACATCCATTTTGCCACCACTTCATTTAAAACCGAATTCTACTGATAAATACACAATAGATTAAAGATTTATTAATTTTTCGATAATTAATGACATGATCCCGAAAAGATATTTCTGGAAAATAATTTTTAATATCGTAAATTTCAAATCATTGTTCTATATATTTAATCCGACATCGATTTAACTTACTAAGTAGCTGCATTGAATAACATTGTAGTTAAGAAAGTTTGTTTGCGTAAATGCGCTAGCTTCTACCGTAATGCGATCACATACACCGGAATGTGTAGTACATCCTAGGATATCAGAATCTGGATGAGAGATTTTTGAATTCATTACTATACTTGGAAGAACAAGTATTTGATTAGAAAATTGAAAAAATAAAATCTTAAAAAGACCTTTAACAGTTCATGTCTTAATTTGATGATAATACAATTGGGATGAATTTCTTTTATTTAATCGTTTAGAAAGTAAATTACACGGCAAAATTTAAATACAGACACTTTATTAGATTTTTTGCATAATCTAATTAATGTCATATATTTATGATTTTATTGTAGCAAACCACTTTATATACATTTATCTACTGTCGAAATAATTAATTAAAGTTCCCCTCTTTAGGAAATTTCATATATAAAGTTAACGATCCAATGAAAACAATCAATATTTGTGGTTAAAGCTTTTATCCAAATAATTATGATGCTGAACAGTATATACATTCAAGTAAAAATTAATGAAAACTATTTGAAACTTCTACTTACTGTTCATAATGTTTCTTGTGAAGCCTCCTGGTAGACATTCAGTTGATTTACATCCTTGAACAAACTCGTCCCCAGGCCAGTGGCAGTTTCCATAGCAATCAAAGCAACCTTAAAGTATGTTATTGTTTTTCCATAGCAAAGCCTTTTTATAATACCAGAACTTCAATGTTAAAAAAAGAAGTTTCACATTTATAAATTTCTTTATAAAGATATTTCAAAATACTTATATTGTAAATAAAACAAAATTACAAATTTTAAACATCTAGTTCTGGTAACTTCAGGATGTTGGCCAGTCAGCTTTTGAGATTTTTGACATTTTTTCGGAATCCTCGGGATTTTTCCATCAAAATAAGGTAAAAAAATTTGCCCGATAAGTCCAATTTTTCTTTTGTTTAAGATCATCATTACATCATAAAGATCTGGTTCACAATTTATCTTCAAATTCTCATCTCTTTTTCGCAGGTTTAAACTGCTAAACAATGCTTATGTTAAAGCAATGAAAAAGGCAGAGAAAACCTTTTCCCGCCAAATTTTGAACTCTTTATTATCTTAAAAATGAGTGACCAATCAAAATTTTTAGCTTATTTTGAACTTCCAACTATCCCGTCATGATTAAAGACATCAATTTCGAAATCTCATCACTTTTAAATTCACCCTTGTACATCCTTTTAAATGATATAACCTCAAACCAAATTCCTACAAATACAATGTTATTACCATGTTCAGAAACTAGTCTTGTTTCTATAAAATCTGGACCTTCTTCGTCAATGACACATTTTACCCAGGAGCACTTTCCTTCATCAGTTTCACCCACTGGTAAGCACTGGCCATTATGCTCACAGCCTGGAATAAGAGATCACTCTACTGTATGCAAACATTATAGGTAGTTATCAAGTTTTTTGTCCTTTTTAGGAGCCATTACCTATAGATGGGTTCATTTTAAAACCTCACCTAATGAAGACTTTCTTGGATTTGCACCTCGAATTTGACCCAGGTGGTCATCTCAGTACAAAAATTTACGATAAACGAGACGATTTTAATTTTCAAATTATTAATTTTCCTAATCTACAGAGCAATATACCTACTTCTCCTGCATACGGTGTTTATATTTCACAACTTATTCGATATGCCAGAGCTTGCACGCATTTTACAGATTTTTTGATCAGACACCGATTTCTTCGTGACCGACTTTTGGAGCAGGGCTATAAGAAAATACGTCTCATACGATCACTAAAAAAATTCTGTCTTCGTTATCAGCAACTAGTAGAAAAGTTCAAAATTCAGTTAAAAGATATGACAGTTAATTGTTTTAATTAGTGTTTGACTGGTCTTTTGTACTGAGATGATCACCTCAATATCCCTATTGTGTCTCACAACTATGTTGTGTTCTATGGTCATTACCGGATCCTAAGATCGCAATGGAAGAGGGAGGTTTGGCGCCATAAAACCTGGTTTAACCCATCATTTCGTTTGAAATGCCTGTACCAAGTCAGGAACATTGTGATCCACCAATTCTCCGGTATGACTGATTCGTTTTTGTCATTTTCTCTGGACTATGAGATTGATCATTCAAGTTCGGTAGTTTTGTTATTACCTTTATTAAGAACTTCGTCTACATGAATTGCTACATTCCTTACAACCCGTCCGATTTAACTATGGACTTCCGATTGTAGTGTAAAGTGAAGTGTGCAAACACAAAATGAAAATTTACGTCGTCATGAAGAAGCCAATCGGTAACAAAAACCGCAAATCGTCACAGTAGGAAACCCCCCCATTTATCAATATCCAATCAGATTGAATGTTTGCACGACCCATCCATTCAATGAATGTACTTTTATGTAATCAAATGTAACGATTTGTGGTTTTTGTTAACGATTGGCTTTGTTCTGATTGCACACTTCACTTTACACTACAATCGGAAGTCCATAGTTAAATCGGACGGGTTGTAAGCTTGTTTGAGTCTTTGATATTAGAGATTGATCCTTAAAGTTTGGGTAATTTTTTATGACCTTTATATTTCCTTAAAGGGTCAGATAGCTGAAGAAAATGTAAATTATCAAAAATTAATTACAAATAAACAAAATATTATTATAGAATTTTCGAAGACAAACATGGGTTTAAAAAACATTTTGAAGGACAAAAAGGCTATTACATTTTATAGATTTAGAACTATGAATCACAAATTGCCAATTAAATCGGGAAGGGGGCAAAATATATCTAAATAAAATAGAAAATGAAGTGTTTGTCATTCACAAAATATAGGTGACGAATATCATCATATTTTGACATGTGGATCACTTAACGATGATAGAAAATTATAAATTTAATCCAGATAATATACTAATCCAAAATACTATTAAATCTAATGAGTTAATAACTTTAAACATCTACCAGATTTAAACAATATTTGTAAATTGATACGAATTATTCACACAAACTAGAATCCCCTGGGTAGATCTGTGTAAGTTAGTATTATTTTAATATTACACTATACTTTTTATTGTGTATTTTTGTATTTATATGTACCTATTTGGTGTGAGAATAAAGATATAAAAAGTATTAAATGATTGAGAGAAGAAGACCTCGTAAGTTTGTTAAACTTATGTCCAATACCCGTTTGTTCTCTGAAAAATAAAGAATGTTATAAACTAAAATTACACTTTACTTTATACTGTGTATTTTTGATATTTTTATGTACCTATTTAGTGTGAGAATAAAGGCGGTTTTCCATTGTGGATATTTAAAATATACGTTTATAATGTAGGTTGTGTCACGTACACTTATTCCACATCTCATTTTCTTCTATACTTTAAGTATTAAAATGAATAATAAATCTTTAAATCTTAACACCACGATTTTGTTGCATATTTATTTTTGTTAGGAATACAAATAACAACATTACTCCCTTTCTACGCTCGAATTTTACACAATTTTAATAAATATACATACCTATTTTAGTTGGGACCATAACTCCTTTTCTACATTCGAATTCAACACAATCTTTTCCTTGTTTTGCCCCACTTCTCATGCATTTGCCATCCGATTGACATCCTTTTCAGACAGAGAATAGTAAGCTTTTGGTATCTTTATATTAATATATTTCCTATTTAGAATTTTTACTTTTCATCATGGCATTTTACCTTTCCATATTTTAATTATTCGGTTGATTAATGAAAAAAATGCATAAACTTTATCTGAGTTCATAAAACTACATGTTTATTATAAACAAAAACCATAAAACAATCACAGTAAATATTTGATTTGAATCTTCAATTTATTTCAAATTGGACTCAGTGAAATAACCAAAAATTCATACCAGAAATTCTTTCTACTATTTCTACATCGCCTTTTTCTGGGTCATATACGCACTTATATCCTTTACAATCTTCTTCATCAAACCATTTACTGTCAATATTTTTGCAAACACCATCGAAGTTGCAAGCTTGAAAAAAAATATCAGAATTTAATATTGCATTTTTGCATTGTTTGAATACCATCAAACTTTAATAGGTATGGATATTGGGTTTTGACCTTCCAAATATTTTGATAAAAAAATAGGGCATGTAATGGGACATTAAATGATACCTCGCCATCATATATATATCAAAAGTTAATAAAATTTGATTTTTCAAAGTGGCCAATCTCAAAAACTATTTTTCAGACCATGCTGGAAATTGATCTTGACCTGTATTTAATTGTAATAAACAGCTGTGCAAAATATCATTCAAATCCCTTGATGTGTTTTCAAGTTATCAGTCGGAAACTCAAAATTTCATGAAATTTGATTTTTCAAAGTGGCCTATCTGGAAAACTGTTTTTCAGATCATGCTGGAAATCGAACTTGACCTGTATTTTACTGTACTCAATAGCTGTACAAAATATCATTGGATTCCCTTGACGCGTTTTCATGTTATCAGTCGGAAACTCAAAATTTCATGAAATTTGATTTTTCAAAAACTGTTTTTTTGGATCATGCTGGAAATCGACTTTGACCTGTATTTTATTGTACTAAACAGCTGTGCAAAATAACATTCAAATCCTTGGTCGGAAACCTCGGGGGACGGACAGACGGACGGACAGACACCGAAGAAAAACTGAGGGTATAACATAATACCCTGCCACTTCGTGCGGCAGGGTATAAAAACCACAGATGAAAGATTACTCCTTGAAATAAACACATAAAGCAAAATATAACTAAATGCTTGCTTGCAGTAGTTTTGTTGATTCGTTACCACTCAATTCTCTAAATTGCTATTCAGTTCATATTTTTGTGTTTGTGTTTTATCTGATTCTTTGTACTTTTAGCCCTTTCAGACTTTTGACGTTTGAATGCCACTTGTTACCTCTGCTTCTTTCTTGGTACCCGATTTTCGCCTTTCGTTTCGCATTAAGGTTCATCAGGATAGATTTTTGAAGAAATTCTTAGTATATGTATAGCTCAAACGGCATATTATGAGGTCAAATAAAGTATAGGAGGACCTAGATATGGACACACCTTATTATAACCACACATTATTTTTATTGAAGATAGCACCGTTTTGTCTCGGTACGGTTTTTTTGCGTTCAAATTATATTTTGAATAAGAACATATTATCTCTATTGTACCTCGCAACTGACATGTTGGTGAACACTTTAGGTTAAATATTAATAAAATGTGCCCTGATTTTTTAGGCCACGTACAAGGGTGTTAGTGATAATAACCTAAAATCGGCTTTGCTCAAAAAACGGGAAAAAGCAGAACTTACAAATTATGGACTTTTTCATAAAAATATTAATAAAAGTAGAAGAGAAATTAATATATCTAGGTCCTGCTACGGTTAATTTTTGAATTTAATATGCAGTCTTTGTTGTACACATACTAAAAATAGATCTGAATTTAAACCATTTTGAGGTAAACGTACGCATGAACCTTAAAGATCATTAAACTTTCATTCGGACCGCATCAGCCGTAGCAAAATCTATTACATTAAACTTGTTGATATTTTGATTCATTATGTAATGTTGCGTAGTAGATCAAGCTTTCAAAATTAAACTTCATGTTAAATTATCATTCTGGACTATACCTAAATTGACTGGTTGTAAGAATTTGGTATATTCATCACACTGATACTCATTGCAGTCGTCCATTACAGTACTGCCAGGCAAAACACATTCTCCATCAAATCCAACACAACCTAGCATATCATAAAACATAAAAATATAAGTAACATAAAAACACTCAAGTAAGGTAAAAAATAAATATTATTGGAAAATTATTGATATCTGTTCTAAGAAAAAAATCTGAACTGAATATGAATCTGAGACATTTATTTAATTAATGTTTACAATTGCCATGAATTTCGAAGAATCATATTAGGCAAAAGTCATTTACTTTTAGAAAAAAACCATATTACATATAAAAGAGGAATTACCAAAGCCTTCCTGTACAAATTTTCCTCCCTTCTGACATGTGTATGAGATACAACCTTCTTGGTAGGTTTCACCTTGTACATAGCATTTGCCATCACTACCAACACACCCTACAAAAATAATCATATGTGAATGTGATACATTAAATTCAAACATGGACGAGTCGATCACAAATTTGATAATTCAGTTGAAAATAAAGGTAATAACAAAATTACCAAACTTGGAGGATCAATCTAAATGTCCAAGAGAAAAGACAAAACATTGAAGACACACCGGAAGAGTTATAGATCGCAATGGTCCTGACTTGGTACAGGCATTTCAAAATTTAATTTTATAGTTAAAATATAACAGATTTTGAAATAGATCTAGGAGAAATATTTCATATTATTATTTTTTTTTATATAAAATTCTATTCAGACTTTGAACAGATATTTGGTTTTCTATCATCCTTGTCATAAAAATTTAGATATATGTTCATGAAATTGGTCGAAAAAGAATATAGAAAACGGTAAATATGGTTGAACCAAAACTGCCATCACCAATATTTACTTATTACCAAAATAAGAGTTGTACTAACCATGATGCTCAATAATTTCTGTTTGGACATAGTTTGGTCCTTTGTCTAAGAGAGCACATGTGAAAGAAACACAACCTTCCGACCAGGAATCGTCAATATTGTAGCATTTGCCATCTTTCTCACATCCTTAAAACATGAAATCAAAATTACAGTGATCAATTATAATTATCAGCTTCTTAATTAAAAGTCGTGAAAAATGATAAAATGACATTATTTTTCAACCAATTTTTTATTTTACCTTCTAAAAATGTCTTTTGTCATAAGAATAATAAATGACCAAGCATAAGCTGGAAGTATAAAACAAAGTTAGATAATGTAGAATCCTAGTAATGGTTACGTGGAGTTGAAAAAAAATGTCTTAAATGCATGGGTTCATGGTTTTGACATACAACCATCATATTACACCGTATAAACATTTGGGAAGTTCGTCATCATTGGCAGCAAAAGTTCATGAGATGGACCAACGAAAAAATCAAAAATTAGAAACTCCACGAGTATACAATAAAACAGCCACATTACTTTATTATGACTTTTTGGCTGATTTGGATAATTTCCATCCTATTTTCTCAATTCAGAATTCAATGAATTCTATGATTTATTATACTTAAAACTTTGATTCTTGAATATCACCTGCTTTTATCACTTGGAAGTCTCCTTTGGCGTTACATACAAATTTGTTACATCCATCTTGTTTCTTTTCTCCTCTACTGTAACATTGATCATTTTCTTGACAACCTGGCAACAGGAGAGAAAATGGTATACAAAAACTCAAACAAAACTAAAAAACTGCGTGAAATATCAGGTCATGGACGGGCATTTTTCTCAAGTACACAAATTTTAGAAATCCAAACATTCTAATTATATAGCTATCGAGAAAACGTTTGATTTGTTTTTAGGATTTATCTTACCATACTGCTTCTCTGTGATGAACAAGTCATTCAGGATAGGATCGTATAGACATTGGTATGTTATACACGAGGAGGGATCGAGCCAGGTAGAGTCCTTTGGCATACATTTATCACCATTCATGCAACCTTAAAAAGAGAAAATGAAATATGAAAGTTTCCTTCAAAATTTATGTGCTCAATAAAATGAATAATGATGATGAAAACTTTTGAATGCATTGGCATAAAAGTCTTTAAAAAGTTCTTAAGAATGAAATCCAAAAATATTTAAGACTGAAAAATTAAGTATCCTTATTGTTAAGACTGAAAATTTATGTTAGCATTTTTTCACAGGTAGATGCTCCATTAAGACATATTTTTCAATACCTAAATCTCAGGTAACCGACTTAAATGTACCTTCATTCGTGATGACAAGACCTCCCATGCTTGGGTCACAGACATATTCTGTACATTCTACCTTAGAAGTCTCTCCATCTCTGAGACATTTGTCGTCTAGTCCACGGCATCCTATTCAACAAAATAATGAGGTTAGTATTCCTCTTTAAAAGCACATAGTATTAGTTGAACTGTTGTTACTCGAAAATTTACAAATAACTTATTATCAAGGAGGATATTTGCTTAAGTATTGAAAGAAGCAGAGGTATTGATTGAAAAAAAGCAATCATGATTGACATTAGAAAATAACCGGAGTTGTTAGGAAGAAAGCAGACTTTTGCTATACAAATTTAAATTTAGGTGATTGTTCAAAATTACAATGTACCTTGTTCTTCCTTGGTACGCATGATAACTTTGGATGGTGTCACACTCTCCATGATACAAGTGTACCTCGTACATGTTTTTCTATCATTCCAAATGGTCCCTGCCTTCTTGCATTTGTCGTTGTAAAAACATCCTATAATGAAAAAACTAAATATGCTGTTAGGCTTCTCTATTTGTTGCACTCACATGTCTGGCGACTAAGATATAAATTAAATGTGTTTTATGGTAAAAAAAAACATTTTGAATCATAACCATGATAATAGTTGGATCAGTAAACCAGATTAGATGGCCTTACAACAGATAACAATATTAGCTTAAATGATAAGATTGAGAAAGAAAAACAAGTTTTTTAATGTTTCATATCTGTTTTTTACTATTTACCTGTCATGCCTGTAAATAGTTACCTGTGGAGATAGGTGTCCATATTCTGTATTTTACTAGTTACCTGTGGAGATAGGTGTCCATATTCTGTATTTTACTAGTTACCTGTGGAAAAAGGTGTCTATATTCTGTATTTGACTAGTTACCTGTGGAAAAAGGTGTCTATATTCTGTATTTTACTAGTTACCTGTGGAGATAGGTGTCCATACTCTGCCTCCTGTACATTCATATTTGATACATTCGTTATCCGGATCATTCATTGTTGTTCCTATTGCATGACAATTGCCGTTTTCATCAAAACAACCTGATGAAAAGATGCAATGGTGGTTAGTGTATTACACCAGATCCCACTGACCAAATACCCTATTACTAAAAATAATTGTTGATGCTATGTATAAATCTACAACCATTTTTTTATGGTATAATATTATTATTATTATTTTTTATACTGATAGACGTTTGACACAGTTTAAAGTTATTACCTGAGACTATGTTGGAGTTTTGTTTAAACACTGTTAATTATATTGAAAAAATAAAACTATAACTAAAGACTTTTATTATGTTTACAGTCTCTAAATAAAAGAAATAAAACATTTCATCCAGCGTAAGTATTGTACATACCATAGGGAGACTGGAAAACTTGTGGGAATTTAGCACCTTCTTCATATTCACATGCTTCTCTTACACATTCATCCTTGTTTACCCAGTCAGCACCAAGTTTCCTGCATCTTTTACCAGAGACACATCCTGTCGATAAAGTCAATGTATAAATGAAAAAAAATAAGTAAACATGTTATATTATTTTCTTAAAATTATACAAAAACCCATTTAATTTATGTTCTGTAAACGTTCAAAATACTCAAAACATTAATAATGAAACCCTGAACAATTTTTACCGATTTTCACAGGAACAAACGTTGGTCCTACTTCAGTATTCTGGCATTCGTGTACAACACATTTACGAAGACGTCTCTTCTTTCCAAACTTGTGACATTTCTCATTTGCTCTGCATCCTGTTAAATACAAAATATGTTAGAAAGTTCTGATTCAACTTTTTTTGTCTTAAAACTTCAAATTTTAGACCATTGATTTTTCTTACCTGAAAAGTAACATACATATCACACCTGCGTATGGTGTTTATATTCTACGATTTATCCGTTATGCCAGAGCTTGTACATTTTTTCCTGATTTTTTAATCGACACCGTTGTCTCTGTGATCGGCCCTTAGACCAAGGTTGTACAAAAATACGTCTCATACGGCCTTTATAAAACAGTTTCTTCAATGTTTTGTCTTTTCTCTTGGACATTGAGATTGATCCTCCAAGTTCGGTAATTTTGTTATTACCTTTATTTCGATATTGGCCATTGGTAGACAATTTGGATATAGTCAGATCAAATAATTAGTTTTTGGTTAATTGTTGTTTTTTTAGATGATCAAATCACTATCCCTTTTGTGGTTTACAACCATGTTGGGTTTTGTGTTATTTCTCGGCCCTATATATGATCGCATTGGAAGAGGTCGGTTTCACGCCATAAAACCTTGTTTATAACACCATTTTTTAATGCCTTTATTAGGTCAGGACCATTGCGATATTCAGTTTCTCCGGTGTGTCTTTCTTTGTTGTTGATTTGATGAGATTGATCATCCCATTACGGAAGTTTTATTATCACCTTTTTGACTCACAAGTGCGATATGATTATACATAGATAAAAAAATTGAGCAATTAATTTTTGGCTTTTTTTGCAGATTATGTTTGGTCAAACTGCCTATAACTAATGACAGGTAAAAATATACATATTCAGTGTAATCATTTAAAATTATATTTTAGTTGCAAAACTAAGGTTTTATAATTGAGAAGATTGTAATATTTTTGGCGTTGTATCGATGGACAAAACGTTGAACAATTGAAGAAGTCTTCACTTTTAGGCAACTTAATCAATCTTTTATTCAGAAATGTAGTACAGAAATTAAGTTGTTAAGCCAATAGAGCCAAATACAAAGTAAATTTTTTATTTATTAAATATGTAAGCTATTTTATCCTTTGTGTAAATCTAGTTAGAATTTGTTGCAAAGACAAAATGCCATGTTTTCCAAGCGTGCATACAATGCCACAGAAAATCTCCAGGGTACAGACCTCTTATATAACTTAACCGATACAGCCCGTGTGAACTATACTTAACCGAAAATTATATCTAGTCGACATTAAAATGCAATAAGCATTACTCGGATATTAAATTCTAGTCATTCATTCGTCATTCGAGCTAAAGAAGGGCAATTGACAACAGCCATACTTGACTTTGTTGACAAAATTACTTAAGGTTAGTGAGGACACCTGACCCAAAAATAATACCGAAATTAAAATGTCTAATTCTTTGATATATTAGTATTAGGCATATACTTTATTTTGTGTAAAAATATTGGACCCCCTTTCCAGGCTTGTTTTTCCAAAATGTAGGCTCAAAGTTTTCCCAAATTACTATAGATTATATAGGAAAAGCCAAATAATTAGCATAAAATCTTGTCGCAGAAAAAATCCACGAATTTAAATTTTATCTTTATTTTATAAAAATCAATGAAATACAATATATTTTGAAATAAAACAATAAAAACTGGGGGTCACCAGCTTATTTTTCTGTCTACAATACAAATCTTTGTAATTTTTTAGTCATTTTTCAAGTGGATTATCTCCCTTGTTTTTTTGAAATTTTTATTTACGAAGGAATGGTTGTTTTATTTGTATAAAACTTAATTTGTTATGATTAAGTTTTATGAAAGGAAACTATTTAACACAAGTTTAAAGGTATTTGTGACATTTGCACTTGATTTTTGCATTTTTAGCTGTTTTTGGTCACATGACAGGTGTCCTCACTAACCTTAAGGCGAACACGCAGAGTAATTTACTGATCAAACAAGACAAATACGTGTAACTTTACCTAAAAAGTCAGCATAACTGAACCTAATGATAACTTAGGAACAACACAACACGCAGCAGGTGAAAATAATTATAGAAAAATAATTAAGACTGTTTTATAAGGAAATAACATATCAACTGTTGGTATGGTTTATCACAAAATGAATCTGATACTGACACTTTATGCTAAAATGTAATCTGAAAGGCATGTTTCAGGTAACAAATATATCATATATCCACAAACATTGACAAATATATGAAATATAGATGATAAAGAAATCTTGCCAAAATTGATCATTTCAGAAAGAAAGTGTTATAATAGCGAGCATCGCAGATGCGAGCCCTACGGCATTGTGCATGTTTTGAGATGTGTCAGAAATATACTGAAGATAAAACCGGAACAGGTTTACTTTTACGGAGTGAAAAAAATAATAGGCACGGAGCAAGAAAAACAATCAACCATTTGAGCTTATAAAAAATACATCATAATCTGTTATGCAAAAATATTAAAATTGAAGTTCAAAAACAGTGATAAAACCCTCATTCATCCACTTGTTTATTTTCACACACAGATTTTTATTTTTAGCACCATTCGGTCTTTTCCGCTGAAAAACGATTTTCCGGAAATTACCGTGCTAGCTTTTGGCAACATCGTCCCATTGACTAGTCATACCAAATGCATGATACTGACCAAGCTTTGTTAAATTCTAAGTAAGATAAAGAAATACATAAATTTACTGAATAAAACCTACTCATAATAATAAATAAAAGGTTCTTAAGTTACCTGAAAATGAAAGAAGAGTCCAATCCTGTGAGGTTTCACTCACTTTCCTCAATCCTGCATGATATTTTACTTTACCGTTTTTTTCCGCCAGGTTTCTTAATGTACCTTCTGTTACCAATGCTTCAAATAAAACACTGATACTCAGAAAATCTCACAAAACCTGACAGAACTGAATGTTGTTTTGGCCTGCTGAAGAAGCGCGAAATACTCTGACAAGGAAATGACGTCATGTAATCCATAAAATGGATAATTTCGTCCCTGCTAAATGTCGTCCCAGAATGTTACAGGATTTATTATTTCCACAAATAATTGAATTTTTAAAGTAATAATAAAGCAGTTTTGGGAAAAAATTGCAATGTAAAAATAATCACTTAACTGTTGCATAATCATAAAATTAAAGCTTTTGCGCTTTTATGAAGACGAAAATTTTAATAATGCGCGTGTACCGGCTGAAAATTTAGCTGATTTTTTAAGAAGTTTGATACCAATGGCCACTTATTAACTTTCGTGAACAACATTCCGATTTTTACCGAACATTTCAAAACAAACAAAATGCATTTTGAAGTAAGAGCATATAAAGCTCTGGGTTTAATATAATTTCATAGTTCTTCTTTATTTGACAAGTAAACCTTTCCGCTATTTAGAAATACTGATTTAAAAGTGCAAAACATGTAAATAATAACAACACACACGCACCTGTTTTCCATTCATCGTGCTATATATTAACCGGGCCTATCTAACTGAAAACTCGATTTATTCAATGACACACGATTCTCATTGGGGGGATTTCTAAACCACGTTCTCTTGTTATTGATATCATTTTAAAGGGGAACGGAGTAAGGAAACATCAAAACAGTTACAAAAAGCAGAACATATCTTTTCAGACCACGTTTGTTTACATCCATTTCCTAAAGTATTTTTAGATGGGCTTGCGCGGGCACTTCCGAGTGAGTTCAAACTTGGGTCGTATGCATCTAATTTGCATAATACAACTCGGGAAGCAAATGATTGTTAAAGACTATTTTTTGTTAAATTCTGCAAAACTACACTATTTAATGGACTTTTTGTAGCTTCAATAAAAGTTTCTATTAACAATTTATATTTTTAAAGCTTTAAAAGACTGTTAAAAATTTAATGATTTTTTGATTTATTATTACTTTAATAAGTAGTTATTGATCCCAGATATTTTAACAACAACTTTCTCAAGTGTATATAATTTGGGTTGGGTGGGGTCAGACTTTGCTACTACCTAATTCCTTAAAAGTTCCCTCTTAATACGTTAAACTTCACAGTGTTAAACTTACTCGGTCGAGCAGATGTATTTATTTTTAAAAGGTATATAGATTTTCGATGCTCGCTAAAAAGGCAGGGCCTTAAGCATATTAAGCTTGATGATATCGTCAAAACTTGGATTAGTGAAAATGTTTGTCTATTTCACATGAAGATGACGAACGAACTTCATGCAAGTCTGGATCAAACCCTAGTCTTAAAGGAAATGAATTATTGATTTTCTTATCATTTCATTTAAAATAAAGTCTTCAAACAATTAAAATTTGTTCTTTATAAGAAGCAAAGAACTGCAATGGGAATCTAAATGTCAGAAGACACAAACTTAATAGTGACAAAATACAACACACAAAACAACACATACAAACATATTTATACTAACTCTCCAAATTAATTCTTCGTTCGTCGGACAATTTTGGCAAGCGGAGGTAGCGAACGCGCGAAATTTTCATTTTTATTTTTTTTTAATAGGCCGGAGGATTTTCACCCTTCGAGTGGCAAAAAAATCCTCAACTAAGCGCAAAAGTTTTAGGTCTCATTTTAGTGTTGGAGAACACGTCAAAGCTTTAAATTATCCTTTTTAATTTCAAAATTGTCTAAACCCTAACCCAGACATAGGTTGATCATCTTAGTAATAATTTGGTTCCCCAGTTCGGTATTTTTGGTTTTATTGTTCTATGCTCTTCATAATCATATAGTGTTTGACATTTTCAATGTTATTGGTAGAGCGCCTCTGATGTGTCTTGAATAGACGAAACGCGCGTCAGGCGTAACAAAATTAATTGTCTGGAACTTTGCTGTCATTTTTATCTTGGAACACCCGTGAAGGTTAGCACTGCTGGGGGAGTTTTAATTCCCCGAGGTTAGCCCGCTCCGGCACCAACACTTTTGTAGTGGAGAACACATCAAAGCTTTAAATTATCCGTTTAAATTTCAAAATGGTCTTAACCCTAAGGTTCTTCCTAACCCAGACAAAGATTGATCATCTAAGTAATAATTTGGTTCCCCAGTTCGCTATTTTTGGTTTTAATGTTCTATGCTTTTCATAATCATAAAGTGTTTGGCATTTTCAATATTTTGGTAGAGCGCCTCTGATGAGTCTTGAATAGACGAAACGCGCGTCAAGCGTACCAAAATTAATTATCTGGAACTTTGTTGTCATTTTTATTTCGAGAATATTTGATAATTAAATATATTTTATCACGCATACTACTAGCTAACATTTTCCACACAGGTTTTGATGGTACCTGTTTAAATCTATGAAAATTAAACATGAACTTACTTTTAGAGCATGAAGTGATACAAAATATTTTAATTCAATTCTGGGCACGGTCTGGCGGATATATCTTGCTAACTATTAGAAGACGCGAAGAGTCCGATGAACGAGTAATCGATTTGGATTGGCTTCAAACATAAAAAACTGCAATCAGATACTAATGTTAAAACAAAGAAAACTCAGGTGTTCCGGAAGTGTCTATATTTTCTTCTTGTTATGTTACTAGCGAACAATTAAGTGTAGGTTAAATTCTTAAATGGACAACAAAACAAAAACAAAAACTATTCTGAGAAATATAAACTCCGTCTTAAATCATGTACTTGCTTTACGCACAGAGGAGCAACACATCTTAGTGATAGCACTATTTTTGTCCGATGAGATTCACTATCAAAGGAATCATGATATATCATGCAGTGTCTGAAGCTGGGGATCATAGAATGTTGTTTAACAAGAAAATAATAATAATGGTTAAGTAGCTCATATCATCATATTTGTCATAGAGTTGTATAGAAAGTCGTCAGACTGTCAGTTTCTAGATATGAATAAAGGATATATGAAATTGAGAAAGTCACAAAATCGAAGACTGTTTAGTAAAAAGGCACGAAGAAAATGAAAGTCTAGGTTAAATGATATACATTTTATTAGGATTATCTTACCCCAAACCCAAGATTTGACGTATGGTAATCCAGTGTCTTCATTCATTGTACAGTGGTATTTTTTACATTGTTCTTCATCGTCCCATCCAGAGTTAAATGTGAGGCATCTACCATTGTAATCACATTCTAAAAACACAGCAGTTTGCATTAGTTTAGAATATCAATAATGGTTTTTCATATGAAAATTCATAACTAAGTATTTCCAAATAACCTTAACTTTAAAAGATTGAACAATAGGAAGTAATTCATTTATCAGCTACAGCTTCTTTGGAAGATTTAAAACTTTTTATTTTGAAATAGGGAAGTTGAAAAAGTTTTAAGGTTGAATAAAGATTTATGATAAAACATAGCAATGTCCTTACGCGGATCAATAAGTTCAAATGTTCCATCTCTCTTGCAAACAAATGTACTACACTCTTCCTGTTTCTTAGCGCCGGGGAAGTAGCATCTGTCATGATCTAAACAACCTATAACAAATCAAAACACAAACTAGTATTAAACTTAGATGAGCTACAAAATTAAATGATTGTATCTTAAAAAAACAACTCCACTTTGTATGCAACATATTTGCCGCAGAAGCAGAAGCTGACAATGCAAGTACAACATATTCAATATTGTCAATTGTTGACAATGAAAGTTGTATGCATACAATTCATACAAGTTTTGACAATGGAAGCACAATATTTACCTTATATTAATTTTGAAATCTATTCTAACAAAATGTTATTAACTGAATATATGTTTTGTTCAGATAAAGAATACCTCTGACTTCTTTGATTTTTGTGGCTATGTATCCATCTCCAGATTCAGACATAACACATTTATATTTGATGCATTTTTCTTCATCAACAACGACTTCATCAAGATTCATACAACCATACTCAGTTTCACAACCTACAGTGACAAAACAGCATACATCAAGTATTTTAACTTTCTCTGTAAACTTTTTCTGCAGCTGTTCTTTTAGTCTTGATGATTTGGTGTTGAGAACCTTATCTTTCAACTTTTGTTTTTCTTAAAATGTGTTATACAAAATGATGTTTTTCTTATTTTATGAATAATGTCTTATACATACTAATGATTTTATTGAATGGTGTTTAGTATAAGTTTGCATAAGATTAAACAGATTTAAAATAAGGAATCAAATCATTGTTATGTTTATGCAGGTCTCTGGTGGTGTTTGTTCTATTTAGAAAGTTTTATTTCGAACAATAGTGTCGATTTTTCGATATTTGAAATGAAAATTAACATATACGCAAAACAAACATATATAAGCTGTAATTACCTATTTTCGTTGGTCTAAGAACTCCATTATCACACTCATATGAGATACATTGATCCTGACCAACAGCAGCATCATCTTTAAGACATTCATCATTCATGCCCCTGCAGCCTAGAAAAAAATAACTGATGCGTAAACTTAACATAATAGTATCAAAACGAAAGAAAAAAAATGTTGATTTACTGATGTGGGATACATATGCATCCAAAGAATCGTTTTATGAATTTGAACATTTCACATTTTTCACACTAGAAAAACTGACATATCTTTTCAAAGTTTATGAATTTATTAAAGCTTAAGATTAAATGCAAAAATAAAATGAAATGCAATGGTTTTTATTTGATTACTTTAAATTCAACCTTTATAAGCAAAATATCAAAAAAAAACATCAACTAAAACTTGACTTTAAGTCTTTGCAAAAACCGTCGAATGCTATACTTTTTTTGTACTTACCATATGTGATTTCTTCGATGTCTATACCATCTTCATCTTCAAAACAGCCATATTTTCTACAAGTTTTCTTATCAAACCAAGTTTGGTTAAGACTTTTGCAATTTTCTCTCCATGGACATTCTGAAATTAAATTGTTTGTTTACTTACACACTTCTACTTTTTGTTTCAGGTAAACGACTACTTATTTGAAAACGATTAGATTCCAGAAGTTACAAAGAACATCTAAAAATCCAGATGTATAAAAGTTATTTATTAAAATAGAAACAAAAGAAAAGAAAACTTAAAGAAATGGAAGAGGAAGACAAAAGTTTTAAATACAATTTGTAGATCAATATTTCTTACGTAATTATAGATTTCGTATCTAACACACTTACTTGCGTCAACAATTTGAAATCCTCTTCCACCAATTTGACACTCGTATGTTTGGCAGTCTTTTTGATATTTTTCCCCAGGCTCTTTACATATTCCTTCTTCCATGCATCCTGAAAATATAAATGTATGCTGAAAAGCCAATTCTAGATATTCCAAAGATATGCTTAATAAGTCAGTTTTTGAAATTGAAAAATGCAAAAGATTGTAAATTGATACTGAAAATCCAAAAGAGGATTTGGATAGAAACAGAAGACATTAATGGGTAATTTAATTTTGTTTAAGATGGGTAATATATATTTTTGTGCAAGCTATAAGCAGTAAACATTTCATACTTTTAAAAAATCATACAACCCGTCCGATTTAACTATGGACTTTCGATTGAAGCGTGCAAACACAACAATGAAAATTTACGTCGTCATGAACAAGCCAATCGGTAACAAAAACCACAAAACGTCATAGTAAGAAAAAACAACGTCAGCCGACTATTCATCAATATCCAATCAGATTTAATGTTTGCACGACCCATTCATTCAATCAATGTATTTTTATGTAATCAAATGTAACGATTTGTGGTTTTCGTTAACGTTTGGCTTTGTTCATGACGACGTAAATTTTCATTGTTGTGTTAGCACACTTCACTTTACGCTACAATCGAAAGTCCATAGTTAAATCGGACGGGTTGTAATAAAAAATGTTATACTGAATTCAAATCAATCTTATCTTCTATCAAATTTTTAGTAATTTAAGAATTTATATCATATCTAATCATATTTAAGTTGTATTAATAAAATAGAAAAACATCGCCCACAAAACACTGATAGCTCCCCAAATAAAAACAGTTTACCATAGACCGAGGTATAAACCACAGGTTCCCCACTGTATTCATCTCTAGCACAGGTAATAGTCAAACAATCATCCATGTCAGTCCAACTCTCTCCCATCTGATAACACTTTCCTTTATATTCACATTCTAAAAAGGATGGAAGAAATAAGGATATCAATACTTTTTTTTTAGAAAATTGCAATTTGTAAAAACAATGATGCAATGTACGTGTTTTTATTTGTATTGTTAACAGCGACTCAAACTTTCCTGATCTGTATTGTAAACAAGTTATCAACCTCATAAAATAGTTTTGTCTTGGAATTTAAGACTGTTACTTTACTGGAAAATTAACAATACTAAAGTCTTGGCCGCAAATATGGGCTTATCAAAACCATTTATAAGCGTACATAATATACTAATGCCTACTTGAGCTTCAATCGCTAATTTGAACCTTAATGTTTACACCTTATAGAATTATTATCCCTATATAAGCAACACACAAATTACATTCACATTATGATAATGATTCATTATGAACAATCTCGCCTTCTTCTGTGGCAAATTCTGTACAATGATTCATTAGCATGCAGTAAACTTAAATCTCTTTTTGCATAAGTTAATCACTTTTTTCTTAAAGGCTTCCCATACCTTGAATTTCCAATCAGCTTCATAGTGAGAGAAACATAGTTTGTTCTAATGTTACCATAGAAAGGACCTCATTTTTCCTTTTTGAAACATTTAAAAGATACCCTTTCTATTTGGGGGGCCTATTGACTTGGTATTACTAGTTTCGGACTTAACATCTGTTATATCTTTGATGTATTAAAATTCTTTGGAAATAAAGTAATTACCTTCAATTCTAAACTGTTTATCCTCATAACACCTGTATTTGATACAAGAGTACGGTTCCTGATAAAACTGTCCTGGGGCATAACATTTGTTATCATCATCCTTACAACCTATTATATCAATAAAGGAAAAAATAAAATATAATACAATATAACAGGGAGTTTCAGTCTTAAATATCGATGTATAACAACTGACCAAAATGGAGGTATTCATTTGTTTGGGAGGACGAGACTTTACACCAGATTATCAGTAAGAGATAAATGCAAGATTATATTGTTATAAAATTTCAATTCTTTTAACATTATATATTTTTATTAATGAAATCTACTATTGTTTGAAAATCACAAGGATTCTTTCCTTGTATTGCACATGGTCGATATATCGGTTCTGGATTCGGCTTCTCTGTTCGAAATTTTGGGTTTGAATTATTTTCCTTAAATACTTTTTTTACCTTCATTTTTTTTTATTCGAATGCTGCTGATGAGAGGTTACTTCTTGAAATATGCATAAACAGCTTCAACAAATATACCGTTTCATACCATTTTGATATTTTATATATTTTCTATAGCTCGATTTTTTTTCTTTTATTCAAAAATGTATTTCGACACTTAAACTTTTGAATATAAGTTGTCATTTTACTTCTCACTGAATTTGAAATTTTAATGTTTTAACCAATTCTTTATTGCTTCTTAATTCTTTCAAATATATTTTTCATTTCAGTAACAAAACAAAAATAACCGTAGTTTCTTCTCTGGATAACTGCACCAAGAGCTGAATCAGCTTTACAGAACACATGTTTACATCTTTCCATATCAACCCAATCGTCACCAATGTTGTAGCATTTGTCTCCATATTCGCATTCTACATAAAAAGTAAATGATTTCAAACCACAAGGAAAAGGAATATTCTTCATATGAAAATGCTTCAGCAATGTACCGTCCTGTCATAATTGTAAAACAAAAACATTTTCAACATTTTAAAGATAGCGTTGTTGTATATAGCCATATAGCAGATAGGTAAATTATGACAAATATTAAAAATCAGCCATTAAAGTAATTGCATATGTGTTTTCGTACATTTTACCGCAATTTGTAGATTTCACTGTTTATTCTAATACTGTTTCTATAGATTCTTGTAAATAAAGGTAATAACAAAATTACCGAACTTGGAGGATAAATCTCAATGTCCAAGAGAAAAGACAAACCATAGAAGACACACCGGAATAGTTAAAGATCGCAATGGTCCTGACTTGGTACATGCATTTAGAATGAATTAAACAGGTTTAGCATCAACAGCGAGAAACTAAAGAAAATGCTTAAACAAATATTACTACATTTTTACAATTATTTTATTGAAGAAACATTCAATGGAAATATTGTTCATACATTATCTTAACTTACTTGCGTCTATTCTTTCAAGCTTTCCGTTTGCTTTACATCTGTATTTTATACAATGCTCTTCAAATACTGCATTAGGTTTCATACAGTTTCCGTTGAAATCGTGACACTCTGTACAGAAGAAAAGCAAAATGTTATTATCAACTTCATTATTCAGGTTAAATATTCTGTATGATCTGGAAAATGGAATATTTATTAAAAAAAACAAAAACAAAAACACTTTGCCACTTTGTACAAGAAACAAAATATATCACTGAGGCATTTAAATCTCTAAATCAAAATAAAAAATTTAGACCAAAAACAAGACGAAACCGAATACTTACATCCAATGAAAACATCCAGAAGACATTCAGCAACACAACCAATAAATGACAAGATATAAATCTAACGTCAATCCAAATTTACATTCGATTATACAACTTCGTATGCACATTGACTGATAAAACTGCCAGATGTATCGTTACCTAGGTCCTTTTCTATATTTGTTTCCACAGCATCATCACTGGATTCCCCCATGACACATCTATAGACAGCACACTCCCCTTCTAATCTCCATGAAGATCCTACTGCTTTACATACACCATCAACATCACAACCTAATAAACAAAGGTTTGAACAATCATTTTTTCAATAAAGTGTTTAAGAGTGTGATGCCTAAGTTTTCTTTACCAATAGCTAATTTATATATTATCCTAGCTTTCAAAGTTATTTTCTATGACCCTATTTGATACGTGCTACATGTATATAAATGTATATAAAATCTCTTTTATACCTTCAGATATCAAAGTTATAATGAAGTTCTTAAGAGACCTGCATGTCAGAATTGGTACACTACGACCTGATTTAAATTATTTATTTGTACCTGCTTCTACTAAGGTAAGTTGGCCATTACTGTTGCATTCGTATTTGATACAGCCTCTCTCTGTCACCACATCTCCTTTGGCTGCACAGCTACTATCACCACCCTTGCATCCTAAAAGAATGTAATCATTGTTCACTTAGTTTTTGTTTAGTTTTAAAATTTTCCGGAACTGGTGACATTTATACTCTTATAAACATGTTGTCCGATTAATGAATTTGTATTTCGTTCATACATGGGGAATAAGTTATGTTTAATAGCTTTCAAAACGTTTACAATGTCTTAAAAATTATGTAAACTTATTGTAGATAAATGGAAACTTTTGAATTCAGCCAATAATATTGTTGTCAAAAATTTATTTTGTATTTAATACAAAATTTAATAATACATCAAAGGCATTATTCAAAAAGACCGTTTTGCAACACGTACAAGGACTTGTAAAACCAAGTAGAGAGAGTATTTATCTTCATACCTGCAACTCTTTCCTTCATAACAAGTCTATTCTCTCTCTTAGAGTATGAGCAGATATAGTTGGTACAAGTCTTATCGTCAAACACCTTTTCCTTGTTCTTTAAGCATTTTCCGTTGTGTTCACATCCTGTTTATTGAACAAAAACATTAATTGAAACGTAAAAAATGGTTTTTTTTTTTCAAATATCTTGATGTTCATTAATTCAAAAATATTTATTTTGATATTAGCTATATTCTCATGAGAAAAAAACATTGAAATTATATTTCTTTTACAGTGGCGTAGCTTCCATTGAGGCAATGAGGCAGTTGCCTCACTTTTTTTTCGTCAAAAAAAAAAAATTGACCGTAAACTTAAAAAATAAATTGAACCGTAAAAAAGATAGACAGATACAGTCAAGCTTTTTGTGTCAGGGCCATTAAAGTCGAAGCAAATTCGTGCTTATCACTCAGTATTATAATCTTTATCAATCTTCTCAATGTACATTTCTATTCCCTTCTAAAAGTTCGTTTTATTATTTGGAAGTTTACATGTGCTCTTACTTTCAAAGCTTTCAAGAATATAACAAATCATGTCAATCGAAATTGAAGAATTCAAGTTTATTAAAAAAATGTGACGTCTAAAACACACAGGTCTCGGTCCTACTTCCCATCTACTACGATCCACCAACCTTATAAATAGTATAAGGCTGTTATTGTTTCATCTTTGATGCGTAAAATATACTGCTGCAATTTTTTGTGAGGCTTTTAGTACCAAAAGAGGAACAATTTTAGCTAATCGAAATTTAAATATACATTTCATAAAAGAAATCGTAGCCTAAGGAGCTAGGGGCCAAAGGTCTATCACCAGCACTATCGTATTCAACCATTGTTGTAGAAAGTTACTTTCGGTTGGCTTACTTTTTTCTTTGCTTTGTCGGAAACAAGTTTCACTATGATACTTTTCTTGCTTTAAAATAACTTGATATTTCAAGAAGAGAACCTACGGTCGACCCGACCCATCTGCAGATAAGTATATAGTTGGGTAGTGATTGAAATTGAAAAGCTGTTTCTAAATGAGAAAATTTGTATTTTAACACCTTAGAACCAGAAACATGTTCAGACATCTTAATCTATGCGATCTAAATAGTAAAACAGAGTACAGTTCTATCATACCCGTCCCGTGCGGAGCCTGGGTGGCGAATATGCCCACAATGGAGCCTAGCTTGTTGTAAGAGGCGCCTAGGGTCTTGGAATTCTGACATCGGGTTAGTGCTCAGCCCATAGAGCGACCAAGTTTGTACCCTAGGTGGCTGAAAAAGAAGGCCCTCGTCCCCGGGGATTGTCAGGTAAACCCTGAACGCTGCATGACCATAGTGGGCCAACGTGTGTGGAGAGTGCCATGCGCGCTTCATGCACGTAAAGATCTCTTCGTGGACCGTCAAGTAGTGCTGTACATAGGCTAAAATTTCTGCCCCTACCCATCTCTCCCCTTTTTCTGTGGACTTCGAAATTTACTGTTACTGCGTTTCCCACTAAACCCCACATTTCTCATCATCATTTCATGTTCATTTTATCACTCTCTTCATTTTCATCGCCCTATGTAGTGTTGCTAGGGCGTAAAACACCAACTCACTCGCTCTACCATACCTAGCAGGAGCATGGCTTTAACACGAAACGCAGTTTATAAACTAGTCGACACAATACGAATGTCAAAGTTGTGAACATCGGATAAAAAAAACAACTTAAGTAATGGCATTCAAACATCGAATTGTCAAAAACTCATGAATATGAAGAATAATATAACCAAAATATACTCAACTGCTATCCAAATTTTGAATGTCTTATATCAACCTATGCCCGGCCTGGGATATGAAAAACCTTGAGTTTAAATGATTTCGAAATTCAATGTAGATAATATAATGAATATTTTCTTTAGACACTTGTTCAGATTAAAAAAACAAGACACATGTTGACTTTGATACCTATATTTATATGGTTAGAAGAAGCATTCTGTGGCCTCTTAATAGCTAAAAATCGTTTTTGGCCGGGGGGCTTCGCCCCCCTTGACCCCCTACCAGGGCTTTGCCCTGGACCCACTGGGGACCTTGAGCGGTCCCCAGACCCCTTGCCGGTTTTGTCTCACTTTTAAAAAAGGCAAGCTACGCCACTGATTTTAGGATACTTTTACATATAATAGAGGCGAATTCCTATTCTTGAACTTTTTATGTTTGCTTTATTCATTTTCATAAAGTAGTCTATTTTTGTTTTCTGCTTTCTTTACAATAAAGCTATATTGAAGCAAAACTTTATTAAAAAATCAAATATTTTTCACGTCCAAGAAAACAGACCTTGAGACACCAGCATCATTTCGTATCCCATGGCAACATCATCATATCCACAAACAAGTTCATCACACACCTCCATCACTGAACCACCCAAAGGTACGCACTGGCTGTTGTACTTGCAACCTGGTTAAAAGAATATCATATAATGTCCATAACTAGTGTTTAGTTTTGAATTGAGAACAAACAGCAAGATGAAAATCCTAGAATTTCTTTCCTTCATCACTTCCTTTAACTCGTTAGTTCTTCAAGCCTTCAAACGTTACGTTTCTTTTTTTTCGCTCTCTTTCTTATTTTTTCAAGAGTTTTAGATCGCAAAGTAAACTGTTGATAGAAAAATATCATCAGGAACCTTACTAAAAGTTAGTACAAGATAAAGAGATTTTTTGTAAATTATGCGATTGCTCTGTTTTCGAAAATCGTTAATTTCACAGAATACAAAAAACGGTTAAAAAGAAGATCAAAATTTTTGTGCATAAGCCATTATCTCATATTTTTTGCACATTCATTTTCTTTCTTCGTTATCAACCACTAGTAGAAAAGTTCAAAATTGAGTTAAAAGATATGGTAGTTAATTGTTTTAATTAGTGTTTGACTGGTCTGCTGTACTGAGATGATCACCTCAATATCCCTTTTGTGTCTCACAACTATGTTGTGTTCTATGGTCATTACCGGATCCTTAGATCGCAATGGGAGAGGGAGGTTTGGCGCCATAAAACCTGGTTTAACCCACCATTTCGTTTGAAATGCCTGTACCAAGTCAGGACCATTGCGATCCACCAATTCTCCGGTATGACTGATTCGTTTTTGTCATTTTCTCTGGACTATGAGATTGATCATTCAAGTTCGGTAGTTTTGTTATTACCTTTATTTTTAACTCCAATGTTATGTTTACATACCTGTGCTAGTAGGTACAAAGTTTGCTTCCATGATTCCATTGTACTGGGATGCTTGGCATTCATAAATGATGCAATGTTCAGAATACTTATAATCAAGAGGTCTACAGGTTCCATCTGGACCGACGCATTCTAAAGAAAAAACACTAGAACGTATTATTCTGTTGAATATTAAGTGTTAATGTCTGCAAACATTTATTCTAATAAGTTTATGTGTGCTTAATCACAAGATGTCAGAGTTTCCAAGATACCTTTAATTCAAATGTTACTCTAATTGCATGTTAAATAAAAACTAAATGTAATTCTATTATCATTTATGTGATTAGTTGATTCACGCTCTAGCAACGCTAAACAGCTTTAATTATTTTCGAGTAGGAAAACAAACATACAAAACAAAAGAAGACCCCAAATTTTGGTTGTCTTTTGGCATCGTATCATTGTTTGCTATTTTTTTAACGTATAGCAGTTTTCATTACTAGCTGCTCTTCTATCAAGGTTTGATGGGGGTGTAGGTAATCATCGAGTTCGAGTTTGAGTCAGAGTTAGAGTTCGAGTTAAAGTTCGAGCTAGAGTTCGAGTTATTATTCGAGTTCGAGTTAAAATTTTCAGCTAACTCGAAACAGTGATTTTCATGGCAATAGTCGAGTTACGACTTGAGTTCGAGTTAGAGTTCGAGTTACAGATCGAGTTAGAGTTCGAGTTACAGAACGAGTTTTATATTTATTTTTTTGCACACTTTCTTTATCAGTTATATTTGCAACTCTGCTGCATGTAACCAGCAATCTACTTTGAGATACTAACTTAATTAGTAAGGTATACTGATTCATATTAATAATGCGGTTGCAGATAAAAACCCGACTACAATGGGAATATATTTACATCGGATAATTATTTTTCTTCTTAAACAAATTCGGACATGTATTAAAATTCTTCTGACGCAAAAAGTCTAACACAGTGTTATGTTAGGGAGCAACCATTTGATTTTTGGAGTTGGGGACGGGGCGGAGGGGGGCTATGATTTTAAGTAATAGGCAGGATGCCAAAAATCAGGAAATTGAAAGGCTGGACGGTCCTCTGAATTAAAAAAAGCAAGATGATGTTTTGCCTGAAAAAGATTATGGTAAGTTTAAAATAGAAATAAAAAATGCGCGCAAAACAAAAATTCCAGGCTTCGATTTCTCAAAAATAAAAAGGCAGGACGAAGAAAATATCCATAGCCCCCCTGAAAATCTAATAGTCGTTCCCTTACTGTTCGATTGTTGTTGTCTTCATCCAAAAAACTTGATTTTAAACAAGTAAATCAGTGAGCTATTGCTCGTAAGTGATACGCCCGCTCCCAAATAATGCCTTGCGTTAAAAAGTATTCAGTAAAGTATAACAGGAGGTATACATAGCAAAAAGTTATATAAAAAAGAGACATTTAGGTCATACAGTTGCTTAGAAAATTACGGAAGGACGAACGAAAGAACAGACGGGTGGACAAGGGTAAAACAGGTAACCCCCTCTTCTTCTAAGCGATGCTTGACTGATCTGGAAAGGGGAGGAACGTTAAAACTCATCATAATAAAGCTGTATTCCAAATTTGAAATCAATTCCTTCAGCAGATACTGTGAAATCTGTTACGACAAATTGCCCTATTTCTGACCCTTAAAATGTATAACTTCGCTAAGAAAACAGAGAGTAGATGCGCTACTGTCCTGAAAAAGGGGGGTTGGGGCACGGTACAACTCACGGACGGACGGACGGACGGACAAGGTAATTGCAATATAGCCCCCTCTCTTACGAGTGGGGGTATAATATTTTCAGATATTCAAAGACAAAAGACGGGAATTCCGCCGTGTTCGTCCAGTACCTGAGAAGATGTATACGTAGTTTTTATTATACCCCCGCTTGTAAATTGGGCGGGAGATTTCCATATTGGTACTTATTTGCTTCTTGTCCACAGTCTTTGTGACATTACGTAAATATGTACATTTAGTGGTTTTTTTAATCATATCTACACATATATTTATAAATGAGTATATTGCAAGGTGACACTCCAAATGTCGAAAGTCCGAAAGGGCAGAGACAAAACCAGTGTTATTTTGACAACATTCATGTAATTGCGCTAAAGTTAATATCCAACTCGAACCGTAACTCGAACTCTAACTCGAACTGTAACTCGAACTCTAACTCGAACTCGAGTAGTAGCTCGATTATTGCCATAAAAATGTTTTGAGTTAGCTCAAATTTCAACTCGAACTCTAAAAATAACTCGAACTCTAACTCGAACTTTAATTCGAACTCGAGTCGTAACTCGAACTTTAACTCGAACTCTAACTCTGACTCGAACTCGAACTCGATGATAACCTACACCCGCAATTTTCATTCTAATTAGTCGTTCGTACCTCTGCTGACCATGATGTACTCGCTAAATATTTCAGAGCCGTCACTTCGTCTTACACACTGATAATAAGAACAGCTTTGTTTATCTTCAATAAGTTTGTTTTCATCAACACATTGGCCTCCAACCATACATCCTACAAAATTAAATATACTTTTTTATATAACTTGATATATTATCAGAAAGTATAAGAAAAAGTTTCATACTCTAAATAGAATTTTTTTCATGAAAATAGTCAAAATTTGGGCAAAAATGGCTAAATGCCTTGAAGGGTCAGAACATTGCAAAAATCAAGGTTAGAAAGTTTGATATTTTAAAATTTTGGCTCCTGGCAAGAGTACATCCTTAAGACTATGTCTTTTATAGCATTCTCAAACTAATGTTCTTCCTACCCAAGACATAGCTAGGTTGGTCTTCGTCATAATGTCATAGTGTGGTTTTTCGTTGGCTTTTTGGGTATAACTATTTTATGATATTCATATTCATATAGTGTTTTGTATTTCAAGTTTTGGATGAGCGCCTATTATAAGTCTTGAATACAGGAAACGCGCGGCAGGCGTATCAAAAATTATCGGGAACTTTGTTGTAATTTTTATTGCTAACATATGTGTGTTTTTAGCGCTGCTGGTGGAGTTTAATTTCCCTGAGGTTAGCCTGCTCCGGCATCAGTGCTGACGAACACATCAAAGCTATAATTTATCCGTTTAAATTTCAAATTTGTCAAAATCCTAAGGTTCTTCCTACCTGAGACATAGGTTGGTCGTAGTCATAATTTGGTTTTTCGTTTGGTATTTTTTTGGTATTATTGTTTTTTGCTCTTCATATTCATAAAGTGTTTGGCATTTCAACTTTTGGTAAAGCTCCTCTCAAATATTCAATGACACTATTCGCTAGTCAACATAGTTAGTAAATGCAATTTCCATTAGATAAAAGCTCACAATCTGTAAAGAAGGATTTAAAAGCAGTAAACTTATTTAACATGTATCTTTAGAGCAACATACCAGCGTTTACCAATCTATAGTCAAAGTCTTGACAGAGGTCACCCTCACAAGATCCAGATTTGAAGCATTTGTATTGGTAACAATCTTCTGTTCTCTCGGCGTCCCATTTAAGACATCTACCTCTGTTAGGACATCCTTGATTTTGAAAAAAAATAATGAAAGTTAATAGTTAGAATAATAATTGTTCATCAATAAACGAAACTTTTCAATGAAACTGCTGTAGCTGCACTGAATACTTAAACGTGTTAAAAGTTCAGAAGACAATATAAAATGAAGTAATATTTGTTTTATTCATTTTCCTTTACGAAATCCCCGTATAACTTTTCTTCGATCAGCTTTGTGCTTTTTAGTACAAACGTGTAAACGTTAATCATTAAATTTGTAAAACCGGTTCTGTGTTGATATTTTATTTGGCATTGATTTGTTTTTGAGTTCTTTGTTGTTGTTGTTTTGTTTTTTTATTTGAAAAATTGATAGCATCATTTCGTTTATCTTTGGATGGCGATAACGCCAGCTTTTTTTTTTGCTGCAAGGATGTGGCGTTTAAAAACATGTCATTATGTGGCTGCAATATTAGATGCAGTGCTTACCAGTATATCCGATTCGTCTCCAAGTACCCTCAATACATTTGAATGTTCTGCATCGTTTTTCTACAACTTTTCCTTCTTCATCTGATCTGCATGGCTTGCCGTCTTTGATGATGGAGATTTCTTCAATAACTACAAAACAAATATCAGGATAAATGGTTTATGAAGATTTCATTTGTCCGACAAATATTTTTTATATTCCCTCGACCGTTGAACGTTTGTGCAATTAAGATGACAATGAATCCCTATAAGTAGTGACAATTAATGTCATCTTGCAACTTTGTCTTTCTACTGCTTTACTATTCCCAGACATTTTATCCTTGTCGCATATTGTTTTTTTAGTGAGATATCAATTCATTTTGTTCTTTTTTTTTGCTTGTGTTAAGGAATGGTATGTTTTCTGAAAGGCAAATTATCAAAACCATACAAGAAGAACCAAGTGCAAAATAAGTCTTACTGTACTTATTCTGAGTACTACAGTATTCATGTTAATAAATACTTCTCCAATGCAATATGAGAGCAAATGGCTATAAAATTACGCATCATATAATCATGATAATTGTTCATGTCTTCGTCAGGAAATATATTAAATAAAGGATGACCCAAGGATGCTCGCTGGTCATGTTTTGGTATTTCTGTGTCATATTTTCGGAATCCTCTGGATTTTACCATCAAACTAGGGTTAAAATTTTTGCCCACGAACCCCCTATTTTCTTGTTATTAATGTCTTTAATATGTCATAAAGAGGTAATAGACAAAGTTTGATCAAATCCTATTTATTCTGTCATGGGTTTTAACAGCGAAATAGTGTTAATGCTGAACCTATGAAAAAGTCAGAGAAAACCTTTTCCCGCCAAAACTTTTACGTCAATTATCTTGAAAATGAGGACACGAACCTATCAATTTTTTTTGCTTATTTTATACCTTTTACTAAAGGCATAAAATTTGAAACTTATTTATTTTCAATAATAGTAGCGAACATCCTTAAGTAAGTTTCAAATCACCTGACTGAAAATATCTGGCCGGGAAAATAAATAAGTAGTAGTCCACCTAAGAATCATGCAAAATTGAAGAAAAGTGATTCATCGATAAAAAGGCTACAGTGGTTTATTTTTAACAAAAGATAGTTCAAAGTATACAAAATAAGAAATAAATAACAATTTGCTCATAACTGTCTGGTCCTGGGAGAAATCTTGCCATTTTGTTACAATGGTTTCTATTGAAATTATTGACAGTTTTAAGAGTTATCTCCCTTTCTTACATTTTTCCAATGCATTCTTTATATTTTTTTTCTCTCAGGACCAGGGCTAGTTTGGAAAAAGAGTACAAAATATCGAATCAGGGTGCTAGTAGAAGTAACATATCAAAAATAAAGTGGTGTAGGCTTTCCACCCATGAATCGCTTTTTGCATGGTTCTTATAAGTTTTCTTTACCTGGGCATATAGTCTTGAAAATCTTGTCTTCCAGGGCCAATAATGTTGCATAATCAGTGATCATTTGCATGTAATCTTCAGCTGGTGATGTTACGATGGCTTTAATTTCTTCTGGATGTTTCTCCAGCTCTTTTCCAACGCATATGGCAAAGATGGTAATTCCTTGCTCTTTGAGTTTTTGTGCGTTTGGAATCGTGTCTTGCTTGTTAATATTTGATTTACCGTCACTGATGAGGAGGATAAAATTTGGGACGTTGTCTCGGTCTCCGTTCTGTTGTTTGAAAATAACGTTGTCTGCAACCTCAAGTCCGGCTGCTGTGTTTGTCGCTCCGGCAAGATATTTGATTTTCTTGATATGAGCCAGAATATCTTCCGATGTGTCATAAGTTTTAAATAAGAATTCAAGTTCAGCATTTGTAGAGTAGGACACTGATGCTATCCGAACGGATCCAGCAGTGATAGCGGGGTGGGACAGGAAATCATTCAGAAAGCCTTTCAGTTTTCGAAAGTTTCCAAAGCCAATACTATTTGAGGCATCAATGATAATGGCGAGATCTACTTCGCCAATGACACATTCGGGCTCTGTTGATATAATATGATATTATATAATAAAGTATATTAATGCATTTTTGTTGTCTTTTAAAAAGTGTTTTTCTTTAAATTAGTTTCAATTATTTAAAAAAAATATTGTTTTTATCTAGAATCATTTTAACAATGTTTATTTATATAACAATGAACTAAAACTATAATTATCTTTCTGGCAACTTAACGTTTCAAATGTCAGTTATTGTGACAGCGAATCATTTACGTATAAGCAACAACACAGCAGCATATGTAGCAGCATCTTAGTTCAAGGCAGCAATTATATATATATATGTTAACATGCAAATAAACGTTGTTATTAATTTAAAAGTTGTATACTTTAAACCTTGAAAATGATTAATTTGTTCTTATTGTTAATTGATATTTTATGCATCTTGAAATTAAATTTATGTATTATTGTTTTTTTTTTATATTTTTAAAACGCATCGCTTACCTTGTGATTGTGCACAAAGCACAAATAAGGCACACAACAGAATGCTCAACCGAGACATGGTGCTCCACTCTTTAAAATAAAACAAAATAGTACATCTATATAAATAGTAAAAATCTGTATAAAAAATGAAAAAAAAAAACTTCATTTATAGCGTGAGTGTGCATTCTTTATTCAGTGGCGTAGCTTGCCTTTTTTAAAAGTGAGACAAAACCGGCAAGGGGTCTGGGGACCGCTCAAGGTCCCCAGTGGGTCCAGGGCAAAGCCCTGGTAGGGGGTCAAGGGGGGCGAAGCCCCCCGGCCAAAAACGATTTTTAGCTATTAAGAGGCCACAGAATGCTTCTTCTAACCATATAAATATAGGTATCAAAGTCAACATGTGTCTTGTTTTTTTAATCTGAACAAGTGTCTAAAGAAAATATTCATTATATTATCTACATTGAATTTCGAAATCATTTAAACTCAAGGTTTTTCATATCCCAGGCCGGGCATAGGTTGATATAAGACATTCAAAATTTGGATAGCAGTTGAGTATATTTTGGTTATATTATTCTTCATATTCATGAGTTTTTGACAATTCGATGTTTGAATGCCATTACTTAAGTTGTTTTTTTTATCCGATGTTCACAACTTTGACATTCGTATTGTGTCGACTAGTTTATAAACTGCGTTTCGTGTTAAAGCCATGCTCCTGCTAGGTATGGTAGAGCGAGTGAGTTGGTGTTTTACGCCCTAGCAACACTACATAGGGCGATGAAAATGAAGAGAGTGATAAAATGAACATGAAATGATGATGAGAAATGTGGGGTTTAGTGGGAAACGCAGTAACAGTAAATTTCGAAGTCCACAGAAAAAGGGGAGAGATGGGTAGGGGCAGAAATTTTAGCCTATGTACAGCACTACTTGACGGTCCACGAAGAGATCTTTACGTGCATGAAGCGCGCATGGCACTCTCCACACACGTTGGCCCACTATGGTCATGCAGCGTTCAGGGTTTACCTGACAATCCCCGGGGACGAGGGCCTTCTTTTTCAGCCACCTAGGGTACAAACTTGGTCGCTCTATGGGCTGAGCACTAACCCGATGTCAGAATTCCAAGACCCTAGGCGCCTCTTACAACAAGCTAGGCTCCATTGTGGGCATATTCGCCACCCAGGCTCCGCACGGGACGGGTATGATAGAACTGTACTCTGTTTTACTATTTAGATCGCATAGATTAAGATGTCTGAACATGTTTCTGGTTCTAAGGTGTTAAAATACAAATTTTCTCATTTAGAAACAGCTTTTCAATTTCAATCACTACCCAACTATATACTTATCTGCAGATGGGTCGGGTCGACCGTAGGTTCTCTTCTTGAAATATCAAGTTATTTTAAAGCAAGAAAAGTATCATAGTGAAACTTGTTTCCGACAAAGCAAAGAAAAAAGTAAGCCAACCGAAAGTAACTTTCTACAACAATGGTTGAATACGATAGTGCTGGTGATAGACCTTTGGCCCCTAGCTCCTTAGGCTACGATTTCTTTTATGAAATGTATATTTAAATTTCGATTAGCTAAAATTGTTCCTCTTTTGGTACTAAAAGCCTCACAAAAAATTGCAGCAGTATATTTTACGCATCAAAGATGAAACAATAACAGCCTTATACTATTTATAAGGTTGGTGGATCGTAGTAGATGGGAAGTAGGACCGAGACCTGTGTGTTTTAGACGTCACATTTTTTTAATAAACTTGAATTCTTCAATTTCGATTGACATGATTTGTTATATTCTTGAAAGCTTTGAAAGTAAGAGCACATGTAAACTTCCAAATAATAAAACGAACTTTTAGAAGGGAATAGAAATGTACATTGAGAAGATTGATAAAGATTATAATACTGAGTGATAAGCACGAATTTGCTTCGACTTTAATGGCCCTGACACAAAAAGCTTGACTGTATCTGTCTATCTTTTTTACGGTTCAATTTATTTTTTAAGTTTACGGTCAATTTTTTTTTTTTGACGAAAAAAAAGTGAGGCAACTGCCTCATTGCCTCAATGGAAGCTACGCCACTGTTATTTCAAAGTATTGAATAGTATAGCTATAGACAACAATACAATCAATCACGAATCGTGCAGTCCAATAATTTACATCTTCATATTTATTTCCAGACGACAACCATTTTGTCCATGTATTTTTTTTAAATTTCACATCTTATTATTATCTTATATCCAACATTTGCATCGTGCACAATTTATTTGCGCCCTAATTAACGTCTTGAAACTAACACAAAGCGTACAACTCTTGAAATAAAATAAAAACACGTCCTGGCAAGAATATTACAACCTAGCAATAGCAAGTTAGTAGTCACTTGGAGAATTTTTCAATCTTTTCATATTAACGTTTGACTTCTTCTTACCGTGTATTGAGTGTATACCTTAGATCCGATCTTACGCTTAGAAAAGAAGGTTTTTTGCCTTTTATATATGCGATTAGCTCCATCGTGGCAAAGCTGGTTACAGTTCAAACAAAACTGTCATCGCCATTTATCATTATCGTGGTCCCTTTTGTTCACTTAAAAGATAAGAAAGATGAGTAACAGGTATTGATAAAATGATAATAAAAAGAAGTCATTGGTTCTCATTCACGAAAAGTTTTTTGTATAGTTATACATGAAATTTTGCATATTTTATGTAATATGGTGCACAGACGACACTTTGTTGTTGTTAACATCCTTGAAGTCGCAAAAGGCATTCAACGTAGAGAAAATGCCTTGCCTATAATTTGGATTGCAATTACTGATAGATTTCTACATGTAGTTGCTTTGATGGGCAGGCGAAAAAATTATAATACTTCCCATTTCTTTAAATATGTTTGGTTTTTTAACTTCCAATGTTTCAATTTTTGAAGTTATTCTTTGAAATATACAAATAAATATAGAATAACCAAGTTAACTGTCTTTATGCCAATTTCGGTTGAAGATAATGAGATGTAGAATAAGTGTATGCAAACAACCTACGATATTAACGACAATTTAGATATTGTGCAATAGAAAACAGCCAGCAGCCTTCAATGTGGCCAGTGGTCGCTGCTCACTGTTTTGCAATTAAAATATAGACTGTGTATGATAAAACCAATCTTAAAATGTCAAAGAAAAAATCCTTCTGGAAAAAGAACAACTAACATAAAGTCGACGAGAACAAACACCAGCTTTAATAAAACCCTCTGGCTTAGGACAGGTAAGACCTTAGAAGTACAGTTCAAGAAGAGAGAACCTGAGATATAAAGACATCAAGAACAAATGGGACGTGGAGGAGGAACTCTCTTGAGAACACTCGAAGTTACAGACAGCTAGCTTAGAAGCATTTATAGGCTGGTGTACAAAATCAGATACATTAATTTTAAATCTAAACACATCATTTCAAATGGTGATTTGGTGATGTATTATCACACAAAGCTGATACACTTGATCGCTGAAATTCTTAAATTGACACAATTATAAAAGGCAATCAATTTACATTATTTAATAAGATCTTTCAATATTTCTAGCTAAAAGACTAAATTGAAAGATGTTAATTTCATATTCTATACTCAATAAAACTTTAAGCCAGTTTTTCATTCCCAAAGAGTTGTTTTTGAATTTGGTTCCACAATAAACAACATAACACTATAGTCATCGGGAATAAATATATGCATTTTATTTAGACCATGGGCCAATTGCAAAACCGCGAGCATTGCCAAATGGCCTCGTTGAAGGCTGCTGGTGGTTGTCCATTGTGGTTTTTCTAAATTGCCGTTTAATTGTGGGCTGTGTCGCGTACACTTATTCCACATCTCATTATTTTCTATCTTACTTATTTGTGGTAACACTATCTTTTTTTGCAATCGTATTATGTTACGGCGATGTCGTGTCTTCGTTGTCGACTGTGGACACTTTGGTTTCCGTGCGATAACTTAAGTTGTACATAGTTTACCTTTTGTTATAAAATAGATAATTAAGAGCTGTAATCATTTTCTGCATCAGTCAAACATAGTCTTCATGTTTCTCGTTGCTAAACAAAGATTTACTTTTAAGTAAATCTTTGTTTAGCAACAAGATTTATACGGAATTTAAATCTTACAGTTTATAAAATGCAGACACACTAGCAACAGTTTTTCAGAAAGATAGATTACTCTAAAAAATTTCACTGCACTGAGCGAGCAAAAGTTAAAGCCGGAACCGGAAGCAAGTAACAGATCTCTGAGACTCTGTAAGGAAATCTTTGACACTACAACTTGTTATATCTTTTAAATCGTTTCATTCTTAAAGAAGCAGTCCCTGTTTGTTTTATCACATCCGCTTGTTGCCAACAGTCAATTTAGTGTAGGACAAACACGGGAAAAGAACGACAATACAAATACTCTATACTTATTTAGAAATTCAAACCCTTTATTTGTCTACGAACACACAAGCAAATGTCGATCATAAAATTTCTTTAGTGACGCTAACAACCGAGACGCAACACAACCATGCATGTGCAAGCAATTGTGCGTAGATGTAACGCTTTATTATGGAAATCATGATACACTTGCACAACGCACCCCTGAATAAAGAATCAGTTGCGATATGGACAGAATATTGGAACACAAAAAGGCGAATTTGCCAATTGTAAAATTGATTGAAGTCCCTGGGGATATAAGAGATGCAGAAAGTCACCAAGTAAGAGGGCATCATATTAAATGATTGAAGATTAGAGCATATCGGCGATCCCTTTTGTCTATTTTTGAAGTAATTTTAAGAACTCCGCTTTATATGAATGAAAAAACAAATCAGCAAGCAATGGTGCACAATAAGTGCGTATTAGGATGCCAATTGTTTTGAAAAAACATTAAAAATCATTTGAAGACTAAAATATGAGGGGCCTGGGTTGCTAGTCCTGTTTATAATTTACAAAAAAAGGAACTTCCTCGCATGTATGTGATTAGGTGTGTCAGTTACCTGCCCAAGGTCGGTGGTTTCATCCGGGTACTCCGGTTTCCTCCACCATTAAAACTGACCTCCCTATATGACCCAGGTGCGTCGAAAAAGGGCGTTAAACCATAAACACAAACAAACATACACATTATGAAGTGTTTTGGAAACATGTTTTTTTTCTTGAGAAAACTTTTTTTTGTACAATAAGTTCATTGGGTGCCATTTTTTTGCTGAAGCATTTGAAAATAATTAAAAAGCTAAAACATTTTGAGTTGTTTTGTAAAGAAGTTTTCTTTTTTTTTCTTGAGAAAACCTTTCTTTGTACAATATAATATCAATTTGAAATGCCAATTTCTATACTGTGGTTTCATTATCATTCGTGCGGCATCAATTTTTGTGGTTTTCGTTTATGGCCTTGACCAACGAAATTTGATATCCAACGAAAAAGAAATTGACCACCGATCTGTATGCTGCAGGCTTCAGAATCACAGATTTAAGAATCCACAAACTGGTCCTTTTTCATCAACCCACCTAAATTGGTACCCACGAAAATAAATGAATCCACAGTATACACATTTCTATAATTTGTCTGTAAGATAGAGAAAAACGTTATATTTTATTTACAAGCCAATAAAATCGGATTTTGACCAAATGTTACATTTTGTTTATTTGACAATATCATCAATTAGAATTACCTCTATCGAATAATAAATCAGGGAATTATGAAATATCTTTGTGAGACAATATCAAAGTTTTTTTCCTGGACACGTAAAATAAAGACGTGAATTTTATGCATTTAATGATTTTTAAGGTGCATAATAAAAATGAAGGTGCAAAATATTCTGAATCCCGGAAAACAAATATTTTGATTTTTATATTGATAATCACTGGTGACAACTTTTAATTTATATGATAACCAGGGTTCACCACAGGCTATTCAAGAGCGGTGCTCCCCCGCTCTTGAATTTGTTCCCTCCACCCTTGAATTTTGAGCTCCATACAACAGTTTGACATTATTCCTATAAACAATAGTTTTTTAAATATAAAATGTATGAATATTGTGACTTAAAACAAAAATGCCATTGGGAAAACAAAACCCAAGACTCAGATAACACCACTATGAATAAATAAATATATTATGGTTAAGGAAAAGGATCATCGTCAGACTTGCACCGCCCTTGAATTTTTAGCTGTGGTGATCCCTGATAACTAATGCGGGCCATGCTTATCAGACCTCCACATGTTCAGACAAACTAACAAAATAATAATAATATTAACAAATTTTATGATCAATTACAAAAAAAAAGAAATTAGAAATATAATAGATACGAAGAAAATGGTACATGATTAGTTTTTTGGTTTATTTCATATAGCTTTTCTTTTAAGAGTAAAAATATGAAAGTCGGTTATATATCTATAAATCAATATATTCTCCTATTGACATTTGAATCTCTCAAGACCGTATAAGGATTGGTGCTTTTTGCTGTTTTTCATTTAATTCACAGTGAGGTCTCATTGATGAGCAAATCATTCCAGCCCATTTTTTCTAATTGTTTCACACGTTTTCTTCTTTTATCTATCTGAAATATTATTCTTATATGACAACTGCTGGAAAATGGAGATTAAGTCTTTAGTCTACATCTTAATCCTATCTTGAATCATAGTTCAAAGGTAAAAGTCTTCTGTTTGGCTTTTCAACTTTGTATACTGGAAAACTATTTTCACAGATAGCCAAAATGCACCAAGCACCCTCTTTGCTTCTCTGTTTTCTTGTACAATAAAAAAAATACAATATCCTGTTTTGATTTTTCTCGTCAGTCTTCAGTCTTCCAGTAGATTTGGATTAAATCGATTACATTTTAGAACCAAATAGATCATAATAAATACAACATTATGAAACAATCAAATTTTCATTTTATATCTTAAACTGATATATTTTATCTAAATGTCAATAACCTTATATTGAATTTAGCTATTTGCCTGCGAGTGGTATTTACTAATATCATGATTTGATAATCATGTGCATCATATCTTTGGTTCTTTGGGGAATTTAACGTAAAAGGTAAGAAAAAAAGCAACCACGAAAAATAGTGATATTGATAGAGGCAAAAGTACCTAAAAACAGTTTTATTCACTGCTTTTTCAAGTCTTTATAAGTAAACTCTGAAATGTCAAATTAAATCTCATACCCAACATTGTTTAACGACATCAACCGGGGAGCATCATAACTATGTGCTAGCAATTTGCCTGTTACGGTCGTGATGCTCTGTCATTAGAAATAGAAAACTATTTTGGTATTCTTAGCATAAAAGATTCTATTTGTATGTGACAATTTAGATCAGGAAACCATAAATTACCAATTGAAATTGGAACCTGGCAAAACAAAGATAGAAACAACAGAAAGTGCAATTTAACAATTCGGTGATGAATTCCACTATTTATTTAAAGAATGTCCTGTTTTAGCAGCTATTAATCAAAAGAAGTCTTACAAAAAATCCAAACGTATTTAAGTTTAAAAATCTTATGACATCAGAAGATAAACTTATATTATCAAAGTCAATCAAACATCTGTGAGTTATTAAGAAAAGAGCAATGCAAGTTATAAAGAACAGAGCAAGTCCTCCTTATTAGTTTATACTTATTGGATAAGGGATAAAGGTAGATTATTTCCCCTCGGAGACAACTATTGCCTTCGGCTAGGCCTCAGGCAAATGATGCATCTCGGGGAAAATAATCTACATATTTCCCGAATACCCAGTCAGTAAGTGTTTTATTATACCGAAAGAAACAGCAGAAAATACGTTTAGAATTTTTACTATATAAAAACGCATATGTAATAATAAAAATATTCAATCAAATTCAAGTGTACTAAAGAGTTGAATGGGAAGTACCTTTGAAATTGACCGGTCATTCGTTAGCAAACGGAAAAATAGTGAAAATATTTTATATGCATTTATTATAGAAAATTATTGAGGAATATGATTATTCCTATTTTATACTGTTTAGTAGAATGTGTGTAAGACCATTTTGTGCATGTTTGTGTTTGTTGTAAATATAAATTACAACAAGGTTCCAGACAAAAAAGTTTTGCTACGCCTGACGCGCGTTTCGTCTATTCAAGACTCATCAGAGGCGCTCTACCAAAAATTTAAAATTCCAAACACTATATGAATATGAAGAGCATAGAACAGTTATACCCAAAAATAGTTTGTGTCTGTACCTATCGTTATGAGAATACATTTATATTATTATGTCAAGAAAATAACCATGTTCACCGCAAACTGTGGGATAACGAATCCGTTGTGATAGACAAACTCCATAATTTGGAGAGGACGGAATATTGCACAATTCGTATCCAATATGAGATGTCAATTGTTTGCTGAAACAACATGTCAAACCTACTGTGCGAATATATGGTGACAAATTAAAGTTTTGCTATAGTTGACTAACAAATATTTGTATACCTACGTTTTCCGTCGTTGTTTATTTGTTATGTTTTTTTATAGAAAAAGCTAATAATAACCAACTGTACAAAACAAGGTTTAGGTTGTGATTATATTGCATGGAATATTAGTTGAAGTGGTGTGTAATCTAGAGAAATGAAACTTTTTAATGTCAATACAAGATGAAAATGACTTAGATTGGTGAATGTTCATCAGTTTCTTTGAATTTTTAGAAACCACATTTTTTTCTAGAGTAATATAGAAATATATGTACTTTTGAAATGATTAAGAAGTAGTTGTACCAATTTTGAATGGTCTTACATCACACAACAAAGCTTTGTTATGACATTTTAGTGTAGATGGTATTTAACTTAACTGCACATCAATTTAAAGTGTTCTATGTCGAATAAACTATAAAATTATTTTTCAATCTGTTACCATAAATAGTTATTTGCTTTTATTGTTTTTAAAATACCATGAAAACACATGTAGGGGCCTATCACTTGTTTTACCACACTTGACTTAAAATGTAAAATATCAGAAGAGCCTGAATGTTGTGCACCAAGTATCAATTAAAAGATGCACAATTCGAAAAGCAGCTTTTCAGATTATTTCAAGTCATACCAAAATTATATTTGTTAATGCAAGCATTGCCAGAACGAAAACACAAACAAACTGAACACTGCTAGAATTACTTTACCTCTTTTGTTGCTTGTACGATATTATTTCAGACCGGTGCTGAATATGATTGGAGCTGCTTTGATTGGTTTATGGCTTGTTCTGTTGAGACTAGCTTATGGATATGACTGTAGGTATCATAAATACTAGCTTATGAATAAAGGTAATAACAAAACTACCGAACTTGAATGATCAATCTCATAGTCCAGAGAAAATGACAAAAACGAATCAGTCATTACGGAGAATTGGTGGATCGCAATGGTCCTGACTTGGTACAGGCATTTCAAACGAAATGGTGGTGAATTTTTACTAAATGATAACAAGATAATGATGAGGAAACTTGCGGAAAATACTTTCGATTTGGTATAACCATTTTGATAGTGATGACGTAAAGTATTGAACCAGGATTATCAATCTCTAAACCTATGAGATAGTTACAAAACATAGAGAGGGAGAAATGGTATAAATGTTAGACCGAACCTTCATATATCAGTGGAAATATAAAAATCTACGATGGAAAAGAGGCAGCAGCATATGGACAGTGCGCGCAGTTTTAGTAGCGTAGCTATCTCCATTGCCCGGCATTTCAAAAACAGTTTGGTGTATACACATTGCTTTGAACACTCTAAAGCTTTAGCATTAACCCCCAACAACTTTCTGGTTTACGAAAACAATTCAATAGTCTCATTCCACAGGTTCTGACCCATAAAGTATCCCACGATTCTATCACACCTGGTAAGCCAGACTACGCTTAAATAAAAGTAAACAAATATTTCCATCAGTGGCTGAAAATGAAGACAGATTTTTTAGAGATCGTAGAAGACGTATTTTCTTATTACCTTGGCCTATTAGTCGGTCACAGGGCAATTTTTATTTCAGTAAACCAATTTCTTAAAAGGAAAGTCATACACGTATACTTATGGAGATTTCAAAAAACAAAGAAGTTCAGAATTGAAAACCAACATTGCCATGATTTGTTACAAATGTCTTTTACTTGAAAAGCAATAGTGGAATAAGGAAAACCCTGATGATTTAAAAACCTTTATATTTCCCTGTGTTACTTGTTTATTCGACTAGGTCTCTATCAATGCTTATTTCTGTACTTTTCACCGTTTTTCGATCGATTTTCAGAAGGCAGCAGCTGTTGTTGGCTGTTGGTTACATATTTATGGCCGTTTTACCATTTTGTGTATTCATTTTCTTATTGCCTCCTGTTTATATCACGTTGTGTCACGCGCATTTTTTACTGATGTCATTACATGTACTTTCTATTACTAGTAACCTTGCTCTATTTTTTGCAGTACCGTGTTATCATAATGGTCAAATGTACTTCCATAAAGAAAAAAGCATAGATTATAATTTTCCATGTATATACTATCAGTGTGATAACGGCAGGTGGATCAAGGAATATTCAGGTATAGATTAATTGTTTTTGGAGAGACTTGAAAAACAAACAAACACAGAATATGTGAAAAATGTAGAACTACCGCGGGCTCTAAATCAGTGGTTAAAGGCAAATCTTTGACCAAAGTATGACACCATAATATAGTATCTTCATAAATTTATTATTTTATTGACTCTACAAGATGTTAGATAAATAGAGAAAAAAAAACCCAGGATTATAAAAAGAAACCAAAAGAAAAAAAAAGATATCTATATACAACGTGACGCTAAACTTTTTGCCACGGGTGCCAATCTCAAATAGAATTCTTGCCCTTATAAATATCTGTGACCTTAAAAAAATTATTTCAGAATTTGAGTTCTACAAATAAAAACTAAATGTGACAAAGAGGTTGACGATTTGAAACCTAGAAATTTTTGGCATCATGAACAATTTTTATTTAAGAAATTAAACCGTAATGATTTCGGCAAAATTGAATCAAATAAAGGTAATAACAAATCTTGTCAGCATACTTTTTAGAACAATTTTTTTATCATTGAAATATTGTTTTCTATTTTGAAGGATGCCTTTTCAATGGGCAGTGTTATAAGGTTGGTGCTAGATGGATTTTTGAATGTAATTTGATGAAGTGCGAATTGGAAACACCAAGTGAAAACGAGAAGATTTTCCGAACAGATGTAACTAAACCTGGTGAGAATATCCCTTGTTTATGCCATGTCGTCTTACCGTATATATTTCAATACCGTTGTAACCATATCTACTGTAACCTAGACTGTACATATCATATTACAATGCTTATTTTTCTTACAGGAAAACAAACTATATAACAATAAAAATAATTTACAGATAAACCCAAACCACTAGCTTTTGAATTTTTAATAGTTTTTATATGGTGTACTTTTAATTTTTGCGAGTCATAAACGATTTGATTTAATCGATTTTTAATATCTTGAGTCCAATACCACATATTCTGATTGTTATTTAAGAGCGATAGCCAGCTAAAAACACAGGGAAATCAAAACGCTCTCCAGTATGAAATAAACTGTTAATGAACACCGAAGTCCAGCCATTCGCGATATAATTTGTCGCAGGCTTAACATTTAGCCAAATCAGCATAAACATTCAAAGTTTGTAGACCGTGACTGCAGGAGCGTACAGATAAAATCATCTTAGAATTGATCTGTTCTGATTCTGATAAAACTGCATACCAAATATCAATGGCACCCATTAATAGACTTAAGAAAAATGTTAACATTGGCTAAATCAGTGGAAATCTCAGTCAGTAGACCGTGACTTCAGAGGCATACAGATAAAATCCTTTAAGAATTGATTTGTACTAATGCTAATGCACCTCCATAAACAAAAATCAATGGTATACTATAACTGCTCTATGTTTAACAGACTTGAGAAAATAGTTTAACATTGGCCAAATCAGTGGACCTTGACTGTAGGAGCATACAGATAAAATCTTCTTGGAATTGATCTCTACTGATGATAATCTGCATATTAGATTTCAATGGTGTATCATATCATAAAACAGACTTAAATAAAAACGTTAACTTTAACCTCGGAACTTTAACAATTGTGGATGCTGCCGCTGCCGCCGCCATCGCCGGAATTACCATACTTAAGTCTCACCTTTCGCGACATTCATTGCAGGCTAGACAAAGACAATTGTTGAATATATGGGAAATTACTGAATCACGGTAAGTCCGGACCCCCTTTTTGGTCATTCAAATGGTTCCCACTTGGCATATTTTCTTGATGCACCAAAGACAATTAATGGACTGTAATAATTTCAATGTTTACATTATAAAGATTTTACATATCTAACCATATATTAAAATTAAATAGTTTTTTTTTTATTTTAACCTATTCAAATTTCTTCCAGGCTGCTCTTTTCATGGTGAGTGTAAAAGAGACCAAGAAGTATGGACAAAAGATTGCGTGACGTATAAATGTGATGTCAGCAAAGTAGAATCTCAAGACGGTGGAGATCCGATGTATGTTGAAAGCGTTACCAATACTGTAGGTAAGGACCATATACAAGTCCAAAAAAAGAAAAAAATAACAAACAAACAACAAAATAATTTTTGATAATATCTAAGACTATTCCTTGTTTTAGCTTTACACCAAGTTTGAAAACAAAATTGTGACTTTTGACCTTTAGAATTTTAATATAAAGGATCTTCGACTTTTCAAAAGTGTTTTTCTTGCGCAAGAACGTTTTGACATCAGCAGCTTTACTGAACCTTTAGCATAATACATAATTGCCAAGGGGTGTTCTTGCAACTTTTGTGTTGCGTATGATACTTTATACATGACACTTGATGAAGAACAATTCAGAGATTCATCACAAGTACGCATAATCTATATTTATTATCTCAAACTTTCAAAACCCTTTTTGAATAAGCATTAGCAAATGATGAAGACACTGTAAATAAAGGTCATAACAAAATTACTGAACTTGGAGGTAGGGAGTGAAGTCCTAATATCTTAAATTTGTTTTATGATTATTCAAGCTTGCAAGTGGGAGGATGAATGTGTAAATGAAGGGGTTGTCAGAAAAAAGGATTGTCAATGGTATAAATGTCACGTGACAGGAAGTGGGGAATCTGCAGTTGGCAAAATGGTTTTGGAAACAAAAGGTAAACCAAAGACAACACTTTAAGAAGTTTAAATTATTGCCTTGAAGAAATAATGATCCAAGTGACTTGAAGCTGTTTTTTTCAGTTGTTTATAACGCAATGAAATATATTGTGTGGGATGAGTCACCGGTGCGCGTTTAGTGTTTCTCTCGTTTATTCGCGGAAAGGAAAAAAAAAACATAAAGCAGGACAATTAAAGAAATAATGATGAACATCTATAATCCCTTATGGATTGGGAATACTTAATGATCATTCCACCATTGTGATCACAGCACGACACTTTCTGTTTTGTAAGTAATTGGTTTGAAATCTATATTTATATGATTGCATCGAAATAAAGGATCTTAAAGTTTGTAGGAGAACAAATCAAAACAAAGCAACTGAAAAGGGATTATTCATCTAAAATGTAAAAAGAAGTAAAAAAAGTAGGGGTGATATACCGAAGAAATGACTACAATGGCATTGACTTGGTTCAGGCATTAGAAAGACCAAATGGGTTAATAGATTTACTTGAGACTGTTTGGCCTATGAAAAATAACTATTTTCTAAATTAAAGTACTATGAAAAACAATTATATTACAGGGTGTTATGGACTGGTGAATAGGTCATCATGTTTGATTGAAGGAGAACGGGAGCCATATGTTTGTTCCACGTATATATGTAAAGATACGGGGAGTCTTATGCAGATGGTATTAGAGCAATATGGTACGAAAATTAAACAATTAACATAAAACAAACATTCTAAAATTCGGGACATTATCTAAAATTCACATTTTGATCATTTTACTGTTGTTTTTTTTTATTTGAATGTTTAATATGGAATAAGATTACAGATTAAGATATTTAAATAAAATGTCATTTACTAGTAGTATGTCTTTTTTAAATACTAAATTGTAGTACCATTTTCATTGAATACTCCAAGTGGTTTTGAAGTTATAACCAATATTAGGGGGCACATAGTCTAAATATAGATATAAAAACATAATGTTCTGTACAAAATGTGTTTTCCTTATAGAGAGCTGTTTGTCAGCTCTAAAAAACCCTTAAAGTTGTATTATTGAGTTACAACACATGTGACAACGATATATTTGTCAAGAAAATAATTTATATAGAAGCATAATATTATTCTCTTGAGAAAAAAAAAGATTTAATCCGGAAAATCCATATCTCAGTTGAGCTCGTAATGGAAAGCGAACAAATAGAGTTTTGACTATAACAATCCTTGCTAATTAATACCATTCATAATAAATTTCAACCTGAACGTTAGTGTTTGCGTTAATGCTTTTAAAGGTTGTAAAGACGGCAACAATGTATGTGTGTATGAAGGAGAAACTCACAGCCCCACTCCATGTATCCAACACTCATGTACAAGAGAGGGATGGGCAACTGACCAGTATGGTATAACCATTATCATTATATGGAAAGAGCAAACAGGAAAACGAATTGGTCTGATATTTCTATTAAAAGTTTCTGCTATATTCCACATTATTGTGTTTTTTTATACCGTTTGTAAAGTTTTATTTTAAACTATATCAAGGCTCAATTTGACAGGATTTCACATGGTTAGAAATGCGGCGGGCTGCAAATAACAACATTTTCTCCCATTTAGCCGTCTTATATTATCTAAATGCAATTGTAAAGCTGATCTTGTTTGGCTTATTTTTTTCCTTTAAGATATATTCTTTGTTTATAATATATTTTCAGAGTGTTCATTGAATGATCAATGTGTCAAAGTAGGAGACTCAGTGTTTGATTCTTCAGATTGCAGCAATAAAACGTGCACTATGACCAAGAAAGGTCGAGGAACAAGTAAACGAATAATTATGGACATGAAAGTTACTAGTTCAGGTAGGCAAAGTCTTAGCGAAGTTAATGCAAAGTCGATATTAACCAAAAAACTGATATTTGTTCCCACTGTGAATATTTTCTTATTACTCATTAAGTTAAAAGTGCAAATCAAATTATTCTTAAGTAAGATCAAAGACGTGCTATTTGATATTCTAATTATATATTTCTGATGCTGTTTTTATATTTAAAAAAAGTTCATTTTAATTAACTCGTTCTAAAATATCAAATATACGACACTGTTTTTATGGGAAAAAAACTATTAAGAAGTTAAGCGCTAAAAGGTTTTAAGTAGTGTTCTTTATACGAGTAAGGCAGTAGGCAGAACATCAAACATGCATCCATTTTAATGTAAAGCACGAAAAATGGTGTGTTTTTCATGGCACAATTCAACTTAATCAAAAGCAAATTAATCCAGTACTTTGATATGTCAAAATGATGATATTCTTGACAGTTTTATCAAGATTTTTCAGCATGTACCGTCGCATCTATGCATAATGCCTGATTCTAACGAGCTGTTGTATTCAAAAGCATAAAAGAGTTTATAAAACAAGTATAACTTATCTGTTCTTTTGGTCAGGTGAAATGGTTATTTTAAAATGTCACCTGAAATAGAAAACAGACATAACATTCAACTTATACACCAGGACAGTGATCGTTGCCTGCCCTTTTAATTTACATTTAGATAAACAAAGTTCAAATGCATGCAATTCAAACTTAATTTCAAAGGTTTATCAATTAGTGACCCTGGGTTTGATCATGAAATTAAACAAATAACAGAATAAAGACAAAAGCAAACATTAGCTTTGACAAAGATTCATAATGAATTAAGGCTCGTCTTTATATTATTATGACAGGAAACTAGAACAGCGATTTATCTTCACTATCTATTATTATGGTAAATATATCACAATATAAAAATACAGAAAAAATAATGTAATTTACCCCTCGCCCTAAAAACAAAATGAAAACAAAAAACTTCAAACAAATTATGTTTTTGGGATGGATGGAACTTTGAGACAGGTCTATGTTTCATCATAACATTTTACGAGCCTTCGATTTCCCACAAATTCTTTAGGTAAAAACAAAGCCATGTGTTTCCTATTACATACCCTTCCTACCCTTTTTGTTATGACTACCCTAACATTTGAATTGGCATTTTTGCTTAAGCAATGTTAAACTTGAGTCGTGCTTCTATTTACTGAAGGAAAAAAAGAAATTAAAAAAAAAAAGAAATTCCTACATATCTAGCCTATTTTTCTGACAGGTAACAGGAAACGCATATATTTTTGTTTTGTATGATCGCCAATTTTTGTTTCAGGCTGCAAAGCTAATGGTGAATGTAAAAATATCAATGATACATGGATAGGTGAGGAGTGTACTGAATATAGATGTGTGGTAAAGGGGCAAAATATATACCCAAAAGGTCGAAGAGTCCGCTTAGCCCAACGTAAGTATGTTAAAATTGACCTATTACTATGATAAAGTTTTTTGTCTTTCATGGGGTTATTGGTTTAGTGATTTTCATAGTATCTCCTAATTGAACACCTCGACGAATATTTTGGATCATTTTAATATTATCAAATTATGCTTTTGATAAGATAACATAACTACCGAAAGGAATTTTGATCAATATCAACAAAATGTGCCAAAAAGTAAATAACTTTGATTTTATCTCATTTTCAGATTGCAAGGATTTGAAGGGAGAATGTCATGAGGTCAACTCTGAACGTTTTACCTATGTATACGAATCTAATACGTACAGTAACTGTAGATGTACTAACAAGGGTGTGCATCAAGGTGTTCTTTCCTGTAATAAATCATAAATAAATAATGTCTTTATAAATGACATTAGTCCAGATAGATATATGTCAATTTTAACCATACTAAGTTTCCAATAAGCACGAACACACATAACTCTAAAGTTAAATCGGAATCTCCATACTAATAAAAACGGATGCCCTTATAGTCTGCATGTAGTAGTGTTGTTTCGTCATAACTCTTTGCTTTAATTTTACTGATTCTGTAATCCGCGCATCTATTTCTTCTGATTTAGACCGGTTTTCCTCTCAATGAAACTTTCATTCTTTTACTCCTGTGTTTGCCAATTCATTTCTAATTAAAATAATTTCAGAGTTCTAGCCTTAATTATATGTGGTCCTTTAGATTTGTCAGTAACGGTGCGCTTCATTTGAGCGAATTGGCATTTCAATTGAGCGGAAAAAAAGCTTTTATTTGAGCGAATTTTTCTTTTTATTTGTGCGATTTCTTTACCGATTTACTAATTATTTTTCATAACTTAAGGTTAGCCTGAAAAAGATGTAACATTCCTAACTATTGAAACAAACTTCATATATTTGTATGTGAACATGAAAAAGGAGGCAAATAGATTACAGAAAATATAAATTTTATTTTTGAAATAAAGATAAATGCTTTAATTGGAACAAATGAAACAAGGAATACTGTGAGCGAGCTCACGGAGGATACCCCCGCTTTAACAATTCCAAGTCCAATTATCTCCTTTGAATGATATCCGACAGCAACCAAAATTCTTCATGCACATCTCCATATAGTGTACATCCTTCATGTAAAGTGTCATCAAAATCCATCAAGCAGTTTAGGAGGAGTTGCGCTTACGAGGTCTCCCATTGAACACCAAGTTTAAAAAGTCTAAGTCCAATTATCTCCCTTGAATGATATCCGACAGCAACCAAAATTCTTCATGCACATCTCCATATAGTGTACATCCTTCATGGAAAGTGTCATCAAAATCCATCAAGCGGTTCAGGAGGAGTTGCGCTTACGAGGTCTCCCATTGAACACCAAGTTTAAAAAGTCTAAGTCCAATTATCTCCCTTGAATGATATCTGATAGCAACCAAAATTCTTCATGCACATCTCCATATGGTGTACATCCTTTGTGTAAAGTTTCATCAAAATCCATCAAGGGGTTTAGGAGGAGTTGCGCTTACGAGGTATGTGGACAGACGGACAGACGGACAGACAGACAGACAGACAGACAGGGTGATTCCTATATACCCCCCCAAACTTTGTTTGCGGGGGGTATAATGATCCGCCTCCTTTTAATAAATTGTTTTTTTATCTTAAACCTAACTGAATAAAGTAACAATTCTTTGTAACAAAGATGCCGGTATTGCTTATTTTGTCACAAACTGACATATTATCCAAACTACTTTAAGTTGAGTACTGGGATTATCCTGCATTTTGAATTCGCTCTAATGAAATAAAAATGTCGCTCAAATGAAAACAGGCGTCATTTTCAAATGCGGTCAATTGAAATGCGCCCGTCTGTAAAATTGTTCATTTGATCACTGCATTGACTTATCACGTTACATTGTTATTTACTGGCTATTAAAAGAATCGATGATGTCAACACAAAACTCTTTTGCATTTTCTTAAGCGTTGAGGGACACGACAAGGGTTTCATAAAACAGTTCAAAATGAAAAGTAATAACAAAATTATAAAACTTGGATGATCAATCTAAATGTCAAGAGAGAAGACAACACAAGTAGAGACAAACCGGAAAAATTGAGTGAAACTGCAAGTCCCCTGACTGGGTACAGACGTTTTGAATTAAATGGAGGGTTGGACCAGGTTTTATGGCGCACCAAACCTCCCTCTGCTTAGGGTCTAGTAGTAACCAACGGTTGTGTAGACATAATAGGAATATTGAGGTGATTATCTCTGTACAAAAATCAGCCAAACACTAATCAAAACAATTGCTAACCATTTCGTTTAACATAATTTTGAAGGTTTCCCCATCGCTAATATCGAATAAGGTGGGTACCAATTGGGCATACGACTGTCGAAAGTCCGAGAGGGTAAAGACAAAACCAGTAAACACCAACTAGAACAGGATAAAAGAACATACAACATAAACACAGAAATACTAAAACAATTGATTAGCAATTAACAACGCGAGCTCTAGTCGTTACGAAAGTGAACACGGAAGCTTCATAAAAGTATTCAAGTCCTGCTTCCTTGAGCACACCTGTCGCGTTTCTAACCGTCAATTCAGGGTGTCAAATATGGTAAAGGAAGACTAAACAAAACCAACATCTGCTCACTGAGAGTTTGGAATCTCATATTTGACATTGAGCGCATGGTGTCTTCCGTAAAATTTCTTGAGAGCAACATAACCCTGTGTAAGCAATGTTTTGTGTCAGACTTGACGCTCAGCCAAGGAAATCGATATAAGTCCCGCAAGCTCTGGATGACGAATCAATTGTGATACGTAAACTCTATAACCTGGAGCGGGCGGAATGTTGCTACACAAGAAGGGAAAGTTAAAGTCATCACGTTTGTCAAAGAGCTTTGTTGACATCTTTCCTTAAGAGTCTATTTCGAGTTTTAGATCTGAATATGAAGCAGACTTCCTAGTATCCGTTGTGTCCTTTATCTCAAGATACTGAGGATATATTTATATATAAGATGGAGAAAGGTACCAAAACGACATCATTTTAACGGAAAGAGAAGTCAAAAGAGAAAGCTAGTCTAGGAGCGATTATAAGAAGTCTGCTTCATATGAATGAAGAAAAAAATCAAAACATTCAAAGGTGGACAATTAGTGCCCATTGGATTCCCTATTATTTGCTGAAAAACGAATTCACAAAATTGAACAAATATGTAGTCTATTAGAATGTTGAGCATGTCGACTATTTGGTCTTCTGTGAATTTGTTCTTTTCTAAGACTCGTTGATGACAAAGTAAGTCTTAGTACAATCGAGTACTAGACATTTTACCTGCGATTTCCATTCTTTTTGAAAAAGCTGCGTTTAATCAGCTGTGCCAATCGTGATTTGGGTTGTACTTGTTCATGTGGAATAGAAGTGTAAAGTGTGGAGAGATCGAAAGGTTTGATGCTGTTGCAAGATGAAACTAATTTGGAATTGAGAATCTCCATCAGTTCTTTCGAATTCTTCAGGATCCACATTTGATTGACACCATTTCTAGAATAACAACAATTGTAATATTTCTAAAGATCGGATTTTATTTCAACATAAACACCATAAACTGGTGAAGTAGGTATGTTACTTTTGAGGTTAGGAAATTCTATTTCATGTATTTGAAAATTTAAGTAGTCTTTTATCGTGTAACTTTTTGTACTGAGATGACCACACTGATGCAAATCGAAGAATGACGTGAAGCAATTGATTCGAGGTTTTTTTTATTCTCTAACTCTGGGGGACATTTCGAAAGGAAACAATCTATCAAATTAAGCGTTGTCAACAGAGAGGACATAATCAATACAGCTACATATGTATCTTAAAGTGAGATTCAAGGACCTTACCTCTTTCATCTTCTTGTTCTTTACAAATTGAATATTTAGTCGAAAAAAATCTAGATACAGGAAATCGCAAGATATTTCAAGATGAGTTGAGATAATTAATGAAACGGTTTTATCCTCATACTGCCAGCGATATATTGGTCGAAGTAATGACCTTAGGTTTTGGTCGATTTTTTTGTTGTATAGGTCAAGTCTTACGTTTCGGTTTTCGATCTAATAGTAAAAAAACGGGTACCTCTTTTGTAATGTGTTTTGGTTGACTTCCTGTCGATATTTCTGTTGAGAAGTTCCGCGAAAGGGAGACTATACCTTTGCATTGCTGGCATACTTAGAGGTGTAATATATTTCATTCATTTCTCTTAGATAGGAATAAGTATATACATACAGTTCTGGATCAACAAACAACAAATCATTGCTCTTGATTAGTGTAAGGGACGGACCATTTAACTTGAAGTGGGGGCTTGGTTTTTTGTTTCGATGATTTTCAGAATATTTTTTTTAGGAAAAAACCTAGTCCCCCTTCAAGTTAAATGGTCGGTCCCTAATTGCGGTGTCTTCATTTTGTTAATAAAAACTTTAGTGATTTTTTTTTTTTGCTTTTCAAATAAAAACTTTGTAGAAATCGAAGAATGACGTGAAGCAATTGATTCGATGTTTTTTTTATTCTCTAACTCTGGGGGACATTTCGAAAGGAAACAATTTATCAAACTAAGCGTTGTCAACAGAGAGGACATAATCAATACAGCTACATATGTATCTTAAAGTGAGATTCAAGGACCTTACCTCTTTCATCTTCTTGTTCTTTACAAATTGAATATTTAGTCGAAAAAAATCTAGATACAGGAAATCGCAAGATATTTCAAGATGAGTTGAGATAATTAATGAAACGGTTTTATCCTCATACTGCCAGCGATATATTGGTCGAAGTAATGACCTTAGGTTTTGGTCGATTTTTTTGTTGTATAGGTCAAGTCTTACGTTTCGGTTTTCGATCTAATAGTAAAAAAACGGGTACCTCTTTTGTAATGTGTTTTGGTTGACTTCCTGTCGATATTTCTGTTGAGAAGTTCCGCGAAAGGGAGACTATACCTTTGCATTGCTGGCATACTTAGAGGTGTAATATATTTCATTCATTTCTCTTAGATAGGAATAAGTATATACATACAGTTCTGGATCAACAAACAACAAATCATTGCTCTTGATTAGTGTAAGGGACGGACCATTTAACTTGAAGTGGGGGCTTAGTTTTTTGTTTCGATGATTTTCAGAATATTTTTTTTTAGGAAAAAACCTAGTCCCCCTTCAAGTTAAATGGTCGGTCCCTAATTGCGGTGTCTTCATTTTGTTAATAAAAACTTTAGTGATTTTTTTTTTTGCTTTTCAAATAAAAACTTTGTAGAAAGCAAAACTATGTTCCTTGCTTTATAATTGTTTATCTATAGTGTAGACGATAAAGAGATGTGGAATAAGTGTACGCGACACAACCAACATTAAAGAAACGGCAATTTAAACAAATCACAGTGGAAAACAGCCAGCAGTCTTCAACATGGCCAGAGGTCACTGCTCGTCGTCTTTCATTGGCCCAAGACTTAAATTACAATACATAAGATTCAAACAAATCCCTAAAATATCAAAGAAAGACCCATTTCTGGACAAAAAAAACCCCAGATAGTAGACAAGAACAAACAAAAGCTTTGACAATGATTCCTGGCATAGGCTATAGTGTGTTTGTTTCACCCTTATTCACATTTACCTTTACTCTCCGTTTGATTTAAACATTTCAGAAAATTTTCTGAAAATCATAACAATGATGGCGTTGACTAACAACCCTTTCTCATCCCGGGACCTTGATTGTATATGTCCATTTCCACGAGGCCTTAAAGGGCTTCTATCGTTGAAATTCTAAGATTGCTTTCTTTTTGATATAGCTGATAATGAATCATTTGCTTACAGTTTATTTATCTGGGGCCTTATTGCAAAACGATGAGCAGAACAACTATAACGTTGAAGGGCAGTTTACGTTGCAGATTTTCAAATTGAACTTTTTATATTTCACATCTCATTTTCATCTGTATTATATAAATAGTTTTAAAATGTCTGCATATAGAAATAAGAAATATTGGTTGTTGACTAATTAATTAGAAAAAAATAATGAAAGCTATAATAGGGGTCGTTTCTCAGTATGATTATCATGCTGATTTGGCATTGATTTTTGCTATTAAATAAAGAGATGATCATAGAACTTAATCATCATAGTATATATGGTTATGTGGTAAGATATTATAATCAAAAATTGCCAACTCACGTCACCAAGAAGGTAAGAACGTTATTTTCATTTTCAACACATTTATTATACTTACTTTTTACTTGATTTTCTATTAATTAGCATGCTATACAACAATTTTTTTCTATATAATAATATTTTTCCTCAAACTTAAAAACTGCAAGAATATTTGATGTATGAATATTGAATAGTTATAGTTCATTAAATGAACTACAAATTATTTCTTTCTAGCATCTTTTTATCTTTTTGAATGTCCTCAAAGTTACTTAACATTGATTTTGAATACCACGTGAACCTAAAATATATTTTAAACAGGATGGTAAATACTTATCCGCTAAAGATTGTGTAAAAGCTGACATTGTGGTTAGTCGCTTATTTAATAGCAAAACGTGTCACGCAAATAGTATATTTTAACACAATTTTTGAAAAAAAAATAAAATACACAAATTTCACATCACTGGTAAGTGAATATATAATATGTTTCCGAATAAGTTTTATTCCCAAATACATCAAAGCTTTAAATTATCCGTTTAAATTTCAAAATTGTCTAAACCCTAAGGTTCTTCCTACCCCAGACATAGGTTGATCATCTTAGTATTAATTTGGTTCCCCAATTAGGTATTTTTGGTTTTACTGTTCTATGCTCTTCATAATCATATAGTGTTTGGCTTTTTCAATATTTTTGGTAGAGCGCCTATGATGAGTCTTGTATATAGACGAAACGCGCGTCAGGCGTAGCAAAATTTATTGTCTGGAACTTTGTTGTCATTTGTATCCCAACTAATACTATGGTGCCTTGGATTCTGAAACAGAATATACTTTGTTAACCTTGACTTGATGAGGCAAAAACAGCTCTTAAATGATAAAAAACCTGATTCAATATTGTGTATTTTTAAAGTACCATAGAGGTTAGCATAGAGCATGTTTCAAGGTGTTACCGCTCACCAGCACCATTTTAACCAAAAATATTAAATTGAATGGTGTTTGTTGTCCAGTCGGAGATTTTTAGGCCATCATAAGGTCAAAAACAAATTACAAAATATTAATAAATATTAATAAATTATAAGAATGTCAGTGACCAAAAGAAGTGTCTTAACAAAGTACTTATCTTCTTCGCTAGCCTAGGATTACGATCCGCTATCTCTCATCTTCACTTTGAAGATGAAAGATAGCGGATCGTAACCCTAGATGAAAGATAGCGGATCGTAACCCTAGGCTAGCGAAGATGCAAAGTACTAGAAGCCCAAAAAGTTTGAAAATGATTATGGAATTCTAATTTATCGAAAGAAAATTACATGGAACACAAATATTTTAGAGGTGTTTTACGCCAGTTTCTAAATGTTTTCTTAAGCTTAATAAAAAAAATCAAGTACGATGTTTTCACGTATCACAAGTAACTTTTTCTAGTTGTTCACCCTAAGACTCTCGATCTTAAATGCCGGGGAACAAATTACGTGAACAATAAAAATTCTAAAACTACTGAACTTGTATTACAGCGATCAAATATGTCGGTTTTGTGTGATGATACAATATTAAATCATTAGATGCTTGAAGTGTTATGTTGGATCTAAAATCGATATGTTTGACTTTTTTAACATCAGTCGATAAACGCTTCTTAGCTAGCTGTCAGTAACTGCGAGTGTTCATTTGCATCTTGTTGTTCTCGTATAGTACTCTTGTTTCCGGTTCTCTCTTAGTGAATTGAACTTTTATCGATTTTATTTTTAAAGTGTGTTATTTTTTGTGCCTTGTACAAGATTAACAATAGGGGGAAGAATGGGCCCAAAAAACTAGTTTGACCCCGCCACATTTTATATTTATATGTGCCTGTCTTAAGCCACGAATCCTTGTCAAAGCTTTTGTTTGTTCCTGTCAACTTTCTGTTTTTTGTTCTATATCAAGAAGTAGTTCTTTCGTTGATAATCTAGGGATTTGTTTGAATCTTATGTATTGTATTTTTAGTCTTGGGCCAATGCAAAACAGCGAGCAGTGACCTCTGGTCATGTTGAAGACTGCTGGCTGTTTTCTATTGTGATTTTTTAAATCGCCGTTTCTTTAATGATGGTTGTGTCGCGTACACTTATTCCACATCTCTTTATCGTCTATTGTAGCCATATACAAAACTAAGGATAATCTATGATGAGAGTAAGACAATCTAAGAGTTTTAATAATTGAGAAATTTCAATTAAAAAAGTGTCGTACGTAACTCAAACACAAATGGTAACCTTAAAGGTATGGAGAGCAATCAAAGTAAAATTGCACCAAAGTAATCTGAGAATTGAAATGTAAGAAATAATGCTACTTAAGGATATTAGATTTATATCAAAAGTAGAAATAGTCACATTTCATTAATATGGATGAAAAGGAAATTTCCGGAGAGAGACCTTAAAGGTGAAAATTAATTTATAAGAACATAAGAACTACAAACACATTTAACTTGAGCATCAAACTCAAAGTCAAGATTAACCCCGATCTTCTAATGGGAACCATAAGTCATTTATATAAAACAGTTTCTTGAGTCAACACTGGTCTTTTATGATGTGCTAGATTTTGTGTGTACGTTTTGCATTTTTCAATATTAGAGCTATTTGGATAAATTAAAAATCTTATCTTCACATGAAAGGAAGTGGTATGTATTAAATAAATTCTTGTAACCAACAAATATTCCTCTTCTATGATTTTTGTCAAACCTGTCGAACAAACAAGGACTTAAAATTTCGAGTAAGTTCCTGGCTTTGTAAGTTCATTTGTACCGGTAATGAAACTAAGATACACCCTCAGGGTGGCGTTCTTTAAACAGTAAATGTCGTTCTGGTTAATCAATTAATAATGAATTATGACCCAAGATAACGTCATCCCGCCAAGGCCAAATCGGGTTTTTTGAGTCCACGTCAGGCTCGCACGTTGGAGCGGGACGTGGACTCAAAAACTTGACTTTGGAGGATGAGATAACGTTTGACTATATAATGTTTTCTAAGGATATGTTCGGCTTTTCGTGGGTTATGTTTGGCTTTTCGTGGGATATTTTCGTGGGATATGTTTGGCTTTTCGTGGGATATGTTTGGCTATCACATATCATTTTTGAAAATGTTTGTTTTTTAGTATATTAACTTTGAAATTAAAGAATAAAAGAGTTAATATTGAACTTTGATATAGGGTATAAAACTGTAAGGACATATCTCCATGGATAGATAATACTATCAACTATATCAGAATAGATTCTGTGAATTAAATTTAGATATTTTTAACCATGAAATACTAGAATTATCCTGCAAAATATTAAACAAAGATTTATCATCCTGAATAAAAATTTGAACTATTGACCGGTCAATTGTTCAACGCTAGCACACAGAAAAAAATAGCCTGAAAATATTGTATTATACTATATGCATTTATCGAATAAAAATACTGATGTATAATAATTTATAATTTAAGATTACAATACAATAATGTAGATGTACAAATGAAATCCTTTATGGTAACATGTTTGAAAAAATATCATGAAGAAAGAAGGTGTAATATGGAGTAGGCATTGCCTAAATGCGAGCATAGCTAAAAGGGACTACGTTTTGCTTATTCTCCAATATTTCCATTTGCTTATTTTGGGGCGAGATGGTATGGGGCGATTAAGCTTCGAGACACGTTAGTTTCGTACGTGCATATAACCAAGACGAAACGAGCAGCTTATGTGTATTTATTATTTTAAGAATATTATTTTCTTGTAAAAAGCGCAATTTATTATTTTTTAAGCATTATTTCTTTTCTTATAAATTATTTTAACATTCACTCCGGTCCTGTAAAAATGATAACCCTTTCCGGACCATAAAAAATCTAAATCAGCATTAGCAAATTTCTCGCGGAAACAAATACCGTAGAGCTCTCCGCTCGAGCGGGCACTTCGTGCCCGCTTGCGAGCTATGCTCGCTATAAATGTTTGTACCCAACCGCAACGCGGAGCTGGGACAGAGAAATACCAGGTGTCCGCCCATGTGTACTTATGGATGGATGAGTATGTGAGTGTGTGGCATTTTTTTCGTAATAGATTTTACAGGTAAAGTACTATTATTCGGATGTTTCGATATTTTGTATGCAGCTTCAGGAAGCGGTATCATAAGATGGGATGCGTTTTAAGGGTCCGTAGCCATGTTTAACGAATGTAATTAGAACTGTTTGTGCTCGGCGAAAGACCATGGCATCTGTTCTTATTTTAGATGAATTGTTAAAATTGAATTATTTTTTAATACTCCGTTTCTCATTGGTTCGTTTAAGTTTATCCTGAAAACATTTAATATTATTTTTTTCCACAGGAAATTATTTCACGAGGAATATTTTTTAATGTTACATTGTAACCGGATATGGTTGACACTAGAGCAATGAATATAAGTACTGATCCTAATTAGGACAAAGCATTGAATTGCACATTTAAACTCTTTTTGTGGTCTAGATGAAATAGTTTGTCCCCAAAAACAAACCAAAAATCAGTTTAAACATTTGAAAAAATATAGGTACCCATATATATTTGACTGGTTATAAATGCTGTTAAATGGTTGGATTTTGTAATTCTTTAGAAGAAGGGACAGAAATAGCCCATATTATATCTAACATTTTAATCAAGAACATTAGAAGGTAGAGTATCTAAAGAAAAGTACTCTTACTCAAAACGTTTGAAAAAATGATATTCGAATTTCTGTAACTGAAAATCGTTGGGCTAACTAATGTTTAATGACCCTGTCACACTATAACGTTTAAGTCAACGTGTGCCGACGTTTTAGAATATATTTTCAACACGCTGGAGTGCGCTGCGTAAGTTTTGTATACGTTATGAACACGCTACAAACACGTCAGCGAACGTCAGCGTGCGTTGGTGAACGTCGAGTGCGTCGCAATTTTTTCAACATGCTTAAAATTTCCGACGTTCGCCAACGTGTTAGAAATAAATTATTCGAACACTAGGCATAAGTTAGAAGGACGTTATACATGCGCTGATGTACGCTATGCGGTCGTTGTGCGCACGTTGAAATGCGTTTGACGAACGCTAAGCTAAATGGAAACGAACGTGTCTAGCGATAATGCAGCGCACGTCTAGTGTCAGTCTAACGACCAAGAAACCTATTCAACGTGTTTTAAACGTGTACAGAGCGCAAAGAGCGTCAGTGTAACGAACGAGTAGTGTATCAACCCCAGAATTTTAAAAGTTAGATTGAATTACAAGGGAAAAGGTCAATTTCAAAAGCTTCAAATACTAATGGTCACTAATTCTAACCTGAAAAAAAATCTTTTTACAAAAAAACAATGAACAAAGCCAAACAAATCTTGAATTTAACAAGGATAACTTAGACGGTCTGGAATTGAAAGTAATTCTTGCAAATTGTAATACACCTGACTGTCGTGTTTTCGGTGGACTTTTTTGGTAGAAAAATAGTCAAATACAACGAGTAACGACAGTATAACTTCAATACTCATTTGAAATAACGTGTGTTTTTAATATCCAATAAGCACACGCGTTTTTCTCTATTAAGAACATCCGTCATGCTGTCTGCGATCATTTAGGATTAGTCAAACTAGTGCTATAAAAAAGGATGCTAGGCAAACTCTACAGACCGGTATTTCTTACATGTATATACTCATTTGAGATTTTGAGAGTTTGTTAACAAGTTTCGTTATAAAAATATTGGTTTTCAGCGTTCTGGTTATATGAATTTATAATTATTCTAAAGCCGTTTTTTAACCAATAGCAAGGGGTCCTATACGTTTATCGCATTTTCTGCACGTTACGAGTTTTTTATCGAGAAAGTGGCACGTTACTGAGTTTATTCGGGTGCGTTAATCAAAATTTATCGGAGAATTTTCACAAAGGTCAGTAAATTTTTGTTTATATTATGTTTTATTGAAAATAACGAAATTTAAAAATTACATCTGTCAAAATGGTATACCTTTCTTCTTGTACATATATGATCAAAACACTGAATTCAGGTCTCCTTTCGCAATTAAACGGAAAGGCGTGTGACTCAACCTAAAATTTTCAATGTCATTTTCCAGAACGGCGTAAGGTTTTTTTCCTTAAAAATCTTTATTATCGATAGAAAAACTTAAAAATGAACATTATCAACGATAATATGCTTATGAAACATTGTTGAACTTTTGACTGAGTTTTCTTTTGTAAAAATGCTTCAAAAGTCTATTTTTCGTGATTGTTAGGAACATTTGGTCAGTTAATGAGTAAGCGACGACAAAACTCAACCGTTAAAACTGCACGTTAATGAGTTAATATAAGGATTATAATTAAAAGCGATAGCTTCTTTTAATTCTTCGATGGAAACTCACTTTTGTTTATGATCAAGCACCCCTCACTTCAACGATGATCTTGATTATATATCCCAAAACGCATATGTTTTAATCATAACCATTTGTCATGCATTTATAAGGTGATTGCATTTTCATTAAAAAAATCACACCAAGCATTCATTCCTTTGATGCCATTCATCATATTTTCAGATCATGAAACGCAAAAGAAACTCTAATTATGGAAACAAAAAGTATCGATGGAAAAAGAAAAAACATTCCGAAAAAGAAGAAGCTGACAGTGAATCTGTGGAGGTTACCTTAGATCTTAATGACACGTTCACAATTACAAACAAAGACGAGGAAACAGAAACAGAAGTCAAACATTTACTACCCCAAGTATTATTTTTAATTTTACTGGTCCGACGATCGTAATTTCACTGACCTCGACGAAAAATATCTTTTCATAGTCGACATTAAGAATTGCGAACCTGTGCTTGTCCTTGTTTAACCAACTTAGCAAAACGAGATTATAATATACATGCGGAATTTAAGTTTACATTGTGGGGATGAAAACATGACTAGTATTATTTTACTTGTTCTAATAAGTATTTCTCACTTAAAAGCAAGAAAATTACATTAAATAAAATCATCAACAATATTTGAATGGCTTAACTGATTTTAAAAAAACGTGATGTAAACCTTGATGTAAGACGCAAATAAAAAAAAAAATTGTATTCGATCATTATAAAATGTTCGGCTACTCATTAACGAGTTTAAAAAACCGAATGAACTCATTAACGGACAATATTGGCAGAACATTTAACAAAAATCACATTTATAACATAAAAATGTGCATGTTACCTATATATTTAACTCCAAGTGGTGCGTTAATCTTTTGCAATCATAAAACACTAAAAAAATTATTATTATCTATAAAATATGTTCTGAAATTTAATATTTTCACAAGTTGATACTTTATAAAACATGATAGTAGCAACTCGCCTTTCGGTTTTATGAAAAAATGACTCAATGAAAACCTTTTTCTTTTACACCAGTGGGTTAAAGAATAGCTACGATTTGGACAGATGCATTTAAGTTTTCCCAAAGACTCCATATATTTTGTCAAAACTGTGTTTTGTGCAAAATTTTGAGGTTTTTACTCTTAACGCATCGACTCACTGAACGTTTAACGTGCGCTTTTTAGACCGAACCTTGGTTAATTATTATTAACGTGCAGAAATCGCGATAAACGTATAGGACCCCTTGAATAGTGATGATTTATAGCACTCAGTGTAAAATAATAAAATATAGTGTTGATTTTATATTTTGATATGTACCAGAACGCTGAAAACCAATATTTTTATAACGAAACTAAATTTACATGATGTATCTATAATTATTAATTAATCCAGCAATACATTTAAGCCAGATAATAGATCTATTTGGGCCATTGTGAAATAATACTAAAGAAAAGAACAGAAATACTAGGTCTCCCCACCGAGAGAAAAAATCATAAGTTAGACTAACGCTATGAATGCGTTCTGCAGTCGTCACACATGCGCTAGGTAAACGTCAAATACGCCGGACAAACGCTATACTAGATAAGTTTTGAATAAGTTTGTCGTGCGTTGCAGGTAGTTATTCTGACGCTTTGTGGTCGTTCACCGAGATATTTTTTGAAACTTTTTACAGCGAATGCCAACGTGTTCCAACATTAGAATATTATTTGAACGTTCGACACACGTTGGCTAAAACGTTATAGTGTGACAGGGCCATAAGAGATGTGACAGGTATTAATTTACAATGCTTTATATACTTATCAACAAATTGAAGTTCGATGTATTACATATAGCTTCTTCTACCTGGTGGCGCTTTGACTCTCGACACAATTTACCAGAAGCAAACCCAATGAACTTTGAAACTATCGGACAGGATACCAAATATATAAAACAAAGACTTACCTTAGTTGAGAGTAGAATAATCTAACTAAAATTGATGTACCTACTCCAACGCAAAGGATTAGGTACCAAAGTTGGTTAACCTTCAGGAGAGCAATCAAAGTAAAATTACAACAACAATGCTACTTAAGGATATTAGATTTATATCAAAAGTAATAATAGCCACATTTCATTAATATGGATAAAAAGAAAATTTCTGAATGAAGACCTTCATGGTAAAAAAATCATCTATAGGAACCTATTAACTACTATCAACACAAAACGTGATAATTAAAAATGGAAGCATCGAACTCTCAGTCAAGATAAACCCCGAGCTGCTAATGGGAGCCATTAGTCATCCATAGAATTATTCATTTCGTTTTCAATTTGTCTTAAAAGCTAGAAAAGTCATTTGCATTCCGCTTTGGTCTTTCATTTTTAAAAAAAAATATGTTTATGTGTATCTATATTTCTGGTCTCGTGACACGAGAATTAATTAAATTTGTACGTGTGTGTTTTTGTAATTTTTTCCCAAATTCGTCAATCTAGATTATTCAGATGCCAAATTATCAATCGATTAAATGAACGGGGGAGTTAAGAACTGCTTTTTTTCCACGATTGATAAATGAAACGCAATTATGACTTGTTTTTTTCATAGAATTCTGTTACCTATTGTTTTCTATTGTTATTATCAGCTACGGTTGGCGTTACAGCAATAAATATTAAGTATTATACCAAATATAAATCGTTCAGTGGGTGCTACATCGATTTCAATTGAATATCCAATACAAAGACAGTTTTTACATCTGAAAATAAGAAAAAGGTTATTTATTGACTAGGTAAAGAAAACGTTTCCAATATTATTCACTATTGTGTACAATGTTACTTGATTTAAAATAATTATATTTGCCAAACTGAAAAGGCCCCCTCCTCCTCCGAAAAATAAAATAAAAAAAAAGGAGTAATACCATCATATAAAATTAAATGCAAATATTTAAGCCAACGGTAAACATTGAATTAGAATATATGAACTCGTGATAGGCTAGGGAAAAGTAGTGGAAAAAAAATATTTCTTTCCCAGATAAGTACAAACACTACATCAATTATTCTTCCGTAATTGACCCTTTTTAGTGTGACTGAATGATTTGGATAAGATGAGAGCACGTTGCAACGATCTCATACTGTTCAAGTAACCAATAAAACATCGGCACTTTTGGTAATTGATGACGATGACCAATGAAATGCAATGTTATTTTGGGATTTTGTAATGAAGCTACTTTCACTCGTGATAGAATTGGTTTTGGGGGTCTTTTTGCTCCTTCCGCTGCGCTCTCGCAAAATGACTGAAAAATTCTATCTCTGAAAGATCAGCCGGTCTTTTCCAAGAACTTATGTAAAACATGTATATTTTCCTTTAATTAGTAAATAATATACCATAACATTTGATTACGTTAAGTTCATCCACTCAAAAGGTAAACACGGGTGATATCTTATTCTGAAACAAGCTCCTCACAGTTACAGTTCCCGTCCCACGGTCCGTACACTAACCCACAGTGTATAACCGGACGGTAAGCGATCACGGAAGTTGATCACTGTCCGATGGTAAAATCCTAGTTGCATGTTATCTTTTTCGCCAGATTTTTGTGGTTTTAAGGCTGTATGAACGTACTACGATATTGAATAGGAACAAAGGTGAGTTGTTTTTATAGCTTGCTCATTTACACAACTTTTTAATGTTTCTTTTTGTATTCGGGACAATTTTAACTATTATAATTTTTAGATTGATCATCGATGAGTAAACATTTTTTCCTTCATCTCTTAGCACATATTTGGAATTTACTCGCAAACTGCAATGATTTTACCAGCCTTTTTATTATTATCAAAAAGGGCGATTATTTGACTTTCTACATTGCAAAGGATAGATGGAGATAAAATACACAATTTTGTTAAAAACATCAATGTTTGTAATTATGGCATAATCGTTTACTGTCCGATTAATTGGTCATTTATTTTCTGTGAGTGTCCGATTAATTGTCTGCTTTGAATCCTCAGAGTTTGAATAAAAAAGATATTAATTCACATTGCTCTTCATTTCTTTATATCTTAGTTTATTGTATTATTCTACAATTTGCTTATAAGCAAGCTTATGAATATATGTTTTCATATTTATATGATAATTAATGTCATTGTCTATTTTGGTTCATTTATTTACTTTACAGAAAAAAATATGAGAACTCAAAATAGTCTCTACTGTTGGATTCGAAAACATAATTGCGGCAGTGTTCATCTTATAACAAAATGGAAATCCATTCAACAAGCTCATAAAAGGAAGTGCGATTGTGTATGACTAATCAATGCTACTGTCAAAATTGTTCATTAGAAGCTTTCCATTGACTTTTGTGAAACTGAAATCTTCTTATAGCATCGACAGCCAGTGTGCTAGCTATTTGTGAGTCGATGAATTGTCACTTACTTGTATGATACGGACAACATGCTCAACACAAAAAAAGTATGTTAAGATGAAAACCATTTTGATCAAGATTATGGACATCATGGAGCGGTCATCTCTATGTAAATCTATGTGTTATATTAATAAAAAGCTTAACAATGATTTGAGTTTTTTTTTTAATGTGGTTAGCCTTAGTGACTGTAGTGACAGCTAGGTTATCATGACAGGTTTGTTTTACAGCCTCGAATTCATGATAAATCAATACAAGTCCCTCATAAGCGGGGTAATGCCGGTTATGCTTAATGCTTGAAATCTGGTGACAGCTATTAATTACCTGTTTTGTTTATTAAATATCGTTTATCTTTGTCTGCTTTAATATGCGTTAGCCATTGCCGATAAAATGGTTGTATTCACAAAGTCCATAATAAAAATATACAACAAACTTCCAAACAATACGTATGACGCGCGTTTCGTCTATTCTTCTTCTTCTTCTTCCTCTTCCAGTAAGGAGTTTAACTCAGGATTGAGTCTTTGAAACTCCACTATTCAAGACTCATGATTAAGATCAAATTAAGTTTGGGCTAGGAAGAACCTAAGGGTTTAGACAATTTTAAACTTTAAACGCATGAAACATTATAGATTTGATGTGTTCAGTCTGACAAAATACAATCATAAAAGCAGAGTGACATAAAAACATGTAAAAACCGGAAAGGTAACGCTATATGCATATTATAATGTAAATTCAAACAAATAAAATATGTTGCACTGTGGCTTGTGTATAAACAAAAAACATAAATAAATGGATGGTGATGCCATATTTAAAAGGTAAAAACCAAATAAGAAATATAAATAAATAAAATCTTTAAAACAACTAAAACAAGAATGCCCAAATTTTCGGACATAAAGTCCTTCTTCAGGGGCTAAAAAGTAAAAGAAGTTGACACATCGACTGACGAGGACAGAATGACATAAAAATGACTCGAAGAACATCACATGGTATCTTAATCCTGAACTAGATGACTAATTTGTAGATATTAAGAAAAGGTCTGTCTTTTTACATTTATACCAAAGGGTTGAAAAGTGCCTAAAAAGTTGATTATTCTTTGCTCAAGAAACTGTCTTTGTTTTTCGCCGGTGCATATTTCAAGGAGAACGGTTACCTGCATATCCTGGACGCTATGGTTTGGCAAGGAAAAGTGCTGGCCGACTAGGCAATCGTCGCATTTGAGAACAGCAAATCTGTCACCCAGCCTACGATAGGTTTCTCCTACGTAAATTTTAAGGCACTAACTTAGCACAGCGGATGGCGTAAATGACATTTTCGGAGATGCAGGTAAACCCGTTCTTCAACCTGAAAGTGTTGGAGGGGCCAACTATCTCATCAGTCTCCCAGGTAAAGGCACATGTGACACAGATGGATCGACCACGAGTCGAACACTGTCCTTCGAGAGGATGGACTTGAAACTGCGCAACAGAATGTCCCGTATAACGATGTTATCAGGGTGGTATGTAAGTACCAAGGGTATACGGTCATTCTTGCGTCTTTACCTGGGCTCCAAAGCCTTGGATCGTTTCACCCGGGAAACTGAGTCGATAGCTTTATCCAAGATGTTGTTCGGATATTCCCTTTTGACAAAGAATGATTTCATAGTGCTGCTTTGAACTTTTAAATCATCCTCACTGCTGCAAATACGTTTAAGTCTCAGAAATTGAGACCTAGGAATGGCATTTTTGCAGCTCTGGGGATAACAAGATTGATAGTTCAGGTAGCAGTGTGCATCAGTGGGTTTATAGAACACAGACGTTACTATTTTGCCATTTTTGGATGCTACATTCCAAGTCAAGGAAAGAGAGTGTCTCTTGCGAGATTGTAAAGGTGTTACAGCCTAACCGATTATCAACAACGTTGAAATAAACAAATTGAAAGATAGACAACAGGAGCGGATCCAGAATTTTAGAAAGGGGGGGGTCCACATACTTGGTTCTGTGGGCCAAAGGGGGGGGGGTTCCAGACCAATTTTGCTGAAAATCTACACAAAAATTCAAAAATTTCGGAGGAAAGGGGGGTTCCGAGGGCCGAGGATCCGCCACTGGACAAACCATAAGCATTGAAAGGAAAGTACTCAAACTTAAAACGTTCGAACAGGGAAGCCAAATTCCAACAATAATATAGGCTCTAAGGATATCGACTTGGCTTTTAAATCTGTTCCAACTCTATTCCAACACCATTAAAACTGACCGCGTTCTGTAATTCGATATCTAAAAATTTCGTTAAAAGCGAATTCCTACACCATTTGACTTTGTCTTTGAATTCACGTGAATTTCATGCTTAGGCTATGTATGCTAGGTTTTAGTTGGATGCCTACATATCTCAAGAACTAAAAGACTTAGAGGAAATTGTATTGCTTTGTCCATGTTGTAGACTAAATCTGAATTCCTCTTGGATTTTAGCCATGACATATACATGTTTCAGACCGTACGCGTAGGAAATGTACCTTTACGGTCTGACCGTACCAGTATACCCATATGGTCTAAAAACCAGTTGGACCATAAAAGTATTCAGACCATATAGGTATTTCTCAATTATAATTGACAACACCCAGATTCATACAGTAAAATAGAGGAGCTCAAATAAAAACAAAAAGATGGAATCAAAACATAGAATAGAGAAATGTGATGTTTGATATTTGTAGAATTTGTTTGTTTTTATCCTCAGCTTTTTTTATTTTTTTTTTTATTTCACCGGTATAAAGCGGTCCACGAAAAAGTGTCATACTTCGTGTTGATAATTTAAAAAAAAAATAAAGTTTGAGGAAGACGACAATACATGTAGACAGTTAAATGTAAAACATTCTTGGCTAAAACATATTGCCGAAATCTTGCTGAATCAGCCTCCCCCATCTGCAGATAGTTATTTTCTCCGTCTTCCCATGGGTAAACAACTGCTTGGAAGGCCTGTCGAACAAAGTTCCTGAATATTCTTCAAACTTTTTATCCCACATTTCAATGACTTTGTTTTGGCTGAACATTACAATTGACGAAAGTAAACAGTCCGCCAAAAGTTAAGCACAACCGCATTTTAAAATTGCACCCTCGTTTTATCTTTTATTGAAATAGTCTGATCTTTTGTACACAAGAACCTTTTGATATTTAAACAATTTTGCTTCATGAAAAAATTGACAATTAAGAAAGCTTTTAAAAATATGGGTACAAAGTATTGTGTGATTTTTTCCCGATCCTGAATTCAAGTTTCCGAGAGCAATAAAAGAAGCAGGCAATTCAAGCAAACCATTTTTCAAAGAATCTTTCACATGACACTTCATCAAGCGACAAATATGAGTATTTAATGGGTTTTGCAGGTTTTGGGACCTGCTTTAAAATGTCTGCTTTTCCCGATTTAACATGTTTATTTTCAAATGCTAATTTTTCAATAAAACTGCATGATAATTAAGCTTTGTATTTTTTGATTATGATTAAATTGGATTGTTTCATGTAAAATGGTTTATCAGAGATTAAAAGGCAAAAAATGAGGCATAAACATGTATATAATACATGTTAATCAAGAACAGTATATCGACTATAGATACATATCTTCATTTGCAAAGTTTGAAAAGCTTGCTAGATTTTAAGAGAAAGGTCAACTTCCAACTGCTTACTCTTCCGGAGCACCTGAGTTCACTCTCGTTTCGACTTGAGTTCGCGTTGCTGAATGCGGTTTTGTTGTTATGTGTGTCTGTGTTTTATGTTGTTATGTGGTTTGTTTTGTTGTGATGATCTTTCGTCTGCCGGTTTTGTCTTTGTCTTTACGGTTTTATGATACTGATTACCCCTTTGCCTTTGCTTCTTCCCAAATCTTAAATCTGATTTGTATGTACTGAAATGTTCAATTTCAAAGCTTAGAATTATGGTCGAATGTTTTTATTCGACAACTAGCTTGACAAAATGTACGGATTATTTTCCAACTTGCGAGGAATTACAAAAATAAATCTGAATCCTAAATATACCTATGTTGTAATGAAATCTTGTTGCAATTCTTTGTTTGGGTAAGCTATTACCTTTTATCTTTGTTCCAGTTTTTTTCATATCATTTTGCCCTAACTGAATCGTTTGAATAATGGTTTGTGAAGATTTTTGTCTTGATACTGCTACTTTGAACCCAACAATTAATCGGACAGATAGATATAGCTTTCGAGCAATTAATGATTGTGTACAGTGGCAACTAGTCGGACAGAGATGGAGTGAGTAGTGCTCTTACAAATCTGATTATTGTGAACAGTCAAAACCATTTTATCAAATAATATTGATACCAAATGATTTTTTATTTAAACAGCTTTCATTGGAGATGCAATACCCTATTTCAATGTAAGTAGTTCACTAATAAATTGTTGTTTCTTTCGCCGAAATGAGTTTCCATTGTCAAAAATACCAATGATTAAACCCCTTTTTTAGAAAATTTAAATCATCCACAAGATATATTGACAATTTGAATAGTGATAATTAACAATGTTAACAAATTGTACGATTCATTTTATCGTAAAAATTCGTCTCAGTGGAATAAAAGCTTAAATTCATGGGGAAATCATACCATTTTTCACAATCAACTAGGATTTTACCACCGGACAGTGATCAACTTCCGTGATCGCTTACTGTCCGGTTATACACTGTGTAACCACTGCACCCAAACTCCTTCGCAGTAGGCTTATCCTTCCCGACAAAAATATGTCAGGATTATCCCACTGTTATAGCTGTTATGAATTCCATCAAGATTCTTGATATTTTTTTTATTTGAATAAATTTTCAAAATTTTGCTATAGTTAACCATAAAAACATCAAATTTTCTGTAATAGTTTTTTTCTTAGAAGAATTAATTAAATGTGTTGTAAAACCGGTTCAAATGAGAACGCACTATTTTACAGTGAAGTTAAGTAGAAGTATTTAGGCTATACTATGAACAATGTGGTTGCGTAATGCATTTTGCATGCGAGTACTTTTCGTGGTTTTTAATTTAGAGAGTAGGGATCAAAAAGAGGTCATTGAAAAGAAGCCCGGAAAGCCTGGTGCAGTGATAAGTGTACGGACCGTTACGGACGGGAACTGGAACTGTGAGGAGTTTGCACTGCACCAGGCTTTCGGACTTCATTTTTGATGACCTCTTGTGAACCCACAGTGACATATTGTGACCCCAGTTTTCATAACTACAAACCATGATACACAACCACCTTGCACAACCACCTTGTATAGCCTAATACACTTAGTAACATTCACTTTAAAATAATGCGAATTTGCTGGAATCTAGTCTAATTCATGAAAGTATCCAGCAGTGAGGATTTTCCGCGGGTACCACTTTCAGTCGGCAAGGAGTTTTATTCAGAAGGCCTTAAAGATATTTTTATTATTTTTTTAAAAACAACGTAGGTTTTCCCTTTTGCAAAAAAGAACGAATCACAAAAAGTTCCAAAACATGTTCAATAATAACAAGGGGTTGCAGTAAGTCGTGCTAAGCATACCCCCACTCGACCATTCAGAAAACAGGAAGTAATTAAATGACCAACTGACCTGGAAAAGGGAGGCACAGTACAACTCATCATGCTTAAACTGTATACCAAATTTGAAATCAATTCCTTCTGTAGAAGCCGAGAAACCTGTTACCAAAAATTGTCTATTTTTGACCCATAAAATAGTCGGCTCGGAAAACAGGAAGAAGATGATGGACTGACCTGGAAAGGGGAGGCACAGTATAAATCATCATGATGAAGCTGTGTACCAAATTTGAAACCAATCCATCCAGTAGAAGCCAAGAAATCTGTTACGAAAAATTTCACATTTCAAATTTTTTACCCTAAAAAAGTCTAAGTCGGTTGGAAAACAGGAAGAAGATGATGGACTGACCTGGAAAGGGGAGGCACGGTATACCTCATCATGATGAAGCTGTGTACCAAATTTGAAACCAATCCATCTAGTAGAAGCCGAGAAATCTGTTACGAAAAATTTCACATTTCAAATTTTTAACCCTTAAAAAGTCTAAGTTGGGTCGGAAAACAGGAAGTAGATGATGGACTGACCTGGAAAGGGGAGGCAAGGTATAACTCATCGTGCTGAAGCTGTGTACCAAATTTGAAACAAATCCATTTAGTAGAAGCCAAGAAATCTGTTACGAAAAATTTCACATTTCAAATTTTTTACCCTAAAAAAGTCTAAGTCGGTTGGAAAACAGGAAGAAGATGATGGACTGACCTGGAAAGGGGAGGCACGGTATACCTCATCATGATGAAGCTGTGTACCAAATTTGAAACCAATCCATCTAGTAGAAGCCGAGAAATCTGTTACGAAAAATTTCACATTTCAAATTTTTAACCCTTAAAAAGTCTAAGTTGGGTCGGAAAACAGGAAGTAGATGATGGACTGACCTGGAAAGGGGAGGCAAGGTATAACTCATCGTGCTGAAGCTGTGTACCAAATTTGAAACAAATCCATTTAGTAGAAGCCAAGAAATCTGTTACGAAAAATTTCACATTTCAAATTTTTTACCCTAAAAAAGTCTAAGTCGGCTTGGAAAACAGGAAGTAGATGATGGACTGACCTGGAAAGGGGAGGCATGGTGTAACTCATCATGATGAAGCTGTGTACCAAATTTGAAACCAATCCACCCAGTAGAAGCAGAGAAATTGAACCGGACGGACAGACGGACGGACGGACGGACAAGGTGATTGCAATATAGCCCACTCTCTTACGAGTGGGGGTATAATAAGGATGAAAAAAAGATCATCTTATAATTGATCCAGTAGTCAAAATGTCGATGGTAAAATTACAACTCACTTGAAGTCGATTGAAGTTTAAACTCGTATAAAAATGACATTAATTATTGAAACTACATGCATTTAGGAACAGACCATTTAAGGTTCATGTATACGTTTACCTCAAAATGGCTTAAATTTAGATAGATTTTTCAGAATATGTACAGCAAAGACTACATACAAAACTTGAAAATAAACCGTAACAGGACCTAGACATATTAATGTCTTATCTATTTTTATCAATATTTTGATGATGAAGTCCATTATTTTTAAGTTCTTCTTTTTTTCCCGTATTTGACCAAAGCTATCACTAACACCCTTGCATGTGGCCTCAAAAATCATGGGACATTTAATTATAATTTAACCAAAAGTGTTCATCAACTTCAAAATACGATTTGAACGCCAAAAAAAAAACTGTACCTCTTCAACAAAATTAATATGTGGATATAATAAGGTGTGTCCATATCTAGGTCCTACTATACTTTATTTGACCTGTCACCTGATAATATGCCGTTTGAGCTGTACATATACTAAGATTTTCTTCAAAAATTTTCAAACTGTCCTGATGAACCTTAACTTGAAAAGGGGAGCTTAGTTCTTAGTTTGACAGCAGAGGCTTAGAAAAAAATTTCTAAAGAAGGATTTCTGCCATATAAAATGTTAATATTGAAAAAAAAATGTATTGTTTCGATACCCTTAAAAAATAGATATTTCTGTCAAGCTAGGTTCAAGTTAAATGGTCAGTTCCTTACATACCATTTTGAGAATTTCTGATTATATACCGGTGATATTCACTACGGGAAAGAAATGAGGCGCCGTCCTGGATGCATTTCTGCTCGCTATCGTCATTAAAAAGTACGTATTTCTTATAACACAGATTAGTTTAAATAATTGACAACTGTTTACACTTAAAGGATGCATTCTTCTGAAGGCTCAAAATTTTCCTTAATCAAGGTTTTCCCCAAACCTACATTTTTGAAATGCTAAGATATTTCATGTATTTGATCGGAGAAAATAATATATCAATGTCCATTATAATTCGCTTTAGCAAGCGCTCCGCATGGACCAAAACTAGACCTAAAACGAACGTCAAATGAATATCGAATGACAAATAAACTTTGGTTTGATATTTACTCGATATTCATTTGATATTTATATAACATACCTAGATCCGAAACAAATCTCAAATGAATATAGAACGGAATTCATCTTTGCTTTGATATTCATTTGATATTCACAATACAAATTAACACCTGAAACGAATGTCAAATGAATATCAAACAGAAGGAAACTTTGGTTTGATATTCATTTAATATTCACAAAACGAAACTAGACCTAAAACGAACGTCCAATGAATATCGAATGACAAATAAACTTTGGTTTGATATTCATTTGATATTCACATTACAGAAGGAAACTTTGGTTTGATATTCATTCGATATTCATTCCATATTCACATAACATACCTTGACCCGAAACGAATCTCAAATGAATATAGAATGGAATTAATCTTTGGTTTGATATTCATTTGATATTCACATAACATACCTAGACCCGAAACGAATCTCTAATGAATATAGAATGACAAATAAACCTTGGTTTGATATTCATTTGATATTCACAATACAAATTAACACCGGAAACGAATGTCAAATGAATATCAAACAGAAAGAAACTTTGGTTTGATATTCATTTGATATTCACAATTATACAAATTAACACCGGAAACGAATTTCAAATGAATATCAAACAGAAGGAAACTTTTGTTTGATATTCATTTGATGTTCACAAAACAAAACTAGACATAAAACGAACGTCACGTCAAATGAATATCGAATGACAAATAAACTTTGGTTTGATATTCATTCGATATTCATTTGATATTCACATAACATACCTAGACCCGAAACGAATCTCAAATTAATATAGAACAAAATTAATCTTTGGTTTGATATTCATTTGATATTCACAAAACAAAACTATACCTAAAACGAACGTCAAATGAATATCGAATGACAAATAAACTTTGGTTTGATATTCATTTGATATTCATTTGAAACAAATCTCAAATGAATATAGAACGGAATTCATCTTTGCTTTGATATTCATTTGATATTCACAATACAAATTAACATCGGAAACGAATGTCAAATGAATATCAAACAGAAGGAAACTTTGGTTTGATATTCATTTAATATTCACAAAACGAAACTAGACCTAAAACGAACGTCCAATGAATATCGAATGACAAATAAACTTTGGTTTGATGTTCATTTGATATTCACATTACAGAAGGAAACTTTGGTTTGATATTCATTCGATATTCATTCCATATTCACATAACATACCTTGACCCGAAACGAATCTCAAATGAATATAGAATGGAATTAATCTTTGGTTTGATATTCATTTGATATTCACATAACATACCTAGACCCGAAACGAATCTCTAATGAATATAGAATGACAAATAAACCTTGGTTTGATATTCATTTGATATTCACAATACAAATTAACACCGGAAACGAATGTCAAATGAATATCAAACAGAAAGAAACTTTGGTTTGATATTCATTTGATATTCACAATTATACAAATTAACACCGGAAACGAATTTCAAATAAATAAAAAACAGAAGGAAACTTTTGTTTGATATTCATTTGATGTTCACAAAACAAAACTAGACATAAAACGAACGTCACGTCAAATGAATATCGAATGACAAATAAACTTTGGTTTGATATTCATTCGATATTCATTTGATATTCACATAACATACCTAGACCCGAAACGAATCTCAAATGAATATAGAACAAAATTAATCTTTGGTTTGATATTCATTTGATATTCACAAAACAAAACTATACCTAAAACGAACGTCAAATGAATATCGAATGACAAATAAACTTTGGTTTGATATTCATTTGATATTCATTTGAAACAAATCTCAAATGAATATATAACGGAATTCATCTTTGCTTTGATATTCATTTGATATTCACAATACAAATTAACATCGGAAACGAATGTCAAATGAATATCAAACAGAAGGAAACTTTGGTTTGATATTCATTTAATATTCACAAAACGAAACTAGACCTAAAACGAACGTCCAATGAATATCGAATGACAAATAAACTTTGGTTTGATGTTCATTTGATATTCACATTACAGAAGGAAACTTTGGTTTGATATTCATTCGATATTCATTCCATATTCACATAACATACCTTGACCCGAAACGAATCTCAAATGAATATAGAATGGAATTAATCTTTGGTTTGATATTCATTTGATATTCACATAACATACCTAGACCCGAAACGAATCTCTAATGAATATAGAATGACAAATAAACCTTGGTTTGATATTCATTTGATATTCACAATACAAATTAACACCGGAAACGAATGTCAAATGAATATCAAACAGAAAGAAACTTTGGTTTGATATTCATTTGATATTCACAATTATACAAATTAACACCGGAAACGAATTTCAAATAAATATAAAACAGAAGGAAACTTTTGTTTGATATTCATTTGATGTTCACAAAACAAAACTAGACATAAAACGAACGTCACGTCAAATGAATATAGAATGACAAATAAACTTTGGTTTGATATTCATTCGATATTCATTTGATATTCACATAACATACCTAGACCCGAAACGAATCTCAAATGAATATAGAACAAAATTAATCTTTGGTTTGATATTCATTTGATATTCACAAAACAAAACTATACCTAAAACGAACGTCAAATGAATATCGAATGACAAATAAACTTTATTTTGATATTCATTTGATATTCATTTGAAACAAATCTCAAATGAATATAGAACGGAATTCATCTTTGCTTTGATATTCATTTGATATTCACAATACAAATTAACACCGGAAACGAATGTCAAATGAATATCAAACAGAAGGAAACTTTGGTTTGATATTCATTTAATATTCACAAAACGAAACTAGACCTAAAACGAACGTCCAATGAATATCGAATGACAAATAAACTTTGGTTTGATATTCATTTGATATTCACATTACAGAAGGAAACTTTGGTTTGATATTCATTCGATATTCATTCCATATTCACATAACATACCTTGACCCGAAACGAATCTCAAATGAATATAGAATGGAATTAATCTTTGGTTTGATATTCATTTGATATTCACATAACATACCTAGACCGGAAACGAATCTCTAATGAATAAAGAATGACAAATAAACCTTGGTTTGATATTCAGTTGATATTCACAATACAAATTAACACCGGAAACGAATGTCAAATGAATATCAAACAGAAAGAAACTTTGATTTGATATTCATTTGATATTCACAATTATACAAATTAACACCGGAAACGAATTTCAAATGAATATCAAACAGAAGGAAACTTTTGTTTGAAATTCATTTGATGTTCACAAAACAAAACTAGACATAAAACGAACGTCACGTCAAATGAATATCGAATGACAAATAAACTTTGGTTTGATATTCATTTGATATTCATTTGATATTCACATAACATACCTTGATCCGAAACGAATCTCAAATGAATCTAGAACGGAATTAATCTTTGGTTTGATATTCATTTGATATTCACAATACAAATTAACACCGGAAACGAATGTCAAATGAATATCTAACAGAAAGAAACTTTGGTTTGATATTCATTTGATATTCACAATACAAATTAACACCGGAAACGAATGTCAAATGAATATCAAACAGAAGGAAACTTTGGTTGATATGCATTTGATATTCACAAAACAAAACTAGACCTAAAACGAACGTCAAATGAATATCGAACGACAAATAAACCTTGATTTGATATTCATTCGATATTCATTTGATATTCACATAAAATACCTAGATCCGAAACGAATCTCAAATGAATCTAGAACGGAATTAATCTTTGGTTTGATATTCATTTGATATTCACAATACAAATTCAGACCGGAAACTTATGTCAAATGAAAATCAAACAGAAGGAAACTTTGGTTTGATATTCATTTGATATTCACAAAACAAAACTAGACTTAAAACGAACGTCAAATGAATATCGAATGACAAATAAACTTTGATTTGATATTCATTTGATATTCATTTGATATTCACATAACATACCTGGAGCGAAAATGAATGTCAAATGAATATCGAACTTTAAAATTTACCGTTTGATATTCATTACGTGTTTATTCCAAGAAAAAAAAAACGATAAATGTATATCGAATGAATATTAAACGGTAAAAATTACCGTTTGATATTCAGTTTGATATTTAAAAAAATGAATATCGAATATAGAACATCGAATATCAGTCTCACTTTACTTAGATAACCGCAGGTACAAATGCCTTGTAGTCGATTGTACTAACACTTACTTTGTCATAAATGAGTGTAAGAGAAAGAACAAATTTACATATCATCAAATTATTGACGTGCTCAACATTTTTATCGACAACATATTTGTACAGTTTTGTGGACGTGGTTTTTCAGCAAACAATAGGGTTTCCAATGGGCACCTTTGCTTGCTGGTTAGTTTCTTCATTCATATCAAGCAGACTTCTTTCAATCTCTTCTACGCAAAAAAGATCGTAGACTAGCTCGCTCTTTTAACCGCACGTTCCGTTATATTGATGAACAAATCTCGATTTGGTGACTTTCTCCATCTCATATTTCCTCAGGATCTTGAGATAAAGGACACAACGGATTCTAGGAAGTCTGCTTCATATTTAGATCTACATCTCAATATAGACTCTTAAGGAAAACGTTCAAAAAAGCTCAATAAAAAACTTGATGACTTCAACTTTCCAATCGTCCTTCTTGTGTAGCAACATCCCGTCCGTAGAGTTTTGTTATGTCTTTCTTTACCGGATTTGACCAACTGAATTGGAGATTAGCAACGCCACGTTGCTGTAGCAAGCAGATACGATACCGATTACTCTTTCGGAATACCTGAGTTCACTCTTGTTACGACTTGTTACGATTTCTGTTCAGTTGATTTGTGTTTTTTGCTTTCTCGTGCTGTTCCTGTTCGTGTTTACCGGTTTAGTTGTTGTCCTCACTCGAATGCCCCATTGGTACCTCTTTGCTTCTTACAATCGCTTCTAGACCAAAATTAAGAACTTGCCTTATCTTTTAATCTCATATTTCGTTATATTAATGATATCCATTCACTATATAAAACTTGATTTACATATCTTTCATTTCCCAGGAACTTTTGATTGTGAACACATCTTAAATTTAAGGAGTTCCGCTTCATATTCATATTTACACACAAGGAAAGCTCTGTATAAAGCTCTATGACAAACGTAATGACTTCAACTTACCCACCATTAACTTTCTTTTGTGTAGCAACATACTATCCGCTCTTGATTGTGAAGCTATTTTGGGGCAGATTTTAATTATTCACAAATGAAATCAGTCTGTTTATATTTTTGTATTTTCAAGCGTATTTTTAATCTTTTCTTTGAATTCGTATTCTCATCAGTATGTCTAAGGCTCTCTCTTGTTGAATTAAACTTCTACCACTTTGATTCTTACTGTGTGTTTGTTTGTGCTTTGTAATTGATTATCAATAGGAGGAAGGTTGGGCCATAAAAACTCAAAACAATTTAAATGTGCATGTCCCAAGGAATGAATCTTTATCGAAGCTATATTTGTATTCGTCAAATTTAGGTCAATTGTTCTTTGTCAAGAAGACTTGTCCTTGGCACCTTAGAATTGGATTGAATCATAGAAATTTTATTTTTTCAATCTAGGGCAGAAACAGAAAACACTGGTTACATTGAAGGCTGCTGGCTGTTTCCTTTGCTTATGTTTTTAAATCATCGTTTATGGTAAAGGTTTGTCGTGAACATTTATTCGACATCTCATTATCTTCTATAATAAGAAAAATAAACATTTGTCACGATAATTCCTCATAGAGGTCTGACATAAAATCATTTTGTTGTTGTTGTTTTGCATGCTGTTTTATTTTCGTTTTTTATTGTTTGCTATATCTGTTTATAATTCGGTTAAGACCTTTTTAGAGTTTTTAATGATACCGAATTAAAGTATCAGTTACAATATACTTTCCAACTTAATCAGATATATAAATGTCAAATAGTAAAATGGAAATAAAAATATCGACTGAGATTAAAATTTGTCTATTCATGGACATTATTCACTTATAAATCTGTCTGTATTCTTTCTATTAAATTGTTCCAATCGTTTACCAGTCAAAATTATCGAAGCTTAGGGACCGATCATTTAACTTGCAGGGGGGGCCTTGGTTATTTTCCTAGAAAAATATTCTGAAAATTATTTTTGATGAAAATAAATATTTTGGCAGCAGAGGGTAAGAAAAAAAATATTCTGAAGAAGGATTTCAGCCATGTTAAATACTGATAATGATGAAAAAAAATATTCTGTCGCGACGTCTTAAAAAAATACATATTTTTTCTGACTAAAACAAAAAACCAAGCCCCCCTCCCCTTTCAAGTTAAATGCTTCGTCCCTTGTATCTTGTCTAAATTACCTAATACAATCTATCCAATGTGATTTCAAGCAAAGCTCAATACAAGTTAAATAAATTTTCGATATCCTTATTTTTTTCTGATGTCAAAATCATTGTTCTGCTTTGCTTTGCGTGTTGTCTCATGCACTCTCTTTCCATGACACCACTGCAAGTTTTTAGAAGGAAGAGTAGAAAAACTGTGAGCAGCAGCTCACAAATAAATATCCCCCGCCCCCCAAAAAATTAATCGGATAAAATTTTGAAATAGTAGGTGCACATCTACATTATATCACAAAGATTGTGTGTTATTCTTCTGAAAATCCATCAAGGGGTTTAGGAGGAGTTGCGGATAAGATATGGGTACCTCCATGTTGTCGAATGACTAAGTCCATGTTTTGCTATGGGAAACCCCAAAAATCATTTTGATCAAATATTAAAATAGTAGGTGCACATCTACATTATGTGGTGGCAAAGAATGTATGAAAGTTTCATGAAAATCCATTAAGGGGTTGAGGAGTAGTTGCAGATAAGAGATGGGTACCCTGAAGTGTAACGGAAGGACGGACGGACGGACGGACACCCCTATCACTATAAACTCCCCACTTTTCAAGCGGGGGTATAAAAAGCACCAATGAGGCAATCGAAAGTTCTTTTTTTTTAATTCTTAAAAATGCCTAAACGTTCGGATAAGAAACGTCTGGTGATGTTTCTCTAATCGTATGACTATCGGGGGAAATTCAGGACAATCACCGGGTGAAATTCAGGACAATCACCGGAAGACATTATGCTCATCAAAGAGTGAATTTATAAAAATTGTACTGATCTTTGTTTGAAATTACAATAAGTGGACAATTATGAGGTATTGTATTTGGTAATTAGACCAGATATATGCTTTGGTCATCTTGACTGCAGAACAAATTGGACAGTTTAACAGAAAGAGCACATATTTACGAAAGAAAATAGCTATGTAAATAGACAAACCTTCATTACCGGTAGATGGTTTTACTACTATCTTATCATTTCTGAGATCTAATTAAAAATTTCTATAAGTTAATATCTTTTTTAAGATTTAGTTCTGGATAAAAATAATTCTGCTATTGAGTTCGTTTAAACATTACGCGTTCAGTCGTACATTGCGAAAGGATAATTATCACCCACCGGCTAACAATAGGGACAATTAGTCGCTGCTGAATCACGACCATCTATGGAATTTCAGTTTACATAGTCGTATTTTTGACCATAAATCTAATATAAGATCTTGTTGATTGTTTATTGTCCTCTTCTCCTGATTATGGTTTTAATTGATTATTGTCCTCTTCTTCTGATTATGGTTTTAATTGATTATTGGTATCTATAATGTTGCTGCTTCTCTGCCTATTTCTTTTAGTATATCAATCGATCCATTTTAGTATATCAATCGATCCATTTTAGTATATCAATCGATACATTTTATATGAACGGATCATATGACATTTTAAGTTTTCGTTTTGTTTCATAGTGCCAGTGATCGAAAACGTGGAGATGTCGTTATTAAAAGGAAGTAAGATTACCCCGTATCGGGATAGCAGCCCTGGATCGAGACAGAGCGATGTGTCAGAGACAGACAAAGCCGCCATGGCCACGTTCATCGAGACGGACCATGAACCATTAGTTTGTAGGTTGTGTAAACACTGGAAGATGTTCTTGGTGATTATAATTCCGTTACTGTCCATGCTTTTATTATCTGCCTTTACTTTAGATAGATCATCAAAAATATTGGACACGACTTCTACTGCTATCAAAAGTGTGGAAAAAAGTTTCGAAATCAGCGACCTTATACAGACCCTTCAACAAGAGCGGGGACTTTCCACGTCATTTCTCAGTACCACTCAATACTCTTCTTATCTTTTTGATAAATTAGAGAGCGTTCGAATGAAAACAAACACAAGTTTACTGAACGTTATTGCAGAGTTGACAATTAACAATACAAAGTTTACAACAGATGATCTTATGCTTTCGTTGATGCTGCATAGAGCCGAAGTAAACAACAGGAGTATAACCACACAGGAAAATCTTCAATACTACACAATTTTGACAGCGGCGCTGATGAGATTCAATACTCAATCAATGATTCTACCGGATGATGCTGCGACGACAAAACTTTTAGTGACAAGTGCATCCTTACTAGCAATGACGGACGATGTCGGAATCCAAAGAGCCTTAGGGGCATCGTTCTTCTCCCACTGTGGGTGGCAATCGAGCGAAGATGAAGCTTACTTTGAGCGACTACATGGCAGGGCTACCTCCTTGTACGACGTTGCGACCTATTACCAAAGTACAGTCGAAATAGAGTACGAGCGTCAACAACAGCTGTCAGGCAATCTTTCCTACTTTGTTAAAAATTTTGAAAGCAACCAAGTTTTTAAGGACTATTTGTTAATATGCTCTTCACTTTCATCAACAGAGCGAGTTCACTTTAGCAGTGAATGGTTTAGTAATATGACCATTTTAATCGATGTATTTTTCAATATTCTTGATGACACAAATTTACAGATCAAGGATAACTTAATAGCTTTAAAACATAAGGCTCAAATTGAATTCACACTGTTTTTGACTACCATGATCGTTTCATCACTTCTAAGTGCTGTGTTATCAACATGGTACATTTACTGTATAACTATAATGACTGGAAATTTGTCTAAATATGCACAAAAAATTAAAGAAAAGAAGGACGAACTGGCAAAAGAAAAGAAGCGGTCGGACAACTTGTTATATCAGATGCTACCCAAAAAGATAGCAAACGGTTTGAAAATAGGACAGGTCTTTCCTGCAGAACATTTTGATTCAGTTTCAATTTACTTTAGTGATATAGTTGAGTTTACCAAACTAGCTGCCGAGAGCCAACCAATTGAAATAGTTGTGATGCTTAATGAACTTTACAGGTAAAATTTACTTATAGTTTTTGCATGAACTGATTCTTCTTCTCTCAGAGAAAGCAAAGGCTCCTATAGTAGCTTCTATGGAGCCTGAAACTTATGTGCCTAGTACAATTAAAAATCAAAACATAAAAATACAAAGAAATATATATACTGTCTTTCTATATTGCTATTTTTTTTTACATTTTAAAAAAAATTATAATTTATATTAAAAAATGAAAAAAGTACAGTGGTATGTTCACCCTGTATAACCGCAATACAGTCGATTCCGGAAGTCAACGCGTTTTATACCCTCTAAACAGTAAAAATTTTGAGGTGCACTTGAAAAATAGGCCATTACTCGTTTAATATCAGTGGATATACAAGTAATGCTGATTTATAACAATTTTTTAATCATTTAATGACTCAATGCATATTCAAAATAACGCGAACGATCTCTTATAGAACAAAGAAAGCAAAAACGCACTGACAGGTGTCCTTTTGATAGCCATTTCCCATGTTAAAATGTGACTGAAATGGCACTTATGTCCGTAACTAGAATTTCATTTTTTGTTAATATGATGTCTATTAGAAACAGCTAAAAAGCGTGCATTTGTATAGTTTGGAAGCGTTCTAATAAACTAGTTATTAATGAAAATATACAAAAGTTCGACTGTACACTCCGTTGCGATTCACCAGTACACTTCGTTGTGCATTCATGAAAAACCACTGTACACTTCGTTGACAGCTTTCAGTCATGTATTTCCTTTCCATGGTCTCTTTGATGGCAACAGCAACATTATTTATCTGCTTATGCTACAATTTTTCAACAACGAAGTTCAGGAATATTAGACCATAGCACAATTTATAATCCCAACAAAGATTCTTACGAAAACAGATGGAAAACTTCTAAACTTTTTCATGTTAAAATAATCTGGTAATTTGCACACCAATTTACTGTGTTTTTGTAGTAACTAAATACTAAAACTTCATTTCAAATTCAGCTCAGAAGTTTCCGGGGACTTAAGCTTTATGTCTTTGTGGCGGTAAGACGCTTTTAAATAATAAAAGGCGCCTTCAGCCATAGGGATCTCTTCTATGTATAAGGGACCATCTAACATCCAGTGGAGTCTTAGAAAGTTCTCAATATCTGCAATAAGTTTCATTTTATAAGCCAAAACATGAAAAAACCTGTTTTTCGACTTTAAGGTCAAATCCAATGTAGACTGAAGTAGCGCTCAATGAACTCACTAGCAAGCGACAGTCTTTCTCAATCTGCAATAATTTTCATTCTATTCAAAAGCATATAAACGCATTTTTCACAAAAGGGCATTAAACCCTGTTAGAGCTAAATGACCTTAAATTTTCATTCATAAGACGCTTTTTCCCTTTGCTGGGATGTTATATAAGGCGACTCAAATGTGTTTTATAAAGATGCTGAATTATTAGCCACTATAAAGTGATAAACTCTTTTAGTATAAGCGGAGAAGTAGGCAAATTATTGTTTTCTTATAGAGTTATATCTAAATTTGGCTGTTGCTTGAATAGAATATATATTATTCTTGAAAAGTTTCAATCTGACAGTTTGGGTCAGTGATTTTTAGTAGATTTTTTAAGTTTTATACAAAAAAAAGCATGGATTGCCTTTAAAGTAGCTACCTTTTGGAGTGCAGTGGCTTATAGAACTGGGGCCGTATGCACAAAACATTTAAGTTAAGATTTTGCTAAGAAAATACTTAAGTTAAGGAAACTCCACCCATTTTACTTAAGTGGTATGCATAAAACTTCTTAAACTAAATTTTTCCTTAGTGAAATCTTAGTATCTTTAAACCACGCCTACTAAACTTACGTGTTATGCTGTAAACATCTTAAACTAAGAAAATATGTAAGTTTCTACTTCAGTCTAAGGTACCTACTATGGTACCTTAAGTTTTACTAACTCTGCGAAATAGACACAAACGTTTGTTTTTCAGGTTAAATTTGAAAATTACGTCTAAGATTTACAATTTGAAACTATGCTTTAGTTCATTCGCCCTTATTAGACAACACACAACAATGCATACATGTAAGCTCGGTACATACGTGTGCTCTATTCAATCGAATATTTATCCTTTTACCCGTGCAATGGTAAGAAATACTTACATGAGTGAATGTTTAAATGTACATGTACATAAACTCCAGCAAGGATCTTCATGAAGTTGAAAAACCAAATGTCTCATCTTGATTGAAAGTTATAAAAAGGTAACTACTAAGTTTAATTCAACACGACTTTTTCTATAACCACGTATAAGTATTAGTCTACTTTTGCCCTACAAATTATATTACCAGTAAATGTTTTCTTTGAACTTGCAAGTTATTCAAAGCAAGCGGAATATGTATACTGAATATCACAAGTCGAAATCTGTATCATATTCGATCCAAACCCGACTGGACATCTATATCACCCAGAGGGCCATGGTCCTGAGGGGTACTTTTGGCTGGGGGTTAAAAAAACATCATGAGGGACAGTTGTTAATTTAATGATTTTTAGATTGTGACATTTTTAAATACTTTTTTTTTGTTTCTGCCATGGAGTGTTATTTAAATGGTAGGTTATGATAATAGCGAAACGTGCAATCTACATAAAAAAACTTTTCGTTTGCTTAAATATATAATACACTTCGACAAAAGCAAGGGACCACTTGAAAATCAACAAATTTTCAAAGTCATAAATTTATATATCTTAAGCATATATAATATAAAATTAATTAAGGACAATTATTTAGAATTGTCATCATCCCAACTTTGGATTTGATTTAGGAGAACAGAAATTAATCTAACAAAAGACTGAAAATGTACACGTGTACAATGAAAAAGTTTGAGGCAAAAATAGAAGGTATCATTTTTTCACAATAGGTAAAAATTTAAAAGATATCGAAATTGAAAACTTTATTCTATTGTTTTAAATTGTTATTTTATACGCATTCAAGAACAAATTCATAATTACAGGCAATTTTAGCAAACTTTTTCATTTTTTTTCGTTGTAATTTTCCCCATATACACATGTTAAAAAAAGCCAACCTTTGATCAAAAACGTAATGGTTTTATGACGGAATAAGGTTAAAACTTAAGCGGACATATTAGTTTTTTATCACCATACATGTTTTTTATCATATTTATTTGCTTCTACACAAAACTGTTAAAAATTAAAAAAAATCGGTGGTCCTTAACTTTTGTCCAAGTGTATATTATGAAAGATGAAACCTGAGAGATGATCGGCGTGTGATCAATAATGTGGTCTTTAAACCAGCGTTTAAACCTTTCGGCCACGTAGACCCGATTCTAGGCACGGCTAATTAGTTAACAACTGTGCCTATTATCACCTTATAACGTATACAAATGCATATACAAGTTGGCATTGCTATTTTGAAAGACGCATCAAAGGAGTGACGAAGTGTACAGATACATAAGGATTTGCCACAACGAAGTGTACAGTTACTAAATCGATAGACATGTCAAACAAATAGATTTTAAATCATGTTAAACTAAAATTACGCCCATCATTTATATATGCATGCAAAAAGTATATATTTTTCTAACTGCCAAGGTATAAAACTATTAAAATCACAAAGAAACCTTGGTTAAAACATGCTATTTCAACAGAGGCTTCGTCCAAAAATTGATAACATGGCACTGCGTTTTTGGATTTGCACAGTCGTATGCGTGTATAACATGGAAAAAGCAAGTTAAACAGTCGTATAATTCGGCCCTTAGTCTTCTGTAACCATTTCCGTCGAGATAAACTTACAAATTTACCATTAAAATTGCTTTTAAATCAAGAACTTTGTTCAAATTTAAAGGTCTTCTCGACTCGAACGCATTGACTTCCGGATTCAACTGTATAGCGGTTATACAGGGTGATGTTAATGGGTTATTATGTCACAGGGAATCCGTATGTCACCATGAATCAATATCACGGCCGTCATTCGGTATCGTGAGTTTTTGACTCGTGAAGGAATCGACAACGGCGGCAAAGTATAGAAAGCTGCTCGTGGAGGGAGGAGGCGACGGTTCGTGGTGGAGCATAAACTATAATTTTTCTGAAAGTTGATTTATTTCACTCAATATCAAAGTTATTTGAAGAAAAATAAAGAAAATAAAACTGTCTCACAAAATGATTGTTTTTACTCTGAAGAATGGGAAAAAAGTACACGAAAAAGCTGTACCAATTTCGAGAATTAATTAAAGGCGTTACTGCACCCTATATTTTTGGGGGTTATAAAAAGGACATTTTTTATACAAATATGTATTGAATTGCACAAAAAATGACGTTTTAAGCATATCATTATATCCAAAACAATTTTTGCCACATCTTGACAGCTAATATGAAACGAAAAGTTATTAAAATGTATTATAATTTCATTTTTTCAAAAAAAAGATGCTGTTATTGCTCGTGAAGAATGCGGCGACGATTTATCGCTCGTGAAGTAGCAAGCGTGACCAGTAAAAAATGGCCTCAAAATAGTTAGATCAAACAATAAATCGGCCATTAAAGGAGGCACAAAAAGTAAATCCAAATTAAAAAAAAATATATAGATACGGTTATTCCGGTAATCTACAGATCATAAGAGGTCAATCTCTAATAATTTAGATACAATACGGACCAAAAACTTGGAGAAAGATTATAGACAAATATATAAATATGTTAAAAAAATTAAAATAAAATTCTTAAGTGAACATTTTCTTCAATATGTGCAGCCAAACATTCATTTACATATCGCCGTTTGTAAAAGTGCTTACTATTGTAGTTATCATTACATGTATGTTCTTCATTGTATATTCAGTGAAATGTCAAGGCAAAAGATATACTTTGCGGAAACGATTGACTAGACCTTTTTACTGTCTAATCGCTCATCACACTTTGATATTGCTCTTTCTTCTTTTCGTGATCTACAGTTATAAAAATATGACAATAAATACCCAAGCGAATTTGTTTAAAAAATATATAAGTATTATATGCAATATCATTTAGGTTATGATTGATTCTAGTGCCGGTACAAAGTTTTGATAATTGATAAATTCCTCCATCACGAGCATAATTCACGAGCAAAAAAATACGGTACACCATTCATCACGAGTCGATTTTTCGGTACCGAGCATATTTTGCTTAGCTTATTAATACATTTGTTCTTTCAATCATTATAATGGTGTGGAATATGTAAAAACAAAAGATGATGCACACGCACATAGCAAATTTGTAACGTTTTATGCAAAAGGCAACCCGCAATTCGTAGAATAACATGTTTGTTTACAGAAAAAAATGATGACGAAATATTCGCCTTGAATGAGTTTGAAGAAAGTAACGCATTTTTATTTTTATTTTTTGTTGGCTTTTGTTCATAATGTTCATTAATTTTGTGAGACATATTTGTTTTTTGAATATTTTGTATATAAATATAAGAAAATAAGAATAAAAGACTATCCTTCTATTAAAAATGTCCGAATTGTTCCACCTCGAACCGTCGCCTCCTCCCTCCACGAGCAGCTTTCTATACTTTGCCGCCGTTGTCGATTCCTTCACGAGTCAAAAACTCACGATACCGAATGACGGCCGTGAATATGTCACCGGGAATCAATATGTCACCGGGAATCAATATGTCACCGGGAATCCATCACATGGGATTAAGGTTGATCAATCAAATAAGAAGCGGATTTGGGAAATAAGAAATATTTATGTAAATCTTTGTTTGTAGACATTTGGCTATACTTTTATGTTTTTGTTAATTTGTTATTACCTTTATTTATCCATGGTTACATTACACCAATATAAAAACGTCCATTTATATTACAAGAACAAAATTTTCCATGCACGAAAAAAAAACCCACTCTTGTAAAGGCATTTTAACAAATATTAGCAATATATTTCGTCATTTTTGAACCATTTCATTGGATTTCTGCAACTGCCTCCAAAAAGCACAAAAATAGCAATTGATAAAGATAAGTCTTATGCATGTCTAACTCTTTTGTTCAGAGATGACACTTTTGTATTACTTTTCAGTTTGTTTGACGAATGCATTGGAAAGTACGATGTGTACAAAGTTGAAACGATAGGTAATTCATTTAAGCATGTTGTATTGTCATAAAACAAAGTAGAAAGGAAAGGAGGAACAAAACTCGGAAAGTCTTCGTCCTTACAACAAGGATAGACAGCAATGTTTTATAATTTATATTAAGGAAATACTCACTTGAGTTCGGAGGTTTTCATAAAAAATTTCGGGTTTCTCTTCCTTTATCCATCCTATTTTATTATATCTTGTCAAATGAAGACTGTACACAAGTTTAATTATTATTTCCATGCTTTAGGTAAGGAAAATACCCGGTATTAACCCGTACTTGAAAACCATTGAGAAAGGCAGAGATATTTCCGCTAAATCTTTAGCTGCTAACATCTTAAAAACTTAATCGTGTACCTATGATTTTTTATTTTGCTTTTAAAATACCTCTTTTAGTGATCTTGAGACTCTGTTGATAGCATAGGCTGATCCAGGGGGGGGGGCCTGGGGGCCGCCCCCCCTTTTGGCAGAAAAAAATAGTTGAATATATAGGAAATCATTGAAGCGTGACCAAAGCGGGGCCCCCTCTTAGGGCAGTCAGTGGGCCCCCTCTTTTCAGAATCTCTGGATCCGCCTCTGGATAGCTTAAAATTCTGTCATTTAACTATCGATATTGAGAAATCTGATGATGTAAGACGCTGTTTCTCTAATTTTCCGGAAAACCAAATAGAAAGGAGATTCAGTTTGGTTAAAGTGTAAATTCTCCTAACTTTTGATTTGGTCAGTATATATTATTACGCTTTACCAAGAGTTTAAGATTAATAAAAGTAATCTAAACATTTAGGTTTTTATGATATTATAAACATAATTCACAATAACATAATAATAACAATTGTATAAAAAATTATCAAAAGTAAACTCAAATATTTGACTGTCTAAAGAAACTATATTTATCGGCGAATGTTTTTATTGCAATATTCGGTTGCAATGGCCACGCCTACTTTAAAATTGTGATGGCTGGGAAGTAGTTAAATAGGATGAAAAGTAGAGTAATCTTGTTCCAAGCGTTATTGCACGTGAAATTGATGACCAACCTATTCCAAATATTACAGAAAAACCTTGTACAACTAAATATACTTGATAATAATGGAATTCCTAGCATCTCGGGAAATAATTTAAAATTCCATGGGAAAGCCTTGTCATTAAAATAAACTTATTTCTCTTGATGTTAGAAATTCTATGATCAATTCGATCGCGTTGTAGAAGTTATATTTTATAAGGAACTAGAGGCACCAATGGGGTATCCGAATGTCAAAGTACGAAAGGGCAAAGCCAAGCACAGGACGAAAAAACAGACAACATATACGTAGGACACGGAATCCCAAAACCACTGAATATCATCAATTAATAACGCGAACACAGTTCCAGTTTCCGTCCTACGGTCCGTACACTAATCACTGCACCAGGCTTTCCACCTTTTTAATGACCTCTTGTGACCCCACGGTGACCTATTGCGACCCAAGTTTTCTTAATTACAAACCATGACAAGTACACACTATACTACAATGCTTTACACAACCATGTTGCTTATTGTATAGCCTAAATACACTAAGTATCATTCACTTTAAAATAGTGCGTATTTGCTGGAACCGGTTTTACAACCAATCTAATTAATTTTGCTTAGTAAAAAATTATGGGCCATAAAGTTGGTAATAATAAACAGCGATAACTTTTTTTTAACAATTCATTCAAATTAAAATTTTCGACAAGAATCATGTCGAATTCATGAAAGTATACGTACTGCGAAAGAGTTGGGCAAACTTTAGTCGTAATGAGAGTGAAATCAAGTGCTCCGGAAGATCGAGTAAAAAGCATTCCTTAAAGAAAGGGGTGATTATCAAATAAGGGTTTTAAGAATGAGAAAAAGAAGAAAAAATAAGGAGTGAAATTCAATATTACAATCTTAAGGTAAACTCTCAAGTCCAGTTTTGTTTTAAATCTGTCAAAACTGAAAACTATTTATATCAAACTGTAGGTGATGCTTATATGGTAGCTAGCGGTGTACCGATTCCAAACGGAACCCTTCACGCTTCAGAGATTGCTACAATGGCTCTGCAAATCCGGAAAGAAGTCAGTGACTACAGAATACCACACAAACCATGTAAAGAGCTGCAGTTAAGGATAGGAATCCATACAGGTTAGTCTTTTTCTGTGTTATTAGGAAGGGATCAAGTTACTTGAAAGGGGTAGGGCTTGTTTTTTTTCCTAAAGAATATTCTGACTTTTTATGAAAAAATATATATATTTTGACAGAAGAAAAAAAGGAAAACAAATATTCTGAAGAAGAATATCTGCTATATTTAAATCATTCTACAAATGAAAAAATCCTGACTAGGTCGAAAAACCAAGCCCCCTTTCAAGTTAAGTGGTCGGTCCAAAAATAATTTCAGGCTATATCAAAACATGTTTATAGGTTTTTAAATTTTCATTTTTTTCTTCCAGTTATTATCTTGACTTTTTATATATTACTGGGGTGACCTATCACAATATTCTAAAGCTGATAATAATGATAATATGATAATAATTATTTCACCGAATAATCTTTGGCCTAATTTTGTAAAAATTGTAACAATTTTAAAGTGATGCCACTCCTATAACTTAAAAGAAGCGACAATATCGAATCGAAAAAGGTGTATTAAGGCTACAGTGTGTTATTCGTAAACTATTTAAAATGTGGCCTTAACCAGTATAACGAAAATAAACCCCAAAACTAATATCGTTATAAACTACCAAATTGAATGGTGTCCACACATGACGAAAGTGTTTTAGCCATTCACAAAGTTTGGTACATTTATAACTATATTATAGAAAGATCAATCGTCATTGTCATGCCTTTGAGATATTTTCAATGAAGCCCACATATTGGAGTGGACTGAAGTTCAATCTTGCTTCGTTATCAGAATTGGACAATTCAGGGTTGCCACTATTTGTTGTCAAAACCTTAAAGATTTTTTAGGACTTTTCAAGGATGTTTTAGTCTTTTTCATGGATGAAAAAAAGAGTCAACTAAACTGTTCCTCAGTAATTTTTTCTGTGAAACAGTTCAATCACGAACTTTTTGGTTATTTAACTATCAAATTCCAGAGGTTTTCAAGGATATTTTCATTTTGTTCAATCTTAAAGCTTGAACTGACCAATGAAATTTAAGGGGTTTTCAAGGTTTCAAGGATACGTGGCAACCCTGATGCCGCAAATTGTTAACCCTTTAATACTCTGTAATTTTTTGTACATATTTAGAACAAGATAAACTAAAAAGGGAAAACCTATAAAAATGCTTCTCATTAACTCTTCTTCATATGAGTATATGTGCATAAAAGGATATCTATATCGCCTTGGAAAACAGCCTTAACTAGTAAGCAAGCATGGAAATTATAGTTCTGCCGGAAAGCTACTAGTTTCTTTATACTATAACCAGCGTAAACTACAGCTTACCTGAAAGAGCAACCAGGTACATTTGTTGATGTAGGCGATACTTGTTTTAATATATAAAACATTGCCCATTTCAAAGGACACATTGAAGACTACACTTGCCTTCTTCAAATACTGCGTTTACCATTCATTAAAGCCTATAACACGTTATTATATAACTATCTTATGTTGCGTACCATTATAGCAAAAGCCTCTAGACGGCCACAAAAAATACTCTTGGTACATATGTATTTGTATACAAATTATTAAAACGTCTCGATATTATAACAAAAATAATCTTAATAATCTCATTGTCAACCATTTATGAAGTTTCATTTTTTCCATTTAAAACTAATATTTTACATTTTTAACATAAAACTAGTTTAAGGAATTATTCACGGTTTCATTACACCTCTAAACAAAAAAAATAGACCTTTATTTTTTTTAATAGAAAATAATATGAAAAATATAAACTTTTTATAAATTATGTACCTATATATTAGTATTGAACATACTTTAGATCTTCATGTTCAGTGCACCCATTGTTTTTGTGTAACTAGTAGTCCACCTAAGAATCATGCTAAATTTATTTTTAACGAAAGATAGTTCTAAGTATATAAAATAAGAAATAAATAACAATTTGCTCATAACTGCCTGGTCCTGGAAAAATCTTGCCATTTTGCTACAATTGACAATTTTAAGAGTTATCTCCCTTTCTTACATTTTTCCAATGCATTCTATTTATTTTTTTCTCTCAGGACCAGGGCAAGTTTTGAAAAAGCACAAAAGATCAAAGCAGGGTGCTAGTAGGAGTAACACATCAAAAATAAATTGTTGTAGGCTTTCCACCCAAGTATCGCTCTTTGCATGATTCTTATAAAAAATGGTACTTAACTTTATTGATTATATAGCTAACTAGTAAATGTGGACAAACCTGGACTAATATCAACACCACAGCAATTAATAACAAGTATTATATGCCCATAACAAAGGGAGTATATAGGAATCTTCCTGTCATTTGGTCCCCGTCCGTCCATCTATCCCCATATTTCAAAGCACAACGTCTTCTAAACTAAACTTTAAATTGATTTTCATGAAATTAATAATTTCATTGCTAGACTTCGTTTTTTCCTCAATAAGGGACCGACCATTTAACTTGAAAGGGGGGGGGCTTGGTTTTTTCCTAAAAAATATTTTGAAAATGATTTTTGATGAAAAAAATATTTTGGCAGCAGAGGGTAAGAAAAACAATATTTTGAAGAAGAATCTCTGCCATATAAAATAATGTTAATAATAAAAAAAATATTCTGTCGCGACGCTTTCATAAAATAAAAATTCTGTTATGACGCATTCACAAAATAAATTTTTGTTCTGCGCTTTGCGCGGAAAAAAAATTTCTGGCCAAAACAAAAAAACCAAGGCCCCCCCTTCAAGTTAAATGATCCGTCCATAAATAGTTCAGTATTTTTTTTAAGATCGCTTAACGTATTCCTTGCTATCTTTTAAGGTTCCTGTGTTGCGGGGATTGTAGGGACCAAAATGCCTCGTTATTGTCTGTTTGGTGACACGGTTAATACAGCTTCGAGAATGGAATCGTCCGGCGTAGGTGAGTAGAATGGAATTGTCTGGTCTGGCGTAGGTGAGTAGAAATGAATCGTCGGGTATGGCGTAGTTCTTAAGAATGGAAGCGTCTGGTCTGGCGAATGTGAATGAAAGGAATCGTCTAGCGTAGGTGAGTATAATGGAATCGTTTAGCGTAGCTGAGTAGAATGGAATCGTCTAGCGTAGCTGAGTTGATGGAATCGTCTATCGTAGGTAATTAGAATGGAATAGTCTGATGCGGTATCGTCTGGTGTTGTTGGGTAGTATGGAATCGTCTGGGGTAGGTGAGTACATACGTTTACACAAATGCATGGTAAGTATTGGGTGTAGAATATAATTTCACAGGCTTGGCTAGTATACATGCTTGAAACTTTTGTATTGTATTATAAGTCTTAAGCCAATGCAAGACGGTAAGCAGTGACCTATGGTCATGTTGAAGACTGCTTGCTGTTTTTCCGTTGTGATTTTTTGAATTGCTATTTGTTTATGTTTGTTGTGTCGCGTACACTTATTGCACATCTCAATATCGTCTTTGTATCACAGCGTCATAATTACAAGAACACGAAACGTCATATCCATTTACATAAATGATAAGCGTTTCAAAAATGAGGTAAACTGGTCTTTATGAAATGACAAAACTCTTCAAATGCCGAGAAATGTAGCATTTACCAAACAGAATATCACTAACCTTACCTCCCCTTTTTAGATTTTGATATTTTGTAGACTTTTAATTTTTATGATTCTTTCATGGAGTTATTGTATTTACTTCAATACTGACGGTATTCAAATGCTTAAAATAAAAGTACACGTGCTTGGTGGAAGTTAATTTGTTTCCCACCTTTTAATTTGTAGACGTACATTCTCTCTACAGTAGCATGGGAAAAACAGGTTTCTTATAAAAAAAAACCATGTAATGTCGATTGATAGTTATAGTCTCGCCAAAACTCTCATGTTGAAAATAAAAAGTGACTATCTTGGATTAGAGAAATCGTTAAAAGAGGAGAACCTATATAACACCATTATCATAAACAATAATTGGAAAATATTAATTCAAAACTATAAAGAAGCAGAGGTACAAATGGGGCATCCGAATGTCAAAGGCTGAAAGGGCAAAGCCAAAACCAAACAAGAACAGCACGAAGAGGCAGACAACACAAACAAACACCACAAAACAACTGAATAGCAATCAACAAAGTAACGAGAGTGAAATCAGGTTCTATGGAAAAGTTAGCAGTTCATGCTAGCTATAACACCTCCGTGGCGCTGCTAATTGTCGATTCAGCCTGTCAGATCTAAAAGGAGGACAAAATAAAGCCCTTTGACAAACCAACATTTATTTGAGAGAGAGAAATCCCATATTTGTCTATAAGCGAATGCGTGTCTATTATTAAATTTCTTCAGTGAACACAACCGAGAATTTGTGTCAGACGCGACGCTCTACTAAGCGATGTTAGTCACACAAGCTCTGGAATAACGAATAAGTTGTGAAACATAAAATCCATAAGCAGGAAAGGACGGATGTTGCTATATACAAGAAGGGAAAGATGACAATTGGAAAGTTAATAGTTAGGTGTGCATAGAGCTTTGTTGAAATTCTTCCTTTAGTTTCTTTTTCGAGATGTAGATCTTAATGTGACGCAGACTTCCCAGGACCTGTTGTGTCGTTTATTTCTTGGGGATATATGAGATGATGAAAAAAGTTACCAAATCGAGAATTGTTCAATGAAAGAACGTGATGAATATAACGGAAAGTTTTGTTAAAAGAGAGAGCTACTGTACTATCGTTTTTTTCTTTTTTTCGAGAAGCAATTTTAATAAGTCTGCTTCCCATGAATGAAGAAACGAACCAGCAAGCAAAGGTGCACAATAAGTGCCAATTGGAATCTTATTTTTTTTGCTTAAAAACACGTCCACCAAACTGAACAAATATGTTGACGAAAATCCATCTGATGCATCTTTAATGAACAATATAATTTGACTTGTTAGGTTTACCTTCAACTACATGTGTTTCCATATTGAAGGAATTTATACTCTAGAATACGGGAACATTACATTTGCAATAACGTTTAGATATTTGCTCTGTCTTTAAAAATATATTTACATGGTTTTTTTTGTCGCTATTCTTATTTAAGCCATACATACATGCATGCGTATATAAAGGGTCTGCAGCCCCTTTTGATGTTTGCTATCAAACCTACGCTTTATAGAAACAACTAAATGACAAATAAAGTACAGACATATGCACTGAAGTACATACATAAAGTTACATTGAAATAAAACTTAAACCTAAATCATATGCACAAAACATGTTATTCAGATATAACTGTGTTATGTCATGGTCGTCCACATATAGAACTATTCTTTGTCACAGAGACAAAGGAAATCCGACTCTGTCTGATTTATTACTTTTCTCGTGTGCTTCTTTATAGTTTTACACGCATTCAGCATCCATCACTATTTATGTAACCTGTCATAAACAAATTTTGACATAAATAGACTTGAAAATTATAACATCAAAATATCTCTGACGGCGAAGAAATATTAGAGGATTGTCTTAACATGCTTGTCCAAGTACATGAAGTATAAGACGTGTTACAAGGAGCAAAAATACCACACTTTCTGCGTGCTACGAATTCCGATTTATGACTGCTAAAAAGTACTCTGCAGCCACGGGCACTCGTTTTATTGAAAAAAAAAACATATCAAAACAAGTTCTTATATGATATATGTTTATAACGAAAAAGTCTTTGTGACATGCAATAAACCAGTGCAATAAAGCACGGGGCAATAGAATCTCATTAACAACTTAGTAACACCAATCAACCAATAAAGCACGGGGTAATAGAATCTTATTAACACCTTTATACCAACACCAATCAACGCGCAATATAAAAAAAAACAAGACTAAGATTATTTCTTATACATGTACATAATTAGCTAGCAACTAAAATTCATTTTTTCTATAATGTCAAGGCGCCATGTCATTTTTAAAATATTATACTTCCGTTTAATTCACGTCACCAAATCTTTGATTCAACATTGGTATGCCAGTCGAAATTTGCAATCAGTCCATCCATGGAAACCATTGACACAATTGTACACCCTTGCATAGTTAAGTTTTGGCACCATGGCAACATTTCTTCTATTTACAGGTGGCCGAATTCACATAAGTGCCGACGTTAATTCAATATTACAAGAAAATGGAAACTTTGAGACTGAAGTTCGGGGTTCAGTTGACATTAAGGTAAGTAATCAACAGTATCAATCGTCACACTGAAATATGTTGAACACAATATGTTAGGGTCCAATTGATATGGATGGTCAATAGTTTCTATTAAATGCTTTTGTTAGTAGACAAAGCATAGTTGTCACATGCAATCGATTAATGGACTGACTGTGACTATCAAGTGATAATAATATTTTGACTTTTGTGCATCTATTTCTTACAAGGACTAATCAAAATCTGGTCAAACAAGATGCAATTTATGCCTCATTTTGAGTCCCTAGTTTGTAAAAGAATATGGCCTATTTATATATTAATTCCATCCATACTTACATGTTTAGAAAATTATTACAGAATTTCATAGCATTTGATTAAGCAGAACTAATGGGAACAAATTAACAAGTGTTTCCCCTAGCTAGCTTCTGGTCTCTAATATCTCACCGAAGTATGAGGGAACCTCTGAAATTCTTCCTATATATCCCTTGAAAGTTAAAAACACCATTGTACAACTTTATAGCAATCATGCAGTTCACTCTAACTGAAATTAACATGGAAAGAAATAAAAAGTTGCATTTCCCCTCTTAGACTCCTGATTACTAAACATGAGTAAGAAATGATCCCAAAAGGGGAGGTGCACATCAACACAATGTTTATAACATACTGAGTAAGATTTGGTTGTTTGGAGATCTGGCCTGGGCGCCACAAAACATAAAAAAATACTTAAGTCTGAGAATATTCTCAACTCATTTTGACGTCATCAAATTAGAAAGTTATGATTGGAGTCACCATGGAAAATAAGAATATTCTCAGACTTAAGTATTTTTTAAGTTTTGTGGCGCCCAGGCCAGATTACACATAACAGGCGACCTTTTAGAATGTGTATCAGACAGACGGAGTGACCCAACTCCTTAATTAACATATGCTTTCGCCTTCGGTGTTGCTGGCAATAAGTGAAATGTTAACAAGCAAGCTGGAGTGATCATCAAAACTAATTTTGGAGAGTACAATCCATTTCAAAGCCATATTTTTTACGGTGAAAAGATATTTTGTTTAAATACTATGTTCTATTTTTTTTAAACAGCAATCACTTATTTGGTGTTATTGTTTCGTGCTTTTCGTGTTCGTAATGTGTTTGGCATTTTCAATCATATGAGTAGAGTGTCTCTAACTAAACTTTATTATTATGAATGATAAGTTCATTTCTTTTTTAGGGTAAAGGAACAATGGTGACATATTGGCTGGAAAAATTAAAGACAGAATCGCATTCCGTAGTTGTTATAAAAATCTGAACTTCATATTTGCATAGAAATATTTCTGAAAAATTGTGTAGGTTTCAATCAGCATTTTTTATCGAGAAGTTTGTAGCCTACGTACATATGATCAGTTGGAATAAACTAATTTGTTGTCAAAGTGCCTATATAAAATGCAAAAAGTTCAAAGTGTAGATTTTAACTTAATACCCCTTTCAGGGACTCGGAAGGTATGGAAGTCTTCATTTCATATATCTGCGTTAAAGTAGATAAATTTTATACATATTTAAAATTCATGAGCTAATGATACGTGTACATGTTCGATATCCTGAATGCTAAGTGTTTTTTTTTTGTATTTGAAAATCCATGTTTGCTTTTCGATAATTTTTGTTTTCCACTTTTTCTTTTAACGTAAGGTGATTACTCCAAAGTTGACACTTCTTGCATATCTTTATTCACAGTTTTAACACTTTGATACTTTTAAAATTAAAATTAAAATTAAAATATTTAAAAAATCATGAACTAAAGTTGTTTATTTATATCATGATTCATGTAACCCAATGCTTACCAATCCACCGCAAGCATCAGTGTATGATGAGAAAAAATATCAACATATATCTTTACCTCGTGCAACAATGTTGACACTTCTTTCGGTTTTTAATGGTACAAATCTCGCCAAATAAGAGTACGGACAGAAAATGTCTGCTGGTCAAATGCTTAGCTACATGAAAATGAAGGAAGCAGAAGTACCAATGGGGCATCCGAATGCCAGAGGTCCGAAAGGGCAAACACAAAACAACTAAACACGAGAACAGCACCATGAAACAGACAACATAAAAAAAAATACAAAAATAACCAAATAGCAATCAACAACGTGAACTGAAGTCGTAACGAGAGTGAACTCCAGTGCTCCAGAAGAGTTGCTTCTTGCTATAGCATTACCGTCACGTTGTTAATGGTCCACATAGCGTGTCGAATCCGATAAAGCAAAACCCTATGACAACCCAACATAGCACAAAACAAAACCATATGATAACCCAACATAAGCACTCATCTGAGAGATAGAATTCCCATATTTGTCATGAGCGCATGGTGTCGTCCATAAAATTTCTCTTGAAGACAACAACCGAGGAGCTACAATACAACATTGTGTTAGCAATTTTTTGGGTCATATTTTGTGTCATATTTTTGTGACAATTATTGTGTGCATAATATGTAATCAACGATAACAAGACCTAACAATGTGAAATTATGTGCACATGATGTCTTCCATTATAAAGGTCCTTTGGAATAATAGTTATTGATAGACGATATTGAGATGTTGAATAAGTGTACGCGACACAACAAACATAAACAAACAGCGATTCAAAAAACCACAACGGAAAACAGCAAGCAGTCTTCAACATGACCATAGGTCACTGCTTACCGTCTTGCATTGGCACAAGACTTATAATACAATACAAAAGTTTCAAAACCAATCCCTAAATCATCAACGTAAGACCCAATTCTTGACATAAAACAGTTAACACAGAATGACAAGGACAAACAAAGGCTTTGGCAAAGTTTCCTGGCTTAAGACAGGCACATATAAAATGTGGTGGGGTTAAACTAGTTTTTTGGATCCAACCTTCCCCCTATTGATAAGCTTGCACAAAGCATACATATTAAACACACTGTAAAACTCAATCGACAAAAGTTTGATTCAACAAGAGACAACCTAAGACAAAATACTGTACGAAAACAACAAGACGAGGAGAAACTCTTGAGAACACTCGAAGTTACTGACAACTAGCTAAGAAACATTTATCGATTGATGTAAAAGAATCAAATACATCAGTTCTAAATCCGACACCCCACGTCAAAACAATGAATGATTTAGAGTTGTATCACCACACAGAACCGACATACCTGATCGCTGTGGTGCATATAAATAATACAGTGAATACAAAGTGAAAATTTAACGTTTTAAAGTTACTATCAAGCTATCAATATTTCTGCCAAAACATACCAAATGCAAAGATTTTACTGGATCGAGGTGTTCATAAAACTTTAATGAAACTTGTCATTCTCTCAATCCGAATACAGTATCAAGGTCAAGACCAAAACATGACGATACTATCAGTGGGGCATATGCATAGTACGTTTTGTCAACCTAGGAAATTATATTTTTTAGAATATGGTGCACGTGATGCTTATAAAATGTAAAATGTACTACGAATTGTCAGTCACTTAACCCGAAAATCAACGTGGAGGTCAAAAGATGGGAATACATTTGTGCTAAGCTTTTAATGGTGCATATAAACTAATGGAAAAAAAGAAACTTTGAAAGATCACATTCAAAACTTTATTTAGTATTTGTTACATTTTATCACAAAAGTATTGCAAAATCATTTTTCCCAAGATCTGGACAAAAAAATCATTTTTAGACCCCTAAAAGATGTTTTGTTTGCAGCTTGAAATCATGTAGTGTCAATTTAAAATTCACAAAATCACACTTTGGAAACAATGCACATTTTTGAAATTAAGTTTTCTTATCTGATTTTCACAAAAAACGTTACTCCCTTTAGTGGTTGAAAGTTAACAGGTAAAATATTGAGCGAAAATCTAGATTTTTTTTAATTTTTGGGGTTAAAAAAGGTGGTTTTTGAATCTCAGAAACTGGAATTAATTTTTTTTTCGGATTTTTACCCAAAAATGATCTGCATGGTCCACTCGACATGCAGTGAAAATTTCAACTCGATAACTGTATTTTTTACGATTTTCTGATTAAGAGAAATATTGGTACAATTGATTTCCAATAGACATGCACAGTTTCTTTTTCCATGAGTAGATATACCAATCTTCACCAACCTACGACTTACAGGTCTTGAGATATGTGGAGGCGCTCATAAAACTTTTATTTGATAGTTGAAACCTCCGCTGCTGGTAAAGTAACATATATGTACTGGTCTGTTCCGCAGGTGAGGCAAACATAACCGTCAAGCCAGCAAGCTTAGTGTCGTTTAACTACAAGAAAAAGTAACCTCGAATAATTATGGCCCAACCACGTATGTGGATTGGACATATTGATTGACCATTGTCCGCTGTCTTGGGAAGAACTACCCCACCCACTAGGAATTAGGTCACTGTGACCTATATTCTATGCATGAACAGAACTTGGATTCTAGATGTTGAGGGTCAATGATATTTCAACTCTGCGTGTCACCATCCACTAGAATTTAGATCACTACGACCTATATATATGTTAGACATGAATGACATTGGTTAAGTTCTTGGTTAAGGTAAATAGCTTAGATGCTACACACAGGCGTAGGTGAGAAGAATGGATCGTCTGGCGTAGGGGAGAAGAATGTAATCGTTTGGAGTAGGTGAATAGAATGGAATCGTCTAGCATATAGGAGAGTTAAATGGAATTGTCTGATGCTGGTATCGTCTGGTGTTGCTGAGTAGTATGGAATCGTCTGGGGTAGGTGAGAACAAACGGTTACACAAATGCATGGTAAGTACTGTGCCTAGAATGTAATCTCACAAGCTTGGCGAGTATAAATGCTGTAGCTTGTACAGCATCATAATTACAAGAACACAAAACAACATATCCATGTACATATTAAGTAATAAGCGTTTCAAAATGAGGTCAACTGGTCTTTATGAAAGGACCAAACTGTCCAAATGCCGAGAAGTGAAGCATATCACTAACCTTACCTCCCCTTCTTTAGATTTTGATAGTTTGTTAATTTTAAATCGTTATGATTCTTTTCATGAAGTTATAGTATTTACTACCGTTCATAGCTACGGTATTCAAATGCTTTAAACAGGGTTGCCACTATTTTGTTGTTGCAAAATTCAAGGGTTTTTCCAAGACTTTTCAAGGGTATTTAAGTTATTTTCAAGGATGAAAATAGTCGACAAAATTTGAGTCCCCCCGATGAAATTTTCTGTGAAACAGTTCAATCATGAACCTTTTATTGTGGAACTATTAAATCACTGTCGGACTGGGTAAGGATTATCCTATCTCTTGTACGAAGCCGAATAGACAAACTTCGCAAATGTGTGAACCCCCGACCTTCCTCTGTATCTAGAGATCGTGAAGCTCTCAATTGTCTCTCTTCCTTACATGACAGGTATGTTGTGACAAGGCAAGGCATCCAATGATATAGTTTTTGTATGTAAAGCACATTATTACAATTGTCTAATAAAAGAACTAGGCACTGATGGTATAAATACTTCCGCTAGTGCTTCATACAAACGGGCTACATTTAACAAAGATGAAATCATAACCAACCATAGCTCTTTTGTGTCCTGTTTCAATATTCAAATGAAAGAGGAACATAAAGAGTTACCATATTTGTACTGGATACCTAAACTTCACAAAAAATCCGTACAAAGAAAGGTATATAGCTGGATTTTCATCATGTTCATCTACAGAGCTGTCCGTTCATTTAACTAAAATCTTGTCTGCTGTCAAAGAAGGTCAACAAGCATACTTCGACACTATTTATAACCGTAGTGGAATCAACCATATGTGGATTTTGAAGAACTCAAAAGATTTGTTAGATCATTTTAAATCTAGATCATTTTCTGAGGTTCATTCTTTGAAAACGTTCGATTTTTCAACCTTATACACTACCTTGCCACACGAAAAACTAAAATGTCGCCTGAAAAAACTTCTCGAAAAAGCCTTTTCAAACTTTAGGAATTTTGTTGCTTTGGGTTATAACTCTACATTCTTTTCCAAAACATCTTTCAGAGATAAAATTTGTTACACACTGGAACAAGTTTGCAGTATGCTTGATTTCCTCATTGACAACATATCTGTCACCTAAGGAGGAGAGATTTTTCAACAACAAATCGGCATTCCAATGGGCACAAACTGTCCTCTCCTCGCCGATTTGTTTTTATACTCTTACGAGACTGAATTTCTTCAGGGACTCGTAAAGAACAAGAAGATGAAAGAGGCAAGGTCATTTAATCTTACATTCAGATATATTGATGATGTCCTTTCTGTCAATAACACTTCATTTTGTAGATAGATTCCTTCAATTTATCCTCCAGAATTGGAGACTAAAGAGACCACCGAATCAAAATGCTTCACGTCTTTCTTGGATTTGCACCTCTTATTTGACCCAGGTGGTCATCTCAGTACAAAAATTTACGATAAAAGAGACGATTTTAATTTTCAAATTATTAATTTTCCTAACTGCATACGGTGTTTATATTTCACAACTTATTCGATATGCCAGAGCTTGCACACATTTCACTGATTTTTTGATCAGACACCGATTTCTTCGTGACCGACTTTTGGAGCAGGGCTATAAGAAAATACGTCTCATACGATCCCCCCAAAAATTCTTTCTTCGTTATCAGCCACTAGTAGAAAAGTTCAAAATTGAGTTAAAAGATATGGTGGTTAATTGTTTTAATTAGTGTTTGACTGGTCTGCTGTACTGAGATGATCACCTCAATATCCCTATTGTGTCTCACAATTATCTTGTGTTCTATGGTTATTACCGGATCCTAAGAACGCAATGGAAGAGGGAGGTCTGGCGCCATAAAACCTGGTTTAACCCACCATTTCTTTGGAAGTGCTTGTACCAAGTCATAACCATTGAGATCTTTAATTCTTCTGGTTTTGTGTTTCTCTCAAATAAATATTACAACAAAGTTCCAGACAAAAGCTTCTGTATTTTGTTCATGATAATATTCATATCCTACATGTCCTAATTATCATGCTAATTATGGGTTAAAGGGAAAATTCACGAATTTTGACTTATGGTCTTAAATGATAGAAAATGTCATCAAAAACATATATCCAATTTTTTTTTCAAAAAATTCTTATTTATAACAGAGATATTTGGCATTTTCTGATTTCAAAAGTAACTCAGTGACGTCAGTGAGATGGTCTTGAGTGCATTATGGGATATGACCGGATATCTGTGTATTACAACGCTATATAATCGATATCGATATTGTATTTAATAAAACACAGTGGTGACGCGTGGTCTTATTGGTAAACAAAAGAAAATATTTAATAACGATAAACCGATACGCATTCACATAATTATTATGAAGATTTTAGGCCACACAGAATTAATTACTTGTTCGTCGGACCGCCCGCTTGTAATATTTGATTTTCGAGAAAAAAATATAATTTGTCTCCGCCCGCATCTAAATCGGTTCCGCCCGCCTCCGATTTTAAAACTAGAAAGTAAAATTTTAAATCTTCTCCGCGTTTGAAAAAGCCGAAATTTACAGTAAAAAGAATGCCGTAAATTAACCTAACAATAACAAAACAGAAGGAAAACGTGAAAAATTATGACTCTAGATTATGGCTAGTGCTTCAATTTATAGTTGTGGTTTCCGTTGTTGGAAAATGTAAAGCTATTGTTCCTAACACGGCAGTTGAGTGTTCAACCAATGCCACATTCATAGATTTGTTTAAAACATTGCAAAATAAGCCGTCGGTCAGGACCACAATTGCTCACATAAACAACATGTATGACGATCTTACGGAAATAAAAATAAAAGATAACGGGAAAGGTCCTGACAATACAATCTTGGTAACACCAAATATGACCATACAGTCATGCATCGACTTTTCCTGTAAGTTGAATTTGTTGTCCCCGCCAACAACTGTAGACAACCCTGTTGATCTAGATAATTTAAGACTAGACTCACTTGACCAGTGCTCGATAATTTTGACAACATTTTCGTAAATTTCTCATTTTTGCCAAGCTTTAAATTGAAACCAAGTTTGTATCTCTTAGTCAGTCATTTAAGGGACAAAATCATCACAAAGGAATTTTCAAATATGTTTTCGCTGGAACATGGTGGCCAATCGAAGTCCGTGAACCAAAAAATCTAAAAATGCCATGTAACCCTACAGTGCTCGATAATGGGTAACAGGATGACAATTTTGATTTCTCAAGATTTTTTATCACATATAAATATATGAAGTTCCACTCCTCGTTGTTGCATATATATATGAACAAATGTTCAAATGAACCACAGGATCTCAAGATTTGGGAGTGGGAACGACCCTACCGTCAAATTTGTAGAATTTCAGAGAAAATACATCCTAAAATAAGTCAACCTCTATAATACAACCTGATGAAGCTTTTCAAAATGTTTTATGTGTTAAATGTGCACATTACATGTATTTCTATGAAACTAAATCAAAATTCCAGCACCCAACTCCAGCGTGTTTAATTCAGAGCAAATTATCAAGCACTGGTAAGGATAGTCTAAGTCTTGTAGTGATAGATTTAACTGAATGTGTATGCATATTAAAACATCAAGTTTACAATAGTGTCTTTGTTGAAAAGCTGGTCAGATATAAGCGTGAATAAAGAGAATACTCTGATATGCACTTTTTATTCCATGTCTTGATTTTTTAAGAAATTGTTTTATACATGTTTTGTGAAATATTTTTATTGTTTGATTATTTTTTACATGTTAAAAGAAGCTTTTGCTACTGATTTTTCTAAAAAGTTTTGTTATAATAAGGATCGACAGATAAGTCTTATGAGAGTGATTTTATTATTATTCTTGGCCACACTGCTTCAATATTTAAATGAAAAAAACATTTAATTACTGTAATAGGATCACATATTGAAATTTCCTGACAAATAGTTTCCACTTTGTCTATCAATTAATCTGTCTATCCATCAAATACCATGCTCAATATTTCTCTAATTATGTCTCAGATCTATTATTTCAAGAATTTACAGTACAATATAGGTGTGAGAATGATATTTCAGATTCTTTTCACTGTTATATTATGAAAACTACACCTAAATTATGTAATGAACAAAAAAATTGGTCGCTCGCTTGAAAAAAAAACCCACTGTAAATAAAAAATTATTTTTTGAAAAAAAATAAAAACTTGTCGCTCGCTTCAATCTAAAGTTCTCGCTCCATAAAATCAGAATTTTGAAAAAAAAAATTAAAATAAAATTATCGCTCGCTCGCTCCTTTTTGTTTGGGAAAAAATCCGAAGAACAAGTAATTAATTCTGTGTGGCCTTATATATATAGTATTTTTATCATTATTTGGGATAAATTTTTAATTAATGATTTTTTTAAACATCAATATCAAATAATTAAATCATGATAATAATTTAAATTCTACTGCATAATTCTAATCATATTCATTAATTACTCTATTTTAATTTACATCGTTGAAATGATTTGAAAATTTTCGCTTTCATATGATAATCACGCTATTTAAAACAACAAGGTGTCACCTGGCCAGACATCCCAGGTGTTAATTGCAAATTGGCGATTACGTAATTTGCCCCAGGTAAGAATTTTGTATATTCGACGTGAACCTTTTCCCCGGCCTTTTAATCTCATTAGACAGCTATTAAACTGATTAGCTGATCATTGAAAGGCTATCAGTTTAACGGATTAATTCAAATCAATTAAGCCTGTCTAATAGTCACCTCATAAAGATCAAAGAAGAGACGGTGATCTTTAGCTGGGTATTTCCTTTTCTTAGAATCTTTCGTCTCCTGATTGATATTTTCATACATATACTGGACAATTAACAAGTTGCAAAGTTAAAGATTAATCGTAATTTCGAGAGAATGAGAAAAATAATTGCTATATAATATACTTTGCACCAATGTCCCCTCTAAATATTTGTAATGTCTGATTACGTGAGTGACGTGTCTGCTAGCAGCTTTAGTTCTGCAGATTTGGTCGAATTGGGTAAGGAAGGGCATCAACTTGAACCAGAATATACGGATGAAGAAATCCGGTAGATAGAAGAGTTGGAGATAAATCGCTAGACTGAATTTCAAAGCAACCCAATTTGACACTCAATAGTGCAAATGTTCCGATCGCTGTGTGCCAATGCCCTTGCTCGCAGAATGCCTATGCTGCCACGAGTTTACATTATTCACCGATATCTTCGATCCTGGTGCAACCACGACTTCAAGACAGTTTGTTTAAACCCTGTTGTGTTGAAAACTAGTTATATTAGTTTCTTGTGGTACAAACGCCACCGGGGGAGAGCACCAGACGTCCTATTTAATAGGTATATGAATAGACGTGTACTTTTTTTTCAGAGTGATTGCCGAAGATTTCACTGATTGAAAACATTGAGTTTTTCTTGACCCATCAAACAAAAGTTATATATATTCTTAGCCAACAAAAAGTTACAGTACAAAACAAGGAAGTAATAATGTAAAGGCAAGGTACCTTTAGATGCCACTTTTTAAAATACATGCAGCCAGAGCAGACTTCCATATTCTTTCGATTTTAATATTATGGCATACAGACAGTTTGTATGTTGGGTCAGAATATGTCTACCTTCACCTTTAGGAAGAAAACATCGTGTTGTGCTGCCAGCTTGTGTTGTGTCCGTCATCAGTTTCCTTCTGCAGATGGACAATACGAAGGATTTAGAGAGTGTATTAGTGACACAGACTCTGAATAGATTTTCCTTCAATGACTTGTACTTTTTTTAATAGTGGTGACACTAAGCTTAGTTAAAATTTGTTTTCCATTGATAACTTATAAAATGTATAAGCATAACCTCATATAACCTCATTTCATCTTTTATTTGTGTGGTGTTGTTTTTTTGTTGTTGTTGCTGATTATAAGGGGGCGACCATTGGATTCTCATGGGAGGACTATTGTGAAATTAAAAATAAAAAGGCAGGATGTCAAAAATCAAATAAAAAAGCATGGTAGGATATTGTTTTTGTCTGAAAAATTTATAGTTAGAAAAACATCCAGGCTCCAGTGTTCTCGAAAATAAAAGGTAGGACGAAGTAAATATATATATCTAAAGCCCCCCCCCCCCTCCCTAAAAAAATCAAATATTCTCACTTTCATACGAAACGCAAGATCTAAATTATTAATTTTGTATTGACACTTTTATTTTTACTGTACGTTTCGCATTCTCAGTTTACTTTGGAACCGATCTGACATTTTAATTTAGAAACGGGCGTCAGACAAAGTTTAGAGTTTGACACGTAGAACTGTTTTACATTGATTTGATAAGTTTATAAGATTCTAAAGTTGTTGGTGTGGTTGTCTATCTTATGCCCCATCTATGAAAGAAGGAGTAGGAGGACATATAGTGTCCGGTTCTGTACGTCCGTCCGTACGTCCTAATGTTTGAAGATCGGGCATAATGTCTTTTGGATATATTATTGTTTGGGCTTCTTATGCAGAGAAATACAAGTGATAAAATATTTATACTTTTTAAAATCAATCTTACGAACACAAGATTGTGGTATATACTCTTACGGCTGTCTACATGAAGGTAACACGAAGCGTTTTCTGTATAGTGTGCTTTTTTGTTTTACGTTTTGAAAGAGAAATGTAAAAAAAAAACCTGAAGAAGAACAATTTCACTATTTTTACACAGATAAAGATGTCGAAAAATCAAAGACACGAGTGATAAATTGTAAGTCTTCCGTTGTACTAAATATAAATAATTAACAGAAACAAATGATCTCTTTTTCTGTCATAAACCATTACACTACCACCTGTTAATTACCATCCCCGGGAAGTAAGTAATACCTGGGAGTGTCACAAGTTTAAATACGTTGCCCCCGACTGTGAATTACTATGTTCATATAGGTAAAAATAATATTATCTCCTATATAATGAACGTTGAAGAAATCCTTTAAAGATAAAAAAAAATACATTTGCGAATTTTTAAGGAATGCATAGGGAATGGATAAAAAATGAAGAAAAAACTGTTGTCTGTTTTAAAATGTATATTTACTTGCTTTAAAAAAAAATATTCTGAATAAATGCACAGACTTAGTTATAACTGAAGTGATAAAACGCTTATACAAAACAAAAAGATAAGTTTTATTCCGCTTTCGGTTATATTCTTAATTCTACGCACACCCGTAATAATTCTTTTTCTTTTAAACAAAACTGATATTTTTGTCTTGTGGATTTTTATAGCAAAGATTCCGACCGTTACATACTAGTCCTGGCATACTAGGTATTAATCTAACAAGTAAGAAACGTTTGACTTAAAGAATAATGAAATTATTATTGACGAATATAGATAGATATAAACATTTTTCATGGACAAAAGAACACTTTAGAAAATTGTTTCGTTAGATATTGATAAATTTATCTGTATGGTCATTGTTAAAATATTTTTTTGGCATTTCTAAATCAAATCTAATGTTCTACCGGTTTTCCAAGTTTTCTACTCCTAGCGTGTCTGATGAAGGTTTATCCAGAAAAGCGCTTCACACGCAGTGAAATTTTGCTTTTGTACATTTATTAAAATCATTTCAAATTTTTGGTTGGCAAATCTAAAGATTGGACCCATTTAAGATGCAAGTCTGCCTTTTTCTTTAGGTCAGGAAAACGGAATAACACTTAACCGTCACTACGCTGAGTAGAACAACCAACTATCATCATGTTTTAGATGACGACAGAGATGACCATTGCGTGTCGTTATCGTATTGGTACTTTGTGGTTATTGGATATTAGGTGATGGTCACGTGACAATAGGGCCTTCTAGCCGTACAAAATGGCCGCACCCATCGTTCTAATTTATCGATACAAAACGCTCTCATACTCGCTTATTAGTAAAGATTGAAGAGTTTTACATGTATATTTATGTTTAGTAAAATGTGATGAAAAACATATGTAAAAACTATTTTTTTGCGAATTTTCCCTTTAAAGGGAAAATTCACGAATTTTGACTTATGGTCTTAAATGATAGAAAATGTCATCAAAAACATATATCCAATTTTTTTTTCAAAAAATTCTTATTTATAACAGAGATATTTGGCATTTTCTGATTTCAAAAGTAACTCAGTGACGTCAGTGAGATGGTCTTGAGTGCATTATGGGATATGACCGGATATCTGTGTATTACAACGCTATATAATCGATATCGATATTGTATTTAATAAAACACAGTGGTGACGCGTGGTCTTATTGGTAAACAAAAGAAAATATTTAATAACGATAAACCGATACGCATTCACATAATTATTATGAAGATTTTATATATATAGTATTTTTATCATTATTTGGGATAAATTTTTAATTAATGATTTTTTTAAACATCAATATCAAATAATTAAATCATGATAATAATTTAAATTCTACTGCATAATTCTAATCATATTCATTAATTACTCTATTTTAATTTACATCGTTGAAATGATTTGAAAATTTTCGCTTTCATATGATAATCACGCTATTTAAAACAACAAGGTGTCACCTGGCCAGACATCCCAGGTGTTAATTGCAAATTGGCGATTACGTAATTTGCCCCAGGTAAGAATTTTGTATATTCGACGTGAACCTTTTCCCCGGCCTTTTAATCTCATTAGACAGCTATTAAACTGATTAGCTGATCATTGAAAGGCTATCAGTTTAACGGATTAATTCAAATCAATTAAGCCTGTCTAATAGTCACCTCATAAAGATCAAAGAAGAGACGGTGATCTTTAGCTGGGTATTTCCTTTTCTTAGAATCTTTCGTCTCCTGATTGATATTTTCATACATATACTGGACAATTAACAAGTTGCAAAGTTAAAGATTAATCGTAATTTCGAGAGAATGAGAAAAATAATTGCTATATAATATACTTTGCACCAATGTCCCCTCTAAATATTTGTAATGTCTGATTACGTGAGTGACGTGTCTGCTAGCAGCTTTAGTTCTGCAGATTTGGTCGAATTGGGTAAGGAAGGGCATCAACTTGAACCAGAATATACGGATGAAGAAATCCGGTAGATAGAAGAGTTGGAGATAAATCGCTAGACTGAATTTCAAAGCAACCCAATTTGACACTCAATAGTGCAAATGTTCCGATCGCTGTGTGCCAATGCCCTTGCTCGCAGAATGCCTATGCTGCCACGAGTTTACATTATTCACCGATATCTTCGATCCTGGTGCAACCACGACTTCAAGACAGTTTGTTTAAACCCTGTTGTGTTGAAAACTAGTTATATTAGTTTCTTGTGGTACAAACGCCACCGGGGGAGAGCACCAGACGTCCTATTTAATAGGTATATGAATAGACGTGTACTTTTTTTTCAGAGTGATTGCCGAAGATTTCACTGATTGAAAACATTGAGTTTTTCTTGACCCATCAAACAAAAGTTATATATATTCTTAGCCAACAAAAAGTTACAGTACAAAACAAGGAAGTAATAATGTAAAGGCAAGGTACCTTTAGATGCCACTTTTTAAAATACATGCAGCCAGAGCAGACTTCCATATTCTTTCGATTTTAATATTATGGCATACAGACAGTTTGTATGTTGGGTCAGAATATGTCTACCTTCACCTTTAGGAAGAAAACATCGTGTTGTGCTGCCAGCTTGTGTTGTGTCCGTCATCAGTTTCCTTCTGCAGATGGACAATACGAAGGATTTAGAGAGTGTATTAGTGACACAGACTCTGAATAGATTTTCCTTCAATGACTTGTACTTTTTTTAATAGTGGTGACACTAAGCTTAGTTAAAATTTGTTTTCCATTGATAACTTATAAAATGTATAAGCATAACCTCATATAACCTCATTTCATCTTTTATTTGTGTGGTGTTGTTTTTTTGTTGTTGTTGCTGATTATAAGGGGGCGACCATTGGATTCTCATGGGAGGACTATTGTGAAATTAAAAATAAAAAGGCAGGATGTCAAAAATCAAATAAAAAAGCATGGTAGGATATTGTTTTTGTCTGAAAAATTTATAGTTAGAAAAACATCCAGGCTCCAGTGTTCTCGAAAATAAAAGGTAGGACGAAGTAAATATATATATCTAAAGCCCCCCCCCTCCCTAAAAAAATCAAATATTCTCACTTTCATACGAAACGCAAGATCTAAATTATTAATTTTGTATTGACACTTTTATTTTTACTGTACGTTTCGCATTCTCAGTTTACTTTGGAACCGATCTGACATTTTAATTTAGAAACGGGCGTCAGACAAAGTTTAGAGTTTGACACGTAGAACTGTTTTACATTGATTTGATAAGTTTATAAGATTCTAAAGTTGTTGGTGTGGTTGTCTATCTTATGCCCCATCTATGAAAGAAGGAGTAGGAGGACATATAGTGTCCGGTTCTGTACGTCCGTCCGTACGTCCTAATGTTTGAAGATCGGGCATAATGTCTTTTGGATATATTATTGTTTGGGCTTCTTATGCAGAGAAATACAAGTGATAAAATATTTATACTTTTTAAAATCAATCTTATGAACACAAGATTGTGGTATATACTCTTACGGCTGTCTACATGAAGGTAACACGAAGCGTTTTCTGTATAGTGTGCTTTTTTGTTTTACGTTTTGAAAGAGAAATGTAAAAAAAAACCTGAAGAAGAACAATTTCACTATTTTTACACAGATAAAGATGTCGAAAAATCAAAGACACGAGTGATAAATTGTAAGTCTTCCGTTGTACTAAATATAAATAATTAACAGAAACAAATGATCTCTTTTTCTGTCATAAACCATTACACTACCACCTGTTAATTACCATCCCCGGGAAGTAAGTAATACCTGACTGACTGACTGGGGAGTTTAACGTCGTGACTATACCTATATATAGGTCTGCAGCGACGTAAGTAATACCTGGGAGTGTCACAAGTTTAAATACGTTGCCCCCGACTGTGAATTACTATGTTCATATAGGTAAAAATAATATTATCTCCTATATAATGAACGTTGAAGAAATCCTTTAAAGATAAAAAAAAATACATTTGCGAATTTTTAAGGAATGCATAGGGAATGGATAAAAAATGAAGAAAAAACTGTTGTCTGTTTTAAAATGTATATTTACTTGCTTTAAAAAAAAATATTCTGAATAAATGCACAGACTTAGTTATAACTGAAGTGATAAAACGCTTATACAAAACAAAAAGATAAGTTTTATTCCGCTTTCGGTTATATTCTTAATTCTACGCACACCCGTAATAATTCTTTTTCTTTTAAACAAAACTGATATTTTTTTCTTGTGGATTTTTATAGCAAAGATTCCGACCGTTACATACTAGTCCTGGCATACTAGGTATTAATCTAACAAGTAAGAAACGTTTGACTTAAAGAATAATGAAATTATTATTGACGAATATAGATAGATATAAACATTTTTCATGGACAAAAGAACACTTTAGAAAATTGTTTCGTTAGAAATTGATAAATTTATCTGTATGGTCATTGTTAAAATATTTTTTTGGCATTTCTAAATCAAATCTAATGTTCTACCGGTTTTCCAAGTTTTCTACTCCTAGCGTGTCTGATGAAGGTTTATCCAGAAAAGCGCTTCACACGCAGTGAAATTTTGCTTTTGTACATTTATTAAAATCATTTCAAATTTTTGGTTGGCAAATCTAAAGATTGGACCCATTTAAGATGCAAGTCTGCCTTTTTCTTTAGGTCAGGAAAACGGAATAACACTTAACCGTCACTACGCTGAGTAGAACAACCAACTATCATCATGTTTTAGATGACGACAGAGATGACCATTGCGTGTCGTTATCGTATTGGTACTTTGTGGTTATTGGATATTAGGTGATGGTCACGTGACAATAGGGCCTTCTAGCCGTACAAAATGGCCGCACCCATCGTTCTAATTTATCGATACAAAACGCTCTCATACTCGCTTATTAGTAAAGATTGAAGAGTTTTACATGTATATTTATGTTTAGTAAAATGTGATGAAAAACATATGTAAAAACTATTTTTTTGCGAATTTTCCCTTTAAGCAAATTTAACAGTGTCACACTATTCTATGTAACTATATATATATTATGGACTTGAAGATCGCAATGGAAGAGGGAGGTTTGGCGCCATATAAAACCTGGTTTAACCCACCATTTCGTTTGAAATGCCTGAACCAAGTCAGGACCATTGCGATCCACCAATTCTCCGGTATGACTGATTCGTTTTTGTCATTTTCTCTGGACTATGAGATTGATCATTCAAGTTCGGTAGTTTTGTTAATATTATCTTTATTATGCCAGGGTTTTTCAGGGATATTTTTATATTCAAAGTCTTTTCCAGGACCTTGAACTGACAAATGAAATTCAAGGGTTTTTCCATGTTTCAAGGATGCGTGGCAACCCTGTTTGAATAAAAGTACACGTGCTAATGGGTGGTAGTTAATTAATTTCACATATTTTAATTTGTAGCCGTACATTCTCTCTACAATAGTATGAGAGAAACAGGTTCCCCTAGAAAAAAGTCATGTTTAATATCGATGCTAGTTATAGTCTCGCCAAAACTCTTATGTTGAAAACAAAAAGTGACTATCTTGGATTGGAGAAATCGTGAAAGAAGGAGAACCTATATAACGCCATTATCAAAAACAATAATTGAAAAATATAAATTCAAAACTATAAAGAAACAGAGGTACAGATGGGGCATCCGAATATATAAAAGTTGAAAGGGCAAAGCCAAAACCAAACAAGAACAGCACGAAGAAGCAGATAGCACCCCCCCCCCAAAAAAAAACAAAAAAAAAAACAATAACACAAAATCTACTGAATAGCAATCAACAAAGCGAACCCAGGTCGTAACGAGAATGAAATCAGATGCTCCGGGAGAGTAAGCAGTTCTTGCTTGCTATAGCACCCCGTTGCTCTACTAATGGTCGATTCAGCTTGACAAATTCGGTAAAGGAGGACAAAGTAGAGCCCTATAACAAACGAACACTCATTTGAGAGAGAGAAATCCCATATTTGTCTATAAGAGCATGAGTGTCTCCCATTAAATTTATTTAGTTAACACAACCGAAGAGCACCATATTCCTTGTGTTAAACAATTTATTTAGTTAACACAACCGAAGAGCACCATATTCCTTGTGTTAAACAATTTTGTTTCAGACGCGACGCTCTACCAAAGAAAGCGATGTAAGTCCCACAAGCTCTGGGATAACGAATAAGTTGTGAAACGTGAAATTCATAAGCAGAAAAACAAAAAGAGAAATATGACAACTGGAATGTTAACGTGATGTGCATAGAGCTTTGTTGAAAGCCTTCCTTTAGTGTCTTTTTCGAGATTTAGATCTAGATGTGAAGCAGACTTCCCAGAATCCGTTTCAAGTTCTTTAGGTATATGAGATGATAGAGAAAGTTACCAAACTGAAAATCGTTCTATAAAAGAACGTCATTAATATAACGGAAAGTTAGGTTAAAAGAGAAAGCTAGTCTACTTTTGTTTTCTTCTAGAGGCGATTTTAAGAAGTCTGCTTCTCGTGAATTAAGAAACAAACCAGCAAGCAAATGTGCACAATTAGTGCCCATTGGAATCCCAATTTTTTGCTGAAAATCACGTCCACCAATCTGAAAAAATATATTGACGAAAATACAGCTGATGCATCATTAATGAACATGATAAGTAGACCTGTTAGGTTTAACATCAACTACATGTATTTCAACATTATAGGAATTTGACTCTATAAAATACAGGAACATACCGGTAGTATTAGCGTTAAGGTAGTCGCGCTGCCTTAAAATAACTTCTATGTTTTTTTTTAGATTTGTCTGTATTTCTGAATGAAGTCATACGTGCATATGTATGTAAAGGGTCTGCAGCCCCTTTGATGTGTGCTCTCAAACATCTAGAAACAACTAAATGACCAATATACTACAAACATAAGCGTTTAAGATCATACATAAACTTTTAGAGTTACATGGGAAAAATAAAACTTAGACCTAAATCATGTGTACGAAACATGTTATTCAGATATAACTGTGTTATGTCATGGTCGTCCACATATAGAACGATTCTTTGTCACAGAGACAAGGGAAATCCGACTCTGTCTTATTTATTACTTTTCTCGGATGCTTCTTTAAATTGTCACAGGCATTCACAATCTTCCTCTTTAGTTATTTATGTAGCATCCAAATAGTTTAAAAAAATCACTCTTTATGTAACCTGTCATAAACAAATTTTGACATAAATAAACTTGAAAATTATTACAGCAAAATATCTTTGACGGCGAAGAAAATATTAGAGGATTGTCTTAACATGCTTGTCCAAGTATAAGGTGTGTTACAAGGAGCAAAAATACCACACCTCCTGCATGCTACGAATTCCGATTTATGACTGCTTAAAGGCCACGGGCACTCGTTTTATTGAAAAATCTTCCAAAACAAGTGCGTATATGATACATATTTTAATAAAACAAGTGCTTGTGGCAGACAATAAAGCATGGAAATGCTAGTATCAAAGGGGACAATAAAGAATCTCATTAACAACTAAACAACACCAAACAACACTCAAATAAAGAAACCTAAGATTATTTCTTATACATAATAAAAATTAAGTGGAACACATGAAAACAGATGGCGTGGTCATATTGATATAGGTTGAGAGTCCGATCGTAGCAGAGTGAAATGAAAGTGGATGTATTGCAAAGTGAAAGTAAACACATTGCAAAGAGATGGTTGGCAAATATATTCATGATATTAACGGCGGAAAATAGCGGCCTATATTTCAACGAAGAAGTTAATCTTGTTATGAAAGAGAATTAATTGATAAGAAGGGTGCAATTAAAATTCTAATTGTATAACATCTGACATGGCGCCAGGTCAGTTTATACACATTGTGCTTCCGTTTTATAGTTAGGTATTAAGAAAATTCTGTCAGACCAGCGCCAAACCTTTGACACATGTGTAAGACTAGCTTCAGATTCGACATTTGCAGTCAGTCCATCCATGAAAAACATGAACATAATTTTACACACTTGCATAGTTAAGTCTTGGCACCATGTGCGACATTTCTGAACTTTTCATGTTTGATTGGCATTGTGTTGTCATAATGTTTTAATGAGATTCCATGACAACATTTTTTTTTCTATTTACAGGTGGCTGAATTCACATAAGTGCCGATGTTAATTCAATATTACGAGAAAATGGAAACTTTGTGACTGAAGTTCGGGATTCTATTGACATTAAGGTAAGAAATCAAGAGTATCAATATATCATGTATGGCCAATCGTCACAGCATAATATGTTGAACACTATATGATAGAGTCCAAATTAAAGATTCCCAATAGTTTTTATTATAATGTATTTGTTAATGGACTGACAAAGCACAGTTGTCACATGCAAACAATGAATGGACTGACTGCATATTGAGTGATAAAAATATTTTTGTGACTCCTATTCTAGTCTTACGAGGACTAACTTTAAAAAAAATCAAAATCTGATCAAACAAGGTGCAATTCAAGTCTTATTTTGGGCCCCTAGTTGTAATCGGAAATGAATAAATTTGAATACAATGCTGAAATTTGATTGGACGAATTTTTTTTTCATATCCCAATCAGAAATAATTTGATTTAATGGGGAAACGCAAACTTTTTACAGGAAGTGACATAATTTTAGTTCTTTGAGAAATAAAATGTTCATGTTTTTTAATCGTTTTGAAAATTTATTTACAAGAAATGACTGTAATATTTTTAATTGGGGATATGAACAAAAATAATTATGACAGTCATTCCTTAAAAAGGAACCATTTATATCAATCCAATCCATACTATTATGCTTAGAACATTATCATAAAATTTCATAGCATTTGATTGAACAGAACAAATGGGAACAAATAAACAAGTGTTTTTCCCTTAGCTTCTGGCCTCTAATATCTAAACGAAGCATGACGGGAACCTCTGAAATTCATCCTATATACCGATATCCTTTGAATGTAAGAAACGCCATTGTACAATTTTATAGCGATCAGTTCACTAGCTCTAAAGGAAATTATCGTGGAAAGAAAAAAAAGTTGCATTTCTCCCCTTAGACCCCTGATTACTTAACAGAACTATGAAATTATCCCAAAAGGGTTGGTGAAAATAGTCATAATGTCTATAATATTGTGTAAAATTTCAGAAAGATCTAGTTTGATTGTTTGGAGGTCAGATTTCACATAACTGGTGACCTTATAGAATGCGCAACAGACGGGCGGAGTGATCCGACTTATAGCAGGCAATAAGTGAAATAATAGCAAACAAGCTGGGCGATCATCAAAACTAAATTGGGTGAGTACAATCATTGAGTAGAGCGCCTAACGAGTCTTGAAAGGATGAACCGCGTGCGTCAGGTGTTGTAAAATTTATTGTCTGATAAAATTTTGATTTATGATGATCTTTTGAAATAACTATTTATAACAACTAAAAAATCATAAACATTTTTAGCTTAAAAACTATAAAAAAAATATAACTATTATTTAATTATTTAATTCATTTCTGTTTTAGGGTAAAGGAACGATGGTGACATATTGGCTGGAAAAAGTGCCTATATATAAATGTTTAAAGTTCAAAGTATAGATTTTTTTAAAGAATCATTGGTTGCTTAAGATATTTTTCGCGGACTCTGAAGGTATGAAGTCTTCACTGCATATATCTGCGTTTAAGTAGATGAATTTTATACATTTATGAAATTCATCATTGTTCATGAGCTAATGAAAATTATACATGTAGATAATCCTTTTCTCGCAATGCTAGGTGTCTTTTTCTGGTTTTGATTACCCATGCATTTGTCTTTCGATAATTTTGGTTCTGGTCCAACACAAAGCTGTATGGAGGAAGCGGAGGTACCAATGGGGCACCCGAATTCAAGAGGTCAGAAAGGGCAAATACAAAACCATTAAACACGAGAACAGCACGAAGAAACATACAACATAAAAACACAAAAATACAAAAAACCGAATAGCAATTAACAACGCGAACTCGGGTGCTCCAGAAGAGTTGCGTCTTGCCATAGAACTCCCGTCACGTTGCTAATGGTCCACTCAGCTTGTCAAATCCGTTAAGGGAAGACAAAAAAAAAACTTATGAAAAACCAACATAATCTCTCATCTGAGATAGGAAATCCCATATTTGTCTATGAGCGCGTGTTGTTGTCCATAAAATTTATTTTGGCTCAATAACCGATCGGGAGGAGCAACAATATATCATTGTGTTAGCAATTTTTGTGTCATATTTTGTGACATAGTTTTGTGTCAATTATTGTGTGCATAATATGTAATCAACAATAACAATACATAGAAACACTGGAACTACGTATGTTGAAATGAGATTGAACTCTGACACACCAACATCTGTACACATTTCAGAACAAAATACCGATATTTGTCTTCCGTTAAGGTCCTTTATGTTAGAAGTGTTCAGTGCAAAAAGCTTCACCAGTGTGTTCTCCTAACCTTAATGGGTGGACATTTTAATTTGAAATGATAGAAATATCTTTAATGACTTTCAAATATTTAAAACTAGAAAATGTGTCTATGAGCCACAGGATGGCCCTCCCGTTCTTGAAATATCATTGACCCTCAATGTGTATTACCTGGGATATGGACCTTTACCAAGAAAGTGTTAATGTGTAAACTATTGGTCGCTGTGACCTTATTTCTGGTGGGTGGTGCCATGTTACCAAGACTCATCGAGTAGTGAAATATTATTGACCCCTAACATGTAGTATTCAAGATATGGACCTTAACCAAGAACTTAACCAAAGTCATTCATGCGTAAAATATACGTCACAGTGACCTCATTACTAGTTGATGGTGTGACCTTACCCAAGACACATCTAGTGGTGAAATATCATTGACCCCCAACATCTAGTATCCGAGTAATGGACCTTAACCAAGAACTTAACCGAAGTCGTTCATGCATAAAATATAGATCACAGTGACCTAATTTTTATTGGGTGGTGTCATGTTACCAAAGATACATCTAGTGGTGAAATACCATTGACCATCAACATGTAGTATCTGAGATATGTACCTTAACCAAGAACTTAAACCAAAGTCATTCATGCATAAAATATAGGTCACAGTGACCTTATTTCTAGTGGGTGGTGTCACCTTACCTAAGATACATCTAGTAGTGAAATATCATTGACCCCCAACATTTAGTATCCAAGTTATGGACCTTAAACAAGAACTTAACCGAAGTCATTCATGCATAAAATAAAGGTCACAGTGACCTAATTTCTAGTGGTTGGTGTAGCCCTACCCAAGACCCATCTGGTGGTGAAATATCATTGACCCCCAACATCTAGTATCCGAGTAATGGACCTTAACCAAGAACTTAACCAAAGTCATTCATGCGTAAAATATAGGTCACATTGACTTAATTTCTAGTGGGTGGTGTCACCTTACCTAAGACACATCTAGTAATGAAATATCATTGACCCCCAATATCTAGTATCCAAGTTATGGACCTTAACCAAGAACTTAACCGAAGTCTTTCATTCATAAAATATAGGTTACAGTTACCTAATTTCTAGTGGGTGGTGTAGCCCTACCCAGTACCCATCTGGTGGTGAAATATCATTGACCCCCATCATCTAGTATCGAGTAATGGACCTTAACCAAGAACTTTACCAAAGTGTTACGGACGGACGTACGTACGGACGGACGGACAAGGGTAAAACTATATGTCCGATCCACATACGTGGTCGGGCCATAAAAAAGGTGCTACTGGACAGCGAGTGGTAAGTTTCGTCAATTTAAGAATTATGTATTGATGTATGGATCGAGGGGTTCATAAAACTTACATGAAGCTTTTTTTTTAACTTAAATGAAGCTTATTGTCATTCTCTCAATCAATATCAAGGTCAAGGCCTCGGTCAAGGCCAAAACATGACGATGCATCTGAGCTAAGCTATTATTTGGGCATATGCATAGTACGTTTTGTCAACCTAGGAAATTATAGTTCTTGGGATATGGTGCATGTGGTGCTTATAAATTATTATACATACCCCCCATATTACGAATTGTCAGTCACTCAACCCAAAATCAAAGTAGAGGTAAAAAAAAAAGTAGGAATGCATTAGCTCCAAGCTTTTATTGGTGCATATGAATACCAAGCTTCATCAACTTACGACAACAGGTCTTCAGATATGTGGCTCATATAGTTGAAATTGTCACCGCTTGTAAAGTAACATCTATGTACGGCTCTGTTCCGCAGGTGAGGCAAACGTAGCCGTCGAGCCTGCTAGCTTGGTGTTGTGAACCCTAAGAAGATTGATTAAACATCGAATAATTACGGCCCGACCACGTATGTGGATCGGACATATAGTTTTACCCTTGTTCGACCGTCCGTACGTCTTCACATCCGCACGTCCGTATCACTTGGGTTAAGTACTTGGTTGAGGTCAATAACTCGGATACTTAATGTTGGGGATCAATGATATTTCACCACTAGATATGTCTTGGGTAGGGCTACACCACAACTAGAAATTAGGTCACTGTGGCCTATTTTATGCCCGATCGACTTTGGTTAAGTTCTTGGTTAAGGTCAGGAACTTGGAAAATAGATGTTGGGGGTCAATGATATTTCACCACTTTAGATTCGAAACATTCTACTTAGAAATTAGGTCACTGCGACATATATGTTACACATGAATAACATGATGTGTTCACGTCTCTCCAACATTTGATAAAAAACTAAAACAGCATCCAATTAAGGGTGGGGATTAGGGTGCCAACTAAAGGATAGCCCAGTCATTTATTATATAAATTATTTTTTTTAATGTATTGTTTGTTCACAACGTTTGGTTTCTTTTTCAAAAAAAATGTAAAGAATATTGTTTTTTTTCTCTAAATCCTTGATTTTTTTTGATTTTTTTTTCTTTATTTAACTGTTTTCAATTGCTTTCTTTTCCATTTTATGTTGAATTTTAAGGATGTTGACTTATACTAAGTTCTTTTGAAAAATACTTGATCTTTTTCCCGTTTCTAATCTGATTCTTAACCGAGGTTGATTTTTTAATATTAAGACAGATACTTCATTTGAAGAATGTTCAGAATATGTGTTGATAAAAAATCTTTTAATAATTACAATTTTTTTAATGTACAACTATACCAATACGATACGTATTATCCACGACGAAAAAGTTAATATTTCCACACAAGCCATACAAAAATATAGAAAAACAGAGAAAAACCCTGTCAAATAGAACTATGTAAATGCTTGGATTCAAAGGTGCGCTTACTCTATGTAGTTTTAAAGAATCTGTGCATGAGTGTTCTGAGTCTTAAATCATTGTAAAAACTAAATTTCTTCTAAATTTGATCTGGTTATTGCTACATACAAACGTTTTTATTTGAGATATTGAATAATTGTTAACAAGCATACTCGTTTGTTTCTATGGCTTTTAAATCGCGTATGAATTCAGAGGCAAAAACCCCATTTGCTGGAGATAACTGAGTGTTGCTGCACAAGAAACTTGACATAAAAAAGCTCACGTATACAGTTGTACGTATAATATGTTGGCATTATTTTTAATCAAAATACGAAAGTGCCAAAAACCTATATTCTTTTTTTTTTCTGCTTCAGCTTACCGTAAAGAAATATCATAGAAAAATGAGTAAATGCCTAAATTTTATTAAAAAAAACCCAACAAAACAACAACCAAACTGACAAACTAACACACAAAGTTTTTTATCTCGAACGTCGGCACACGTTGGCTTAAACGTTACAATGTAGCAGGGTCATGACTTCTATTCTGTCTTTAAAGCGCTCTGCTGGATTTTCAATCATTTACACCACGGAATTATTATATCTATGTCTAAAATCTGATAACTTCATGTATGCAGAGTGTTGCGAAAGAGGTAGCCCTTCCGGTAATGTTTTTTTACCTTGAAAGGCCCGAGCCTAACCAGTGTCAGAGCGTAACGTAAAGCAGATTCAAAGTCAGTGAAGAAGACAGTTTTTTTTTTTTAAATACTAACAAAAAATCCTTATCTTTAACATTTTTATGCCGAATGATAATGAAAAAATCCAAATCTTTTTATAAAAATATATATTTACATAAGTTTAATTAAAATTATTCGATTTCTTTCTTTAAATTCTAATAGATGCATTTTCCTTTTTGTTACTTTAAACATCAAGCCTGAATTCCTGTACAATTTTACAGGGTAAGAAAAATCTTAACAATCCTTATGAAGGCCCCGTAATCCCCACCCTTAATTGGATGTTGTTATTGCTAATTATCAAATGTTGAAGAAACGTGAATAAACCGAATAACATTGGTTTAAAGTCCATCACATTTGGGGTCAATGATATTTCACCAGTAGATGTGCCTTTGGCAGTACGACACCGTCACTAGAAATTAGGTCACTGCAACTTATTTTACGCATTAACAACATATCCAAGGTAGTACATGTTGGGGTCAGTGATATTTCAAGAACGGGAGTGCCATCTGTGGCTCATAGTTCAAACTATTTTGAAGTCCCGGGTAAATTTGCAATGTCACAATGTGAAAATATAACTTCGAATTTTCCAAAAAATTACAGAAAGCAATAAAAGTGTGAAAATTTGGAAATTACCTTAAATGGTTGAAATAATAAGCCAAAGGAGTAGAGCCACGAAGGCCCTAAAATGGCCCAAAACTTCAACTTTGATATATTTGCTGGTAGTTGCTGCATGAATGTTCATTTGTCTTTATATTTCATGAATTTCAATATTTTTTTTCTTCAATTGTTTATAAATAAGGAGAACAGTGTGGTAAAAAATAGACTATTTTGTGAAAAATAACAATTTGTGACAGTTTTCCTTGATTTTCATGTATAAATCGATGAATATGAATTGGGCCACACCTGTCGACCAAAATTATTTTGTGATAGAAATATGTATTATGATATTATGAATTAATTATCAAAAACTTACGATGGTCGAGGAATGTGGCCAATACTAATTTTGACAAAATATGAAGAGAAACCAATGAAAATGTGTGAAAAATGAGGAATTTTCAAATGTATGGCCTGTTCAAAGTCTCAAGGCTACACCTGTGGTGTGAATATTTTGCTGAATCTTACAGATATGAAAAGTTTGTTCATACCTTAACATATTTTAGTTAATTTTTTGACAAGTTATAGTAGTTGAAAAAATAGTGAAAATACCGGGCCGATTTAGGGCCTTCGTGGCTCTACTCCTTTGTTTACAACGCAGTTAATGATCATCTGTTGGTACTTAAGCTTAAATGACCGATATAATTTATTGTTGACAAACAAAAAACCCAGGTGTAAATTACATGGGAATTATAAGTGAATTGTGGGATAATGACAAGATAATCTCAACTACCCACGCCAATAAATAATGAACAAAATAATTGTTTTCTACTTTCAAAGAAATGAATGATAAATATATCAGTCAAACCTTCACTGACTGAAAACCTAAACTCTCCTAAGCTCTTTTCGCAAGTAATCTAATGTTTTAGCGATTTATGTAATTATTTCTAAGGGGTGACAATATGATTTTTAGAGAGGGGCTATGGTGGAAAAAAAAGAATAAAAAGGCAGGATGCATAAAATCAGGAAATTAAAGGGCGGGACAGCGCTTTGAAAAAAAAGAGGCAGGACGCCAGAAATCAGGAAATCAAAAGACTGAACAGTGCTTTGAAATAAAAAAAGTCAGGATGCAAAAATCAATGGATTGGCCATATAGTTTTACGCTTGACCCTCCGTCCGTTCGTCCGTCCGTAACACTTTGGTTAAGTTCTTGGTTAAGAGTCCATAACTTGGATACTAGATGTTGGGGGTCAATGATATTTCACCACAAGATGTGTCTTGGGTTAGGTGAAACCACCCACTAGAAATAAGGTCACTGTGACCAATATTTTATGCATGAACGACTTTGGATACGGTTTTGGTAAAGGTCCATTACTTGGATACTAGATGTTGGGGGTCAATGATATTTCACTACTAGATGTGTCTTTGGTAAAGTGAAACTACCCACTAGTAATAAGGTCACTGTGATCAATATTTTATGCATGAACGACTTTGGTTAAGTTTTTAGTTAAGGTCCATAACTTGGATACTAGATGTTGGGGGTCAATGATATTTCACCATTAGATGTGTCTTGGGTCAGGTGAAACCACCAACTAGAAATGAGGTCACTGTGACCTATATTTTACGCATGAATGACTTGATTTAAGTTCTTGGTAAAGGTCCATTATTCGGATACTAGATGTTGGGTCAATGATATTTCACTACTAGATGGGTCTTGGGTAGGCTATACTACCCAGTAGAAATGAGGTCACTGTGACATAAGTTTTATTCATGAACGACTTTGGTTAAGTTCTTGGTTAAGGTCAATAACTTGGATACTAGATGTTTGGGGTCAATGATATATCACCACTAGATGGGTCTTGGGTAGGCTATACCACCCAGAAGAAATTAGGTCACTTTGATCTATATTTTATGCATGAATGACTTTGGTTAAGTTCTTGGTTAAGGTCCATTACTTGGATACTAGCTGTTGGAGGGCAATGATATTTCACTGCTAGATGGGTCTTGGGTGAGGTGAGACCACCCGCTTAGAAATTAAGTCACTGTGACCTATATTTTACGAATGAATCACTTTGATTAAGTTCTTGGTTAAGGTCCATTACAAAACGACTTTGATGAGTTTCCAAGTTGTTTAATGGGAGAGGCCTGTCATAATAAATGAATGAGATGTGGTCAATGCTTTTTGTCATCAGGTTATGATACGGAAAACCTGACCGCAAACCATAGTGGTGAAAAGACTTTGGAAAAAAATGTCCAGTTTCTCGCAAGTGAAGGTCTTGATAAGAATATGCATAGACCCGTAGGATCCCCATACAGGAAGCTTAATTGTCAAATTCTACCAATCTCTGCCTTTTCCAGTGGCAGTGAAACTCTCATCCCCGATCGGCATTGTGTCCCCTGATCCCTTCAGTTCATCTACATTTCATGTTTATTTTTATCACCAAAATTAAATTTATGTTCAATGGAAAAAAGTGTTTATCATAATTATGCAAGTGCTTATCATTTTACATAAAATGAGAAAATGTACGATCGAGCGTTTGAACAGGGACTTTAATTTGAATCATCAGGCTGCTCAGATGTTTTCTAGTCCTTTAAGAGCGCAGCGACTGTTTGACTGTGTACACACGACTGATGTTTTAACACCAACGTTCCACTTGTTCCGAACAGCTTATAATATGTATCTTCCATGAAATACTATTAAACATCAAGTTGTTCAACAGTTCTGCTGTGGAAACCAATCTTATCATAAAATTTCAACAATTCAAAAGTTATGAGATTGATGTTTGAACTGATTTGACCCCTAAATCAACAGACTTCTTATGTACCTCATAAGTTTTAAGTTTGTGTGCAAGTTTCATAAAATTCTATCAATGCGTTGCGGAAACCAACTTCTTCGGCCAATCGCAAAACGGCGAGCAGCGCCTACTGGCCTCTTTTTTGGCTGCTGACTGTTTTTCGTTGTGGTCTTTTTTAAATTGCCGCTTGCTAATGTGGGTAGTGTGGCGTACATTGATTTCACATCTCATTATCTTCTATTCGAACAGATAGAAGGAAAGCCGAATATAGTCTCCTGTTTTCGCAGAAAATTTTGCCTATACATGACTATGCTTTTCAACTCCAATCCTTCAGATAGGCATTAGTATAATAAGTTCTATAGCAACTCTTTACTTCCCACAAGAAAAAAAAAACTTAATTTCATTTCTAGTAAACCTACATTTATTCTGCTCCTGCATACGAAGTTAACATCTAAGAATTAAAACTTTTTGGATTTTGGAGATCATCAAAACTTGAATCTTTATCATAATCTAAGACAATGATAAAGTTCGAGGTCCCCTGTTTGGAAACATTTTGACCTCGACCTTTATTTAAAATCAAGTCTAAAATTGAAAGGATGAAACTTCTTCCTTCCCTAATATGAATTAAAACCTGAAGATTTAAAAACTAAAGGTTTGTTCCACTCATCTTAATTATTAAAACATCTATACCAAGAATTGGAAGAAGCAAAGGTGTACCAAAGGGGTAATCAAATATCATTATATCGAAAAGACAAAGACAAAACAAACCACACAACGTAAAAAACACACACATAACAACAAGATCGCATTCAGCAAGGTACACTCAAGTCGACTCAGGTGCTCCGGAAGAGTGCTTTAGCACACCCGTCACGTTGCCAAAGATCGATTTAGTGTTGGTCAAATTCAGAAAGGATTACAGTACAAAACTCTATGTCAAACCAACATCTGTGCTCATTTGAGAGATAAAAATCCCGTATTTGTCTACGAGCACATGATGTCTTCCGTAAAATTTCTCGAGTGATGACAACAACCTGGGCGCAACGTACCCCTGGTTGGAATTATGGTGTCAGAAAAGTTGACAATTGAAAAAAAAAATTCATACAACCAACCAATGATAGAAGCCATTTGAACCGCTGGTAATTGTTGCTATTTAGAGCTACAATCATGACCCTTGAAACCTGTGGGAACAGACAGACAGGGTAGGTAAATACATGTTGCTTAATACCTTAAATAAGGACAGTACCTATGATAACCTAATTGAGGTACAAAAATCAGAAAGATGACAGAGAAATTGTAATCTAGTATTGTCATGCAAGGAGACGAGGCACTTCCGATGCTAAGAAGTGGGACAACACATAAAAAGTAACAGCTTGTCTTAATGTATTTGACAAATTACAATGTATTCTGAGATAATTACTGTCTATTATTTTCGTACAACATCAACTATTTGATTCAAAAGTTTGCTCTCCTTCAACCAGCCATAAAGGCTTGGGTGGGTAAGATTGACAACTGATGCATTTTCTAATGACACATCTCCTGTTAAAGTATAAGAATCCCTTTCTTTTCTGACTATTAGAATCATCACATGAATTGTTACATTTTTTATGATGTCTTTGAATATGTTAAGAGTTTCACCAATTGTAATTCCAGTATGACAGGATCCAGTAGCCACTTGCACTAAATACAATGTATATGTGTCTGACACATTTGATTTCCTTCTCTTTGTGGTCTTTATACCCTGACTCATGGCAGCATTGTCTGTGTACACAATGTAGTCAATGCCTTTGAAATTGCTTATTGTTGGCTGTACTAACAAAGATCGCTTACTGTTATTTGCAATTTCTTTCTTCATAAAGAAAGCTAGATCTGCAACATTCCTGTCATGACCTTTATGTCCTAGATAAGCTGCATTGTTTTCAAAATCACAGGATGAAGGTTGAATGAAATTTATACTTTGTGGGGTGCTTACATCAACTTTATTACACTGATTTAATATACATTCACTGTGTCCATCATGTGTTTGCCTACGTATACAATGTGTTTCCTACAGGTGCAATTTTTGGAACAATAAGAGATTTCATCTGGTACTGGAGGCAGACGAGTTCACGCTCAAATTCTTTTCTCACACATCCCAACTCAAGACAGATCTTTAAAAGTTTACTAACATTAGTGCTAAATTTGTTATCAATTATGTCTTCAATCTTAAATTTGAATAATTCTTTCCATTCATCAGACAATTCTGGAATTAAATGAGTGACTTTTATATATCTATCCCCCTTTTCAAGACTAAGTTCTAAAAATCTAACATTATTTTGAATATCATTATCACTGACAAAACAGTATTGGCAATGAAATATATTTACTGGTATTTCAAGTAAACTTTGTTGATTTAGGGTCAGGATGGTTTCATTTTCTTTTTCCATTTCTTCTAAGAGAAGTTTTGTGTACAGTGAAAACTCTCTGCACAAATGTTTCTCAGTAGTAAGCTCTTCTGAATTCATTACTCGGTTATATTCTAGTTTGAATTTTATAATATCACTTATCAAACTTTCTTTGTAGAGCAACATAAAAAATTCCATATCTTTTCCATTTTTCAAGCTTTCATCAAAAAGATATCCATCGCGAACACAGAAATTTCGTACTCGCTGCAGCAGCCTTGGGGTAAGGATATATCTGTCTTTACAACAACTATACAAAGCACTGACAAAAGTGTCATGACTTTCTAATTTGTACTGGATCTTTTTAAAAGATTTATTCCATATAGTTTGAAATTCAATCCAATTCAATTGCAAGCTTGTATCAATAGGAAATTTAAATGTCTCCTCTCCCAATGCACTTGCTGAGAAACCACTTTCAACAAGAAGAACTTTTGATATTACTTGTAAGGCTTGACATTCTATTTCACGTACAGAGATTCTATTGAACACAGTAACATGGTCAATGATCAAAACATTTTCTGCTGTCATTAGATTAATGTATTCATACAGCTTTCTCTTTTGTGTTTCCCCTCTGACAAAATCCATGTCAATGTAATGAATACATCTGTCTCCATTTTTAATGGAACTCAGAACATAGTAAACAATGGTGGAAGACTTGCCCATACCTTGGATACCAACAAGAGCAGTGTTACCTTCAGCTATTGGTGGTTTCTCAATTGCATCTTTCAATAGTCCAGTGAAAAAGTCATGGAATCGTGTGTGACCAAAGTATTTGTTCTTGCCAGTAAACATGGAAACATTAATAAAATTTCTAAAATATGGGGAAACTTTATCTGACACAGCTATATCCCAAACACTTGGGTCTAATTCCTGTAAAAAGAAATATAGAAGAACTTCTGTCCATTTGGTCTTAACAAGAGTTGACACTAAAGTATGTCTCGCCTGTTGGCACCATCACAGACCCCATTGAAAGTCTATCTGGGCCTTCAGAAAAGTTAAGGTCAAGGTTATGTGACAGGTGACAGAAATCCATTAAACCATCACAAAGATTCAATGGAATGTCTGACGTGTTCTAGATATAGATACTATAGTTATTAAGAAACAATGAAAAAAGACTGACATTCACAAAGTCATTCAACCATGAAAATGGGGTCATGGTCACATTACATGGTGACATCAGTTTTGCATACCATAATCCCAAGGGTCTGTATACCAAATATCAGATGCCTAGCTATAATATCATACTTTTCACATAATTTATTTTCCACAAAAGTCTTACAAAGAATTTTTTTGGCCCCCAAAAGTCCACAGTCACTGAACTATAACAAGAGTAAACACTAAAGTATGTCTCGCCTGTCGGCACCATCAGAAATAATTATTCTTTCTTACTTCCACTATATTTTAAATTTACATGGATTTTCAGTTTCTGAGATCAAAAGATGTTTATAGATCTTAAACATTGTAAATATATGCAATAAAAATAATCAAAGTCACTCAACCAGAAAATAATCAAGGTCAAGGTCAAAAGATGGGGATGCAACTGTGCTAAGCTACTACTGGGGCATATGCATACCAAGCTTCATCAACCTAGGACCTATAGTTCTTGAGATATGGAAGTGCTCGCAAAACTTTTCCATTGCTATAATATGTATTGAAAATTGTAAAAGTCACTCAACCAGAAAATCAAGGTCAAGGTTAAAAGATGGGGATGCAACTGTGCTAAGCTAATATGATTAAGGCCCTGCCTTTTTAGCGAGCATCGAAAATCTATATACCTTTTAAAAATAAATCATTCCATGCATGTGCTCGACCGGCTAAGTTTAAAGTAAAGAGGGAACTTTTAAAAATGAATTAAATAGTAGCAAAGTCTGACCTCACCAAACCCAAATCATATACACTTGAGAAAGTTGTTGTTAAAATATCTGGGATCAATAACTACTTTTTATTAAAATCATTTCAATATGTGGATCGTGTCTTTTTTGCACATATTTCATATTCTTTCGTTTTTTATATTTATTAAAAATTCAATTATTTGTGCAAATAATAAATCCTGTATCATTCTGTGACGACATTAAGCGGGGACGAAATTATCAATTTTATGGATTACATGACGTCATTTCCTTGTCAGAGTATTTCGCGCTTCTTCAGCAGACCAAAACAACATTCTGTCAGGTTTTGTGAGATTTTCTGAGTATCAGTGTTTTATTTGAAGCATTGGTAACAGAAGGTACATTAAGAAACCTGGCGGAAAAAACGGTAAAGTAAAAATACCATGCAGGATTGAGGAAAGTGAGTGAAGCCCCAGAGGATGGGACTCTTCTTTCATTTTCAGGTAAGAACCTTTTATTTATTATTATGTGTAGGTTTTATTCAATAAATTTACTGTATTTCTTTACCTTATTTTATCTTACTTAGAATTTAACAAAGCTTGGTCAGTATCCTGCATTTGATATGACTAGTCAATGGAAGCTAGCTCGGTAATTTCCGGAAAATCGTTTTTTTCTGCGGAAAAGACCGAATGGTGTTTAAATAAAAATCTATGTGTAAAAATAAACAAGTGGATGAATGAGGGTTTTATCAATGTTTTTGAATTTCAATTTTTATATTTTTGCATAACAGATTATGATGTATTTTTTATAAGCCCAGAGGGTTGATTATTTTACTTGCTCCGTGCCTATTATTTTTTTCACTCCGTAAAAGTAAACCTGTTCCGGTTTTATCGTCAGTATATTTCTGGCACATCTCAAAACATGCACAATGCCGTAGGGCTCGCATCTGCGATGCTCGCTACTACTGGGGCATATGCATACCAAGTTTCATCAACCTAGGACCTATAGTTCTTGAGATATGGAGGTGCTCCCAAAACTTTTCCATTGCTATTATATGTATTGAAAATTGTCAAAGTCACTCAACCAGAAAATCAAGGTCAAGGTCAAAAGATGGGGATGCAACTGTGCTAAGCTACTACTGGGGCATATGCATACCAAGTTTCATCAACCTAGGACCTAAAGTTCTTGAGATATGGAGGTGCTCGCAAAACTTTTCCATTGCTATTATATGTATTGAAAATTGTCAAAGTCACTCAACCGGAAAATCAAGGTCAAGGTCAAAAGATGGGGATGCACCTGTGCTTAGCTACTACTGGGGCATATGCATACCAAGTTTCATCAACCCAGGACCTATAGTTCTTGAGATATGGAGGTGCTCATAAAACTTTTCAAAAAAGTTAACGCCGCCGCCGCCGCCGCCGCCGCCGGTAAAGTAACACCTATGTCCCGCTCTGCTTCGCAGGCGAGACAAAAATGGGGTCAGGGTCAAATGGCTTCGGGTCAGTTGTGTAGACGATAACCCTAACTGTCTGTATACCAGATATCAGATGCCTAGCAATTATATACTTTTTACTAAATTCATTTTCCACAAGAGTCTTACAAAAAAGCTTTTTGGCCCCAAAACATGCAAAACTCATCTAAGTCCACAGAGTCACTGAACCATAAAAATGGGGTAAGGGTCAAATGGCATGGGGCCAGTTGCAAAAACAATAACCCTTGCTGTCTGTATACCTGATATCAGATGCATAGCTATTATACTTTTCCCTAAATTCATTTTCCACAGAAGTCTTACAGAAAAGTTTTTGGCCCCGAAAATAATCTAAGTACACAGAGTCGCTGAACTATGAAATTGGGTTCAAGGTCAAACGGCATGGGACCAGTTGCATAGTCCATAACCCCAACTGTCTGTATTCTAGATATCAGATGCCTAGCTATTAGACTTTTCACTTAATTCATTTTCCACAAAAGTCTTACAAAGAAGTGTTTTGGCTCCAAATATCATCTAAGTTCACAGAGTCGCTGAACCATGAAAATGGGGCCAGAGTCAAACGGCATGTGGCAAAAGCCATAGCCTAAACAGTCTGTATAACAGATATGAGATGTCTAGCCATTATACTTTTCACTTAATTCATTTTCCACAAAAGCCTTACAAAGGGTTGTTTTGGCCTGAAAAAAAAAACATCTAAGTTCACAAAGTCGCTGAACCATGAAATTGGGGTCAGGGTCAAACGGCATAGAGCCAGTTGCGTAGACCATTACCCAAACTGTCTGTATACCAAAAATCAGATGTCTAGCTATTATACTTTTCTTGTAATTCATTTTCCACAAAAGTCTTACAAAAAAGTTTATGTCACCGTCGCCGTCGCCGCCGGAAAGTAATACCTATGTCTCGCCTTCAGCGACTAAAGTCGCAGGCGAGACAAAAATGATACAAATAAAATAAACAACAGGCTCACCTAGTAATCAATGTTATTACCGGTACTCACAGCTACATGTAAAAGGCAAAGGTCTTTTGTATCTCTTATAAATAAATTTACAAAGTACAGACAAAAATGATACAAATAAAATAAACAACAGGCTCACCTGGTATTCAATGTTATTACCGGTACTCACAGCTACATTTAAAAGGCAAAGGTCTTTTGTATCTCTTATAAATAAATTTACAAAGTACAGACAATGATTGCGACCCGAAGTGATTGCAAAAGTTAACATGGCCATTTTTAAGATTATCTTGATTTAAACTATTTTTGTAGCTTTATGAAAAGATATACATTGAATTAGGACTTACTGAAATTGTTGCGTCCATCCTTTTAGCTCAATTAAAACATGTTCCAATGGGATGACAATCCTTATAATTTACCTAGAAAGAAAATAGTTACATGATTAAGGTAAAAAAAAACATATTGCCTGTTCAAAGCAAGGACTAGATTCGTGTATTATGTATCCACAGGAAAAATAGCTACGGATATATTACGGATGACCCTCAATCCATCTGTAAATCATCCGTTTTTTCATCCGTAAAACGGCTATTTCATGCACGTCTGAATTTTATCCGTAATGAACTGTCCGAAAAACGGATGAACATTTACGGATGAATATCATTCTATCCGTTTAACATCAGTAGCTAAAACTATCAAAAAAAACGTCCGTATTTCATCCGTATTTTGAAAATACCATTTTCACAAAAAAAAATTCCCGAAACCCCTCTTAAATTAATGGTTATGACCTTACGGACCTAGACAAAGGCTCCAAAGTCTTAAGTATTGATTCAGTTGTAGATAAAAAAAAATTAGATATATAAAAAGAAAATATCTGGTCCTGAAGGAGGTTATTACAACACAGCTCCCTCAAGCTGAAGTAGTTTTTTCTGGAGGTGCCTTCCCTCTCAAAACTCTGGAACTTTAGCAAATGGCACTCATACGAAGTATTTAAAGAACAAGATCTATAACTTGAGAAGCAAATAGATGAGCTGAATGAAATTATAGAAAGCTAAATAAAGGTAAAGGCAGGTCACATCGTTTCCTACAAGACCTCTGGAGAGGATCAAAGGGTCACAAGAAGAAAGGGAAAACAAGGCAGTTTACAGACCTGCAGAAGGACGGGATCCAGGCCTATCGTAGCTAGACTGTTATTTTATTAGATTATTATAAGAAAATGGGAGAGTGATGAGATAAATAAGACATCAAGTGATGGAAACTCTATCCAACCCCAGAATGATACACATCCAATTGTCCAAACACATACTAGTAACAAAGTTAGTAGGGATGTCTAGCTGACCTTCAACCCAAGTCAAGTTAATGGGGAAATCTTGCTGACCTGCAACTCAAGCCAGGCTAGTGGGGAAGTCTCGGTGACCTGCAACCCAAGTCGGGCTAGTGGGGAAGTCTCGCTGGCCAACAACCTAAGCAAAGCTAATGGGGAAGTCTCGCTGACCTGCAAACCAAGTCAGGCTAGCAGGGAAGTCTCGCTGACCTGCAATCCTAGTCATGTTAGTGAGGAAGTCTCGCTGACCTGCAATCCTAGTCATGTTAGGGAGGAAGTCACGCTGACCTGCAATCCCAGTCGGGTTATTTGGAAAGTCTCGCTGACTGGCAAACCAAGTCACAAGTCAAGCTAGTGGGGAAGTCTAGTTGACCTGCAACCCAAGCCGAACTATCGGGGCAGTCTCGCTGGCAGGCAAACCAAGGCAGGCTAGTGTGGGAAGTCTCTCTGGCTGGTAATAACAGGCAAGATAGTGGGGAAGTCTCGCTAACCTGCAAACCAAGTCAGGCTAACGGGGAAGATTCGCTGACCTGCAATCCTAGTCAGGTAAGTAATGAAGTCTCGCTGACCTGCAATCCCAGTCAGGTCGCTGGCAGCAAACACATTCTGTGCTGCATGTAATAAACCCTTGCTGAACCAACCATCAAACTTGTTCTGTTGCAAATGCGAAGTCGCCTTTCACTATGCATGTGTTAATAGAGACTATTAAACAAGCGATGTGTACAGAATACTGGACGATGACTTGATCTACATGTACAAATGTATTGCAACAACATAGAAAGGATGATAGTCCAGGGACTCAGGAAGATGAAAATACCTCTGAGCGCTTCATACAAGAGATTGAAGAAGTACAATTTAAAGTACCAATAGAGCCTACATCAGGTGCTAGCCAAAAGAATACATCTAAAGTAAATGTAAAGGCTAAAGTAAAGAGAGGTACAACTGACATTGCAGCTAAAGAAGCAAAACTAGAAGAACATCTTGTACACTGCAGATCTAGGATAGCAAGACTGGAAGATGCTAATCGAGACTATAAGAATACAATCAATTTGATGAGAGCCAAGCTTGAAAATAGGACTTCTAATCCAAAAAACACAATGTGATGGCTTCAAGACACCCAGTGATATTAACCTTGAATACATTTTGTACGTGAGAGCATTGGAAACCTCAGTACCACTCTCAGACATGAATTAAAGATACGTGATCTAAAACTAGAACACCGACTCAAAATGATGGAAATGGGAATGAAATGTCAAACTTAGAAAATAAGATGCAGACTATGGGACCACACACATGACACAATAATCTAAAATATAAACCATATGATATGATTGAAGAATGTCCTAAGGGGTACGCAAAATCCTCCATGCATGTAGGTATAAACAAAGAGCAGGACCTCATGAATGACAAGGTAGCGATAGATCAGAGATGACATAATGCTAACTAAGCATAATTCATCTTGAGCAGCAGTTGGACTCATGTATTCCCGATCATAAGAGTTAACCTGAAAAAATACAACACTATGCTAACCAAAATCAAAAGGATCCCGATTCAAACAAAGTAGAAACTGGACCAAATTAATAATCAAATTCTGCGGATAAATAATAAGGATGCTTAGAAGCTTACTACCATAAATACCTAAGGCAAAAATGGTAAATGACCTGGCATAGGTCGATTTTATGAAGTGTAGGTCGGAAGTCGCCCTTAAAAAGCCCTCAGGTCGCAGGTCGTTTTTAACCCTGCGGGAGCCACCTCTACAAATCATATTGGGACAATATGTGAATCTAAACCAACATGTGCTGATGACTTACTGGGTCTGGCAGAAGTTCAAGGAATAATGAACATAATACACCATCACACCAGAAGGGACTTGTCAAGATCAATCCACAGAAATCAGACCATATTAAAAACGAAAGAATGTATGCTACATGTATAATACTTCAAGCCGAAAAGCCAAACAAATCAAAATTGGAGATCAATCAGTACAATCCAAGCTACTCCAACAACATCGGAGGTTGGACGGCATGCTATTTTTGGACTTGTTGCCATCGTCGAAGTATGAGACCTCTTATATTATAGGAGTAAATCCAAGCAGGACACTTTACATCTAGGAATTATCAGAAATGAAAAAAAAAGCAATATTAACATAGATGAACCTATAAAGCTGGGAAAGAGTACAATATATGGGTTGCTAGGAGCAGGACTACACATTAGGAAGGTATTTTCTCCATTGGTCTCTCACAATCTCTGGAAGGTGTATGCACTAACACAAATTATTTATGGGCTTGAGGTAATGAAATGTAGACAATTTGAAATAGAACAGCTAGAAAAGATGCTAAGGAAAATCTTGAGGCAAATACAGGGCCTTCAAAAGCAAACTTCAGTTTACCTACTTGCTGGTGCAATTCCAATACAGATGCATATAGATCACAATTTACTGTCACACCTCAGAATATAATCAGATGTCCATCCTCAGCAGAATATATTATCTTAATTAGACAACATGCTTCAATAGAAATAGCTACAAACTTTTCACAGAAAGAGCAGAACTTGTATTAGAGAAATATGCAATGGAGCAAATACATAAACTAATGCAAAATCGTAGATCAATACAGGCATGAAAGAAGGAAGTGAGGACGGGGCAAGAACTATACTGGTCTCGACAATGTGAGGAAGATATAACCGGGAAGTCAACCTTTCAATATCTCCAATGACAGAAAAAACCGATGTCACAACCACATAATATTTGGGAAGGCGCAATAAATGTACCAATCAAAATCAGAGTGACAGAAGTCATGATCAAGCTTGTAACTCAAATGTACCTGTTAAATACAACAAGAAAAAAGTATGGAGACAGCAATATAAAAACTATATGCTGTCAAGTGTGCAGAAATGAGCCAGATGATCTGCAACATTTTATTTTCAAGTGCCCAAAGCTTGAAGCTGTCCAAAACAACTTACTCCAGCTTATACTGGACTGTACGAGCCAACAGTTGCCATACATGTATATCAGTAAATTGAAAAAACTTGGTTATAAAGAGATAGAAGAACTAAACAAGGAGTATGTACATTACAATGTATCTCCCTATGGAAAGAATGAGACATTCAAAGGGGGAGGGACATGATTCTCTAAATATATAAACTGTGTAATCCGATGCTTTTACAATTCTTAGAGTTCTTAATAGAAAATCCAATAGTGATGAGACCCTTCTTGCATTTATATCTATGAATTTTATTATGACTGAGTCATAAATAGGCATGAATATGTTATTTTCGCCATATCAATCAATCGTTATGATTACGAACTTCTTCACTTCCACACGTGACCCAGGGTCACAGGTCAAGAAACAGAAAGTACCGTCGGCCAACACAAACAAAAGATCGGATAGGCTACAGAAGTCAAAATTCAAACCAGAATGGGCCAAGATCTTCCCATCCATTTATTACGATCCAGACCAGAATGCCATGTTCTGCAAAGACTGCAAAGCTGCCTCCATTATCAACTCCTTTACCGTGGGGTGCGCTACTATGATGAAAGACAACATACAGAAACATGTTCGGAGTGCCGATCATAAGAAAGCAATACAAACCAAGACTATGAGATCAGACTGGGACCAAGGAGTCGCCACCGTACACAAAAATCACGAAAAAGACGTGACCAGTGCCATGACCAACTTGATGTGGATGGCCAAGAACAACCAACCAAACTCACTACTGACAGATCTCAACGATCTTCTTGATCATCATGTATGTGGTGATCTTTGTTTATTTAATAAAATATTTTTTTTGTGTTTACCCCCGCAACCCCCCCTCCCCCCTCCAAAAAAAAATCATTGATAACTCTGATACAATGGCGAAAATGACGAGAACTTGAGCTTCTTTATCCATATAAAGTTAAAGTCAATGTATTATAGGGGGGCATTATACGAAAATTCCGATTTTTTTTGGTGTGCTTTAGCAACATATTGATAGAGGGGAACAGGTACTTGGACATCAAATTACGTATATAATATTGACTCAAGAAAAAAAATGAACACAACACAAACAAAAATGTGACAAAAATTTAAAATTAAAAGAAAACCAGCTAAGAACAAACAAAAACTTCTGACGAATGTCTAAAACAAATAAATCACGGCACAACAAAACCAAAGATAGGTAGAAAGAAAAGAAAATGTTTAAACAGTTCAAAAAATCAATAAGAACAGTAACAAAAGGGTATAAAAATGTACAGGTTACATACGTATCGTTACAAACCAAATAATTATAACGATTATCTATTTGTCGTTACAGGGTGTAGAAACTGTCTCAAGCTTACACAAAGCCAAGAATGCCCGCTATGACAGCAGTGATTCTGTTCGGGATATGCAGACAGCTCTCACCAAAGTAGTTGATGAGGAAATTATAGAAGACCTCAAGCAAACAAATTTCTTTTCAATTATGTTGGACGAGTCCACAGACAGAGGCACAGAAAAAACTTTAATGTTTTATGTTAGATATATCAAGTGTAATGACAGTGTTACTAGATTTTTGTCATTTGTTGAATTGAGTAGTGGTACTGCTGATAGTATATTTGAAGCCGTAAAAGAGCTTTTTATTGAATATGAGCTAGATTTTTCTAAATGTATTTCTATTTCAACTGATGGTGCCAGTATTATGACTGGTATACGCTCAGGTGTAACCAGGTTTTCTGACCAGAACCCTTTTATCATTAAGGTTCATTGTATTGCCCACAGGTTGGCCCTTGCTGCATCTCAGGCAGCAAACTCTATTCCATACTTAAAGAAGTATCAAGGTGTCATCAATGAGGTCTACAAGTATTATCATTATTCTTGTAAGCACACTGTTGAGCTCAAGGCTATGGCCCTCATCTTTGATCAGGTTGAGAAGAAATTCCAAGAGGTTTTCAGTACAAGGTGGTTGTCTTTTGAGGGAGCTGTTGGTGCACTTCTCAGTAACTTTGACATCATGGTTGGTTGTCTTCTCTCTGATGAGGAAGGTGGTAATGTTATAGCTGGTGGTCTAGTCAAGTTCATTTCTACATATGAGTTTCTTGCTGTCTCCCATTTAGTTGCTGATGTTATGGGCATTGTCTGTCGTGTTAGTAGAGTGTTTCAGAGGGAAGATCTTACTTTCACTGTTGTTAAGGACACTCTTGAGCCAGCTTGCTCTGCTCTTCTTGGTATGAAGTCCTCTGCTGGTCCTAGGCTTGAATCCTTTCTTTCAGAGGTTCCTTCTGAGGTGCAGGAGAGTGGTAATTTTCTCTTTGGTGGCAATCTGGTCAAGGACAGTTCTTCTCAGAGATCTAACTTTGACACTCTTAGGTTAAGGTTCATTGACCAGCTGGTGGCTAATCTTAAGACCAGGTTTCCTTCTCAGCAGATCTTTGAGGGCCTTTCTATCTTTGACCCCAAGTTGATCCCTACTAGTGGTAGTCAGGAGTTTCTGTCCTATGGTAAGGAGCAGGTGGACTTTCTTTGTAGGCACTTTGGGCAGGACAAGGATGGTCACAAGGCTGTTATCAGTGAGGTGCATTTCAGGGAGGAGTGGTTGATGTTTAAGCAGGTTCTGTCTGGGTATAAAGATTTGAGGATCAACTCTGCTATTTCTTCTCTTCTGGCTAAGGACTCTTTCTCTGATGACTATCCAAATGTCTCCAAGCTCCTTTCTATCTGCTTAGTTTCTACTGTCTCCTCTGTTGACTGAAAGGGGCTTCTCTAGGTACAATCTCATCAAGACCTATCTTAGGAACAGACTGAAGGTTGCTTCTGTCAACATGCTACTTAAGCTCTGTCTTCACCCTTCTTCTTTCAGGACTTTCAACTTTTCTAGAGCTTTTGTGTTGTGGTGTAAGGCTAAGGATAGGAGGATTCTTCACTATTAGTTTGATTTCTTATCTCAGTTTGTAAGTAGTTGGCTGATGCTATCATTCTATGAGAATAATTAGTGCTTTGAAATGTATATATTAGTGCTATATTAATGGTTATCAACTTTATTTTTATGTCTTTTATACCTGATGAGCATGCAAAACAATGTATTTTATTGAAATAAATACACAATGTTCATGAATGTATAACTTTTATTATTATATAAAATACTTCTGTTATCTGTTAACTGTATGCTTGTTATGTGCTGTAAAAGAAATAAATTATGATATAAGATGAGTTTGTTTTTATGTTATAAATGCAATATTAAAGTAATGTGGTACTCTCTAAAACATGCATCTGAAAGGTCAAGTATTTCGGTCGACCGCAAAAGTGACTAAAGCCCTCAAAATCCTGGAAAAAACCCTGTGACTCCACACTTGGCCAATTGCATCTTATCGTTTTAATTAACATGATAAGGCATAGCGTTTTAATACATTTCTAGTTTTAGAATCGCCTACTAATATTACTAAATATGATATGTGCCCTCTTTAATAATATCAGAAATGAACATTTTAAATCCACAACATATGAACATTTTAGTTCTTTTACGATTAGTGCTTGATATTTTATTATCTTTTTCATGAAGTGCTCCGCTTTGACTTTAAGTGCTTTTATGATAAAGTAGTGAATATTAACTTTTTTAACATTATGGATGTAATCCCAATATAATATACTGTAAACTAGAAAAACTGTGAGCAGCAGCTCACAAATAAATACCCCTGAACCCTAAAAAATTAATCAGATAAAATTTTAAAATAGGTGGTGCACATCTACATTATGTCACAAAGATTGTGTGAAAGTTTCATGAAAATCCATCAAGGGGTTTAGGAGGAGTTGCAGATAAGAGATGGGTAACCATTGTTCTCAAATGGCCAAGTCCATGTTTTGCTATGGAACCCCCAAAAATCATTCTGATCAAATTTCAAAATATGAGCTTGAGGTGCACATCTTCATTATGTTACAAAGATTGTGTGAAATTTTCATGAAAATCCATCAAGGGGTTTAGGAGGAGTTGCGGATAAGAGATGGGTACCCCTATGTAGATGAATGGCTAACTCCATGTTTTGCTATGGGAAACCCCAAAAATCCTTCTGATCAAATTCTAAAATAGTAGGTGCACATCTACATTATGTCACAAAGATTGTGTGTAATTCTTCTGAAAATCCATCAAGGGGTTTAGGAGGAGTTGCGGATAAGAGAAAGGTACCCACATGTAGTCAAATGGCTTAGTCCATGTTTTGCTATGGGAAACCCCAAAATCATTCTGATCAAAATCATCAAATTTTAAAATAGTAGGTGCACATCTACATTATGTTACAAAGATTGTGTGTAGCCTAGTGTTGACGTTGACGGCTGAATTTCTATGCATCGTTGTTTTTCCGTTTGCCAATTTTAGTTGTTTTTTTAAACAAAATATTTTAAAATATATACAAGACAATAGAAGAAAGACAGGACAACGCAATTATATAATTTTTATCTCAAAAACAACACAATTAGAATTTTGATTCAGAACTTAATTAAAATCTGTCAACTTTTAAAAAATTGATAATGTTCGGAAAATTGATAACGTTACGTCGCATACCTAGTAGGTTTCATGAAAAAGAAGGAGTTGCGGATAAGAGATGGGTACCCCCTTGTAGTCAAATGGCTATCCATAAGTACATGTTTTGCTATGGGAAACCCAAAAAATCATTCTGATCAAAATTTAAAATAGTAGGTGCACATCTACATTATGTCACAAAGATTGTGTAAAGGTTTCATGAAAATCCATCAAGGGGTTTAGGACAAGTTGCAGATAAGAGATGGGTACCCCCATGTAGTCGAATGGTTGAGTTCTGATCAAATTTTAAAATAGTAGGTGCACATCTACATTATGTCACAAAGATTGAATTTAAGTTTCAGGAAAATCTATCAAGGGGTTTAGGAGGAGTTGCCGATAAGAGATGGGTACCCTGAAGGGTATCAAGACACTAGGTACTGGCTTGGACATTTCGGTACTTCAGTACCGACCAAAAAATTGTAAATAAAGCAGCATTGGTTAGTAATTTTTACTCAATATGTGTTAAATTTACGTTTTTTATTGATATTTCAAGGTTCATAAATGGAAAATTGAAAAATGTGGACGTACACAAAAAATGTATGACCATGTATGATGGAGTGAATATACATGTTAGGTGAAATTAGTTTTCAAACTATATTTGATCATGTAAATGTTTTTCATTGATCAGTTTTTAATATATATTTTTAATACTGGTAACTTATGAATAGATTTTAATTTGATGATCATAACTTTCTTGTTGTTCATAGTCATGAACATGATGAAGATCTCTAATTAGTTCATTTTGGGTAATCATGTCATGGTAATAGTATCGCCTTTTTTGGATATTTTTTTCTACAAAATTTAGTAAGTTTTAAATGTCATGAATGTGCTTTAAACAACTTTTCTTTTATGAAGAAGACTCAGAGCAAAAAGGCAAAATTACCACCTACATGTAGGTAAGATGCCTCCCAAATTCAGGTAACAACAAAAACAACAACATGATTTTAAATTGCATCAAATGATTGTTATTAGATGAAGTGGTTGAATGGCTTTGCTAATTGTGACCTCTTTCATATGGCTTCTGATTGAGTTATAAAATTATAATTGTTCAATGGGTCTAATTAATTGCATAATTGGATTAAAGTACTTAAGCTATAAGAAACTTGACTGGTTCTACTACTGTGAGCACTACCCCTCCCTTAGTTGGTGCATGCATGAAATTCTGCTTTATTTCATCACTGGAAAGAGCATAAGAGTGATCATTTTTCAAATGTTTTTCAAATAACTTTGAATGTTGCATTACTTTTGAGAGAGTATATAATTATATACATTTTCATTATACATCTATGTCAACAAACAAAATACAAAGAAACAATAACAAAACAATGACGCGCTCTTTATAAAAGAATTATTGTCGTTGTTGGTACGGATACTGCACATGAAGCTGGTCCAGTTTATGATGTCGTATACACGCAAATTGACTTTAGCCCTCCATCTTTATAGTATTGTTCTTTTTAGCTTCGGAACAAATTCTCAACTTAATTTAAGGATGAACATTTCTAATACATTGTATATTTGTCGCTGAAATTTCCGATTTCTAAATTCAAAATTGTTTAAAACATCAGGTTTTTCCTTGTAATGCACATGGTCGATATCCTTGGTGCTGGATTTGGCTTCCTTGTTCAAACGTTTTGGTTTTCAGTACTTTTCATTTTCAACAGTTTGGGAATTTGGAATTTTCAAAAGTGATTAAGCCGACAACCAACTCCCACTTAGTAATTAAACTAATTATATTTTATTTCATGACTGAAAATATCATTTATTTATATAAAAAAATAATGAAATAAACGTTTATTTTTCAAGTACCGAAATGACTAGTACCGAGTACCAAAGTCTCTAATTTCATCGGTACCGAAGTGACCAGGTATCGAAATGACTAGGACTTCCCTTTAAGCGGGGGGTATAATAACTGTGCATTTGACTTTGCATACACTGTGAATACATTGACCACATGTACACATACATGTATATCTTTCCTGATGATAGAGTGTGCTGACTAACAGCGGTAGTTACCTGAACAATACATTTTTACAAGACAAAGTTTGCAATGTTTCATTTTTGTAGAACGGGGTAACCAAGTCCTAATTTGATGCAATATGTTAAAAGATATAGTTTTGTTTCAATTGCCAAGTCCAGTTAGTAAGCCTGGTTTATCAGCTTTCAACGGGCGACTATCAACAGATCGAAATTTCAAGAAAGACGAGACGTTATTGAGTCGTACTTTTGTTCTCCCTTACAACAAATGACAGAAGGGAGAATGTACAAAGAAGTCTAAAATCTTATCAAGGCATGCACTTTTATGATTTTTCCAAAGTTAAAGGTAAAGGTAAGATTTATTTAAATCTCTGTGACGTACATTTTCTTTCTTGCTTCGCTTGTCATTGTTTACATCAGGGGATGTAAAGAAATGGGGAATGTAACAGAACCGAATGGTTTATTTATTTTTTGGTCGTTTCACTCCCCGGAAATTATATCCCCATTTCCCGCGGAATTTTATGTAATGTAATATTATTCCAATATTAGGAGTTCCTTGTTGATAAGACCCTCTTTAAGAATGGTCAAAAGAAAGTCTACAGTAAATGGTTCAACAGGTATTTATTTTTACTGATAATCACCATCAGACCATTTAAATTTCTTAAATTTAGCTCAGACAGAAACTATGCAATTTTACACAGACACATGGACTCAGTTTCTGTTTCTGTAGAATACTGGGCTGGACTTCACTAATGAATATAGTGGCCAGGGTGGTGCCCACAGTTACAAATTACAATGTACAAAATGTTGACAGAGACTATGCAAGTTCACACAGACAAAGTTACAATTTTCAAAATGTACATGTATGGATTATCCTTACCTTACCCCTGGATCTTGACCTCCTCATGGGAGAACGGTAATACCAAATGTCGAAAAAGGTGCTGTGCTTATATCTACAGTGCTCAGTGATCCATCTCCCAGTGAGTCATGTTTTTTGTATGTACAGAACCATTCCAGATTCGTAACCTGTGGGTATTTTAAGTGTGTTGTATACAACAGGTCTTATTTCATATTATAGACATTTTCGTACGTCGTTCATCTATTAGAAATGTAATAACTAATTTATGTAATTACTCAATTTTTTTATTTAGTTTTTTACAAAGCTCTTGGAAAAATGCACATATATTAAGATTTTAAAATCATGACGTTATGTCCGCATTGATATAATTTAACTGTTGATTTCGGTAATCAATAAAAATCAAAAATATAATTAAATATTAAGATAGTCTATACATTCTTACATTATAAATATCATTTTATTTTATCACATTTTAATTTTTTGGGGTGTTTTTGGGTATCTTTTGGTGTTTTTGGGTAAATTGATGGACCCATTAAAAAGGGACTGTTTCTTGATAGACACCTTTTCAGTATGGAATATACCTTTTAAAGTACAAATGTCACTCATGTTCTGTTTTATTTTTTAAACCAGGAAAAATAATCTGCCGAGGGTGATTTAGGAGGGAATGTTGAACGCACTAATCATACTAATAGTTATTTGCTTATAAAGTATACATTAGACATTATTTTATTTCAGCCAATCAAGGACCTTTGCAGGCAATGACAATTAACATTTATGATTTAAAACAGTACATAACAGACATAGCTTAGCAATACTAGCAATTGTTTATATAAACTAATTGTAATGCAAAATATATAATGCATGTATACATGTATTGTTCCTTGCAATTGCAAAGAGAAAAAAATGAAATATTATGCTCTTATGAAATCTTGTCACATTTTAATAACAAAAATGTTGTTTTCAATAGACACCTTTTCAACATATAGAAAATATATTATTATTTTTTTTTTTGCATAATGTGTAAGTTGTTCACCAACAATGACCAATTTTCATGATTTTCGTGGGTCAGGCAAACCATGAAACTGAACTTCAAATGAACAGAGAATTTAATGTTGCTTTTAATAGAGAATTTATGAAAACCAGTAATATGCATTTTACTCCAATCCACGAAAAATTGAAGTACTTTCACAGTATAATGATGTTGATATTTACAGAAACAGGTTCATTGCACAATTTTTCTGCGGAAGAGGTGAGGAAGTTCAGACAGAATCTGACAAAATGGTACCAAGAAAATAAAAGAGATTTACCTTGGAGAAAACAGGTACAAGCAAACACACCCAAGCTATAGATTCAGCAATGTTTTTTTCTTATAAGTTACAAAAAGAAGTCAACAAATTAAAATTACCAATAATGTAAATGCTGTATGAAAATTGAAGAACTCTAGATCTTATATTCTATCAATATCAAGTGCATTTACACAATCCACTTGTTAAGATATAAACTATTTTTAATTCTACAATTTTAGTGAATACACATGTACATGAATAATCATGTATAATTTTGAAATATGAATTTTGTTGCTTCACATTAGATTATTTAAAACAGCTATACAAGTTAAAGAGTTCAAGGAAGTACATATAGCAAATAGATTTTGAATTTATTGGAAAAAAAATAGTGCATGCATATTTCATATGTGAACAAATTCATTATAAGCAAAATCTTATATAACATGTATGAGTTATTTGAATTTCATTAGTCAAAAAGTAAACTAACAAATCAAGGAGACTGAATTTAAATTCAGCATACTATCTTTAAATATGGCAAAATTTTAATTACTGGTCTAAATGAAAGAATAATATACTGATTCTATTTGATTTTTTACAGGCGGAAAACCCAGATGTAAATCAGAGAGCTTATTCAGGTACATGTATACATCAATTTTTTTTTATAATATTGTTACAGAAGCCTTCTGTAAAAGTCGGCACTTACATGTACATGATATTTTAGCATTTTCTTACAGCCATATATCTAATTCCCCATACTTCATCCAGCTAAATACCCATGGGACTAATACATTTTCTTGACCCCCATTGACTCATTCATTCCAAAGTCCCTCTACGAAATTGAATGCTTTCATATTAGATTGGTGTACATATTAGGTCAAGTACAGGTTTAAAAGTGAATACAAAACAAGTATAAGAGTTTTCATGTCTAGTCATCTGAGAGATTGCAATCCTTTATTTTCAGTGGGCTGAAAGTTGCTTTGCTAGATATTGTGTATGGAGTTATTTTTGTGAATTTTGCATCATAGATATACTACTGAAAATTAAATAATGCAAAATTCATTACCATCATACATGCAAATAAAAGATTTGATATGTTTGTCAAACAAAAACAAAAAAATGTTGAACATATTTTGAGACAGAGAGCACAAAATTTAACCGATGGGAAATTATCCCGCTTATCAGTAATTAAGGAATATTTCTGAATGTTCGTTTTCAGTGTGGGTATCAGAAATAATGTTACAGCAGACACAGGTGGCTACAGTCATCAGTTACTACAATAAATGGATAAAGGTAGGCCACAGTCATCAGTTACTACAATAAATGGATAAAGGTAGGCCGCAGTCATCAGTTACTATAAAAATGGATAAAGGTAGGCCACAGTCATCAGTTACTACAATAAATGGATAAAGGTAGGCCACAGTCATCAGTTACTACAATAAATGGATAAAGGTAGGCCACAGTCATCAGTTTCTACTAATGGATAAAGGAAGGCCACAGTCATCACTTTCTACTAATGGATAAAGGTAGGCCACAGTCATCACTTTCTACTAATGGATAAAGGTAGGCTACAGTCATCAGTTACTACAAAAATGGATAAAGGTAGGCTATAGTCATCAGTCACTTCTAATGGATAAAGGTAGGCCACAGTCATCAGTTACTACAAATGGATAAAGGTAGACCACACTAATTAGTAACTACAATAGATGGTTAAAGGTAGGCCACAGTCATCAGTTACTACAAAATGGATAAAGGTAGGCTTTAGTCATCAGTCACTTCTAATGGATAAAGGTAGGCCACAGTCATCAGTTACTACAAAAATGGATAAAGGTAGGCTATAGTAATCAGTCACTACAAATGGATAAAGGTAGTCCACAGTCATCAGTTACTACAATAAATGCATAGAGGTAGGCCACAGTCATCACTTTCTACTAATGGATATAGGAAGGCCACACTCATCACTTTCAAGCCACAGTCATCACTTTCTACAAATGGATAAAGGTAAGCCACAGTCATCAGTTACTATAAATGGATAAAGGTAGGCTATAGTCATCAGTTACTACAAAAATGGTTAAAGGTAGGCTATAGTCATCAGTCACTACTAATGGATAAAGGTTGGCTATAGTCATCACTTACTACAAATAGGTTACGGTATCCCCTTCATCACTTTATACTTCAAATGTATAAAGTTAGGCTACAGTCATCACTTACTACAAATGAATAAAGGTAGGCCGTAGTCATCACTAACTTCAAATGGATAAAGTTAGACTAAACTCATATATTTCTACAACTGGATAAAGGTAGGTTACAGTCATCAGTTACTACAATAAATGGATAAAGATAGGTTACAGTCGTCAGTCACTACTAATGGATAAAGGTTGGCTATAGTCATCACTTACTACAATAAATGGATAAATGTAGGAGTTTGAAAATTGAAGAATTGAATCACTATAGATATTTTTGTTTTGTTTCAATGAAAGAATGGCTATTTATTTTCATGTCAAGGATATATGAGTGTTGATGGAAACGATAGCTTGTTGTTCACTTTATCACAGAACAAAAAGAGAACTAGGTTCTAATTATAACATATGTTTATGTTAAAATTTTTCTGGAAACCAATATCCTATAAATTTTGTTAATCTTATCATAATTATTTTATGTCTTTAGCTTCTTATTTTAAATGTTATAGTGTAACATTTTGTCATTTATCTGTCTTTCAGAAATGGCCAACTGTACAAGATTTAGCAAAGGCATCCCTTGAGGTATATTATATTTTCAAATGTCATATTTAACCTTCATGACTCTAGATCATTAAGATGTTAACACATTTTGCTTTGATGAAACAAACAACAATGTTCTAGGCAAAAAGGTTAAGAATATATCTGAACAGTTTCTGTATACATTTTACTCACCAGAAATGCTTTTTCCAAAAGTTTGAATGATGAAAGTAAAGAGTATTATGACAACCATAGAACAAAAAGTATCAAACAAGGATTGAAAATTTATGTAGATGTCCCATTATTTAGGTGCAAAACTGGTATTTTAAGACTTAGAGACATTCAAACCCTTTGTACAAAATAAGATAAGTGAGATGGTAAGATTTATTGGAGTCTTTATTTTGCAGGAAGTGAATGAGGCTTGGTCTGGACTAGGTTATTACTCTAGGGGAAGGAGATTGCATGAAGGTGCCAGGAAGGTATTATACATTTAACAGATGGTTTGATTACAAGGAATCCAGTGGTGGCAAAGACTCTATTTTATAAAACATAATTTATTCTGGCATAATCGTTTCTAGGAATGATTTTTTTTTATTAAATTATGATATTTTTTTGCTCTCCAAATTTCAGTTTTACTTTGGGGTCTCAGCATTTTTTTGCTGGGGTGTCCAGGTTGAATTGCAAAAAAATTGACTTTTCTTCATTTTCTACATGCAAATAGACGATAAAGAGATGTGGAATAAGTGTATGCGACACAACCAACATTAAAGAAACGGCAATTTAAAAAATCACAATGGAAAACAGCCAGCAGTCTTCAACATGACCAGAGGTCACTGCTCGCCGTCTTGCATTGGCCCAAGACTAAAAATACAATAAATAAGATTCAAACAAATCCCTAGAATATGAAAGAAAGACCCATTTCTGGACATAAAACAAAAAACAGATAGTAGACAAGGACAAACAAAAGCTTTGAAAAGGATTCCTGGCTTAGGACAGGCATATATAAAATGTGGCGGGGTTAAACTAGTTTTTTGGGCCCAACCTTCCCCCTATTGTTTAACTTGTACTAAGACTTTTTTAAGCATTGTAGTTTTTGTATGTTTTAGGTTGTAGAAGAACTGGATGGTGAAATGCCTAAAACAGCTGAGGATTTATTAAAACATTTACCAGGTGTGGGGAAATACACTGCAGGTGCTATAGCTTCCATTGCTTATGGACAGGTGAATAGATGGTCTTATTTCAGTCGTACTACTTTTTTGATATTGAATGTGAAAAATGAAATTGCATACTTTATCACTGGTAGTGGAGTAGTACAATAAGGACTGGAGAACATTTCATTTATTTTATACTCATCAGAGGTGCTCTACCCAAAAGATTAAAAAGCCAAATATTATATAAATATGAAGGACTTAGAACTAGTAAACCAAAAATGCCGTACTGGAAACCAAATTATGACTAAGATTGATCTAATTCTGCGGAAGAAAGAATCTTCATTTAAACATATTTATTTTTACTGGATTGGGAGTGCGAGTTTGAGAGTATGGCCTTTGTAGCTGCCCCCATTGAACTTACTCTTATCAAAGTCTACAAAGGGGTCTTTAACTTGCACAGGGTATTGCTCTCCCCATACATTGTACAACCATTTTTGTCCCTTGCGATGGACTAGCATCATTTCTTCACACCATCCTCGCAAATGGTGTCAAGAGAGAGTCAGAAAATAGGTCCATGAAATTTTCACCCCATGGGAGGATCCAACCACGAACCTTGGTGTAAGTAAAGAAGCCCAACGCATTAACCACTACACCACCAGCTCTCTAGGAAGAATCTTAATAGATTTGGACAATTTTGAAATTTTAAAACAGATAATTTATAGTTTTTGATGTGTTCTTCAACACAAAAGTGCTAATGTTGGAGCTAGCTAACATCTTGATTTAAATGAAATGGATTTTTTTAGCAAAATGCAAGTGAAATTAATTTTTTTCTTTTTTAACCTGTTTATCAACATAGTAGATTGTCACCAATATCCCATGCATAATTATATTTTAGAATTTAAAATTTGGTAAAGTTATTAATGATGTTCAACCTATGACAGTTTCTTTATATTTGTTTCAGAGTACTGGAATCGTTGATGGAAATGTTATCAGGGTTTTATCATGATGTTTGTTTCAGAATACTGGAATCGTTGATGGTAATGTCATCAGGGTTTAAACTATGACAGTTTCTTTATATTTGTTTAAGAGTACTGGAATTGTTGATGGTTATGTTATCAGGGTTTAACCTATGACATTTTGTTTATATTTGTTTCAGAGTACTGGAATTGTTGATGGTAATCTTATCAGGGTTTTATATTTGTTTCAGAGTACTGGAATTGTTGACGGTAATGTTATCAGGGTTTTATGTTTGTTTCAGAGTACTGGAATTGTTGATGGTAATGTTATCAGGGTTTTATGTTTGTTTCAGAGTACTGGAATTGTTGATGGTAATGTTATCAAGGTTTTATATTTGTTTCAGAGTACTGGAATTGTTGATGGTAATGTTATCAAGGTTTTATATTTGTTTCAGAGTACTGGAATTGTTGATGGTAATGTTTTCAGGGTTTTATATTTGTTTCAGAGTGATGGAATTGTTGATGGTAATGTTATCAGGGTTTTATGTTTGTTTCAGAGTACTGGAATTGTAGATGGTAATGTTATCAAGGTTTTATGTTTGTTTCAGAGTACTGGAATTGTTGATGGTAATGTTATCAGGGTTTTATGTCGAATGAGAAAAATAGGTGGAGATAGTACCAGTCAACCAGTTCAGGATAAATTATGGTACGTGTAGTTATATTATGGTCACTTAAAAATAATTGATTGCAAATTTTACTGAATATTCTGCTTTGGAAAGTGCTCTACCAATTAACATAAGCTTTATATTTGTAATGTTGATCTTTTATAGACAAGATTGTTATTATTTTATGAATACAATTTTGGCTCATTTTGATATTGACAATTAAATTATCTGATCTTTAGAGAAATTTCAACTATTGCTTCAATAGCAATGAGCATCTAGTGTCTGAACTTTCTTAGGTATTTATTGATTTGACTTGTTATGATATCCAAAGTGTGTTTTAGAAGTAACAAGAAGGAGTCGCTTGGGGTTTAGTCCTCCTGCATCGTTGTCACCAAAAAATTCTGTCAGAGTTTTCAGGGCAACTACATACCACAGTGTCTTGATATGGTACACATAGCTATAAAGTACTGTTATAAAAAGAATCATCTACTTTCTGTTTACATAATACTTTAAAGTTCAGGAAACATGTGTTTGCCATATAAGACTACAGTTTTGATGTTCATTCTGTACGAGTTCAAATGATATTTGCCTTAATTTGATCATGATAATCATGATCATATTTTTTTTATTATTTTGTAGGCAGCATGCGAATCATATTGTAGATCCTGAAAAGCCTGGAGATTTTAATCAGGGGATAATGGAGTTAGGGGCCACTGTATGTACCCCTAAGACTCCCTCTTGTTCATCATGCCCTGTGAAAGATCTCTGTCTAGCATATCAAGAGGTAAGATCAAAATCCATTATAAATTACCGTACATGTTTATTATACCCCCGCTTCGAAGAAGAGGGGGGTATACTGTTTTACCCTTGTCCGTCCGTCCGTTTGGACGTCCGTCCGTCCGTAACAAAACTTCCGTCACAGTTTTCTAAGCAACTACATGAAATAGAGTTCTGATATTTTGTTTACAGCTTTATCATATAGTCCCATATGGTGTATACCGATTTAATGTTCCTACGTAGTCTACTTCCTGTTTACCGAATACTTAGGTTTTAACACATAATAGACATAAATGCAAAATTTTCGTCACAGTTTCCCAAGCAACTACATGAGATAGAGGTCTGATATTTTGTATACAGCTTTATCTTATAGTCCCAGATGGTGTATACCCATTTTATGTTCCTACGTAGTCTACTTCCTGTTTACCGAATACTTAGGTTTTAACACATAATAGACATAAATGCAAAATTTCCGTCACAGTTTCCCAAGCAACTACATGAGATAGAGGTCTGATATTTTGTATACAGCTTTATCTTATAGTCCCATATGGTGTATACCGATTTTATATTCCTACGTAGTCTACTTCTTGTTTACCGAATACTTAGGTTTTAACACATAATAGACATAAATGCAAAATTTCCGTCACAGTTTCCCAAGCAACTACATGAGATAGAGGTCTGATATTTTGTATACAGCTTTATCCTAAAGTACCATATGGTGTATACCGATTTTATGCTCCTAGGTTGTCTACTTCCTGTTTACCGAATACTTAGGTTTTAACACATAATAGACATAAATGCAAAATTTCCGTCACAGTTTCCCAAGCAACTACATGAGATAGAGTTCTGATATTTTGTATACAGCTTTATCTTATAGTCCCATATGGTGTATACCGATTTTATGTTCCTACATAGTCTACTTCCTGTTTACAGAGTATTTAAACTTGTATGCATGGCTTAGTTTGGGGAGCGGGGGTATCACTAGTGAGCATTAGCTCACAGATTTACTTGTTATGCCATAAAATCAAATAGATTCTCCTATGAGATGTTAGGGCAAGTGATTCAGGCTCTGGGTTTTAAATCATGAGGCTATCATTGTTGTAGGCTTTGTGACAAGGTTTCCAGGTGCAAGTCCACTGATTTTGGCTTATCAATATGTAACACTAGGCTGGCAACCATGCAAATACATCTTACATTTACATATATATATCAGTCCAATATATATATATTTCCCAGTAAGGAATGCTATCTGTTGGCTTGAGTACATTTACCTTATTGTATGTGTACTCTCTGACTTAAAATATATCTTACCTTTCTTGTTACTTTTTGTCCATAAAACATGCTTTCCATACAGATAAAAAAAGGTACTGATTTATTAATCCATCATTGAAAGTAATGAACATTTAATAACACTGTACAGTATATTAATTTTTCAATTTTGACAGTGAAAAAGACACATCTAGAGTTGTTTTTTTTTACTTTGTTCCTTTAAAATCATTTTCAGGTAGAAATAGACAAACAGAAGAAAACAAAGCAGCTTACAGGAGACTCTGCAATATTAGCTGACATTGAGTGTTGTATGTACATAAGTATATGTTATCAATATTTTTATGCTTTGCTAGTTTAGGCATCCTCAAATCAATATATTATACAAAGGGTCAAAAAGATTTTGTTTTAAGGTCACCTCGCTAAGTGTGTGTGGAGCGGGGGGGGGGGGGTGCTTATGTGATACCTTTTTAGCTCACCTGGACCGAAGGTCCATGTGAGCTATTACCATCACTTGGCGTCCGTCGTCGTCGTCGTCTGTCGTCGTCGTCGTCTGTCGTCGTCGTCGTCGTCTGTTAACAATTTTTCAAAAATCTTCTCCTCTGAAACTACCAAACAGAATTTAATGAAACTTGGTATGAATGATCCTTAGGGTGTCCTGCACCAAACTTGTGTTTTGATTTTTGATCCGTTAAAAAACATGGCCGCCGTTACTAAAAATAGACTAGGGGGGTCAGACTACTGTTTTTGGCTTATAAATCAAAAAGTATAAGAGATAGAGGAAATCTGAGGCCACGCTACTGATTCAGCATCAAAAGCTCTACAAAAGTCTCCATTTGGTCAAAGTTGTCAGATGACCCCTTATAGGGGTTACGGCCCCTTAAAGGTGAAAAATAGCATTTTTTCATGTTTTTGGCCTACAGAATGAAAACTATTGCAGATAGAGATTAGCTGTTGCTTGCTTAAATGTTCAGCTCATTTAACTCTACAAAAGTCTCCATAGGGTCAAAGTTGTCAGATGACCCCTTATAGGGGTTACGGCCCCTTAAAGGTGAAAAATAGCCATTTTTCATGTTTTTGGCCTACAGAATGAAAACTATTGCACATAGAGATTAGCTGTTGCTTGCTTAAATGTTAAGCTCATTTAGCTCTACGAAAGTCTCCATAGGATCAAAGTTGTCAGACAACCCCTTTTAGGGGTTACGGCCCCTGAAAAATGGCATTTTTTCATGTTTTTGGCCTACAGAATGAAAACTATTGCACATAGAGATTAGCTGTTGCTTGCTTAAATGTTCAGCTCATTGAGCTCTACAAAATTCTCCATAGGGTCGAAGTTGTCAGATGACCCCTTATAGGGTTACGGCCCCTGAAAAATAGCAATTTTTCATGTTTTTGACCTACAGTATGAAAACTATTGCAGATAGAGATTAGCTGTTGCTTGCTTAAATGTTCAGCTCATTTAGCTCTACAAAATTCTCCATAGGGTTGAAGTTGTCAGATGACCCCTTATAGGGGTTACGGCCCTTGAAAAATAGCGATTTTTCATGTTTTTGGCCTACAGAATGAAAACTATTGCAGATATAGATTAGCTGTTGCTTGCTTAAATGTTCAGCTCATTTAGCTTTACAAAATTCACCATAGGGTCGAAGTTGTCAGATGACCCCTTATAGGGGTTACGGCCCCTGAAAAATAGCGATTTTTCATGTTTTTGACCTACAGAATGAAAACTATTGCAGATAGAGATTAGCTGTTGCTTGCTTAAATGTTCAGCTCATTTAGCTCTACAAAATTTTCCATAGGGTCGAAGTTGTCAGATGACCCCTTATAGGGGTTACGGCCCCTGAAAAATAGCGATTTTTCATGTTTTTGGCCTACAGAATGAAAACTATTGCAGATAGAGATTAGCTGTTGCTTGCTTAAATGTTCAGCTCATTGAGCTCTACAAAATTCTCCATAGGGTCGAAGTTGTCAGATGACCCCTTATAGGGGTTACGGCCCCTGAAAAAAGCGATTTTTCATGTTTTTGGCCTACAGAATGAAAACTATTGCAGATTGAGATTAGCTGTTGCTTGCTTAAATGTTCAGCTCATTTAGCTCTACAAAAGTCTCCATAGGGTTGAAGTTGTCAGATGACTCCTTATAGGGGTTATGGCCCCTTATAGGTGAAAAATTGTGTTTTTGGTCTATAGAATGAAAACTATTGCAGGTAGAGAAAAGCTGTTGCTTGCTTAAATGTTCAGCTCATTTAGCTCTACAAAAGTACAGGGTCAACATCAAGACCAGGTGAGCGATTCAGGCTCCTGGGAGCCTCTTGTTTATTTTGATAACATTTTTCGACATTTTCCACAACCGCTTTCAGGTGAATGGTTAAAGTGAGCGCATTCCCATGTACAGAGTAATGCCACATCAACCATATTGGTTTAGTAGATGCACCTAGTCATGCTGAGCACAATTATGACCACTTAAAATTTTGAAGGTTTTAGTCCATTCCTTATTACCAGCTAGACTGCATACAGAGATTAGCTTTGTAAACTGTAGATGTCTTTGCTTTATAGTTTAGAAAACATTAGTTGAAAATTAGCAAATGTATCAAATCACTTCTTTTCACTGGAGGCATTCAAAATTTTATACATGTATATCATGTTGATACATGTACCCCCAATGTATAGAAATGTAATAATAACACATAAATGTGTTGTGAATAGAAAAAACATGTATGAAAATTTGGCATTATTTGAGATCGAAGGTCCCTTCATTAGGCTATAGATATGAATTTTTAATGTGTCTAACTAAAGATACTTACCAGAATGAATATGTTTTAAGGTGTAGATAACTGTTCCTTGTGTATTGGTGCTGATGAAGAATGGGATAGTAGGTAAGTGATAATAAATGAAAGATCGTTTGGTAGTTTTGTATATTTTACTCTTAATTTATTTATTGTAAGCAATATCAATGTAATATTTTTTATGCCACAATGATGACTTGGTCAGGGGCAATAAGCTTTACTCATGACAGTCAATATGTCTGTCTGTACAAATTTATGTTAAGCTTTTCGCAGAAATCTTACATGATAATGATATATTATTTGACATGATGGTTCAATATGACAAACTGTATGTTCTAAGCAGCAATATTAAGACATCTTTCTGTTTTGGGTTTACTAAAAGGACATCTGTGTTCCATTGACACAGTCTTTTACTCATCTGTTTGAAAAATCTTTTGTAAAAAGAATCTACATGTAATTGTATATGCGACATTGTATCTTAAAATTTGCATGCATAATAAACATGATAACTGAAAAGGAAATTATTTGCATATTAACCTTTTACATTGGGACAATATAAAAGAACTGCAGAGAAGTGACATTAGTAGATTGCTAGCATTTTTATTTCTTCACAGATTTAAGAGTAAGTGTTTTTTAAATTTGTTGTGTTGTGTACATACTTCTATGTGTTATAGTTTAGGGGTACAAAACTATCCTAGGAAGGGAAAGAAAAAGGCAGCTAGAGAGGAAAGGACAAAAGTGTGTGTAGTTAGTAAACAGGCGGACAGACAAACATTGTACTGCATTACACAGAGACCAGAAAAGGGTAAGAATTAAGTTTCTATTTTAATCTTACTTATTAGTTAATCGCAATAGCAAATTTTTGAATTTTGGTTCATTTTAATTTTGATGGCAGTCCTTTGAATTATTAGAAATATTTCGATCAGTAGTTGAACATATGACAATATTGATTTGTAAAATATGCCACATTTGTTTGTAAATAGGTCTTCTAGCAGGATTGTGGGAATTCCCTTCCCTAAAAATAGATGAAGAGGAGGATGAACCTAACCATGAACAAGTGTTAAAAGACAACTGTGGTCTCTGTGTAGACTCTGTGCTCTCATCTACTTACGTTGGAGAGGTATATGTCATCCAAGTACAAAGTGAACCTATATGTATATCTTTTATTTACGAGTAAAGGTAAATTGCTGTTGGTTGCCTCTTTTAGGTGGTAAATGGGTAATGATTATCTAAATGGTTTTCTCAGCAAGTTTTCATCACAGGGTCTTAAAATTTAATATATGACCTCAGTATGAAATATTTTATTATTTTATTACAAGTTCATATAATTTATGTCTGTTGCATATCCACTTCATGTTTACCAAGAAAGTCTGTTTGAGGGGTAGCACAGATATACTAAGAAAGCCAAGACAAACATATTCCTTCTTGTTGAAAAAAAGTTTTGAATATTTTTATTCCAATTCATCACATTTGTGAATATATTTTACTAAAAATCCACTTGGTATTTCAGGTAGTACATTTATTTTCCCACATCCACCAGACCTACGTTATAGACCATATAACAGTGGACAAGGTAGACGACAGTCAGTGTTCCAAACCTATACGATGGGTAACAGAAGAGGAATTCCAAGAATCAGCTGTGTCTACTGCTATGAAAAAGGTTTCTAAATAAACTCTCTTTATATACCCCAAAAAAGATTTGGTATGGTTAAGAGAAAATAGACAATAACTACTAACTATGTCTGTTTCAGTGTTAGAAATAATTTTTTCCTAAAAGATTTCCCAGTGGACAAGTCATAATGGAGATTTAACTTGCACTTCAATGAACAAAACATGTCACTGCTTTTACTTGATAAAAAAAAATATCGTTTACATTTGTCCATTGGGCAAGTGGCTAGAGACTTGCCCATCTAAATTTGCAAAAGGCAAGTGGGCAAGCACTTATTTCTAATACTGCTGTCCATCTACTTTTACCTTACATGTATGTCAGCAATTTCTCCTTAATGGCTTGAGGAAGGAAAGAAGCTTATTTGCTTTTGAATATTATGTCACAGTATCAAGTCACAATATTTTACAAATAGTTAAACTTTTAATTGTCTTCATAGAATATATGAAACTTACATGTTTTAGCAACATTCATATGATTTAAGGTCAGTAGGTACCAATAAAAGGTCAAGGTCACAAGCTTTTAAAAAATTAGGTTAAAAGACATTGTCTACAAAAAAGTTTTGTACGAACAAAAGAAGGCCAATAAACTATTTGTTTTGTCTATTCCTAATCATTTGAGCAACAAAAATGTAGTTTGGGTACCTTTTCAATCTAAAAATTAAAAAAAAAATTATTACCAGGTAATGTTTGTAAAGCTTTACAAATATAGATATTCATGAGATCTAATCCTGCCTTAAGCATGTTAACTCAATTTTGTTTATAAACTTTACTGGTTCATACATTGGTCCATTAACCTGTATCTCAAGGTTTAAGCTCTTGAAGAAGTCTACATAGTGGCGAAAATAGCAAAGCTGCCAAACATGACAATAATGGCATGTATTTAGGTAAAGGAAATGATTTAGACAGTTTACATTGAATTTGTTTGATTTGTCACCATATCTTAGTCTTCAGGAACAAAACATTTAATATAAATTGATTGATGGTTGTATTAAAGTTACTAAAATATATATTTGTTGTCACAAAGTGAAACAAATAACCTATCAATATGGAGAATAATTTTGAGCAAAATAAACCAAGTTTAAGGCAAGTTTGGTAATAAATGTGTATTCTCAAGGAAGACTTTCAACAAAGCTGTATACCAAACGTGATAACTTCAACTTGCCAATGGTCAACTTCCCCTTTTTAGCTCACCTGACCCGAAGGGTCATGTGAGCTATTGTCATCACTTGGCGTCCGTCGTCCGTTCGTCGTCCGTCGTCCGTCGTCTGTCGTCCGTTGTCCGTCGTCCGTAAACTTTTTAAAACGTTAACTCCTCTGACACCATAAGTCCAATTGCAACCAAACTTGGTATGGTTGTTCATTAGCATTGGGTGCTTAGAACTGATGTGGGAATTTTTGATTCGTCGTAAAACATGGCCGCCATGGCTAAAAATAGAACATAGGGGTAAAATGCAGTTTTTTGCAAATAACTCAAAAACGGCTACAGATATCAAAATTCTGGCATAGGGTAAATGTGATCAGCACCTCAAGATCTACCTACCCTGAAATTTTGAAGAAAACCCAACGACCCATGTAGGAGTTATTGCCCTTTTTGTGGATTTTTTGCAAATTTTGCACCTGTTTAGCTCAATATCTTGAAAACTATACTAGATATTTAAGAAATTTAAACTGCATATTGTTGAGCACATCAAGATCTACAAAATATGTAATAGGGTCAACGTTGTAGGACCTTTCCTTTTAGGAGTTATTGCCCTTAGAACGTCAAAATTTAGCATTTTAACAGCATTTCCTCATTACATTGAAAACGTTAACTCCTCTGACACTTTAAGTCCAAATGGAACCAAACTTGGTATAGTTGTTTATTAGCATTAGGTGTATAGAACTGATGTGGGGATTTTTGATTGGTTGTAAAACATGGCCGCTTTGGCTAAAAATAGAACATAGGGGTAAATGGCAGTTTTTTGCAAATAACTCGAAAACGGTGACAGATTTCAAAATTTTGATTGGGAACAAAAGTGATCAGCACCTCAAGATCTACCATCTCTGAAATTTTGAAGAAAATCCAACAACCCATGTAGGAGTTATTGCCCTTTTTGTGGATTTTTTGCAAATTTTGCACCTGTTTAGCTCAATATCTTGAAAACTATACAAGATATTTGAGAAATTTAAATTGCATATTGTTAAGCACATCAAGATCTACTAAATATGTAATAGGGTCAACGTTGTAGGACCTTTCCTTTTAGGAGTTATTGCCCTTAGAACATCAAAATTTAGCATTTTAACAGCATTTCCTCACTACATTGAAAACGTTAACTCCTCTGACACTTTAAGTCCAAATGAAACCAAACTTGGTATAGTTGTTTATTAGCATTAGGTGTATAGAATTGATGTGGGGATTTATGATTGGTTGTAAAACTTGGCCGCTGTGGCTAAAAATAAAACATAGGGGTAAATGGCAGTTTTTTGCAAATAACTCGAAAACGGTGACAGATTTCAAAATTTTGATTGGGAACAAAAGTGATCAGCACCTCAAGATCTACCAGCTCTGAAATTTTGAAGAAAATCCAACAATCCATGTAGGAGTTATTGCCCTTTTTGTGGATTTTTTGCAAATTTTGCACCTGTTTAGCTCAATATCTTGAAAACTTTACAAGATATTTGAGAAATTTAAATTGCATTTTGTTTAGCTCATCAAGATCTACAAAATTTGTAACAGGGTCAATGTTGTAGGACCTTTCCTTTGAGGAGTTATTGCCCTTGGAACGTCAAAATTGAGCATTTTAACTGCATTTCCATATATTGAAAATGTTAACTCCTCTGACACTTTAAGTCCAAATGGAACCAAACTTGGTATTATTGCTTATTATTATTAGGTGTATAGAACTGTAGTGGGGATTTTTGATTGGTTGTAAAACATGGCCGCTGTGGCTAAAAATAGAACATTAGGTTAAACTGCATTTTTTTGCAAATAACTCGAAAAGGGTGACATATTTTTAGATTTTGATTGAGAACAAAAGTGATCAGCACCTTTAGATCCACCATATTGTCAGATGACCCCCTTATTAATCTTATGACCCTTTCAACGTTAAATAGATTTTGCCTTATAACCTTTACTTCAGGCACATTTGTCAGGTGAGCGATTCAGGCTCCTGGGAGCCTCTTGTTAGCTCACCTGACCCGAAGGGTCATGTGAGCTATTGTCGTCACTTGGCGTCCGTCGTCCGTCGTCCGTAAACTTTTTAAAACGTTAACTCCTCTGACACCATATTTCCAATTGCGACGAAACTTGGTATGGTTGTTCATTAGCATTCGGTGCTTAGAACTGATGTGGGGATTTTTGATTCGTCTTAAAACATGGCCGCCATGACTAAAAATAGAACATAGGGGTAAAATGCAGTTTTTTGCAAATAACTCAAAAACGGCTACAGATATCAAAATTCTGGCATGGGTAAAAGTGATCAGCACCTCAAGATCTACCTATCCTGAAATTTTGAAGAAAATCCAACGACCCATGTAGGAGTTATCACCCTTTTTGTGGATTTTTTGCAAATTTTGCATCTGTGTAGCTCAATATCTTGAAAACTATACAAGATATTTGAGAAATTTAAATTGCATATTGTTAAGCACATCAAGATCTACAAAATATGTAATAGGGTCAACGTTGTAGGACCTTTCCTTTTAGGAGTTATTGCCCTTAGAACGTCAAAATTTCGCATTTTAACAGCATTTCCTCATTACATTGAAAACGTTAACTCCTCTGACACTTTAAGTCCAAATGGAATCAAACTTGGTATAGTTGTATATTAGCATTAGGTGTATAGAACTGATGTGGGGATTTTTGATTGGTTGTAAAACATGGCCGCTGTGGCTAAAAATAGAACATAGGGGTAAAATGCAGTTTTTTGCAAATAACTCTTAAAATGGTGACAGAATTCAAAATTTTGATTGGGACCAAAAGTGATCAGCACCTCAAGATCTACCAGCTCTGAAATTTTGAAGAAAATCCAACAACCCATGTAGGAGTAATTGCCCTTTTTAGCTCACCTGACCCGAAGGGTCATGTGAGCTATTGTCATCACTTGGCGTCCGTCGTCCGTCCGTCGTCCGTAAACTTTTTAAAATGTTAACTCCTCTGACACCATAAGTCCAATTGCAACCAAACTTGGTATGGTTGTTCATTAGCATTCGGTGCTTAGAACTGATGTGGGGATTTTTGATTCGTCTTAAAACATGGCCGCCATGGCTAAAAATAGAACATAGGGGTAAAATGCAGTTTTTTGCAAATAACTCAAAAACGGCTACAGATATCAAAATTCTGGCATGGGTAAAAGTGATCAGCACCTCAAGATCTACCTATCCTGAAATTTTGAAGAAAATCCAACGACCCATGTAGGAGTTATCACCCTTTTTGTGGATTTTTTGCAAATTTTGCATCTGTGTAGCTCAATATCTTGAAAACTATACAAGATATTTGAGAAATTTAAATTGCATATTGTTAAGCACATCAAGATCTACAAAATATGTAATAGGGTCAACGTTGTAGGACCTTTCCTTTTAGGAGTTATTGCCCTTAGAACGTCAAAATTTAGCATTTTAACAGCATTTCCTCATTACATTGAAAACGTTAACTCCTCTGACACTTTAAGTCCAAATGGAATCAAACTTGGTATAGTTGTATATTAGCATTAGGTGTATAGAACTGATGTGGGGATTTTTGATTGGTTGTAAAACATGGCCGCTGTGGCTAAAAATAGAACATAGGGGTAAAATGCAGTTTTTTGCAAATAACTCTTAAAATGGTGACAGAATTCAAAATTTTGATTGGGACCAAAAGTGATCAGCACCTCAAGATCTACCAGCTCTGAAATTTTGAAGAAAATCCAACAACCCATGTAGGAGTAATTGCCCTTTTTAGCTCACCTGACCCGAAGGGTCATGTGAGCTATTGTCATCACTTGGCGTCCGTCGTCCGTCCGTCGTCCGTCGTCCGTAAACTTTTTAAAATGTTAACTCCTCTGACACCATAAGTCCAATTGCAACCAAACTTGGTATGGTTGTTCATTAGCATTCGGTGCTTAGAACTGATGTGGGGATTTTTGATTCGTCTTAAAACATGGCCGCCATGGCTAAAAATAGAACATAGGGGTAAAATGCAGTTTTTTGCAAATAACTCAAAAACGGCTACAGATATCAAAATTCTGGCATGGGTAAAAGTGATCAGCACCTCAAGATCTACCTACCCTGAAATTTTGAAGAAAATCCAACGACCCATGTAGGAGTTATCACCCTTTTTGTGGATTTTTTGCAAATTTTGCATCTGTGTAGCTCAATATCTTGAAAACTATACAAGATATTTGAGAAATTTAAATTGCATATTGTTAAGCACATCAAGATCTACAAAATATGTAATAGGGTCAACGTTGTAGGACCTTTCCTTTTAGGAGTTATTGCCCTTAGAACGTCAAAATTTAGCATTTTAACAGCATTTCCTCATTACATTGAAAACGTTAACTCCTCTGACACTTTAAGTCCAAATGGAATCAAACTTGGTATAGTTGTATATTAGCATTAGGTGTATAGAACTGATGTGGGGATTTTTGATTGGTTGTAAAACATGGCCGCTGTGGCTAAAAATAGAACATAGGGGTAAAATGCAGTTTTTTGCAAATAACTCTTAAAATGGTGACAGAATTCAAAATTTTGATTGGGACCAAAAGTGATCAGCACCTCAAGATCTACCAGCTCTGAAATTTTGAAGAAAATCCAACAACCCATGTAGGAGTAATTGCCCTTTTTAGCTCACCTGACCCGAAGGGTCATGTGAGCTATTGTCATCACTTGGCGTCCGTCGTCCGTCCGTCGTCCGTCGTCCGTAAACTTTTTAAAATGTTAACTCCTCTGACACCATAAGTCCAATTGCAACCAAACTTGGTATGGTTGTTCATTAGCATTCGGTGCTTAGAACTGATGTGGGGATTTTTGATTCGTCGTAAAACATGGCCGCCATGGCTAAAAATAGAACATAGGGGTAAAATGCAGTTTTTTGCAAATAACTCAAAAACGGCTACAGATATCAAAATTCTGGCGGAGGGTAAAAGTGATCAGCACCTCAAGATCTACCTACCCTGAAATTTTGAAGAAAATCCAACGACCCATGTAGGAGTTATTGCCCTTTTTGTGGATTTTTAGCAAATTGTGCACCTGTTTAGCTCAATATCTTGAAAACTATACAAGATATTTGAGAAATTTAAATTGACATTGTTAAGCACATCAAGATCTACAAAATATGTAACAGGGTCAACGTTGTAGGACCTTTCCTTTTAGGAGTTATTGCCCTTAGAACGTCAAAATTTAGCATTTTAACAGCATTTTCTCATTACATTGAAAACGTTAACTCCTCTGACACTTTAAGTCCAAATGGAACCAAACTTGGTATAGTTGTATATTAGCATTAGGTTTATAGAACTGATGTGGGGATTTTTGATTGGTTGTAAAACATGGCCGCTGTGGCTAAAAATAGAACATAGGGGTAAAATGCAGTTTTTTGCAAATAACTCTTAAAATGGTGACAGAATTCAAAATTTTGATTGGGACCAAAAGTGATCAGCACCTCAAGATCTACCAGCTCTGAAATTTTGAAGAAAATCCAACAACCCATGTAGGAGTAATTGCCCTTTTTAGCTCACCTGACCCGAAGGGTCATGTGAGCTATTGTCATCACTTGGCGTCCGTCGTCCGTCCGTCGTCCGTAAACTTTTTAAAATGTTAACTCCTCTGACACCATAAGTCCAATTGCAACCAAACTTGGTATGGTTGTTCATTAGCATTCGGTGCTTAGAACTGATGTGGGGATTTTTGATTCGTCGTAAAACATGGCCGCCATGGCTAAAAATAGAACATAGGGGTAAAATGCAGTTTTTTGCAAATAACTCAAAAACGGCTACAGATATCAAAATTCTGGCGGAGGGTAAAAGTGATCAGCACCTCAAGATCTACCTACCCTGAAATTTTGAAGAAAATCCAACGACCCATGTAGGAGTTATTGCCCTTTTTGTGGATTTTTAGCAAATTGTGCACCTGTTTAGCTCAATATCTTGAAAACTATACAAGATATTTGAGAAATTTAAATTGACATTGTTAAGCACATCAAGATCTACAAAATATGTAACAGGGTCAACGTTGTAGGACCTTTCCTTTTAGGAGTTATTGCCCTTAGAACGTCAAAATTTAGCATTTTAACAGCATTTTCTCATTACATTGAAAACGTTAACTCCTCTGACACTTTAAGTCCAAATGGAACCAAACTTGGTATAGTTGTATATTAGCATTAGGTTTATAGAACTGATGTGGGGATTTTTGATTGGTTGTAAAACATGGCCGCTGTGGCTAAAAATAGAACATAGGGGTAAAATGCAGTTTTTTGCAAATAACTCTTAAAATGGTGACAGAATTCAAAATTTTGATTGGGACCAAAAGTGATCAGCACCTCAAGATCTACCAGCTCTGAAATTTTGAAGAAAATCCAACAACCCATGTAGGAGTAATTGCCCTTTTTAGCTCACCTGACCCGAAGGGTCATGTGAGCTATTGTCATCACTTGGCGTCCGTCGTCCGTCCGTCGTCCGTAAACTTTTTAAAATGTTAACTCCTCTGACACCATAAGTCCAATTGCAACCAAACTTGGTATGGTTGTTCATTAGCATTCGGTGCTTAGAACTGATGTGGGGATTTTTGATTTGTCGTAAAACATGGCCGCCATGGCTAAAAATAGAACATAGGGGTAAAATGCAGTTTTTTGCAAATAACTCAAAAACGGCTACAGATATCAAAATTCTGGCGGAGGGTAAAAGTGATCAGCACCTCAAGATCTACCTATCCTGAAATTTTGAAGAAAATCCAACGACCCATGTAGGAGTTATCACCCTTTTTGTGGATTTTTTGCAAATTTTGCACCTGTTTAGCTAAATATCTTGAAAACTATACAAGATATTTGAGAAATTTAAATTGACATTGTTAAGCACATCAAGATCTACAAAATATGTAACAGGGTCAACGTTGTAGGACCTTTCCTTTTAGGAGTTATTGCCCTTAGAACGTCAAAATTTAGCATTTTAACAGCATTTTCTCATTACATTGAAAACGTTAACTCCTCTGACACTTTAAGTCCAAATGGAACCAAACTTGGTATAGTTGTATATTAGCATTAGGTGTATAGAACTGATGTGGGGATTTTTGATTGGTTGTAAAACATGGCCGCTGTGGCTAAAAATAGAACATAGGGGTAAAATGCAGTTTTTTGCAAATAACTCTTAAAATGGTGACAGAATTCAAAATTTTGAGTGGGACCAAAAGTGATCAGCACCTCAAGATCTACCAGCTCTGAAATTTTGAAGAAAATCCAACAACCCATGTAGGAGTAATTGCCCTTTTTAGCTCACCTGACCCGAAGGGTCATGTGAGCTATTGTCATCACTTGGCGTCCGTCGTCCGTCCGTCGTCCGTAAACTTTTTAAAATGTTAACTCCTCTGACACCATAAGTCCAATTGCAACCAAACTTGGTATGGTTGTTCATTAGCATTCGGTGCTTAGAACTGATGTGGGGATTTTTGATTCGTCGTAAAACATGGCCGCCATGGCTAAAAATAGAACATAGGGGTAAAATGCAGTTTTTTGCAAATAACTCAAAAACGGCTACAGATATCAAAATTCTGGCGGAGGGTAAAAGTGATCAGCACCTCAAGATCTACCTATCCTGAAATTTTGAAGAAAATCCAACGACCCATGTAGGAGTTATCACCCTTTTTGTGGATTTTTTGCAAATTTTGCACCTGTTTAGCTAAATATCTTGAAAACTATACAAGATATTTGAGAAATTTAAATTGACATTGTTAAGCACATCAAGATCTACAAAATATGTAACAGGGTCAACGTTGTAGGACCTTTCCTTTTAGGAGTTATTGCCCTTAGAACGTCAAAATTTAGCATTTTAACAGCATTTTCTCATTACATTGAAAACGTTAACTCCTCTGACACTTTAAGTCCAAATGGAACCAAACTTGGTATAGTTGTATATTAGCATTAGGTGTATAGAACTGATGTGGGGATTTTTGATTGGTTGTAAAACATGGCCGCTGTGGCTAAAAATAGAACATAGGGGTAAAATGCAGTTTTTTGCAAATAACTCTTAAAATGGTGACAGAATTCAAAATTTTGATTGGGACCAAAAGTGATCAGCACCTCAAGATCTACCAGCTCTGAAATTTTGAAGAAAATCCAACAACCCATGTAGGAGTAATTGCCCTTTTTAGCTCACCTGACCCGAAGGGTCATGTGAGCTATTGTCATCACTTGGCGTCCGTCGTCCGTCCGTCGTCCGTAAACTTTTTAAAATGTTAACTCCTCTGACACCATAAGTCCAATTGCAACCAAACTTGGTATGGTTGTTCATTAGCATTCTTTGCTGAGAACTGATGTGGGGATTTTTGATTCGTCGTAAAACATGGCCGCCATGGCTAAAAATAGAACATAGGGGTAAAATGCAGTTTTTTGCAAATAACTCAAAAACGGCTACAGATATCAAAATTCTGGCGGAGGGTAAAAGTGATCAGCACCTCAAGATCTACCTACCCTGAAATTTTGAAGAAAATCCAACGACCCATGTAGGAGTTATTGCCCTTTTTGTGGATTTTTAGCAAATTGTGCACCTGTTTAGCTCAATATCTTGAAAACTATACTAGATATTTGAGAAATTTAAATTGCATATTGTTAAGCACATCAAGATCTACAAAATATGTAATAGGGTCAACGTTGTAGGACCTTTCCTTTTAGGAGTTATTGCCCTTAGAACGTCAAAATTTAGCATTTTTAACAGCATTTTCTCATTACATTGAAAACGTTAACTCCTCTGACACTTTAAGTCCAAATGGAACCAAACTTGGTATAGTTGTATATTAGCATTAGGTGTATAGAACTGATGTGGGGATTTTTGATTGGTTGTAAAACATGGCCGCTGTGGCTAAAAATAGAACATAGGGGTAAAATGCAGTTTTTTGCAAATAACTCTAAAATGGTGACAGAATTCAAAATTTTGATTGGGACCAAAAGTGATCAGCACCTCAAGATCTACCAGCTCTGAAATTTTGAAGAAAATCCAACAACCCATGTAGGAGTAATTGCCCTTTTTAGCTCACCTGACCCGAAGGGTCATGTGAGCTATTGTCATCACTTGGCGTCCGTCGTCCGTCCGTCGTCCGTCGTCCGTAAACTTTTTAAAATGTTAACTCCTCTGACACCATAAGTCCAATTGCAACCAAACTTGGTATGGTTGTTCATTAGCATTCGGTGCTTAGAACTGATGTGGGGATTTTTGATTCGTCGTAAAACATGGCCGCCATGGCTAAAAATAGAACATAGGGGTAAAATGCAGTTTTTTGCAAATAACTCAAAAACGGCTACAGATATCAAAATTCTGGCGGAGGGTAAAAGTGATCAGCACCTCAAGATCTACCTATCCTGAAATTTTGAAGAAAATCCAACGACCCATGTAGGAGTTATCACCCTTTTTGTGGATTTTTTGCAAATTTTGCACCTGTTTAGCTAAATATCTTGAAAACTATACAAGATATTTGAGAAATTTAAATTGACATTGTTAAGCACATCAAGATCTACAAAATATGTAACAGGGTCAACGTTTTAGGACCTTTCCTTTTAGGAGTTATTGCCCTTAGAACGTCAAAATTTAGCATTTTAACAGCATTTCCTCATTACATTGAAAACGTTAACTCCTCTGACACTTTAAGTTCAAATGGAACCAAACTTGGTATAGTTGTATATTAGCATTAGGTGTATAGAACTGATGTGGGGATTTTTGATTGGTTGTAAAACATGGCCGCTGTGGCTAAAAATAGAACATAGGGGTAAAATGCAGTTTTTTGCAAATAACTCTTAAAATGGTGACAGAATTCAAAATTTTGATTGGGACCAAAAGTGATCAGCACCTCAAGATCTACCAGCTCTGAAATTTTGAAGAAAATCCAACAACCCATGTAGGAGTAATTGCCCTTTTTAGCTCACCTGACCCGAAGGGTCATGTGAGCTATTGTCATCACTTGGCGTCCGTCGTCCGTCCGGCGTCCGTAAACTTTTTAAAATGTTAACTCCTCTGACACCATAAGTCCAATTGCAACCAAACTTGGTATGGTTGTTCATTAGCATTCGGTGCTTAGAACTGATGTGGGGATTTTTGATTCGTCGTAAAACATGGCCGCCATGGCTAAAAATAGAACATAGGGGTAAAATGCAGTTTTTTGCAAATAACTCAAAAACGGCTACAGATATCAAAATTCTGGCGGAGGGTAAAAGTGATCAGCACCTCAAGATCTACCTATCCTGAAATTTTGAAGAAAATCCAACGACCCATGTAGGAGTTATCACCCTTTTTGTGGATTTTTTGCAAATTTTGCACCTGTTTAGCTAAATATCTTGAAAACTATACAAGATATTTGAGAAATTTAAATTGACATTGTTAAGCACATCAAGATCTACAAAATATGTAACAGGGTCAACGTTGTAGGACCTTTCCTTTTAGGAGTTATTGCCCTTAGAACGTCAAAATTTAGCATTTTAACAGCATTTTCTCATTACATTGAAAACGTTAACTCCTCTGACACTTTAAGTCCAAATGGAACCAAACTTGGTATAGTTGTATATTAGCATTAGGTGTATAGAACTGATGTGGGGATTTTTGATTGGTTGTAAAACATGGCCGCTGTGGCTAAAAATAGAACATAGGGGTAAAATGCAGTTTTTTGCAAATAACTCTTAAAATGGTGACAGAATTCAAAATTTTGATTGGGACCAAAAGTGATCAGCACCTCAAGATCTACCAGCTCTGAAATTTTGAAGAAAATCCAACAACCCATGTAGGAGTAATTGCCCTTTTTAGCTCACCTGACCCGAAGGGTCATGTGAGCTATTGTCATCACTTGGCGTCCGTCGTCCGTCCGTCGTCCGTAAACTTTTTAAAATGTTAACTCCTCTGACACCATAAGTCCAATTGCAACCAAACTTGGTATGGTTGTTCATTAGCATTCTTTGCTGAGAACTGATGTGGGGATTTTTGATTCGTCGTAAAACATGGCCGCCATGGCTAAAAATAGAACATAGGGGTAAAATGCAGTTTTTTGCAAATAACTCAAAAACGGCTACAGATATCAAAATTCTGGCGGAGGGTAAAAGTGATCAGCACCTCAAGATCTACCTACCCTGAAATTTTGAAGAAAATCCAACGACCCATGTAGGAGTTATTGCCCTTTTTGTGGATTTTTAGCAAATTGTGCACCTGTTTAGCTCAATATCTTGAAAACTATACTAGATATTTGAGAAATTTAAATTGCATATTGTTAAGCACATCAAGATCTACAAAATATGTAACAGGGTCAACGTTGTAGGACCTTTCCTTTTAGGAGTTATTGCCCTTAGAACGTCAAAATTTAGCATTTTTAACAGCATTTTCTCATTACATTGAAAACGTTAACTCCTCTGACACTTTAAGTCCAAATGGAACCAAACTTGGTATAGTTGTATATTAGCATTAGGTGTATAGAACTGATGTGGGGATTTTTGATTGGTTGTAAAACATGGCCGCTGTGGCTAAAAATAGAACATAGGGGTAAAATGCAGTTTTTTGCAAATAACTCTAAAATGGTGACAGAATTCAAAATTTTGATTGGGACCAAAAGTGATCAGCACCTCAAGATCTACCAGCTCTGAAATTTTGAAGAAAATCCAACAACCCATGTAGGAGTAATTGCCCTTTTTAGCTCACCTGACCCGAAGGGTCATGTGAGCTATTGTCATCACTTGGCGTCCGTCGTCCGTCGTCCGTAAACTTTTTAAAATGTTAACTCCTCTGACACCATAAGTCCAATTGCAACCAAACTTGGTATGGTTGTTCATTAGCATTCGGTGCTTAGAACTGATGTGGGGATTTTTGATTCGTCGTAAAACATGGCCGCCATGGCTAAAAATAGAACATAGGGGTAAAATGCAGTTTTTTGCAAATAACTCAAAAACGGCTACAGATATCAAAATTCTGGCTTGGGTAAAAGTGATCAGCACCTCAAGATCTACCTACCCTGAAATTTTGAAGAAAATCCAACGACCCATGTAGGAGTTATTGCCCTTTTTGTGGATTTTTGCAAATTGTGCACCTGTTTAGCTCAATATCTTGAAAACTATACAAGATATTTGAGAAATTTAAATTGACATTGTTAAGCACATCAAGATCTACAAAATATGTAACAGGGTCAACGTTGTAGGACCTTTCCTTTTAGGAGTTATTGCCCTTAGAACGTCAAAATTTAGCATTTTAACAGCATTTTCTCATTACATTGAAAACGTTAACTCCTCTGACACTTTAAGTCCAAATGGAACCAAACTTGGTATAGTTGTATATTAGCATTAGGTGTATAGAACTGATGTGGGGATTTTTGATTGGTTGTAAAACATGGCCGCTGTGGCTAAAAATAGAACATAGGGGTAAAATGCAGTTTTTTGCAAATAACTCTTAAAATGGTGACAGAATTCAAAATTTTGATTGGGACCAAAAGTGATCAGCACCTCAAGATCTACCAGCTCTGAAATTTTGAAGAAAATCCAACAACCCATGTAGGAGTAATTGCCCTTTTTAGCTCACCTGACCCGAAGGGTCATGTGAGCTATTGTCATCACTTGGCGTCCGTCGTCCGTCCGTCGTCCGTAAACTTTTTAAAATGTTAACTCCTCTGACACCATAAGTCCAATTGCAACCAAACTTGGTATGGTTGTTCATTAGCATTCGGTGCTTAGAACTGATGTGGGGATTTTTGATTCGTCGTAAAACATGGCCGCCATGGCTAAAAATAGAACATAGGGGTAAAATGCAGTTTTTTGCAAATAACTCAAAAACGGCTACAGATATCAAAATTCTGGCGGAGGGTAAAAGTGATCAGCACCTCAAGATCTACCTATCCTGAAATTTTGAAGAAAATCCAACGACCCATGTAGGAGTTATCACCCTTTTTGTGGATTTTTTGCAAATTTTGCACCTGTTTAGCTAAATATCTTGAAAACTATACAAGATATTTGAGAAATTTAAATTGACATTGTTAAGCACATCAAGATCTACAAAATATGTAACAGGGTCAACGTTGTAGGACCTTTCCTTTTAGGAGTTATTGCCCTTAGAACGTCAAAATTTAGCATTTTAACAGCATTTTCTCATTACATTGGAAACGTTAACTCCTCTGACACTTTAAGTCCAAATGGAACCAAACTTGGTATAGTTGTATATTAGCATTAGGTGTATAGAACTGATGTGGGGATTTTTGATTGGTTGTAAAACATGGCCGCTGTGGCTAAAAATAGAACATAGGGGTAAAATGCAGTTTTTTGCAAATAACTCTTAAAATGGTGACAGAGTTCAAAATTTTGATTGGGACCAAAAGTGATCAGCACCTCAAGATCTACCAGCTCTGAAATTTTGAAGAAAATCCAACAACCCATGTAGGAGTAATTGCCCTTTTTAGCTCACCTGACCCGAAGGGTCATGTGAGCTATTGTCATCACTTGGCGTCCGTCGTCCGTCCGTCGTCCGTAAACTTTTTAAAATGTTAACTCCTCTGACACCATAAGTCCAATTGCAACCAAACTTGGTATGGTTGTTCATTAGCATTCTTTGCTGAGAACTGATGTGGGGATTTTTGATTCGTCGTAAAACATGGCCGCCATGGCTAAAAATAGAACATAGGGGTAAAATGCAGTTTTTTGCAAATAACTCAAAAACGGCTACAGATATCAAAATTCTGGCGGAGGGTAAAAGTGATCAGCACCTCAAGATCTACCTACCCTGAAATTTTGAAGAAAATCCAACGACCCATGTAGGAGTTATTGCCCTTTTTGTGGATTTTTAGCAAATTGTGCACCTGTTTAGCTCAATATCTTGAAAACTATACTAGATATTTGAGAAATTTAAATTGCATATTGTTAAGCACATCAAGATCTACAAAATATGTAATAGGGTCAACGTTGTAGGACCTTTCCTTTTAGGAGTTATTGCCCTTAGAACGTCAAAATTTAGCATTTTTAACAGCATTTTCTCATTACATTGAAAACGTTAACTCCTCTGACACTTTAAGTCCAAATGGAACCAAACTTGGTATAGTTGTATATTAGCATTAGGTGTATAGAACTGATGTGGGGATTTTTGATTGGTTGTAAAACATGGCCGCTGTGGCTAAAAATAGAACATAGGGGTAAAATGCAGTTTTTTGCAAATAACTCTAAAATGGTGACAGAATTCAAAATTTTGATTGGGACCAAAAGTGATCAGCACCTCAAGATCTACCAGCTCTGAAATTTTGAAGAAAATCCAACAACCCATGTAGGAGTAATTGCCCTTTTTAGCTCACCTGACCCGAAGGGTCATGTGAGCTATTGTCATCACTTGGCGTCCGTCGTCCGTCCGTCGTCCGTCGTCCGTAAACTTTTTAAAATGTTAACTCCTCTGACACCATAAGTCCAATTGCAACCAAACTTGGTATGGTTGTTCATTAGCATTCGGTGCTTAGAACTGATGTGGGGATTTTTGATTCGTCGTAAAACATGGCCGCCATGGCTAAAAATAGAACATAGGGGTAAAATGCAGTTTTTTGCAAATAACTCAAAAACGGCTACAGATATCAAAATTCTGGCTGGGTAAAAGTGATCAGCACCTCAAGATCTACCTACCCTGAAATTTTGAAGAAAATCCAACGACCCATGTAGGAGTTATTGCCCTTTTTGTGGATTTTTAGCAAATTGTGCACCTGTTTAGCTCAATATCTTGAAAACTATACAAGATATTTGAGAAATTTAAATTGACATTGTTAAGCACATCAAGATCTACAAAATGTGTAATAGGGTCAACGTTGTAGGACCTTTCCTTTTAGGAGTTATTGCCCTTAGAACGTCAAAATTTAGCATTTTAACAGCATTTCCTCATGACATTGAAAACGTTAACTCCTCTGACACTCTAAGTCCAAATGGAACCAAACTTGGTATAGTTGTTTATTAGCATTAGGTGTATAGAACTGATGTATTGATTTTTGATTGGTCGTAAAACATGGCCGGTGGGGCTAAAAATAGAACATAGGGGTAAATGGTAGTTTTTTGCAAATAACTCTAAAACGGTGACAGATTTCAAAATTTTGATTGGGAACAAAAGTGATCAGCACCTCAAGATCTACCAGCTCTGAAATTTTGAAGAAAATTTAACAACCCATGTAGGAGTTATTGCCCTTTTTGTGGATTTTTTGCAAATTTTGCACCTGTTAAGCTCAATATCTTGAAATCTATACAAGATATTTGAGAAATTTAAATTGCATATTGTTAAGCACATCAAGATCTACAAAATTTGTAACAGGGTCAACGTTGTAGGACCTTTCCTTTGAGGAGTTATTGCCCTTGGAACGTCAAAATTGAGCATTTTAACTGCATTTCCTTACATTGAAAATGTTAACTCCTCTGACACTTTAAGTCCAAATGGAACCAAACTTGGTATTATTGTTTATTATTATACCCCACGCAACGAAGTTGTGGAGGGAATAATGTTTTTGACTGGTCCTTCCGTCCGTCCGTCTGTGATCAAAGTTTGTAATCACAACTCCTCTTAAACTACTGAACAGAATTTAATGAAACTTGGTATGCAAGAAGAACACCATGTGTAGTTGTGCATATTACTGGGAATTTTTGATTTGCAAATTTTTGTGGGAGTTATGGACCTTTGGACTTAGAAATTTGCAGAAAATCATGATTACAGTTTGTAATCACAACTCCTCTTAAACTACTGAACAGAATTTAACGAAACTAGGTATGCAAGAAGAACACCATATGTAGTTGTGCTTATTACCAGGAATTTTTGATTCGCAAATTTTTGTGGGAGTTATGGACCTTTGGACTTAGAAATTAGCAGAAAATCATGATTGCAGTTTGTAATCACAAGTCCTCTTAAACTACTGAACAGAATTTAACAAAACTTGGTATGCAAGAAGAACACCATATGTAGTTGTGCATATTACCGGGAATTTTTTATTCACAAATTTTTGTGGGAGTTATGGCCCTTTGGACTTAGAAATTTGCAGAAAATCATCATTACAGTTTGTAATCGCAACTCCTCTAAAACTACTGAACAGAATTTAACGAAACTAGGTATGCAAGAAGAACACCATATGTAGTTGTGCTTATTACCAGGAATTTTTGATTCGCAAATTTTTGTGGGAGTTATGGACCTTTGGACTTAGAAATTTGCAGAAAATCATGATTGCAGTTTGTAATCACAAGTCCTCTTAAACTACTGAACAGAATTTAACAAAACTTGGTATGCAAGAAGAACACCATATGTAGTTGTGCATATTACCGGGAATTTTTGATTCACAAATTTTTGTGGGAGTTATGGCCCTTTGGACTTAGAAATTTGCAGAAAATCATCATTACAGTTTGTAATCGCAACTCCTCTAAAACTACTGAACAGAATTTAACGAAACTAGGTATGCAAGAAGAACACCATATGTAGTTGTGCTTATTACCAGGAATTTTTGATTCGCAAATTTTTGTGGGAGTTATGGACCTTTGGACTTAGAAATTTGCAGAAAATCATGATTGCAGTTTGTAATCACAAGTCCTCTTAAACTACTGAACAGAATTTAACAAAACTTGGTATGCAAGAAGAACACCATATGTAGTTGTGCATATTACCGGGAATTTTTGATTCACAAATTTTTGTGGGAGTTATGGCCCTTTGGACTTAGAAATTTGCAGAAAATCATCATTACAGTTTGTAATCGCAACTCCTCTAAAACTACTGAACAGAATTTAACGAAACTAGGTATGCAAGAAGAACACCATATGTAGTTGTGCATATTACCTGGAATTTTTTATTCACAAATTTTTGAGGGAGTTATGGACCTTTGGACTTAGAAATTTGCAGAAAATCATGATTACAGTTTGTGATGGCAACTCCTCTTAAACTACTTAACAGAATTTAATGATACTTAGTATGCAAGAAGTACACGATAAGTAGTTGTGCATATTACAAGTAATTTTTATCCCCAAATTTTGTCGGAGTTATGGCCCATTGGACTAAGAAATTTGACATAACTTTGTTATGATATTCAAATACTTGCACATTCACTTTTACAATCATTCAATATTATTGATTCCTGTAGCTTGATACTAATTCCTCAAGGATAACATTGATAGTCCATTAGCGGCACGCGTGGGGTATGTGAGCGTGCTCACTAAGGTTCTTTCATTATTAGGTGTATAAAACTGTCGTGGGGATTTTTGATTGGTTGTAAAACATGGCCGCTGTAACTAAAAATAGAACATTAGGTTAAACTGCATTTTTTTGCAAATAACTCAAAAAGGGTGACAGATTTTTAGATTTTGATTGAGAACAAAAGTAATCAGCACCTTTAGATCCACCATATTGTCAGATGACCCCCTTATTAATCTTATGACCCTTTCAACGTTAAATAGATTTTGCCTTATAACCTTTACTTCAGGCACAAATGTCAGGTGAGCGATTCGGGCTCCTGGGAGCCTCTTGTTGTGGATTTTTTGCAAATTTTGCACCTGTTTAGCTCAATATCTTGAAAATTATACAAGATATTTGAGAAATTTAAATTGCATATTGTTAAGCCTATCAAGATCTACAAAATATGTAACAGGGTAAACGTTGTAGGACCTTTCCTTTTAGGAGTTATTGCCCTTAGAACGTCAAAATTTAGCATTTTAACAGCATTTCCTCATTACATTGAAAACGTTAACTCCTCTGACACTCTAAGTCCAAATGGAACCAAACTTGGTATAGTTGTTTATTAGCATTAGGTGTATAGAACTGATGTAGGGATTTTTGATTGGTCGTAAAACATGGCCGGTGGGGCTAAAAATAGAACATAGGGGTAAATGGTAGTTTTTTGCAAATAACTCTAAAACGGTGACAGATTTCAAAAATTTTGATTGGGACCAAAAGTGATCAGCACCTCAAGATCTACCAGCTCTGAAATTTTGAAGAAAATTTAACAACCCATGTAGGAGTTATTGCCCTTTTTGTGGATTTTTTGCAAATTTTGCACCTGTTAAGCTCAATATCTTGAAATCTATACAAGATATTTGAGAAATTTAAATTGCATATTGTTAAGCACATCAAGATCTACAAAATTTGTAACAGGGTCAACGTTGTAGGACCTTTCCTTTGAGGAGTTATTGCCCTTGGAACGTCAAAATTGAGCATTTTAACTGCATTTCCTTATATTGAAAATGTTAACTTCTCTGACACTTTAAGTCCAAATGGAACCAAACTTGGTATTATTGTTTATTATTATACCCCACGCAACGAAGTTGCGGAGGGAATAATGTTTTTGACTGGTCCGTCCGTCCGTCCGTCTGTGATCAAAGTTTGTAATCACAACTCCTCTTAAACTACTGAACAGAATTTAATGAAACTTGGTATGCAAGAAGAACACCATGTGTAGTTGTGCATATTACTGGAAATTTTTGATTTGCAAATTTTTGTGGGAGTTATGGACCTTTGGACTTAGAAATTTGCAGAAAATCATGATTACAGTTTGTAATCACAACTCCTCTTAAACTACTGAACAGAATTTAACGAAACTAGGTATGCAAGAAGAACACCATATGTAGTTGTGCATATTACCAGGAATTTTTGATTCGCAAATTTTTGTGGGAGTTATGGACCTTTGGACTTAGAAATTTGCAGAAAATCATGATTGCAGTTTGTAATCACAAGTCCTCTTAAACTACTGAACAGAATTTAACAAAACTTGGTATGCAAGAAGAACACCATATGTAGTTGTGCATATTACCGGGAATTTTTTATTCACAAATTTTTGTGGGAGTTATGGCCTTTTGGACTTAGAAATTTGCAGAAAATCATCATTACAGTTTGTAATTGCAACTCCTCTAAAACTACTGAACAGAATTTAACGAAACTAGGTATGCAAGAAGAACACCATATGTAGTTGTGCATATTACCTGGAATTTTTTATTCGCAAATTTTTGAGGGAGTTATGGACCTTTGGACTTAGAAATTTGCAGAAAATCATGATTACAGTTTGTGATGGCAACTCCTCTTAAACTACTTAACAGAATTTAATGATACTTAGTATGCAAGAAGTACACGATAAGTAGTTGTGCATATTACAAGTAATTTTTTATCCCCAAATTTTGTCGGAGTTATGGCCCATTGGACTAAGAAATTTGACATAACTTTGTTATGATATTCAAATACTTGCACATTCACTTTTACAATCATTCAATATTATTGATTCCTGTAGCTTGATACTAATTCCTCAAGGATAACATTGATAGTCCATTAGCGGCACGCGTGGGGTATGTGAGCGTGCTCACTAAGGTTCTTTCATTATTAGGTGTATAGAACTGTCGTGGGGATTTTTGATTGGTTGTAAAACATGGCCGCTGTAACTAAAAATAGAACATTAGGTTAAACTGCATTTTTTTGCAAATAACTCAAAAAGGGTGACAGATTTTTAGATTTTGATTGAGAACAAAAGTAATCAGCACCTTTAGATCCACCATATTGTCAGATGACCCCCTTATTAATCTTATGACCCTTTCAACGTTAAATAGATTTTGCCTTATAACCTTTACTTCAGGCACAAATGTCAGGTGAGCAATTCAGGCTCCTGGGAGCCTCTTGTTGTGGATTTTTTGCAAATTTTGCACCTGTTTAGCTCAATATCTTGAAAATTATACAAGATATTTGAGAAATTTAAATTGCATATTGTTAAGCCTATCAAGATCTACAAAATATGTAATAGGGTCAACGTTGTAGGACCTTTCCTTTGAGGAGTTATTGCCCTTAGAACGTCAAAATTGAGCATTTAAAAAGCATTTCCTCATTATATTGAAAACGTTAACTCCTCTGACATTTTAAGTCCAATTGGAACCCAACTTGGTATTATTGTTTATTAGCATTAGGTGTATAGAACTGATGTGGGGATTTTTGATTGGTTGTAAAACATGGCCGCCGTGGCTAGAAATAGAACATTAGGTTAAATTGCATTTTTTTGATAATAACTCAAAAAGGGTGACAGATTTTTAGATTTTGATTGAGAACAAAAGTGATCAGCACCTTAAGATCCACCATATTGTCAGATGATCCCCTTATTAATCTTATGATTACGTCAAATAGATTTTGCCTAATAACCTTTACTTAAGGCACATATGTCAGGTGAGCGATTCAGGCTCCTGGGAGCCTCTTGTTGTGTAGCAACATTCTGTCTGCTCCTGCTTATGGAGTTTTCGTATAAAATTGATTTGTTACTCCAGAGCTTGCAGGAATTACATCGATTTCCTTGGCAGAGCCTCACGTTTGACACAGAAATTGCTGACACAGGGTTATGTTGCTCCACGGTTGCTGTCTTCATTCAAGAAATTTTACGGTAGACACTGTGCACTCATAGACAAATATGGGATTTCTATCTCTCAAATGAGTGCAGATGTTGGTTTGTCATAAAAATTTGTTTTGTCTTTCTTTACCGGATTTAACACACTGAATTGGAAATTAGCAACAGGACAGGTGTGCTATAGCAGACAGGAACGGCTTACTCTTCGGAGCACCTGAATTCACTCTTGTAATCTTTAACTTTAGTTGGCGTTGTTGATTTCCATTCGGTTAATTTTGTGTTTTGTGTGTCTTCTTGCTGTATTTGTCACAGCAGCAGAAAAACTTTTGAAATTTTCTTTGTCTGCTGAAATCCTTCTTCTTTTTGTCTCCAGATTACATGTAATGCCTGTAATAACCAATTATGTTAAATCTTAAAATGAAGACAAGGAAGGTTTTGGTTAATTTAATATGGCAACTTGGCTTTTGCACCAATGTGCATATTGATTTTACTATATTTCAGTCTGATGTACAAAAAAAATGGGGAGGAAAAAACGTGATTTTGGCAGACAATATGCCATTAAAATTGGTTCCTGAAGCATTGCTGAATTCTTTCATTAAATTTTGTGTATTTGTTTTAATTGACTCTATCATTTCATTTCTTTTATAGAATCTTTAGATTGATATTGTTTGCATCTGATTATATTTTATTTGATCAATTGTAATTATTTATTTACAGGTTTTCAAAGCATTAAGAGATAAGAAGGTAACTTTCTTAGCTTATGTCAAGCAGTGACAGTTCCAGGATTTTTGAAAAGGCGGGTCCTCGGTAGAAAAGGGGGGGTCCAAAACTATAATTTGATGATTTTTGCCAAAATTTTGGATGAAAATCACAGAATTTTCCTACGAAAAAGGGGGGGTCCAGACTACCTGGACCCCCCTCTGGATCTGCCACTGGCCAAGCCTTACAAAAAACTCATTATAATGATATTTTTAAATGACCCCTTATAGGAGTTATAGTTCCTTAAGCATCAAAATAACTGTTGATAGCTTATCACTGGCAAAATGTAGAAAATAATAAACAGTTTTTTATTGCCAAAATGTTGAGCTAATTGAACTCTACACTTTAAAACATTAAGTTAATTTATGTTGTCAGATGACCCATTGGAGCCTCTTGTTGTAGCTGCAATGGTGTTTATGCAAATTCATTCCATTTTTCAATACTAAGTTTGTACTAATGAAGGAAATTCCTTAAATGGCTTTTATGGATTTTTTTTGGTTTACTAATAACCATTGTCAATAAAAACACTTCATCTTCCTTTCTTTGACCACTCCAAATCTTGTTAGGTTGACACATTTTTGTTCAGGCCATTATTAAATGATTTCTAGATTCTCATCCAACTTTCTTGAAAATATTGGGACTGCAGGCAAATTTTATTTTTGATTTTTATACGACCGCAAAAAATTTGCGGACGTATTATGGTATGATGCTGTCGTCGTTGTCGTCGTAGTCGTCGGTGTCTGTTAACTTTTAAGTGTTTCCACAATAACTTTAGTTCCAGTTATTCGATTGCTATGAAACTTGACAATGATGTTCATTACCATAAAAGGATGAATGGGATTGATTTTGGGGGTCCCCCCATTTTTCGTTTAGAAATTAGGGGCCAAAAAAGGGCCAAAAATACTACTTTTTTGTTTGTTTCCACAATAACTTTAGTTTTAGTCATCCGATTGCTATGAAATTTGACAGTGATGTTCCTTACCATACAAGGATGAATGGGATTGATTTTGGGGGTCCCCCCTGTTTTTGTTTCGAAATTAGGGGCCCTAAAGGGGCAAAAAATTCAAATAGTTTACATGTTTCCACCATAACTTTGGTCCTAGTTGGCTTATTGCTGTGAAATTTGGTAAGAATGTTTCTTACAATAAAAGAATGAACCTGATGAATTTTTGCGCCCCCTTTTTCCTTGTTGTGTAATTAGGGGCCAAAAGGGGCCAAAATAAAAACATTTTTCTTTGTGGTCCGATTTTGAAATTTTTTTTTGCATGTGTGTTCTTGTCAAATAGCGGATACAAAATTAAGAATTAATTTTTGCGACCCCCTTTCCCCCCTATTACATAATTAGGGGCCAAATGGGGCCAAAATTGAAACTTTTTTATTTGTGGTCCTATTTTGAAAATTTTTTTTTGCAAGTTTATTCTTGTCAGGTAACGAATCCAAATTTGAGAATTAATTTTTGCGACCATCCCTTTTTATACGACCGCAAATTTTTGCGATCGTATTATGTTATGGCGATGTCGTTGTCGTCGTTGTCGTTGTCGTCGTCTGTAGACACTTTGGTTTCCGTGCAATAACTTTAGTTGTAGTTAACCAATTGTTATAGAATTTTGATATGATGTTTATAACCACTAAAGGAAGGTTGGTATTGCATTTGGGGTTTCTGGCCCCTACCGTTTTAGAAAAAAGGGCCAAAAGGGGCTAAAACGGGTGTACTGACAAAACATCTGTAGAATGTTTATTTTTCATCCGATTTTGATCATTCCTGTTTATTGTACTCCTCAATAAATTCTGTCAACAAAATATAACGACACCTTTGACGTATCTTGTACCGTTACATTGCAATAAGGGGTCAAAAAGGGGCCACACCCAAAAAATCGACTTTTTTATTTGTGGTCCGATTTTCAAAATCTTTTTTTCATTGGAATCCTTGTAAAAATCCCTGCCTGCATTTTTCAATCAGATTTGCAATATCTCATACCGTTTTCGAGAAATTAGGGGTCAAAGGGGCCAAAAACCCCATTTATAAAAGTTTGTCCAGGCAAATAGTTTTTTACCAATATTAAGTTGTAGTGGGCCAGCAAATTGTTATGAAGTTTAAATATGATGATTATATCCACTAAAGGAATGTTGGTTTTGTATTTGGGGTTTGTGGCCCCTACTGTTTTAGAAAAAAGGGCCAAAGGGGCTAAAACGGGTGTATTGACAAAACTGTTGTAGAATGTTCATTATTCATTCAATTTTGAAAATTCTTTTTTTGTTGAAGTGCTCATAAAATTCTGTCAACTAAATGTGTCAATGATTTTGACATGTATTTCACCATTACATTGCTACAGGGGGCTAAAGACAGGCCACACCCATAAAATCAACTTTTTTATTTTTGGTCCGATTTTCAAAATCTTTTTGTCATTGGAATCCTTGTGAAAATCTCTGGCTGCGTTTTTCAATCAGATTTGCAATATCTCTTACCATTTTCGAGAAATTAGGGGTCAAAGGGGCCAAAAACACCAATTTTAAAAGTTTGTCAAGGCAAACTGTTTTATACTTAAAATTAAGTTGTAGTTATTACATGTATATAAATAAGGCTTTTTGTATTAGGTGTTGATGTAAATATATATGTGTCAAAAATGCATTTTTAAGTCCACCACAGGATGCATGTGTCAAAAAGCTTTGTAAGTCCACCATGGGCTTCATGTGACCAAAGCAATTGACTATCCATATTAGGCCTCCAACGTACAGGGTTAAACTTGTTGCGGTCGTATCATGCTGCGCTCGGCGTAGCTTTTTATTTCACTTGTTTTGTAATTAGGGGGCAAAAGGGGCCGTATTCAAAACTTTTTTATTTCTGGTTTGTTTTTGAAAATTTTTTTTGCAAGTTTATTTTTGTCAAGTAGTGAATCCAAATTTGAGAATTTATTTTTGCGACCCCCCTCTTTTTCACCTGTTACGTAATAAGGGGCCAAAAGGGGCTGAAATCGAAACTTTTTTATTTCTCGTCCCATTTTGACAATTTTTTTGCAAGTTTATTCTTGTCAAGTAGCAGATACATTTTTGTGTCCCCTTTTTTAGCTCACCTGGCCAAAGGCCATGTGAGCTATTGCCATCACTTGGCGTCGGTCGTCGTCGTCGTCCGTCTCCGTCGTCGTCGTCCGTCGTCGTTAACTTTTCTTCAAACTTCTCCTCTGAAACGGCTGGACAGATTCAAACCAAATTTGGTCTGGTGGTACTTTAGGGTATCCCCCACAGAACTGATGTGGGGATTTTTGATTCGTCGAAAAACATGGCCGCCAATGCTAAAAAAAGACCAGGGGGGTCAGACTACTGTTTTTGGCTTGTAAATCAAAAAGTATAAGAGATAGATGAAATCTGATGCCACCCTACTGCTTCAGCATCAAAAGTTCTACAAAAGTCTCCATTTGGTCCAAGTTGTCAGATGACCCCTTATAGGGATTACAGCCCCTTAAAGGTGAAAAATAGCGTTTTTTCATGTTTTTGCCTTACAGTATGAAAACTATTGCAGATAGAGAAAAGCTGTTGCTTGCTTAAATGTTCAGCTCATTGAGCTCTACAAAAGTTTCCATAGGGTTAAAGTTGTCAGATGACCCCTTATAGGGGTTATGGCCCCTGAAATAATGTTTTTTCATGTTTTTGGCCTATGGAATGAAAACTATTGCAGATAGAGAGAAGCTGTTGCTTGCTTAAATGTTCAGCTCATTTAGCTCTACAAAAGTTGTCATAGGGTCGAAGTTGTCAGATGACCCCTTATAGGGGTTACGGCCCCTAAAATGATGTTTTTTCATGTTTTTGGCCTATGGAATGAAAACTATTGCAGATAGAGAGAAGCTGTTGCTTGCTTAAATGTTCAGCTAATTTAGCTGTACAAAAGTCTCCATAGGGTCGAAGTTGTCAGATGACCCTTAATAGGGGTTAAGGCCCTTAAAATAACCTTCTTCATGTTTTTGGCCTAGAAAGAAAACTATAGTATATAGAGAAAAGCTGTTGCTTGCTTAAATGTTCAGTTCATTTAGCTCTACAAAAGTCTCAATAGGATCGAAGTTGTCAGATGACCCTTAATAGGGGTTATGGCCCCTAAAATAACCTTTTTCATGTTTTTGGCCTATAGAATGAAAACTATGGTAGAAAAACTGTTGCTTGCTTAAATGTTCAGCTCATTTAGCTCTACAAAATATAGGGTTGACATCAAGACCAGGTGAGCGATTTAGGCTCCTGGGAGCCTCTTGTTTACTGTTACATTATAAGGGACCAAAAGGGGCCAAAATCATAACTTTTTTATTTCTGGTGCGATTAAAAAATTTTTTTTAACAAGATCATCCTTGCCAAGTTAAGAATAAATTTTTGCGACCCCACTTTTTTTTGCTCATTACCTAAGGGGCTGTAATCATAATTTTTAAAAAATTTCGGTTCGATTTTTAATTTTTTCCCCAAACATTATTCTTTTCAAGAGTAGAATACAAAATTGAAAATTTATATTTTTACCCCCTGGGTCGAAAGTCCATCAGAGAAGCATGTGTCAAAAACTTTTGTCAGTCCACCATGGGCTGCATGTGTCCAGAGCAATAGACTATCCATATTGGGCCTAAAACGTACAGGGTTCAACATGTTGCGGTCGTATCATGCTGCATTCGGCGAAGCTTTTTATTATCCTTTGTGATAAAATATTCTGCCATTTTATAGAAAATTGACCCAAAAAAATGAACATAATTTGTCAAAAAATCTATAAAAAAGACATTTTGAGGGTGCTAAAAATATCAGGGCACAAGGGGATGATAATCTAGGATGTGTTTTATTATGGTCTAAGTGTTTGCATTTTGTTATTTGTTGTAGAATGGTAAGCCAGCAGCTAGGTCGAAGAAACAATCCCAGGACACGAAGCAACCCTCCATCAGCAGGTTTTTTAAGGCTAAATCTTGAATATAATGTTAGTAGGTCAATTGTCCAGGATGATCTTATATTTTTGTACTCCTTACTTTTATAATAAATTTTTTACCAATGTTATCATTAAATCATCTTTATAAAGGTCCAACATGGAGATGTGAGTGTCCTATAGTTTTCACTCTGTCAGTGTACAATATTTTTGTGATGGCTAAAACACCAGTGCTACAAAGAAACCTGTAATGGAGCTAGATACTGTTAAGATGTAGTTCTGCCTAGTGCCTACAAGGTTGGTGACATCTGGTCATGTTAAAGACTGCTGGTTGTTTCCCATTGTGATTTTTCAATTGCAGTTTCTTTAATGTTGGTTGTGTCGGGTACACTTATTCCACATCTCTTTATCATTTATTGTGCCTTCAAGATCATGTAATATAAGTTTATATATTTGTTTGGTTTTTTCATCAATCTGTCCTAAAATTGTTACCCCCTTTGTGTCCTTATTATGTCACCTGCATGCAACGTGTTGTAGAATAGACATATAGGGGTTACTTTGGCACTTCTGTCGTCTTGTGTCCTGTGGAATCACTAAAATTTCCGTCGCAGTTTTCTCAGCAACTACATTCCTCAGCCTCTTGATATTTGGCATGTAGCTTTGTTCTATAGTACCTTAAGATGTTAAGCGATTTTATGCCTGAAAAAATCCTACTTCCTGTTTACTGAGAACTTAAAGTTTTTACATATATTGGACTTCTAAAAAAATTTCATCACAGTTTTCTCAGGAACTACATGCCTCATCCTCTTGATATTTTGCATGTAGCTTTGCCTTATAGTACTTTAGGGTTTAAAGCGATTTTATGCCTGTAACTCATCTACTTCCTGTTTACTGATTTATTAAAGACACAGGCAACATACGTCTTCCATGGAAGACCACAATTCTAGTTTAGTTTTAACATCATTTTTGAAGGTCATGTTGGTCAGTTTAGTAAATACATGGAAGAAATTGTATAATTATTGTTAAACAGTTTTGGCACACTAAATTGAAAATTGGCAGGGCGACAGGTGTGCTATAGCAGGCAGGAACTGCTTACTCTTCAGAAGCACCCGAGTTCACTCTCATTACAACTAGAGTTTGTGTTGTTGATTGATATTCAGTAGTTTTTGTGTTTCTGTGTTACATATTTTGCTTCTTTTTTTTTTTGGTCCTGTCTTTGTTTGTGTTTACTGGTTTTGTCTCTGCCCTTTCAGACTTCGACATTCGGATGCCCCGTTGGTACCTCTGGTTTTTAAACTATGACTGTACAAGTTATCTTTTTGATAACAACAATGTGCATCTTATATGTCTTGTTATAATTGAAATGAAAGACCTTCTAATAACTGTTTTGAAATTTTTTGATAATTTGTTATTCAAAAGGTTTAAAAACTCAGGTTTTTCAATTTATTGTACTGCACAGTGGGCAATATCCTTGGTATTGGGGTTGATTTGTGATTCAGAATTTGTGGCTTTGGCATGCCTCTATTTTAGTACTTTTGGTAGTTGTATCTTCAATTCTCCTGGAAATATGCATATCCATCAATAGCTTAATTTACAGGTTTTTTTTTCCACAAACTTTGATATTTTACAAATGTAGTTTTAGCGTTAGTTATTCCCCTGAGGGTACGAGACCACAATTATCGCCCCTTATTTTTCGTTGTTGTTTAATATAGTCCCTTTAAAAAACACCATATATCTTCCAGAGGTATTTCTAGGTCAATTTTTGGTGCTGTATTTAGTTGTTTGGGTTAATTGGTAGTTCTTAAGCCAAAGTTTGGTATATACAAAGACCAACACTTAAATCAGCATTAAAGGGGTGATTTGCCAGGCATACGCGGGGTCAAAATTTAGATCTTAATTTTTGTTGACATTAAAAATTTTTGGTCTCTTGACCATAAAATGCATCAAAAGTTTTAAAATCGGTAAAATCTTCTTAAATTTACATATTATTTATGTCTTGTGTTGTTATGCAGCTGTAAGAAATTTTAGGAAAATCAAATGGTTAATTTTTTTTTTATTCATCAAAACGCTATATTGAAAATGCATTAAAAAGGGGGCTAAAATAATACTAGTCTCGGGCCTAGGAGAGGGGGCCTATGGGTAAAATTTCAAAAACTTTCTAGCAATACTGTATTTAGTCTGAACTTACTGAATATGCCATATTGAAATGATTTCAGTCTTTGTTTCATGAATTTATATGAAAATATGACCAAATGAGCCAAAATTCAAAGTGTATGGGATTTTCAATGAAAATGGTCTTCTTTTTGGATTTTGGATCTTTTTCCAACAAAATGACCCCTTACTTGCAAATAAAGACTTTTAGTTGCTCAGAATTGTCATAAATCATTAAATTAAGACATAAGGAGTGTTTTTATCCTGAAATGTTGAAAGTATTTCTGAAAAAAATCTTTTCCCCACTGCGAAACAAGGTTGCGGCAGCATATGGATTTTTCTGGGGTGGGCCTATGCCATCTTTCTAAAATCATCTTTTTATTACTTCAATTCTTGGAATATCAGACAGAAAGCAATGTTTTAATGATAAACAACACAAAAAACACCTATTTGTTCAGCATTGTCTACTACACAAGTGAAATGATTGTAAATATTAGCAGTTACAAGCTAAAGATTTGAAGGTTTTTCTATGTTTTTGCACATAAGTCATTTACTAGTTTCCATCAAAAGTGCTCTGACCAATGTTTTTGCTACTGAAATCTGTTGATTTGCATCCTCTCATACTGAAAACATAAAAAGTGTAAGATATTGCATCCTCTTTTGCATTTTTTCACCCTTGAATAGCTACTTTTACCAATTTTGGCAAAACCGCTTTCATAATACATATGGTTCCTGATTTTCAAATGGTTAATATGGACTTAAATAGTATATAAAGTTAATGTTTTTTTGGGTTTTTTGTAAGCTTATTATATAGAGAACATTTTAAAAGAGTTTCAAGGTAAATATCTTGTACAAATTTTGAAAAATATTAATGACCATATTAGTACCCCTTTAAATCCTTGAATGTCTTATTTTTCACTCCGCGAATATAAACCAGAATCAAATATTAAAACCATGCACTTATTTTACCAAAACTTGTGTTTTTCATGTTCAGTACACCTCAAATTATTGATATCAATCATTGGTTTTGTCAAAAATCATGAAATGTAAAAAATATGGCCACATAGGATCCATGGTTCTTGAGTAAGCTGTAGCGGACCATATTTTTGAAGAAAACCATTGATTTGAATGGCTCACATTTTTAATGTTATTCATCTGATCATTATGAAACTTGGTATGTAAACTCAAAAAAGACTCTAGTTGGTGAAAAACAACTTTATTTGATGAAATGAGGCTTATCTGAGGACTATTAGGTACGAGACCACAATTATCGCCCCTTATTTTTCGTTGTTGTTTAATATAGTCCCTTTAAAAAACACCATATATCTTCCAGAGGTATTTCTAGGTCAATTTTTGGTGCTGTATTTAGTTGTTTGGGTTAATTGGTAGTTCTTAAGCCAAAGTTTGGTATATACAAAGACCAACACTTAAATCAGCATTAAAGGGGTGATTTGCCAGGCGTATGCGGGGTCAAAATTTAGATCTTAATTTTTGTTGACATTAAAAATTTTTGGTCTCTTGACCATAAAATGCATCAAAAGTTTTAAAATCGGTAAAATCTTCTTAAATTTACATATTATTTATGTCTTGTGTTGTTATGCAGCTGTAAGAAATTTTAGGAAAATCAAATGGTTAATTTTTTTTTTATTCATCAAAACGCTATATTGAAAATGCATTAAAAAGGGGGCTAAAATAATACTAGTCTCGGGCCTGAGGGCGGATGCCCGATGGGGGATAACTGATTTATACCACGGGACTGAAGAGGGTGCTAAATGAAAGTTTATGATAATTAATGAGGGGGGTCTTCCAGGAATTTAGCCTTATCTACTGATAATGCATGATTAGTGCAGGGTATCTCGTTACATTTTATGACATAGTGGTATAAGAATAGAAAAGGCCTAAACCAATGTCAATTAGATAAACAATACAAAAACACTGTAAACATGATACATAAATCCAATTTAATTATTTAATACTTGATTAAATTAAACATAAAATTAAATTTTGCTAGCATAAAAAATGCCTTCAAATAACAATGCATATGCACAATAAAAAAAACTTTCCATATATATAAGTGTATAAATATAAATACTGAAATAAGAGTTATATATTTTGCCTATCATTGAGCATTGTGATATAACTTTTTTTTAAACATTTTGATATTATTGTTAACTCCAGAATAACAAAAAACAAATCAATCTTGAAATAATGGTTTAGAAATAATTCATGAAATATACAGTACAGTAAAGATTTCATATTCTTGATTAGTCTGATCTATTATGTTAGTTAAACCACAATATCTTTCAAATGCATGGTAACTCCATATATATTGCACTTGGTTCAAGTCATCCTTGGATAAATATATGACAGTACATAAATTAAATTTAGATTTATTCCTTATACTAACCAGGACGTTATAATAAATCATTATTTAAAGTTCTTGTATAATCTATGAATCTTGAGCCATATTCACTTTACTTTGAGACTAGTTATACTGCAAAAATGATACATAACATTGCAGTTAATTATCAGTTTTAAGGTGATCATATTTTAAAAATTCTCCAATAAATTTAATCTTGGTGTAATAAATGAAATGGTTATAGATTATATATATGGTCAACAACAATAACTTTCAAGGATAAAACATCCGACTTTATCACAAAACCTAATACTGATCAAAGTGTAATAAACAAAAAATAAATCACATCTCTGCATCAAAAGTTATAAAACAAGCACCTGTTTATTAATTGAAATTAATCAATGGCTTCAGTTGGCCAATTAAGTTGTTTTACAAGTCCTCCTTTCGGTTTAGCATATTTGCCATATTTTTCTAGAGTGTGGGGCTTAGATGTTGATCTCCATCCTACTGTCTGTGCTGTGGTTTTGGGGAAGGGTTTAGGTGAAGGTTCTACTTTGATGTATTCTTCTATAGGGGTAACAGGTCTAATTTGTAATACATTTACTGGTGGTGCTTTCTCCTTTTTAGGTATTTCATCTTTTACGAGCTGAAAGTATACAAAGCGTTAACATTGATTAGTATTTTGAAATTCTGGGGGTTTTTTTCTAAGACTTAATAGGTATTTATCATTATATGGTTGCACATAAATTACAAATAGACAAAAAAAAAGTCTTCATTCTGAGATTAATTGATATAACGTTAAAATCTAGCATAGTTTACAGTCAAAAACTAGGGTAAGTTTTCCTCAATTTTCCCCTTATTACCCCTTCACCTATTATACCATGTACAAAAATGTACATTTGGATTTAAAAAGCTGCTTTCTCTTTGTTTTTATGGTGAAATGACCTATCTAGACCTCAAAAAATGAAATTTTAAGATGTTGATGTACAACCCATTAACCTTTCATTTATGTATGGAATATACCTAAACAGTCTGACTTGTTATTAAAGTGTATGTACTTTAAAACACCTTTGAAATATGAAGCAATTGTGACATGTTCAATGAACCTTAGAAATTTATATAGGTACTGGATTACCAAATCATTGATATATGAGAAACCATTTTAAAAGTTCATCAGAGTTCAGTCTGTAATGAAAATCATTAATGTATGGCTAAATGTCATTTCATTAGGTTGTGCTTTTGGACTGTTGAGAAGGATGTTCCAGATTAACAGCATCAAATCCAGAGACGACCCCCCCCCCCTTTCGGCAGAAAAGACACTATAACATATTGGTGCCTCTTTGATTCTGTTTTGTTTCTACTTTGGATTTATTTAGATTATCTTTAGGACAACATTTACTGGAATAGTTAAGAATTGCCAATTGGTTTAATACTTTTGGAAAGAGGTTGGGCACAGAAGTTTATATTCATGACCAGAACGCTGAGTTGTTTTGACTTGCTTTACAGATATACGGCCAAGTCCTATCTGAACAACCAGAAAAGATTTTCTTTCTTCATTGTTTGTCTCTCTCTCGCCTGTGACGAATGGTGGAAGGCTAGACCAGAGACCCTATATACATAGGGTCTCTGGTACTACTTACCGGCAGCTGTGTTAACTTTTTTGTAAGAATGTGGGAAATGAATTGTTTGAAAAGTCAAATAGCTGGGCAGCTGAAATTTGGTATACAGACATTTGGGGTTGTGGTCTACGCAAATAGCTGAGCATCTGATATTTTGTATACAGACACTTGCGGTTGTGGTCTACGCAACTGGTCCCATGCCTTTTGACCCTGACCCAATATTCAGGCTTTAAGTGAACTTGAATCTGTTTTAAGGTCGTATTTTAAAACCTCTTAGTACAGACTTTGTTATACCAACATTTTGGTTTATGGTCTACACAACTGTGTCAACATTCCATTTGATCTTTACTCCTTTTTCGTTGTTCAATGAATCTGTGAACTTAGGTCTTTTAATGGTGTTGATTTGCTTGATAATGGTCTTAAACTCAGTAACTTAGAATGACATGGGACTTTGACCTATGTTTACACTTTCATTGCTTCATGCTTGATTTTTGTGTTCAGTTTTTTTTAAGTCAGTTTTTCGTAAACTATGATAATGAGAACCATTATAGTTGGTCCACAGATTCTTCTTGATGGTCACCTGCCTTTAGTGTCCTAATCTCAAGGACTAAAGGCCTAAATAGACCATTATTGAGTTTAACCGGCAGTTGTACGGACAGACAGTGGAGACATACTTTTAGTGGTAACATAGCATAGACTTGTTTTATAGTAGAATATTATAGACTTAATTTAAAAGAATAATGTCTTTGACCAATACCCATATAAAGTACTGATGGGGTGATATAATAATAGATGTTCTAAACTTAACATGTCATAATTAATTATATATATCTATCTTAACTAATTATGAATTATCTTTATTTAAACTCATGTTCCACCGTATGCTTATATATGGAGAGGAGGCTAGTGCCAAATTTCAGTCAGTTAGATATCATATGATATGTATGATTATACATGTAATATATTCCATTAATAGGTTCAAGGAATTAGAGTACTGGTATTCCTTGATAGGTCTATATACAACTTTAACTAGTGTTAATTCATGATGGGTAAAATCTGAATAAAGAGACATGTAACATTGGTGATTTTTTGAAGTGGAAACATAAATATGACAGAGTTTTAATAAATGTAGACAATTGGCATCCACGCCACAATGCAGTTTAGAGTGGATTCTTCATACCTTAAAAGAGTGGTATGGAATAGTGGAATAATGAAACTAAACATGGACTTTATAACAATGTAAAATTGTCTTTGAATTGACCTTATGAATCTATTTCACTATTATGGGAACAATTTAGATTGTATCTATGTTTGCCTAACAATCTCTAACGCCCACGGTGTATTTACCCCATATGTTTTTATGGTGGTTGTAAATTCCTTATAAAAGAACCAATACGTGTGTCTATAATCGAATTTTAATTTTCCCAAATCTTCTCAATCTTTCAGTTTAAATTTAAAGAGGAGACCATAATTATTTATGTACACATACGATTGGAAAGTACTTCAAATTTCTTAAATTTAAATACTTGCTTAAAATTGAAATATATTGTTAGATTTCGTTGCTCAAAGAAAATTTTAAATTAAAAGAGTCGTCAAGCTAAATTTCAAATATGTTTTTCACGCAAATAATGGCTGAGAACTGACGTTTTAACATTCTCATTTTAATCTTTTATGTTTGCGAAAATCAATTTCAACGATTATTAAAAATTTTATGAAAAAAGTAATTGAGAAGTTTTTAATGGTAGTTTTTGTGAAGAATTCGCCAGGAAAGTATCGAGTTTTATAAATTATACCTAAAAGCTTTTCTAATGATTGTTTCCAGAACGGGAACATTTCTTTTACGAGTCTGGATAGTATTAAGCTATTTAACTAATGCAGTAAAGTTGTTATCGGCCTCCTGTTAAAAATGTGGTGGCAAATTCACAATCATTCGAATTGACAAGCATTTTGAAGCAAGCATGTTTCCCGCATAGGATAGACTGCTTCACTGACTGCTGCCATCTAATTTATAACCTTGTAAAGATCGGTAAAGATATCTTTGATTTGAAACAATCTGGATGCATATTGTTAACAGACTACAGAAAATATATTATATTTTTTTGGTAATATTTTTACTCTATATGAACCCTTGACCATAAGCCGGTTTTAATTCCTTTTCTGTATGTACCATCGCCGAAGTCCTATGATCCCATATTATTTCTATTGTGTGTTAAATTCTGACATACATCCAATGATCTAGTGGTTCAATAAACACAATATATTGTGATCGTATTTGTAACATGCTTACTTCATCATAAGGTGTGGTCAGAAATCCCCAGCTATTGGGCCACGTTTTTGATGCTGTTTCTTCGTGATGTACGTGGTCCTTCCTGTAAATATAATCAGAAGTGATCATAAATAAAACACATGTCCAAGTTCAAGACAAATTCAGTAGACATAAAAGAAACCCTCCAAAAAAATCACACCAAAATAAAAACTAACACACACACACACACACACACATTCAACAAAATCAACAGCTGACCTGCAACCAGGAACTCGAAATTATGTCGAACATTACTACATGCATGGAAATGTTACAGTATATTTTTTACACTAGAAATATGAACGAAAAGCTTCGTCCTTGATTATTACATCTATTTTACATGAGTATGGGTGTGTTTATTTTTTTTCTATTTTTTTTTCTTCAACATGTCATGTTTTGAGGTGTCTTCTAGTTCTGTGTTTGTTGTAATTTTGAACGTCCTTTTGGTATGGCATAAAGTTCTTGCTTCTTCAAAACAGCTCATTATGACAGTGTTTAAGTGGATGTTCTACAATCCTTTTGGAGTCTACTCCCGTACATGGAAGAATTAAGAAGAAGAAGCACCCTAGGAAATAATTCCCCCATTACCTTCTACAGTTTGAGTCACTAACTTATGAAAACCATAGTGCAAACACTGCATGATAAAATATTAAAATTAATTGATTTTACATTTCCACTAGTTTAATCATTGTCACAATTCTAAATGAAACACATTTCCAAAATGCTATTCATTGGAATTGTTGCCCGACTTTTCATCTTTTGTAAATGCAATTGCCATCATCGTTTTATTTTAAAAGCTTTACAAGGTTATAAATTAGATGACAGCAGTTGACGCAGTCTTTCCTATGCGGGAAACATGTTCAGCATTTGGCATTTTGGCTGATAAAAAGAGAAGACGATATTGCCCCGTATAATTAAGCTAACAAGCGATTATCACAATTTTCTCAAAGTTTTTGTAAGCCATTCAAATGGAAACTGTTCAGTATGTTTTGTCCCATAATGTTGTGTTTTAAATCATCGTTTCAAAGCATATCTTCACCAACACCATTTTGACGTGAACTCGCCTTACTTGGTGGTGGATAAAAAGTAAAACAGCTCGGCTTTACGAAGACTTTAAAAAGTTGTCTCCGTTTTGAATGAAATCGGGATAATCCCACGTTTTCGGATTACAAGATTATATCTCGGTATTTCTTAAGTCCTTTCCTTATTTAACATTTGGCAAAGATTTCAATGTACCGTTATTCAACAGAAATTCAAATAGTTATAATTAGAAACCATTAGATAATTTTAAAAACTGTTATCGTCGTTTTGAAAAAATAGAACGGTTTTCGTGCAAAAGTTCTTATAAAGAGAAAGCATTATGAAGTTGATAATCTATGTTAAAATCGATTTTATTATCATTAATATGCAGTTCGATGTAGCTATAATGCATTTCCCCGTACTATATATTTGAATGAATTTCAATATGTTTAGAATATGGATATCACTAGTATTGTTAAACAGTTCAAGACACGACAGTCACGTGCAGGTCTTAATTCCAGAGTATGCAAGGTTGTTTATGCAAAGATTACTTAAAAGGCTGTTTTTTGCTTAAGATTATGAAAAGCTGAGTTTTCACGATAAGAATTAATATTTTGGTGGGGTAGGGAGATTTATGCTATTTTCTTTATTTGTTATATGTCTTTGTAAAAAGTTGTGATGGTGAAAATTGATATATTTTTTGGCCGTAAATCTTGACCTTGTGTCTCTTTCTTTACTACAAGAAATTAAATGATTTGTTCCTTGTCTTTCAATCATTTTTGTACTTGAAACACCTCACTACAAAAGAAAAACACACTTCATGCAATTATTGAGTAAAATGATACAGGGTTCGGAGATTTATCTTGATTTTAGCATGGTGCTCGCAATCTTTTCGTCATTTTCTGTAACTGTATCCATTTAAAGATTCTGATCTTTGTTGATAACTTGACTACTTCATGACGAAATCAATACTATGAAACCACTTAGACCCGTGTCGATTATCTAATTATATTTAATTAGTACATAATAAAACGGTAGTTAATTAATTAGTTAACTTACCAAATCTGATCCTGGGCAACAAAGTTACAATTTGCTGCTGCTTTCCCAGCCGGTGGCTGATTTGTCTTGGCCGCCGCGGCCATTATTCCGTTAAATTAAACAATTGAATTACTTTTTTTAAAGGTTTAAATAATATCTAACAATATATTTGACGGAAGTGTTGGTTCATTCCGGATGATTGAATAAGCGTCATGACGACTTTACATATACTTTATTGTGTATCGCACCTTGGAGACGTGTCATTCAGGTGTGCGATAAATAGGTACAAAAACCCTTGCTGTTAAATCACTCTCTCTTTTTACCCAATAATCCATAATCTACTTTGGTAAAATAACAGTACTATATAAATGTTTGATTAGGTTTTGTTTTGCGTTATCTCTGCATTGATCGCAGTTACCGTCTACTTTAAACAAACAATTTAAATCTGTGTCTCGGTGTAAATGAACTGAATGAAAACTATCCCAAACGATTTAAAATATGCTTTTGTATTTGAATTTATTTTTTAAGTACATGTAATTTTTTTTATATATATTCTTTAATCACAACAGTTGGTATTTTCTTCTTAAACATCAAGGTGATAACAAATAGACGGAATGTAAAAAGACGCTTTATTTAAAAGTTTAATGTCCCGAAAGAACATACTGCTGATTTTGGGCTTAAACGAAAGGTACACGCTTCTAGTTTGATATTTTACTTGTCGTAAGAAGTTCGTATGGTCGAGTTTTTCTAAATATTACGTTAAATAAGGGTACCCTCGATCAACTGTCTCATAGTATGACAATATAACATCATATTCAAAGCAGATAAGAAGATTTTCACGTTGATTTTGCATTTATTACCTACAAAATAGACATATCTTGACTACCAATGCAGAAGGTTTACTTAGAGGGTGTATCTTTGTATTCAAATTACGATTTGAAAAACGTCTAAAATATTAGCAAAATCAAGGCGGTTTTAACTTACCATTTTAAAACTCTTTAAGCATCATTATTGAAATTAATATGTCGTATTTACGGAAGCGTATATGCGCCTCGTGTTGTCTTAATAAGGCGTCTTAATAAGACAATTGCCTCATTATTTAGAAGGAACTATTGCATTATATTGCAATTGAATGCTACAAACAAAACGTTTTACTTTCTTGTTTTATGAACAAGAGCGTGTTATTAACATCGCTTTATTTTTCTCAATTTATTTATTAACCTGTTATTTTTAAGACGGTTTATTTTTACAAATAAATCCATTATTAAGACATTATTATTGTGTTACATGGCAACAAATGTTAGAAAAATAAGGCAAGATATTTGCTTTTAAAATCAAGGGGAATTCCAAAAATTCCCTTTATTTTCATGGAAAATAATAGTACTCATAGCTCATAAGTTGGCACGTAATGCTCACTCGAGCGAAAAGCTCTACAATATTTGATCCATCTAAATTTACCTGATGCTGATTAAAAATTTTCATGTTTCAGAAGTGAAACTATAAAATTCATAATACTGTTGTGATTTATATATATGTACCCCCACTCATAAGAGAGGGAGCTATATTGTATACACCTTTTCCATCTGTCTGTCCGTTTCAAAATTTGGTTAAAATTTTATCAGTATTTACAGAAGGGTTAGATTTGAAATTTGATTAATAAACTTCAGCATGATTAGTTAGTTACATGCCTCCCATTTCCAGGCCAGTCGTGATAGAATTTTTCTGTTTTTTTTTTCGCTGCGCTCCAAACGCAAAAAGATTGAAAAAAATATATTACTCGTGAAAGATCCGCCAGTCTTTTCCAAGACCTAATGTAAAAACCTATAAATTTTAATTCAAATATTTAAATATCAATTTGTAGAGTGCCTCTGATGTCTCTTGAATAGACGAAACGCGCTTCAGGTGTAGCAAAATTTATTGTCTGGAACTTTGTTGTCATTTGTATTTCTATGAATTGTAAAAATCGGATTTTTAAAAACACCAAAATATGAAATAAGCAGAGGCACCAAAGGGGCATTCTAGTGTCATATGAACGAACGTATTGACACATCGAATGATGGTGAACATCGTTTGTTAAAATTATTGTTGCCACAATAAATTCAGTTCTTGATATTCGATTGCTATGAAGTTTTGCGGTGATATGATCCTTATCATAAGAGGATGGATGGGATCTATGTTAGAGATAAAGGATTCAAAAGGGGAAAACATGCTACTTTCAGTTTGTTATACGACAGCAAAAAAAATTGCGGATATATGGTATGATGCTGTTGTTGTCTTTTTCGTCGTCGTTGTCGTTGTTTGTTTTTTTTTAGATTTAGAATTATTTTATTTGCTCTAAACTGCAAACAAGGATCAGACACAAGTTGGTAACAATATAACAAGTTACATTTAGCATAAATATAATAATCAATACATATACATCTAACTTATGAAGTCTTCTCCTTTAAAAAATATCAAGATAAATACCTGAAGAGCATGCATTAAATAATTTGTAAGTTGGAATTATTTTTAAAAAATGGTGGTGGCTGTGTGTGGTGTTTGTGGTATGATGACCCTCTCATATCTTACAGTTTACACGAGGAATCTTTTTGACAACTGGATATATTTAAAAACAAGTTTAAATATTTGGCAGTTTTCTTCATATGAAAGATCGGCACTACCTTGCGTTAAGAGGCTTAAAGTCGGTTGCACTTGAAGTATGTTTGAAATATTTGATAGGAGGTCATTTCTTATTTGTCCATATTTTGTACATTGGAAGAAAAAATGATTAGCGTCCTCAACAAGAGTTCCACAGGAACAACAAGGTTCGTCTATAATGTTGACTCTGTGAAGGTCTCTATTTAGGAAAGATGCCCTACAACGAATTTGAGTTAAAATAATATTCAGTTTCCTTGGGCCGTATTCATAATGTTTTGGAGGATTAGTGTATATGTTGTTACCTCTTATAGCTTTTTTGAAACTTGCAATATTTTCTGAATTTCTAGTAGATAGTGGAAGCTTGTTCCATTCCCTGATTGTTGAAGGGAAAAAAGAATCGTTTGTTAGAGTTAGTCTACAGAACGGTACAATTAAATCTGACCCATTTCGCAGTGGATAATTTGTTAAGCTTTCTATAGGGGGTGGTACTAAATCCTTTAAATATGAAGGGGCATCATTATTATTGATATTATAAAATAATTGTAATTTTCTAAGATGGCGGCGCTTTTCTAAGAGATCCCATCCCGTTTCTGAATACAATTCTTCGGTTTTTGTGAAAATTGGGAGCCCCGTTACTATCCTTGCAGCTTCAAGTTGTAGTTTTTCAAGCTTGTTAGAATTCGTTGTATTGCAATTATCCCAAACTTCACAAGCATATTCAAGTAATGGTCGGATGTATACGAGATACATTTTAGCAAGGTTTTGTCTGTTCATAATATATTTTAGTTTCCTGAGGACACCTAACTGTCTGTTTACGCTCTTTACTAAATTATTAATGTGTTCGTTCCATTTTGCATCTTGAGAAAAGGTTATGCCTAAATGTTTGTGGCAGGGAGTAGTAGGAATATGGGTATTATCAAAAACAAATCTGAAATCGTCTGGGATTAACAAGTTAGAGAAAATCATAATTTCAGTCTTGTCGGGATTAAAATACATCAACCATTTTTCTGACCATAATTTCAATTGATGAAGATCATGATTTACAAGTGTTTCTATCTCTTGTTTATCTGAACTAGAATATCCTAATGATGTATCATCAGCAAATAGTCGTGTTAATGATAGGAGATTATCACCAATATCATTGATATAAATAAGAAACATCAAAGGTCCTAGTACCGATCCTTGAGGTACGCCTGCATTTATGTTTTTTGTTTGGGAAGAAAATTGTTTGTGTACAACTCTTTGGTTTCTCTCTGATAGATAGCTTTTAAACCATTGTAACACATTTCCCCGTATTCCATAAGCTTTCATTTTATGCATTAGGCCTTGGTGCCATACTTTGTCGAATGCTTTCGAGAAGTCGCAGAAGACAAAACAACCAAATTCTTTGTTTTCAAGAGAATTTAGTATAGAGTTGTACAATTCTAGAAGTTGGTGTACTGTAGAGTGTTTGGGAAGGAATCCTGATTGGAACTGATAGATAAGTTCGTTTGTTTTAAGGTGGTTATATACATGTTTGTAAACTACTCTTTCCATTACTTTACCAACACAGCTTATAAGAGAAATTGGGCGATAGTTCGACGGCAAGCTAGAATCACCCTTTTTGAATATGGCTGTGACATTAGCAGTTTTCCATAATGATGGATATTTGCATGTTTGTAGAGATTTATTAAAAATAATAGAAAGAGGTTTAGCAAGCTTCTTAGGACAAATTTTAAGCATTCGATGACTTATTTTATCTGGACCAGATGCCTTCTTTGGGTCTAGTATTTCAATAATATCTATTATCTCTCTTTCTGTTATCTGTATATTGCTAAAGATGGCATTTGTTTTACTCTCAAAGTTGGGTAAATTGGTGTTATCGTTTTCAATTGTTGATATTTTACAAAAATATGAGTTGAGTAATTCGCATTTTTCATTATCATCGTACACAACATCTCCTAGGTTTTCTAGATCTATTAAATTGTTTAAGGGGGGAATGTTATTTAAGGTTTTATTTGTTTTGAGAAGCAGTTTCATTATTTTCCAAAAGTCTTTCGGGTTTGTTGCATTGTCCAAGAAGAAATTATCGAGACTTTTTTCAAAGTTTTCTTTAGCTTTTTTCAACATATTATTTACTTTATTACGCTGTTTCTTATAATTAGACGAGTTAATAATAGTATTATTTTTTAAAGCTTTCTGTCTAAGTCGTTGTTTGTTTACTTTAGTTTTGCTATAATAACTTTCGTTCTAGTTATCTGATTGCTTTAAAATTTGACAATGATTATCCTTGCCATCAAATGATGATTTTGGGGTCCCTTCTTATCATTTAGAAATTAGGGGCCAAAAATTGACAAACAATTCAAATATTTTATTTTTTCTCACAATTACTTCCGTTCTAGTTGGTTAATTGCTATGAAATTTGACAATGATGTCTTTACCATAAAAGACTAGAGCTGATTAATTTTTGTAACCCTTTTTAGCTCACTCACGAAAGTGAGGGGGCTTATGTGAAACCCCGAGCGTTGGCATTGGCGTTGGCGTCCACACCTATTTACAGAAGAATGATTATGGTCCATACCCACTTAATGACTAGTGCTACATCAATCATATTTGCATGATAGGTGAAACTAGTGATACATTGTACTTAGTCAATGCATGCTCCGGATGCTGGTTGTGACTTATATTTTTCGCATGGATGACCACTTACAGAAGAATGGTTAAAGTCCATTCCCGCTTACTGATAAGAGCCACATCAATCATATTGGCATGGTAGGGGCGCCTATGAATACTTAGCACAATGCATGCTTCGGATGCTGACTGTGACATATTTTTCTGCATGAATATCCACTTACAGAAGAATAGTTAAAGTCCATTCCCGCTAACTGACAACTGCCACATTAATCATATTGGCAAAGACAACAAAAGCATCGTACCATATGTCCGCAATTTTTTACTGTCGTATAACAACGTAGAATTTTTTTATACTTTTTTGTCCCTAATTTTTAACAAAGATCGCATCCATCCTCCTATGGTATAAAACATATCACTGTCAAAGTTCATAACAATCGGATAACTAGAACTGATGTACATATCTGGTGTTGTTTTTTCAAAATCATAATCGTTTAATTAATGGAACTGATATCTAAAAATTTGAATAAGATTTATAGGTTCTGACATAAGTTCTTGGAAAAGACGAGTGAATGAAGTTTTCAATCCTTTTGTGAGTGGCGCGCAGCGAAACAAGCCAAACAAAACAGAAAATTTATATCATGACTGGCCTGGAAAGTGGAGGCATGTTACTAACTCATCGTGCTTAAGTTGTTTACCAAATTTTAAATCAAACCATTCTGTAGAAGCTGAAAAACTGTGACAGACAAACATTCAAGGTGATTGCAATATATCCCCCCTATTATGAGTTGGGGGTATAAAAATCACAACAGTATTATGAATGTTTTAGTTTCACTTCTGAACCATGAAAATTTTTAATCAGCATAAGGTCAATTTAGATGGATCAAATACTGTAGAGGTTTTCGCTCGAGTGAGCATTACGTGCCATCTTTTTAGCTATGCGCACTATTATTTTCCATGAAAATAAAGGGAATTTTTGGAATTCCCCCTGATTTTTAAAGCAAATGTCTTGCCTTATTTTTCTTACATTGTTGCCATGTAATACAATAATAATGTTTTAACAATAGATTAATGTGTTGAAATAAACCGTCTTAAAATATATAGGTTCATAAATAAATGCAGAAAAATAAAGCGATGTTAATAACATGCTCTTATTCCTAAAACAAGAGAGTAAAACGTTTTGTTTGTAGCATTCAATTGCAATATAATGCAATAGTTCCGTCTAAATAATGAGGCAATTGTCTTATTAGGACGCCTTATTAAGACAACACGAGGCGCATATACGCTTCCGTACGTATTGACACATCTACAAACTAATTGTTCCCCAATTTTTATAGTGATAGGACGAATAGTTTTGATTTTAACGAGGAAAAACTATTATTTTAAATTTGTCAATTGTGGTCCGGTAACCTTAATTCCGTACTTGTTACGTCTTTTACACTCTAGTTTAATGCAAATCGTGTATTATGAATTTGCTAGTTTTGTTTCAAATTACGATATTTTTTGTGTTATTGTGTGGTTTTGATTTGTTAATTTGTTATTGTGTTGATTTTCGTTTTCTTGTGTCTTCATATTTCAAAGGTCAAAAGCACCGTAATCAATGGATTCAGTTAGTAGTCCTGTTAAAATTGGGCCATCAAGCCCAAAAAGGGGGTGTTATTCACACGATTTGGACAAATGCATTATTTGTCAAGTTGTATCAGAAGAGCCGACAATCATTATGCGCACTGTTGGTAAAAATACCCTTCTTAATGCTATTTTTTTAATTGGTTTTGAAGTGTACATTTCGTTTTTGGTATTAGAATGCGACTCATCAAGGAATTATTGTGAATAACAGACTAGTACTTCTAGTTAAAAAATGGCTATTCCATGTTTTACTGAACATCGACCACAAAGGGAATTATGACACTATATAAAATAAAAGATTTATTAGACATTTCGTTAATTTTCAAGCTTAAGTTAACGTTTATCAGGACAATACAATTATAGACAATTAGTGCCCTTGTGTCCAAAAGCCATTCTTGAATGATTTGTTGAAGGAATCGCTGAATTCGAGATTGAACAAAAAAATAATCATAATCTGTGAATCAAAATAATGTTACCAAGATTTTGTCAAAAAATTATCAAATTTGTACTTGTCGTTAATGAGATATAGCGAAAATTTTCTGTGTTTTTTTCATGGCCAGAAATCAAAAATATGATATATTACCATACTACAAACATTTTTTAGCAGGTTTTATACAAAATAAACTTTTAAAATCAAAGTATCATTATGTGAGAAAGATTCTGTAAAGTTTTGTGAAATTTGAAGCAGTTATAAAGGAGTTGTTGAGGCTAAGAGTGGGGTACCCCCTCACCTTAGCCTAAAACATTCCTTACTTTACTATGGCGAATCCTTATTTTTCATTCAATGAATAAGGTAAATAGATATGTTGAACAACAATATGTACCAATACTTTTGACTAAGTTTTATGAAATTTTTAGCACAGATGGCGAATCTTTGGTGGATTAGAACTGTACGGTCCTTGGGTGGCTTTGTTAAGTTTTAGTCAGTATAAAACCACAAAGATTTTCTAGATACAATCTAAAACAAAAATATTACAATTACACATTAAGGAAAAGAAAATACCTGAATTTCGAAAAAATCAAAGATGGTTCAAAGGAAAGAAATGGCGATAAGAGTAAAATAACACATTTTGTGTACGGATGACAAAACACTTGTTTCACTTATCAACGTCCCCTTTTATAATTCTTATCAAAATCTTATAGGTAAAAACAAAAATAACAACATGCGACCACATTTGTGTGAAATTTTCAAAGAGATTCGTGCAATAATGTAGAAGCAATAGTGGTTACTAGAAAGGTACACCTTCGTCCAAATATGCAAAGTCCCTGTTTTCACACGAGTAAACCCCTAATTAGACTCGAATTAAAATTTTTCGTATTCAACAATCAATTATGTAATATTCAAAATATTATGTGTAACTTTAATCAAATTCTATAAAGTTCTGTAGGAATAATCAGTCATTCCATATTTGGCACCCCTGGTATTTTGGGCAGGAGTGTGGACGATTACAATATAAGGCTTAAAGTCCTAAAAAACGAATAAAGTAGGCCTATAAACCTTACTTGCCCTAAATGTATTGAGATAAATGGTAAAAAGCATTAGAACCTTTAACAATGTGTCAACTTAGTTTAGAAGGTTTGTTTTGCTCTATTGTTCTTAATATCCTCCCTTTTTAAGGATCTCTTAAACACAGTTTTTAATGATTATATGGCCAGATAACATTTTAGAAAACATATTTGGTATGTTTACTGTAAGACAAACTTGAAACAAAAACAGAAAATTATATTTAAATTAAAAAATAATAGCGCAGAAAATTCCTCCAGAAAAAGGGGGGAAATTCGACCTTCATATAAATTTATTGAATTTTTTATGATAAACGGTAGTACTATCGAAACTTTTGTAATTAAAATATTTGTTTAGACATTATTTCATATATTTCCGATCAGTTGTTTCAATTTTGACCACAAATAAATACGGACATGAAAAACACTTTTACGGTTGTTTTTTTAGTTTTTTTCGTCCATTGACCTTTGACCTTGAATTTCTGAAAACTCGACCAACTCTGATTCTTACGACAAGCATATTTCGATTGCATAGGTCCTGCTCTTTCCAACGATGTATAATATGTGAGTATGTTCGGTGGGGACATTAAATTTTTCAAATCAAGGTGCCGTCTACTCTACTATACTACATGTGTAGTACCGAACTGGGATCTCGGGTTTTATTATATATATACATATATATATTATTTATTTATTATAGTGTCACATATCAGATTAACAATAGATATTACAAAATTAAATATATACATGTACATCTCACACATTAAAACAATAACCTTACATAAAACACATGAGATAAAATAAGGGAAAGTAAATCTGATACCCGGCCATTATGACCTACGAGACACTTGTTAGCATAACTCTATCGTAAAAAAACCTATATAAAAAGGGTAAAAGTAGACGAAATAGTAATAATGAAATAAATGGAATTATGAAAATAATAATAATATTAAATCTATGATAGTAAACGAAAAGTAAATAAATTTAAAACAGGAGCAGAAACTAAAAATGATCAGGAAGAACTCGTTATCATATTTTAACAATTAAATCGCAATATTTAATGAAAAGAAATTAGAGTATATAAAAAAAAAAATTTTTAAAAATCAAAAAAAAATAATAGAAAAGGAACAAAAAAGTAACTAAAAATTATGCAAGGAAATGGTGGGAAAAAAATAAAATAAAAAAAAATAACTTACTTAAGGTAAAACAAAAGATTAACATAAAGCCATTAAAAGTACTAAATAAAAAAGATCATCTGGCTAATAAGGCACGACGTCTCTTTAACATATTGAATATTATAAAACTAAGGCTATACTGCATTTCACACTTTTGCAAAATAAAGATAAATTTCTCAATATTTGACATAAAAGCAAATAAAGGTTCAATAGTCACAGCTCGGTCGATCAAAGTTGATCTAATGTCACTATATACATCACAATTTATCAAAAAATGGATTTCGTCCTCTATTTCATTACGACAGAACATTTTCTTTGGCATAAGGGCGTAGGAGGCTTATTATAACATCCCGTTTCAACGGCGAGCGGTAAAGTCCCACATCTAAGCTTTGCTATACAACTTTATTGCTATCATTGATAACTGGTAATCTGACGACGGTCCCCACAAAAACAAAGATTTTTTTAACCATCAATAAATAATCAAAGAAAGATTTAGGAGAAGATGGTAGACAGTGGTTTAGGAATATGCTGTTGTCTACTTTTTTCTCCTACTGTTTTCCTTGTTAAAAATCAGGCACACCGTTGTAATTATAAGTTTTTATTGTTCAAGAAAAGAAGACAAAAAAGGCAAAGACACACCAGAGAAACTTATGATCGCAATTGCTTATCTTGGTACAGGCATTTAAAAGATGGTTAATCCAGGCTTAAACATATTTTATTCTTTAAGTTTTTTCTCCTTGACTTCTAGATTACTTGATCTGCATGCATGCTAATATGGAGTACAGAATTCACATTTCAATTAAGATTAGTGCTATAGTCCTTATTTGAACATCGAGAGATGCACCACGACGGGGCGCCACGACTACGAAAAATTGTTGAACTGGCAGAAGATCTAGAGGTGGCGTATCTATTTAAAATATATAAAAAGAACGCCTAAGTGACGTCTTATGTTAGGACTACCAAGTATTTGTTTTTGTGCGTTTTTATTTATTTTCGTTGAGTCGCTGCCTTAAGTGTTTCTTGGCTTTAATTGTCTTTGTTTTTACAGACTACGAAGATTCGAATGTCCTTTGGTAGTCCTTGTTTGTAGTTTTAAAATGTCATAATTCTGATGCCTTTGCTGCTTACGATATTGAAATGAATGTTTTACATGGAATTCGGAAACCATCTAGTACTGGCTATAACTTTGAAACAGTCACTAAATTGGTTCTTTAAATAAACATCGCAATTGATGTGAGCCCAATACACACACGGAGAAAATACACTATTAAACAGTAACAAAGCCAGGAACACACCAACAAGGTCAACGAATTATCAAAAAGCTCGGATTCTTCAGAACAATGCATGGTCAGAAATGGTATCAGTGAATAAGTTTAAATGTAATAAAACAAAATAAAACCAATATTCATGCAAGTGTTATTTAAACTTTTTTTTTATAAATGTAAAATTATAACAAATTAGCAACCATTTATTCCCTTTTGTTATATAAAATCAATCTTTCTTAATATATGCTTTATGTATTGGAAAATTTTCTTTAATGCACTTTTTCGGTTTTGATCAAAGAATCCATTCCTTTCTTTATAAAACATTTAATTATAGCATCTTTTTTGTTTAAATATTGCATACAGCATAAAAATTGAATTAACCATTTGCAGTGATTGAATGAATGCTTTTTTGAAAACTCTGGATCGATGTCACAGATGTTTTTAGTATAAATAGCAGCCTAAGTTATCTCCCGTTCCATCGTTAGATTCTGTTACTCTAGACAATATTTCGATTGATAGTTGTTTGTTTCTCGATTAGTATTTGTCTTAAAGAATAAAAAAGAATAACTTTTTTCTGCCATTAGGTAAAAGGTTAATGGTAGCTCGGATATTTTGGACCCAATCATAATTAAGGAGTCGTTTTTTAACACTTCAGATTGTAATTTTAAACTATTCTGTGTATTGGAGCTGAAGTCTCAATACACATTTACTAACTTTGTTCACAACCTGGCCCCAGTTTCATAAAACATCTCAAATTTGAGATTTCCTTAAATCCTTCCTCAATTAAAATTTCTTGTAATTTCATTGGTCAGTGACAGATTTGAGGAAATCTCAAATTTGAGATGTTTTATGAAACTGGGGCCAGACCTTTTAAGTTCTAACTGTATATTGGTTAGTACATGTAGTAAGTGGCTGTTCAAAATAGATTTATTATGTAAAAGAAAATATTATTAGTTTGTAGAATGTCACTTAAACTCTTTGAAATATCGACAGGTTCTATAAAGAACTCTTAGTAAAAAAGAAAGAAAGCAGCGAAGTTGATTTTGTTTTGGTAAGTTTCTTCGAAAAAAGTTTTTTGTGTTCAAATTTTAGTTTTGTTTGTATGCTTTGGTGCTTTCTATCCGAGAATCAAGAGCAATTGTTCACCCCAATTTACTTTAAAGATAACCTCTATAGCTATAGCAAACACAAAATTATGTTGAGTTCGCTTACTGTCGTCTACACTAGCGGTATTAATGATCACAAGTCTTTGCAATCTTAATGCATTGAACTCTAAATCGCACCGGAAATAAGGGTTACTGGTATGTACTGATTGTATAAAGTCATGTAAATGATGGAAGAACTATTTTAATTCCATATTTCATAAACATTCTCAAACATCAATGGCTATGGACGAAATTAATATAGAAAATTTGATGGAAATAGAGGTTAAAGCAAATAAACAGAGCCGCGTCTTGACGACTAGACAAACTATGTTTATAAACCGTTCAGAAGGTATCAAGAACGATGCCTGTCATAAGTAAAACTTAATTTTATATTGAATTGTGCAAGGAATGTTTTTGAACATCCTTTCAAATTCTTTAACAATTTGATAATTATCTAAACATGTAAGATTTAGTGTTGCTTTAAGTCTACAAAGATGCTTAAAGAGTATTTAAATCTTTACGTTTTTGCCAAGTTTATGTTTCAAGATCAATAGGAAATTGAACACAGAAACGCCTTGTGCTTTCAATAACATTTCAGGTGTTATGTAATAATAGTGCACCTTCTTCAGGGTTTTTGTCTTGTTAGAAATTCAAAAATTTCTGGAAAAAAACATCCAGGCAAATGTTTGATACCGGTAGTTAATTTTCAGGATGCTTATATATATCAAAGTTGCACAGCTCATTCACCTGTTTTTAAATTAAAAAAATAAGCTCGATACATGTAGTTAATTAAATCAGAAATCAGAAAAAAAAATATCAGGTTATTCGATTCCGAAGATTTCAAAAATCTATGACCCCTTTTGGCGTTTCTCTGGTGTTCTTTAAGTTTCTCTGCAAATGGTATTCACAATAACCTTGTGAAGCGAGTTGTTGATTTCTGGTTAGTCGGTTCTTCGTAGTTTTGTTGTCTTCGATATGTACCGAAGTTGTAGGGTTTTTCAAGGTCATGTTTTGATTGCCCCTCATAAGTACAAATGTTATTACTTTTTACATTACATTTTTTTAAAAGTCCTTCAGGTTTGATATAATATCTAATGCTAGCAGCAAATTAGAGATGGCTAAATAATATGGCATGAAATTTCTTTTTCTTAGCAATATACAATTCATATGAATCATTTTTTTCTGCTTTTTAGCTCACCTGGACCGAAGGTCCATGTGAGCTATTACCATCACTTGGCGTCCGTCGTCGTCGTCGTCTGTCGTCGTCGTCGTCGTCTGTCGTCGTCGTCTGTCGTCGTCGTCTGTTAACAATTTTTCAAAAATCTTCTCCTCTGAAACTACTGAACAGAATTTAATGAACCTTGGTATGAATGATCCTTAGGGTGTCCTGCACCAAACTTGTGTTTCAATTTTTGATCCGTCAAAAAACATGGCCACCGTTACTAAAATAGACCAGGGGGGTCAGACTACTGTTTTTGGCTTGTAAATCAAAAAGTATAAGAGATAGATGAAATTTGATGCCACCCAACTGCTTCAGCATCAAAAATTCTACAAAAATCTCCATTTGGTCGAAGTTGTCAGATGATCCCTTATAGGGGTTACAGCCCCTTAAAGGTGAAAAATAGCGTGTTTGCATGTTTTTGGCCTATAGAAGGAAAACTATTGTAGATAGAGAAAAGCTGTTGCTTGCTTAAATGTTCAGCTCATTTAGCTCTACAAAAGTCTCCATAGGGTCGAAGTTGTCAGATGACCCCTTATAGGGGCTACAGCCCCTTAAAGGCGAAAAATTAGTGTTTTTGGCCTATAGAATAAAAACTATTGTAAAAAGAGAAAAGCTGTTGCTTGCTTAAATGTTCAGCTCATTTAGCTTTACAAAAGTCTCCAAAGGGTTGAAGTTGTCAGATGACCCCTTATAGGGGTTACAGCCCCTTAAAGGTGAAAAATAGTGTTTTGGCCTATAGAATGAAAACTATTGTAAATAGAGAAAAGCTGTTGCTTGCTTAAATGTTCAGCTCATTTAGCTCTATAAAAGTCTCCATTAGGCCAAAGTTGTCAGATGATCCCTTATAGGGGTTACAGCATCTTAAAGGTGAAAAATAGCGTTTTTGCATGTTTTTGGCCTACAGAATGAAAACTATTGTAGATAAAGAAAGGCTGTTGCTTGCTTAAATGTTCAGCTCATTTAGCTCTACAAAAGTCTCCATAGGGTTAAAGTTGTCAGATGACCCCTTATAGGGGTTACAGCCCCTTAAAGGCGAAAAATAGTGTTTTTGGCCTATAGAATGAAAACTATTGCAGATAGAGAAAAGCTGTTGCTTGCTAAAATGTTCAGCTCATTTAGCTCTACAAAAGACTCTATAGGGTTGAAGTTGTCTGATAAACCTCTTATAGGGGTTTCAGCCCCTTAAAAGTTGAATAATAGTGTTTTTTGATTATATAGAACGAAAACTCTTGCAGATAGAGAAAAGCTTTTTCATGCTTAAACATTCAGCTCATTTAGCTATACAAAAGTCTTCATAGGGTTGACATCAACCCAGGTGAGCGATTCAGGCTCCTGGGAGCCTCTTGTTTGCTTTTTAAGTTAGCATTTTATAACCTATATGAAATAAGTGCTTTAATTTGATTATTTCTTGATAAATTGGCTTATTGTAGAGTTGTTCTATAACTTTTGTTAGAAAATGTCATACTGTTCAGTATTAATTCATCATGCCATTGCTTTATAGCAGTTTATTTAAGGACAGTTATACAGTTGTAACACTCTCATAAAATGCATCAATTGGGCATTTTAGTGTCAAACGTCCAAAAAGTGCAACGACCAAACTAGTAAGTGTAGAAGAAAGGGATGTGGAATAAGTGTGCGCGACACAACTTACAATATAAACGACAATTTAAAAAATCCACAACGGAAAGCAGCCAACAGACTACAATGTGTCGCAGCTCGCTGTTTTGCAATTGGCCCTGGATTGAAAAAAAAGACTACAAAGCCCAATCCTAATGTGCCAATGAAAGAACGTCTTCTTGACAAAATACAAATTACATAAATTCGACGAATACAGTCATCAGCTTTGATAAGGATCATAGTTTTTGGCTTAGGACAGGCACATTTAAAATGTGGCTGGGTTAAACTAGTTTTTTTGGGCCCAACCTTTCCCCTATTGATAACCAATAACAGAGCACCAACTAATACACAGTAAAAATCAAATCGTTAGAAGTTGTATAAAGCAAGATGTTTCCATACTTGTTGGGTAGTGCATTGGGGATATTCAAATCCTCCTTTTACTTCGAATCCATTCCAAGAGAGAGTTACTCACTCAACAATTCATAGAAAACTTAGCTGACTAGATAACGCAAAGTAGGTTGAAGTTATAGGGAAAAAAACAACTGATGGGAATATTCTATTATTGCATTATAACATTTGATTTCTCCACATTGTATAGTTCAATTCCACACCCACAAATTGAATTTAATTTAAAACATATTTATTTATCGTGGATTGGGACACAAGCTTGATACTTATATTAATCTCTTACCAGCTTGCAGTTTGCGTGTGTGGCCTATGTAGCGGCTCCCATTCAGTCACTGTTACTGAACTCTACAAAGAGATCTTTAACGTGCATGGGGTATTGCTATCCTAAAATTGGATCTTGATTGATAAATCGTAATTTCTTCCTAAATAACGGATAACTCTGGTACAAACATCTGGAAGTCAATTACGTGAAGGCTTTTTTTGTCATTCATGAGTCTAATAAAAACACATTTACAGAAGAGTAAATAATCGAAATGCCTAGCCGTGGACACAACTCTTCTGAGACCACTGAACGGATTTTGCTGAAATTTTGTAGGATTGTTTGTTATGATATGTTATTGATCATATTGCAGCACCATTTTGTTTTGACAATTTTTTAGGACTTTGATCATTTTAGATAATAGGAACATTTTGTGGGCGCAACTCCTCTGAGATCGCTGAATGGATTTTGCTGGTTTTTGTCTCACCTGCGAAGCAGAGCGGGACATAGGTGTTATTTTACCGGCGGCGGCGACGGCAGCGGCGTTAACTTTTTGGGTAAGATTTTATGAGCACTTACATATCTCAAGAACTATAGGTCCTAGGTTGATGAAACTTGGTATGCATATGCCCCAGTAGTAGTTTATCACAGTTGCATCCCGAACTTTTGACCTTGACCTTGATTTTCTGGTTGAGTGACTTTGACAAATTTACATATAATAGCATTGGTAAGGTTTTGTGAGCACCCCCATATCTTAAGACCTTTAAGTCCTAGGTATATGAAATTTATTATGCATGTGCTCCAGTAGTTGCTTAGCACAGCTGCATCCTCATCTTTTGACCTTGACCTTGATATTCCAGTTTAGTGACTTTGACAATTTTCAATACCAATTAAAGCAATGGTAAGATTATGCGAGCACCTCCATATCTCAAAAACTATAAGTCCCCAGTTGATGAAACTTGGTATGCATATGCTCCAGTAGTAGCTTAGCACAGTTGCATCCCATCTTTTGACCTTGACCTTGATTTTTTGGTTGAGTGACTTTGATTATTTTTATTACATATATTAGTAATGATTAAATTCTATAAACACCTTTTGATCTTAGAAATTGGAAATCCTTATAAATTCAAAATCAAGTGGAAGTAAGAAAGACTTGTTGTTTCTGATGGTGTCGGCAGGCGCTACATACTTTAGTGTTAAATCTTTTTTTAAAGATATGTGCTTGATCGTATGACAATACCAGTCGACGTCTGATTAGACCAATTTCATAGAAGTTGTGAGACTTTATTGACTTTGCACATTTTAGGTCATAGAAGGATCAACTCCCCTGAAACTTCTTAACTTATTTTGTAAAACGTAGGGGATGCTCGCTGTTTTGCGATTGGTCCAAAGTCAAAATATAATGCATACAATTCAAATCCAGTCCTGAAATAGTCGAAGAAAAAAACGCTTCTTTAACAAAAAAACATAAAAACGACAAATACAACCAAAAGCTTTGGCACACATTCACGGCTTAGGAGAGGCACGTGTTTATTGGCAGAAACAACATTTGTACTTTCCTCTTTATTCATAATGCTTTATATTTCAAGTTAACATGCAAGATTTGTAGTTTATATGACTGTAACCCTTGGCTTCTGGTCATTTTTAGAACAATTTTAGTCTACCTTTTTATTACTTTGAAATGCATTGTTGAATAAGTGGCCTCGTATAAAGCTCTGTCGTTTGCTTTTGTAACATTAGACCATTTTAACGGTCTATGCTTTCTTAGTGCATAGGTTTACTCAGTTAGATCAAGTCTTCTATGCTTTCTTATTGCCTTGGTTTACTCTAAGTTAGGTCTACTCTTTTTAACAGTCAATGCTTTCTAAATGCCTTCGTTTACTCTAAGTTAGATCTACACTTTTTAACAGTCTATGTTTTCTAAATGCCTTCGTTTACTCTAAGTTAGATCTACACTTTTTAACAGTCTATATTTTTGTGGTGCCTTTGTTTACTCTCAGTTAGATCAACTCTTTTTAACAGTCTATATTTTTGTGGTGCCTTTGTTTACTCTCAGTTAGATCAACTCTTTTTAACAGTCTATATTTTTGTGGTGCCTTTGTTCAACTCTTTTTAACAGTCTATGTTTTCTTAGTGCCTTTCTTTACCCAGTTAGATCAACTCTTTTTAACAGTCTATGCTTTCTTAGTGCCTTTGTTTACTCTCAGTTAGATCTACACTTTTTAACAGTCTATGTATTCTTAGTGCCTTTGTTTACCCAGTTAGATCAACTCTTTTTAACAGTCTATATTTTTGTGGTGCCTTTGTTTACCCAGTTAGATCAACTCTTTTTAACAGTCTATATTTTTGTGGTGCCTTTGTTTACTCTCAGTTAGATCAACTCTTTTTAACAGTCTATGTTTTCTTAGTGCCTTTGTTTACCCAGTTAGATCAACTCTTTTTAACAGTCTATGCTTTCTTAGTGCCTTTGTTTACCCAGTTAGATCAACTCTTTTTAACAGTCTATATTTTTGTGGTGCCTTTGTTTACTCTCAGTTAGATCAACTCTTTTTAACAGTCTATGCTTTCTTAGTGCCTTTGTTTACCCAGTTAGATCAACTCTTTTTAACAGTCTATATTTTTGTGGTGCCTTTGTTTACCCAGTTAGATCAACTCTTTTTAACAGTCTATATTTTTGTGGTGCCTTTGTTTACTCTCAGTTAGATCAACTCTTTTTAACAGTCTATGCTTTCTTAGTGCCTTTGTTTACCCAGTTAGATCAACTCTTTTTAACAGTCTATGCTTTCTTAGTGCCTTTGTTTACCCAGTTAGATCAACTCTTTTTAACAGTCTATGTTTTCTTAGTGCCTTTGTTTACTCTCAGTTAGATCAACTCTTTTTTACAGTCTATGTATTCTTAGTGCCTTGGATTACTTTCGATCATTTTGTCCTGGGTTTAGTTATTTAGTTAGAGTTTGTTTGTGCTTCTTTTCTTTTGTGTCTACTGAATTTTATCTATTAGTTTCCTTTGATTTTGATATTCGCATGTCTCTTTGGTCCTTTCTTTTTCTTCATTGTATTTTTTTAGTATAAATGGAAGACATTATTCTCATTCGTTACTGTTTATCAACTCAAAATAATTATTAGAACGGTACTTTAGTAGTTGTATGGGAGCCTGGGTAAGGCGCTGATTTTAATGCTAGTACCACACTATTGATAACAAGCCGCTTACCTCTCTGGTGGTGTTCGGGTTCTGCTTTGTAATTAATAAAAAAAACAAGACCTCCCAAGCTGTACGTAATTAGGCTTTTCAGGGAGTGACCAGCAGCAGCATTTGAATCGAAACATAGGAAAGTCAAAAACCAAAAGTATTAATAGAAATGTACCCAAAACCAAAAACGTTCTACCCAGCAACGAGAATATCGACCATGTGCATTCCAAAGAAAAAAGACTGGTGTTTTAAACAGTCGGAAATTTTAATATATATTTTTTTCAATTGTCGGTAAATTCGTTTCAGACAAGTCGGACTACCAGGCTTGTGATAACCCTCTGGGAACTTTAGTCTACCACAGAATCAATATTTATATGTGCTAACCATAAGGCAAAAAAAAAAACCAACAATAACAAAAGTAAATTCTATGTTTACATTTTATTCTAGATTTCATTCTTCTAGATCTGTTATAAAAGGGAAACATAATCACATCCTTTGAAAAAAAAATGAAAGAGAAAAAAATGTACACCAAATATTTCTTAAATTATACAGATGAAAATCATCTGTCTGTTATAACATTAAAAACCTCTAAAACAAACTAATATATTTTTATTTATCTTTTTTTCAAACTTTAATTTGTTAAAATGTTATTACATTGTAGCTCATATCACTATCATTTTTTTATTTAAATTTTAAAGATCTGCTATTTTCATTTCGTTTAAGTTTTGTATTTATTTCTAACTACATGTAGTAAAAAGTACAGAAATATAATATCTGATACTGATGTGAAAAAGAGCATAAAATTCTGTAACAAAAAAATTACTTCACATAAAAATTATTTAAAAGACTATTCTGAGAGAACATTTTTTGGGTCTTTATTCCATCAATGCACCATGAATGGTTTTCTACATGACATGCATGACCTTGACTGCGTTTTATGATGATCTCTGTCCTATTATGAAAAACCTATTTGGCAACCCCCTCGAATTCCATACATTTAATCACATTAGATGTTCTGTGAGACCTGAATGATGGAGTATTTGACTGTCCGGCTAATTAAGGTCACAGGATACCAAATGACGTTACGTCAAGAGTTATCTGTCTTGACGTTATTTACCCTTGAAACATTCAATAGATGTTATTGTTACTTTTGTATGAAATGCCGTGATCTATATATTTCGAAATAAATTGAATCCATTATTAGTATAGCAAAATAGGGACTACAAAATGCAACAAAAGACTTTCTTTCTCTTTTTGAGATATAAAAAAAATACCACAAAAAATTAACAAAAGTTAGCGCATGAAATTTTCTTCCGTAAATGACATTGATCAAGTCATATGAATTATTCTTCCATAGATGACATTGGCCAAATAAGCATACAAACTTAAGATTTTTAAATAAAGTTCATATATAAATACGTTTTCCTTTACATGAACGAGGGGGCCTGGGTGGCCGAGTGTCTAAGGCGCTGGTTTAAATACCACACTATTGATCGCTAGCCTATCACCTCTGAGCTGGTGTTCGAGTCCCGTTTGTATTTAACAAAAAAGGGACTTCCCCAACTGTATGTGATTAGGTTTGTCAGTTACCTGCCCAAGGTCGGTGGTTTCCTCCGGGTACTCCAGTTTCCTCCACCATTAAATACTGACTTCCCCTACATGGCCCAGGTGTGTCGATAAAGGACGTTAAACACCAACACACACACACACACACTTTACATGAACGAAAAAAAAATTAAGCTGCCATGTTAAAAGAATGTGCCAAAATTCAAGCATTATCAATGTAATATAATTTTAGAAAAATTCTAAGTAATAGTGTAAAAATAATGCTCAGAGGGCGGACTTCTAATAAATTAAGAAATGATGTAAATCTACACGGAACTTTTCAAATTTCTTTCAATTTTGACCTTGCACACATATTTTTTTTTAATGTTTGAAGTAAATAGATCAACAGTTTCAGCCGAATTTATCGTAGTGAAAAATCACGGTTATAAAATAATGAATGTCAGGCGACCAGCCGGCAAACGAAAGTCACAAGATATTTTTCAGCAACTTCCTATTACAGCCATTTGTTATTTGGTCATGTTGGTATAGAGCTCATATTATACATACATCACTCAAATATGAAGCCAGTCACTAGGTAATTGATTATGGAAAAATTATCAAAATTAAGGTTTTTCATATGACAGCAAAATAATTGAGGACGTATAATAATATGATGCTGTCGTCGTCGTCCGTCATCGTCCGCGTCTGCATTGTCTGTTAACTTTAGTGTTACCATGATTACTTTAGTTCTAGTTATATGATTGCTATGAAGTTTGACAATAATGTTCCTTACTATAAAAGGATGGATGGAATTGATTTTGAGGGTTCCTGGTTTTTTTGTATAGAAATTAGGGCCCAAAATGCTATGGTTTCCTTTGTCCCCACAATAACTTTTGTTCTGGTTTACGAAATGCTGTGAAATTTTACAATCATAATAATAACAAGTGCTGACTGTGTTGGGGATGCCCAACACAAAAATGTCTCCCAAACGAACCCATTTTTGACATCATATTCTGATTCGCCATCTTTTAAAACCCCTACATACAAAATTTTGTCGAAATCGAAGCATTTTGACAATTTTGGCATTTTCGGGCCCGAAAAATCACATTTTCGCAAATAACTCGAAAACCGTAAATATCGCTTCAAATTTTTTTTTCGTATTATTAAAGAGCTCCTTTTGCTCTATTCACCTACAAAATTTCAGCCTCCTACGCACCTAGGTTACCGAGATATTGCAATGTCCTATATTATGAACTTTCGCCAATTACACGGAAACGGCAGCCATTTTGAAATTTTTTAAAAGTCCCTCCGCAACTCTAGTAACCCATCTACCTTCCTACAATGTTTCGTTAAAATCCTTCGAGGCGTTTTGAAGAAACGGTACGGACACGTTCATGGCGGGAGAAAGAAGAAAAAGAATAATAATAATAATAATAATAAGAAACAGAGTAAAAACAATATGTCTCCAAACTTTCGTTTGGGAGACATAATAATGCTTCATACCATAAAAGGATGACTGGGATTGATTTTTGAGGTCCCCTTTATTCGTTTAGAAATTAGGGGCCCAAAAGAGGCAAAAAATGCAACGTTTTTTTTTTCTTGTCCGATTTTGAAAATATTTTTTGCATGTTAAGTTTTGTCAAGTACTAGTAGTCAATAAAAATGGAGAATTAATTAGTAAACTCTAGTTTCAATTTCATAGAGTTCATGTTGCTTTTTTTCAGTTTAGTTGTTTTGTGTGTATTTTTTGCTAAGCTTTGAATTTTCTCTTTTTTATCCGTCTTGTCTTTTATTTCCTCGACCTTGGTCTGTGCCTTTTCGGACTGATGATATTTGAATGTTTTTTATCTAACCAATCTGCACCATATTTGTCATGTGACGCCTATTGTACAAAGCGGACAGACTACATGTAGTAGTTATATATTCATAGGCATCATAGATTGTACGTAATAAATGGAATCCATATTTTGTTACATCTAGTGAGTGAGTGAGTGATTGGGTTGGTGTTTAACGCCCGTGCAACGCTATATAGCTTATTTACAGGCGATGAACATGAAACAGATGATAAAATGAACGATAAATGAAATACATGTATGGGGATGGGTGGGAAACAAAGAAAAAAGGAAAATTTTGAAGAACCACAGGAAAAAGGGAGAAATGGATTAATGCTATGTGATGCACTACTTGGCGATCCACAAAGGGGTCTTTTACATGCATGAAGCATGGCACTCTCCACACACATTGGCCCACTATGGTCGGCAGTCAGGGTTACCGTATTATAGACCTGACAACCCCCGCGGGCGAGGGCCACCCTATTCAGCCATCTAGGGTACACACTTGGTGGCTCTGTGGGCTGATCACTGACCCGACGTCAGAAACCCAAGACCCTTAGTCGCCTCTTACGACAAGCTATGCTCTGTTGCGGGCCTATTCGCCACCCGAGCCCCGCAGTTTCATCTGGTCAATACCGAATTAAGACCTGTCGATCATCTACTTCCTGCTTAACCAATGCTAATACTGCATTGCCAAATATCAATAGGTTGTGTTAAACATGATGTATGTATTTACTGAGAAAAGTGTTACAAAGATATTTTACCACTCACCCTCCCTATTTACAATTCACTTCATCCACTTACACGAATTAAAATTGTAAATTTTTATCCGCAATTTTAAAAAATCTGTCATGTCTATAATCGAAATTGGTATACTAGTATACTGTTCATATGAGTAATCATATTTTAATTTTTTTATTATAAAAAACAAACTTAAAAACTTCTTACCCATGCAATTGTTGATGCTATAATTGTTTATGAAACTAAATGATATCTTTTACTTGACATTGCCGTCGTGACGTCGTTTTTGTCAAATTCGATCCAATACCAAAACTTTTTATCCTTATTACTTGGAAAAAAGCATGGTGACCTATGGTTTATTTGGTATCAACAGATTGGAATTTAAAATGGCTATTTTCTGTTAGTTTTTGGTGTACTTTCGTACATATTTAACATATAATCTGGTCAAGGTTCTGATTTTTAACTCCAAAAAAGTTCACTTATTCTATTAAACCTATATAAAAATACCCAAAATGTTGAATTTTCAAGTCAAAATTTCGGAAAATCAAGGATGGTGACCCCCATTTTTTATTTGATTTTTCGATGTAGCTTAATGAAAAGGACAAACATGCAAAAAATCATTGAAATTAAAATCGGTCCCATTTGGTATCCTGTGACCTTAAGACACACACCTTTAGGTATGCTACGTTAACAATGTACCAGGTTGATAGTCCGCAGATGGCTCCAGTAATTAATTGTATTTATGCTCATCCCAGGTATTTTGACTATGCTCATTAAGAAAAGTGTTGATAGGGTAATATATTGTCCACTTAATGGAATAATTCGTACATGTTGCCGAAACTTGATTAATCTGTTCAATAACGTTGCTGCTTGATACCAAGCTTTTATGAAAATCCCTTATTTTACTTTCGTTTGATTTGTAAGAAATGTTCTTTAATAAGTTAAAACCCCAACATATACCGCAATTACAGAATTAGTCTACTTAATTTGAAAACGAAAAAGGTTTGCATACATATATTCATGCATGCCAGTTAAGTTTCGAATCTTTGAATTTTTGTTCAATTTTCAATAATTTCCGGACATGCTAGCATTTTTGATTTGTCATTTTTCAGGTCTGTTATGCTCAGGGCTGGAGCGGACATCCGTCTACCTCTCAGCCTTATGGCACGGTCAATAACAGGCGGGACGTCATACTGGATAGAGGCTCTCGACCCACGTCTTTTGTGACAATAAATTACTGTAGTTTCACTTTGTGATTCATCCGAGTCAACACTATTTATAGAAAGAGTACTTGTGTTAATGTTTTCCGTCTGATTGTTGTGATTGTTAACAAAAGCTTGGAAGGCTTCCTCGAGAATTTCTTCAGACACTCCACGGTTGGCCCATATGCAAGTTACTCCTGAAAAATAACGTCGTACAAGTTTGAATAAAAATGTTGCATTTAGAGGCAGAATTGTCAGAATGAAATGTTCTCAAAGATGGAAAAATACCAAAACGATCAAAAAGAATCCAGTAAACTCCGCGTTTTCGATACTGAAAACAAAGAATATAAAGCCTGTTTAAACAAATGATAGTTAAGACTTGATTTGCTATTCTTGTTAATGTTTGTTTGTAGGTTGTTAGAGTCTACGGCTTATATCAATCTGCTTTTGCGCATATGTTGGTCTTGAAAAAAAAATAAAAACAATTCAAAAGTTTGTTTTAAAATGTTCCATTCTAAAAAACTGTAGTCGAGTTAACAGGTTAAGAGGATAAAAAGTTATTAAAAAAATAGATAAAAAAAAGATAAAATAGAGGTTTTTTTTTAAGATAGATAATAAACTAAAGCATGTCCGTACTACAAAACATACAAAGCCTGATTTAATTTTCAAACACCCAAAATTAACTCAAGGATGCCATTTTTAGTGTTGATCTGATTTTGTCTTTTGGATTTGGGCATCCTGTTCAATATATTCGTATTCATTTTGATCTTTTTTGTCTAGTCGTCAATTTGAATGTTGCATGGTTGTTGGTCAATGTGTTGTGAATTTTCCTTGTATTCTTTTAGTCATTCCTTTTGAAAGTGTATCTTGGTTTAATATTTTCTGTTTGTGAATTAACCTTTTTTATTATACAGAGTACTCGCGGTTCAGACAAACTTCACAGTTCGCTACGAAATGACAAAAAAATATTTTCTCAAATTTCAAACGAAATATTGATAAAAACTGTTTACCTAAACAGGTATGTGCAACTTCTGAGAGATGATCTCTCTCGTCGTCGAAAAACATCATTTCACTAAAATCTACACCACTATTTCTCTTTATCCTGAAAAAAAAACCTTAATAATTTGATTTTGAATTTAAAATTGATTCATCCTTCCTATATTTAACAGCACCATACACCTAACATCTTTAGTGTAGTTTTGATTTGGAATTACTTGGGTTTTTTAAGCTACATGTGACCATATGTTAAGTTTTCATTGCCATAGGTTAACTTTGTTTTGGAAATTTTGCTTTAAAAACACCGAAGTAAGTAATGAAGCTTAAAAGTTGTTATTAAACAAAATTCCTCTTACTTCTAGTCATAAATGTTCCATGTTCCACTGGAGTTTCCGTGTTTCCTATGAGTTTTGTCTTTACATATAGGAAACTCACATACAAATAAATATTCTGGAAGAAGCAAAGGTGTACCAAAGGGGTAATCAGTATCATAAAACCGTTAAGACAAAGACAAAACCGGCAGACGAAAAATCATCACAACAAAACAAACCACATAACAACATAAAACACACACACATAACAACAAAACCACATTCAGCAACGCGAACTCAAGTCGAAACGAGAGTGAACTCAGGTGCTCCGGAAGAGTAAGCAGTTCCTGCTTGCTATAGCACACCCGTCACGTTGCCAAAGATCGATTAAGTGTTGGTCAAATCCGGAAAGGATGACATTACAAAACTCTGTCAAACCAACATCTGTGCTCATCTGAGAGATAGAAATCCCGTATTTGCATACAAGCACATGATGTCGTCCGTAAAATTTCTTGAGTGATGACAACAACCTGGGAGCAACGTACCCCTGTGTTAACAATTTGCTTGTCAGCCGTGTAGCTCTATCAAGGAAGTCGTTATACTCCCCACATGCTCTGGAATAACGAATCAATTGTGATACGTAAACTCCATATGCTGGAGCGGACGGAATGTTGCTACACAGAAAGGGAAAGTTAACTATTGGAAAGTTGAAGTCATCACGTTTGTCATAGAGTTTTGTACAAAGCCTTCCTTGTGTGTTAATTTCGAGAAATAGATCCAAATATGAAGCAGACCTCCTAGAATCTGTAGTGTCCTTTACCTCAAGTTCCTTCGGATATATGAGATGTAAATAGTCACCAAATCGAGGATTGTTTAGTGAAAGGACATCATCAATATAACGAAATGTGAGATTGAAGGATAAAGCAAGTTTGCGGTCCTTTTTGTCTAGAAGTGATTGTAAGAAGTCTGCTTCATATGAATGAAGAAACAAATCGGCAAGCAATGGTGCACAATTTGTGCCCATTGGGATACCTATTGTTTGCTGAAAAACACGTCCACCAAACTGTACAAATATGTTGTCGATTAGAAAGTTGAGCATTTCTATTATTTGATCTTCTGTAAATTTGTTTTTCTTGCTAGACTCTTGGATGACAAAGTAAGTCTTTTTATAACCGACTACCAAATACTTGTACCTGCGTTTTCCATTCTTTTTGATAAAGCTACGTTTAATCAGCTGTGCCAAACGAGATTTTAATTGTGAATGTGGAATTGAAGTATATAATGTAGAGAAATCAAACGTTTTAATGCTATTACATGATGAAAGTGACTTAGAATGGAGATTTTCCATCAGTTCTTTAGAATTTTTGAGAATCCACATTTGATTGGCTTTCTTTTTACATTATAGAAAACGTGCATTTTTAAAGAAGACATTAATATCACCTATGCTATATACTCACTGTAAGAAATGTGTAATTTTTGATCCGGGGTATATTTCAATGTACTCAAAATAGTCGTCCCAACCAAAGTATGATACAAGTCTTCTGGTTTCCTCTTTGTGAAAAGCCCTGTTAAAAAAGAAAAGCGACTGAAAGGCACGTTTAATCTATTTGAATAGGGTTTCAGGACACGTACAGCTCATAATGAGTGATTGAATGCTGCTCATATAGTTTTGTTTAAGTTTGGCTATTTCTTACTTTCACTTTATTTGCATGTGCATTGGTCTTGATCAACACAAGAATTGAAAAATCAAGCCTTGCAGTATCAAGCAGTGCACGGATCCATAGATAGATTCTTTAAGAAACGCCAAAATGTACCAACATTCAGTATACCATGCCAAAGAAAAGTGATTATTCTTATGTTCTTTACAAGGAAATTTTGTTCATGTGAAATACACATGAAATTTTCTGTTCTGAGTATATTGTTTAAAAGTCAATGTTTATAGTTTGCTTCTGTTGCATGAATATGTTATCATCCCTTGAACATCTTGATGTTGCACCATAAAATGGAATCATATTTAGATCTTCTTCTATTAGCAAAACTAATAACATTAAATTCACATAATATATGATCTTATCAGAAACATTTAGGAATTACCATCTTAAAACGTTCAGTGTTGCCAAAAGTTTTAAGCTCTTGTAGGTGGTCTTCATTTACTTGAAGATCTTTATTACCGTTATTTTTGTTAAATTTATTTAATAAATCGAGTTATTATTTTATATACATTATAAGTAAATAATTATGAAACGGTTGCATTTTATTGTTGAACTCCTAAAACTGGATCAAAGGGCAGGATTAATGTGTAAATTTTGTAAGTATTAGAATGCTGAACATCATTGCTTTAAGAGATATTCATGTAATCAAGCGCCGTCTGTGGTCATGAAAGTGTTTTAGTATGACTGATTCTGCCAACAATGTCCTATTTATTGGTTTGCACCTACTCCATTGTTCGTAGATGACTTAATAGTCGTAGTCTTGTACATACAGCTTTTATTAATTTATTAGTATTTGTCAATCATGATACTAATAATCATATTACAGGACGGTTATTTTCAAACCTATACCATTCAAATAATTATGAAAATTGTTTATGAATGCTAATCATCTTAGCAAACGAGTTTGTTGTATATTTAGACCATAATTGCTCAGTTGTATGCTCTTATATATTTTCGAGTACTGGAATATGTGTTGAAAAGACGCTGTTTATATATTTCGAAAATTTAACAACGTTTGGCTATTTCTTTAAAATTGATAAATTTATCTTTTTGGTCATTGTTGTAATATTTTTGGCATTTGTTTTATCAAATATAATATTCTACCGGTTTTCCAAGTTTTCTACTCCTAGAGTGTCTGATGAAGGTTAAACCAGAAAAGCGCTTCACACGCAGTGAAATTTTGCTGTTGTACATTTATTAAAATCATTTCAATATGTGGATCGTGTCTTTTTGGCACATATTCCATATTCTTTCGTTTTTTAATATCATAATGCTCATAAGAATGTTCCAGGTATATGCTAATTTAACCATCAAGATTAAGGCAATGATGATAGATATTTTGAGATGACAGATACCTTCATGTTAGTCTAGATAGTCTTTGCCTACTGGTTTTTATATAGGAGAGACGCACAGGTGTAGCAATGGGGTATTCATTATATCGTTGGTCCGAAATACCATGACGAAACCAGGAGACGTAAAAAACACTTGTTAAAACACACCCGCGCCATGTTGCCAACGATCTTTTTAGTGTAGGTAAAATGCGGTATACATGATTATGAAGAGCAATAGAAAACTGTTTCAGTTGTATCTTTTGAAGGATCAATGAAAGTGTTCCCTTTCGCAATAGCTCTTAAATAGAGCTTAACATCTTCGATATTTTATCTGTTTTATGCCAATAAGACTACATGCTATGTTTTAATCCATTGAAAAATTCAAACTCTGATGCTCATAATGTTCCTTTATGTAACGAATTGTTCTGTCCATACCTATACTCACAAATTGTAAAATTCGTCAATTGTTAACTTTCTCAGAAGCAACAGCTAACTTAAAGCAATCACTGTAAACTTATGTAGGAACTTACTCAGAAGCAACAGCTAACTTGTAGCCATCACTGTGAACTTATGTAGGAACTTACTCAGAAGCAACAGCTAACTTGTAGCCATCACTGTGAACTTATGTAGGAACTTACTCAGAAGCAACAGCTAACTTGTAGCCATCACTGTGTAACTTATGTAAGAACTTACTCAGAAGCAACAGCTAACTTGTAGCCATCACTGTGTTTCTTATGTAAGAACTTACTCAGAAGCAACAGCTAACTTGTAGCCATCACTGTGAACTTATGTAGGAACTTACTCAGAAGCAACAGCTAACTTGTAGCCATCACTGTGAACTTATGTAGGAACTTACTCAGAAGCAACAGCTAACTTGTAGCCAACACTGTGTAACTTATGTAAGAACTTACTCAGAAGCAACAGCTAACTTGTAGCCATCACTGTGTAACTTATGTAAGATATGTTCTATGTCTGGGAACGATCTGACCTCTCTACTGTTGGCATCAAACACTTTACCATCACTGAAATAAAATAAACACTGTATTATGTGGGGTAGCAGTTATGAAATGTTAATAATGTTTAGAGTTTGAGGTATGAAGATTCATCATGTCAAGTTAGCATACATTTTACTCCACTAATGATGACATTAGAATGTATATTTGGTGATTTGTGTAGTAAACATGAAAATGATATTCTCTACGTTTCAAATTGAATTTAGTTATTTGTATGGTTGCATATCATTGATTGTATTGATTTCTGAAGTGATCAGAGGGGGGGGGCGTCTTCTTTTGTTTTTTGTCCGAGTTGGTTAACTGACCAGTATGACCACGTATAAAACAAGCAAACTTTATTTTACGAAAGAAGAATACAAACATATATCAAGTCTTACTCTGTTCTGTTAAAAGGAGGTTCTACATTCACTTTCCGGTCGATCCAAAATGGCCATAATGTATAATCTAAAAAAGAAAGAAAAAAAATGACAATCAAAAGAAAGAAACATCCATGATTAAGTGAGTTAATGTTTTTTTTCATCCTAGCAACACTCTAAGGGTTACATTACACGTATAAGGGCGACCTGATTTGTAGTCCAATCATTAAACAGCAAGAAAAAACGATAGTCATACATGTAACATTCAGAGATAAGTCATAAACTCTTAGGAAGTCGATCAGTGTTTCTCTCTGTAATACAGCTTGAAATGCCTCTAGGAATGGTCGTTCATGACAAAATTAGGATACTCTAACATGATAGTTTTGGTCGTAATATTTTTGAAAAGTATTATGATGATGCTAGTCAAAAGTTTAGTATTGCAGAAAGCAGTCAAATATTAATCCACCATAAATGCCTGTACCAAGTCAGCACCATAGCGATCTTCAATTCCTCCGGTGTGTCTACATTGTTTTGTCTTTTCTCTCGGACATTTGAGATTGATCCTCCAAATTCGGTAGTTTGTTATTACCTTTATTTACGTTATGGAAGTGAAAGGCACAATGAAATGCTTTTCAATTTTATTGATGACTTTGTATGACTTTAAGTAAACTTGGTGTTGGATTATATGTTCTCGGGAACTTGAGATAAATGACATGACGGATTCTACGAAGTCTGTTTCATATTTAGATCTTCATCTCGAAATAGACTCTTTAGGAAAACTTTCAACAAAGCCCTTTGACAAGCGTGATGACTTCAACTTTCCAATTGACAAATTTCCCTTTTTGTGTAGCAACATTCCGTCCGCCTCAGCTTATGGAGTTTACGTATCTCAATAGTTTCGTTACTCCAGAGCATGCGGACATTACATCGATTTCCTTCGCAGAGCGTAACGTTTGACACAAATTGCTTACACAGGGTTATGTTGCTCCTCGGTTGCTGTCTTCACTTTTAACTCAAGAAATGTTTACAGTAAACACCATGCACTCGTAGACAAGTATGGGATTTCTATCTCTCAGATGAGTGCAGATGTTGGTTTGTCATAGGGCTTTGTTTTGTCTACCTTTACCGGATTTGACACACTGAATTGGACATTGGCATTGTGTCAGGTGTGCTATAGCTTACTCTTCCGAAGCACATAAGTTCACTCTAATTACGACTAGAGTTCGCGTTGTTGATTGATATTCAGTAGTTTTTGTGTTTCCGTGTTTTTTATGTTGTCTATTTTTTCGTCATGTCCTTGTTTGTGTTTACTGGTTTTGTCTCCCCATTTGTACCTCTGCTTCTCCATGCGGCCACAGCAAAATTAGAATCAAAAGGTAAAAAGTGTAAACGCAACCTTGATGTATCTATGAAATATGGTATTTTAGACAGCCAAGTTAAACTGCTGCAGAATCCTTTGAAGCTTCTTTTAAACCATCTTATATAAACATTTTATTCGCAATACAAGGCAGCGTAACCATTATAAAGACTGCAGAGTAATTATATAACATAAATATATGTTAACTAGTGCTCACTTAAAGTGATAAAAACAATTACAGAATGGTTTCCTATTTAAATAAAGCTCATCACAACAGACGAAACATAATTTGAAAGGCACGAGCTCCATTCATAAAATGCATCTTAAACGCGTGCCGCATCTTTCATTGAGTGATTACCATCAAGATAATTAAAAGAAGCGTAATGTCACAACGTTCCTTTAAAAGAGCAACAGCTGTGAAGCAGAAACATCACTGATTGGTTTTTCAGACCTGATTTCAATTATTGCAGTTGTTTTGCAGAATTTTAATTAGGAGTATTATGTAATCAATTTTGCATGATCTGGCTGTGTATTTGCTCAGGAGTGGATATGCCAAGGAAACAAACTTTCACCTGGACGACACAGACAGTGAATGTTATGAGTTCCCTTTTCCAGCAGGTGAATGCATATGACAGATTCTGTTAATTAGAAAGTCGTGCTTTGGGTACCACACCTGATTTTATATTGACTTTCCATACACAATACATATCTAAAGTCTTAAGACAGATCTGAGGTATTATAAACAAATGTTTGTAAATCATTTAATGTAAGTAAGGTTTTTGTCTCGCCTGCGAAGCAGAGCGGGACATAGGTGTCACTTTACCGGTGGCAGCGGCGGCGGCGACGGTGGCGTTAACTTTTTGGAAAAGTTATATGAGCACCTCCATATCTCATGAACTATAGGTCCTGGGTTGATGAAACTTGGTATGCATATGCCCCAGTAGAAGCTTAGCACATTTGCATCCCCATCTTTTGACCTTGACCTTGATTTTCCGGTTGAGTGACTTTGACAATTTTCAATACATATAATAGCAATGGAAAAGTTTTGCGAGCGCCTCCATATCTCAAGAACTATAGGTCCTAGGTTGATGAAACTTGGTATGCATATGCCCCAGTAGTAGCTTAGCACAGATGCATCCCCGTCTTTTGACCTTGACTTTGATTTTCCGGTTGAGTTACTTTGACAATTTTCAATACATATAATAGCAATGGAAAAGTTTTGCGAGCACCTCCATATCTCAAGAACTATAGGTCCTAGGTTGATGAAACTTGGTATGCGTATGCCCCAGAAGTAGCTTAGCACAGTTACATCCCCATCTTTTGACCTTGACCTTGATTTTTTGGTTGAGTGACTCTGATTATTTTTATTGCATATATTTGCAATGTTTAAGTTCTATAAACATCTTTTGATCTCAGAAACTGAAAATCCATGTAAATTCAAAATATAGTGGATGGAAGAAAGAATAATTGTTTCTGATGGTGCCGGCAGGCGAGACATACTTTAATGTTAACTCTTATTTTTTAAATCCCTTTGAATGAAAATACAAGATAATAAAAGTGTTAACCTTATCAAATTGACAGATTTTTTTCTAAGCTACACTCTAAAAACAAAACTTAAATCAACTGTTGTAGAGCAAATTCGGCAATATAAGGACTATATCGAAATGGAAAAATACGGAGGGATCAGATCTGGCAATTTTGCCAACTGCAGGAAAGTCGATACCTCAACTCGTATCGTATTCTGCAGCAGTTTTCTTTAAGAAGTAAAGAACGTGACATTCTTTTCCCACACAATGAAACACTGTGGTTTGTGGCCACGTTTGTCTTTTTGCTCCACGACGCCAGCATACAAGATGATATGGTTACTTCATACAACCAATCGAGGCAGAAATTCAAATTGCTCTATGTTAAAATCAGCCTGACATGACGGCAAAGGTACTACGTTATCTTTAGCGGTCTTTTACCGACAACCTTAGAGCTGCTGCGGACATGATCTTTTTATCAACTGGGACCCGCACGGGTGTTTCATATACAAAGAAACTTGTAAACCAAAGACAAAGCAAAGCAGCCCCATGACGATATAGGCTCTTTTTATTTACTTCGGTTCCCTCATTCCACCTAAGAATTAGCAGTAATGTGTTAGGTATTCATACCGACATAGGTTTCCAATATTATTAGATGTTTTCAAAGTGACTAATACAAAAGATTGTGTTGATGTCATAATGTGTTGTTGCATAATATTTTGGTTAAAGTGCACCTCCCTGTCCTAAGTAAATCATCATTATTACAACATATGGTTCCATTGCTTTGATCTTAGATGTGATGGTATTGAGAGCATGCAAATGCCAGACATGCACTACTATGACAAAGTGTTCAACTTCACAATAATCCAGTTTCAAGTCTCGCTGTGTTTAGCTTTTAAGCGAAGAAAAAAAGATTAGATTTTAGGCCTTTATTTATTTGAATACAGACTTTAAAGGGGAAATGTACTCAATCTTGAATACCTGAACTGCTTTAATGTCAATGTTTCATTCAATTGAAACACTGCATAGTTTCTCAGATTTGGTACTCCTTACAAATGTTTCTTTTCCAAAATGTATGAAACAAGCTAAGAGCAGAGTGTTAAAACCTAAAGTCTTCAAATATTGTTAGATCCTGATAATCTTACTCAATTGTCGGACGAGTGTCAAATCCATCCGGACAAGTAGATTTAAGAAAGCATTTGTCCAAAGGAACAAGTTTTAAAAAAAAGTTATTTGTAGAGGTCTGCAAAGCTATTGAACAGAAGCCAATGCAGATCAAGGTCAAAACCAAGCCGAATTCTGCATGTAGATTTATGTTTTACTTTATTGGCGCATTTGTTGCGTGAAAGATATCTTCATCAGTTCAGATCGAAATTTATTTACGCCAGAAACATAAGTCTTTGGCAGTTTTTTATCTTCGAGATAGCCAAATGCCACGTCGTTAAGAGCAGATCAAGAGAAATTGAGGATGTAAAAAACAGACATTAATCAACACATTCCGAAATCTGTAAAAAGGTTGTGTTAAGATTGAACAGCGGATGTTTACACGTTGTCAAATTATCTCCAGGCAATGATTATAGCTATCTCTCATCTTACTTTTTATATCTGATCTAATTAAAAAGATATGAAATAGGACTATTCTCTTGGATTTCAAAGGCAGTCTTACTAGGGACGTATTTGTACAGTGTTTTGCATATTTCATACATTCTTATATTGACTTGCACAAACATTCCAAATTAAAGCAAGGAGCATATGCCAAGAAAAGGAAAGAACTAAAATCGCCAAATACACAGCTAAATTGTGAATAGCACTAACATCATGTGCTAAAATGTTGCCAAACCAAATTGTATTTATATTTAGATCGAATTAAATTGAAATCTAGCTTCAGACCTTCGAAAATGTTCATTTACTGGAGCACGAACGTCAACATTAAGTTTGGTGGTACAGAACAATTAAAATACATGTAATATATTTTTCATATTACTGGCAGACCAAAAAGTATAACTAACGATTTCTTCTATGGCATATAATACTGATCAGCTCATCAAATTTTAACTGAAGAATATAAGTTAAATCATGGAAGTATTAATACTTCCATGGTTAAATCCAATATAATTAAAGTTTTCTACTCAAAAAGAAAATATTGCTTTTCTCCCAAGCTGCGCAAAGTCAGCTATATCAGGAATGTGATAAATAAAGGTAATAACAAAACTACCTAACTTGAATGATCAATCTCATAGTCCAGAAAAAATGACAAAAACGAATCAGTCATACCGGAGAATGGGTGGATCGCAATGGTCTTGACTTTCAAACGAAATGGTGGGTTAAACCATGTTTTATGGCGCCAAACCTCCCTCTTCCATTGCGATCTTCAAGTCCATAATCTATATAGTTACATAGAATAGTGTGACACTGTAAAATGAACATAAGATGGTTTTTACCAACAAGCTTAGCGCTGCTGTGGGCCAAGTCTCCACTAGATACCCGCACGAGCCCAAATACAAAATTAAGAAAGTTGGATAGTTAATTTACTCTACTTGAATTTATCTTATTTCTCATAGCCATCAAATGTATTGAGTTATTTACATATTGCTCCTCTGGTATTTATAGTATAAATGAAAATATTGAACTGTCTAAACTGAGATATATTGCATTCCATCTCTTAAAAAATATATTAAACTCAAATCAGTAGTTTGGGTCATGGCCAGGAGAAAAAGTACATGGTATTTGTATTGGCCATTTATCAAACACTTCACCTTTTAATATCATCAAAAAATAAAAATATTGGATGAAATACCAGTAATTATTATAACATCCAAAATATTTTAAGTTCATCTGAATACGAGATCTTGCTATTGGCCGTATGTTCAAGGTCAGCAATTAAATTCGATTTTGATCGCGAGTGAATGCAAGTAGAGCCTTAACCTTTCTCCGTGAATTAGACTTGGAATTTTCAAGGTTAGGTTATAAGTAACTATACGTCTTATGTGGTCTTTCAAAACGTTCTTTTAGTAACAGTTGAGCTTTTGGATGAGAAATTCAGACCTATAAGAAGATTCGCTTCTGTGTTGTATTTAGATGGTCACTTTCCTTGAAATCTCTGAACGATATTGTGTCCGTGTCATACTCATTCTTGTGAAATGCCTGCACAAAGTCACTCGGACAGTAGTGGTTTCTTTTTAGCTGTGTCGTTAGTACTCTTCTGGGCTCTTGTCATTTCTTGTCGGACTATTGGGTTTTGATCATTTTTTTTTTGCCTTTTACTATTAAAAGTAACTGAATTAAACAGAACTTTGTTCGATTATAAAAGCATGTTTTTTTTATCTTTCACTCGACCAATATTCTTAAACAGGTTACTAGTCAATAACTTTTTTTTCAAAATGTTCATGATACTAGATATAAAAAAAACGTTTAATGATGATGATAATTAACTTTCGCAAATTTTTTATGACTTTTATGATCGATTGTGATTTTAGTTGATTGATTTCACACGTGCGAACAATGAAGATGTCATGAAGCCTTAGATGAATATACATTAGCTGCTGACAGAACCGTTGGCCTTGCTTTCAAAGATGTGTTGTTTTCTTACCGCATATGTTCCGTTAAACTATTGTGGTAACCCAATGTTTATTCGACTAATTGTCTTAACATATTATGATGACAGCTGATTAGTTTTGTATTATATAACTTTTTGTTGAAATTTAGAAATTTCTACATGTAGTCTTGTTTTTATGATAGGTTTTTTTCTCATGATTCAAAGTCATACTGTCTAAGAAATTTTCAATGACTGATCGACCAAGGCGTAAATGCACATTCATTGAAAGTATTACAAACTTATTATTATTAAAACATAAGTACAGTTAAGAAACACCAAAGGAGATTGAATCTATAAGGTCAAAAACCCAAAGACAATCAAGTAGGGGGAAAATGTTTGAGCAACAAAGTGCCGTCTTTCTGTCTTTATTTTTGGTGTTTAATGTGACGCTTTATGGCGAAATTCACGAAGACTAAATCGGGTACCAATTAAGATTTGAAAATCTAAAAGCATGTACATTTTTTTTTCATTTAAACCTGATATCCTCGGTGCTGGATTTGGCTTCTTTGTTCGAACGTTTTGGTTTTGAGTACTTTTCGTTTTCAACAGTTTGGGAATTTGACCTTCCAATGTTTTGATTAAAAGGTTACTCCTTGAAATATCGATATATAGCATATCCAAATTAACCGCTTATACCCGCATTTTGGTATTTGTTATTTTAAATGCTCAAACCTCCTATAAAAGTTTGCTGAGATTTCTTTTTATCTTAAGACATAAAACTGGCTGGACATATTTAAAACGGACCACTAGCTTTAAAAGTCAAAAAGAGTCTAAAACGGACCACTAGCTATGATAGTCAAAAAGAGTCTAAAACGAACCACTAGCTTTGATAGTCAAAAAGAGTCTAAAACGGACCACTAGCTATGATATTAAAAAGTCTAAAACGGACCACTAGCTTTGATAGTCAAAAAGAGTCTAAAACGGACCACTAGCTATGATAGTCAAAAAGAGTCTAAACCGGACCACTAGCTATGATAGTCAAAAAGTTTCTAAAACGGACCACTAGCTATGATAGTCAAAAAGTTTCTAAAACGGACCACTAGCTATGATAGTCAAAAAGAGTCTAAAACGGACCACTAGCTATGATAGTCAAAAAGAGTCTAAAACGGACCACTAGCTATGATAGTCAAAAAGAGTCTAAAACGGACCACTAGCTTTGATAGTCAAAAAGAGTCTAAACCGGACCACTAGCTATGATAGTCAAAAAGAGTCTAAAACGGACCACTAGCTATGATAGTCAAAAAGAGTCTAAAACGGACCACTAGCTATGATAGTCAAAAAGTTTCTAAAACGGACCACTAGCTATGATAGTCAAAAAGAGTCTAAAACGGACCACTAGCTATGATAGTCAAAAAGAGTCCAAAACGGACCACTGGCTTTGATAGTCAAAAAGAGTCTAAAACGGACCACTAGCTATGATAGTCAAAAAGAGTCCAAAACGGTTGACTAGCTTTGATATTCAAAAAGAGTCTAATGCGGACCACTAGCTATGATAGTTTCAAAGTGTCTAAAACGGACTACTAGCTATGATAGTCAAAAGGCGTCTAAAAACAAAAAAAAAATGTAGTAAAAACCAACGCTACTATCAAATAAGAACGTGCAACAAAGTACTTTTCATGACATTGACATACTTAAACATCAACTTTACTATTAACTAACTCTAAAATGAATTAAAGCATGTTCGCAAATAACATTAAGTATCACTAGAGATTTATGTACATGCTCTAATTTCTAACAATTTCGCTGTTAAATGAAAATTACCGTGTAATTTTTACCGAATCAAAACTCATTTTCGGAAATAGCATCGACGATGCATAAAACGTTAAAGATATGTTTCGCTGTCTGCCAGTTGTGAGTTAAATAGATAGTTTAAGTACTTTTGCAGAGTTTTATTCACTTTTATCTAGTTATTACATAATGTTACAATTTATTTTCCATATTTTCATGTTATTAATCACTAAAACTTGTCCGTTATGTAAGCCTAGCATTCATCAAATAGGTACTTTTTTGAAAAGAAAACATCTTCTGAAGATTGAAGAAGTCCTTCAATACAAAAAAAAACATTATTAGTGCATGATTACCAAAAATATTTCATAAATAAAACATGTCAGTCATTCCAAAGAAAATTTATAAATAGTCATAGTTGTACAATCTATATTTGTGACAATTTATTGAAGCAACAAAATTTCAAAGGGACATTGGAATCATAAAAGACAAATAAGCTACATGTATAACGACCAATCCAGTAAACACAAAAGACAACAAAACTGCAAGCAACTTCAGTAAAATTAAACATGAATAAAGTTCAGAAATTTTTAAAGGAGAAATCTCTTTTATAAATGTAAGTCTTTTTTTTTAATTTTACATGCTGATGAAATATCAGATTGAGTCTCAATATTTAAGAGTCACACGAAAGCTTTCGAAATATACTTTTATATATTTTTTTGGCTTTGAAAGTACCAAAGCGAACTTCTATCGTGATACTGCACTCCCTTTAGGATAGTAATATTTACAAAGTCGTTGGACTGTTTCTATTAACTATATATAAGCCAAGAAATTGTTAGGTTGGTTAACAATGTCAATCCTTTACAAAACTTCCTTAACTTGTTAATTACTGCAAATTATTACACCAGACGAGTAAACTTTAATTAGTTGCGTAACAGAATTTTTCTCTATTATCTGTTTACTTAACATTCTTCTTTTTAATTGAGAAAACACGAAAAAAGCATGCCTTTAAGATCATACATAATCATTCTCAAGCAAATGAGTCTATTTTCAAAATACAAAACATTTTTCTAGCCACAAGATGAGTGTGGTGCAGGAACCGTTTAACCTTCCGGTGCACCTCAGTCTATTTTTGAATTATCCGATGTATTCTTGTCTTTTTGGTTATTTTGTGGTTCTTGTGATGTCGTTTGGCTGTTTTTCGTGTGAATTGGGGACTGCTTGTACTAGCAAACAACACTACATATACAGCAAACACACTGTCCAATGAGTACGTATAGCTGCCGTTCCTTCTTTTGCCAATTGTTGGCTAAGAAACTGATGACCGTCTTGTCTTGTATTGGATCCAGAAATTGGCGAATGCTTAAAATGCATTCAAACAACGCTTTATTAACTTATTGGGCCAGCTTGCTCAGTCCGTTTCATTATGTTGATGGTATTCTTTCATCCAACACTTTTCGATTTGGTGCTTTCTTCGGATTATTCATATTCAATCTTGTTAACAGAATTATATCTTCGGAGTATTAATTTCGATTACCTGTTTCATTGAGCGATTTCTAACCTTTAAAATCTTCCAAGCAACTCAAATAAAAGGAGGAAATTGTTATGGATAAAAAACTCGGTTTGGTTTATGAGAATTATAGATGACATGAACTTGTTTGTAAAGCTTCATGTTAACATTCGGAACATACTATTTTCAGAAATATATTCTTTATTCTGTATACCATTAAATGATAAATTATCGAATAGTGTTCTTTTGAAAGCTCTCTGTCCACTTAAAACAGAATGGCTTAGTTCTTATTATATATACCTCTAAGTAATCAGGTCGTCTTTATGGTGGTCTTTTTTGACATTTTATGATAAGTTTGGAATCATGTGCATTATATTTTTAATCTGGGGCCAATTGGAAGCGAGCAGCAGCGACCACTGGTCAAATTGAAGGCTGCTGGCTGTTTACCATCGCGGTTTTTTAAATTGCCGTTTACATTTGTAGTTTGTGTCGCATAAACTCATTCCACATCCCATTAGCTTCTTTTTAGTTGTGATCTGCAGGCCGATTTTACACTTATCACCATTATTGTAGAAATATTATAAGACTCTTGTCTTTGTTTTGTCATTAATGTCAAATTACATGTTATACATGCACAAATCGGAGTTAAAAAAACCGAAAATTGCTGCTTTTAAGTCACAATGACAAACACTTGATCTAAATGAAAGCAGCTGCGAATATTGGCAGAGACGACGGAAGAATCACACAAGCTCAGACAATCTAACTAACTTACAATTTATCATAAGCTTTATGTTCAGGAACTTGTTTCGTATGAAACAAAGCAAATTAATTCCAAACTGAGTTCATTCGAGTTTCAAAGTGAACGAAGACAAAAACCGGAAAAACTGAAGACGGCTGTGCTACGAAGAACAAAAAGCCAAACTAAATATCAAACGTGAACTGAGAAAAAGAAGGGAGTTAGGTGCTCCGAAAGGGAAAACAGTTCCTATTTGTTCCACCTCACCAGACGCGTTGCCATGGATTCGTTCGGGTTACAATACAAAACCTTTTGATGAAATTCCGGTTTTTCTACGAGCCCATCATAGAATTTCTTAAAATATACAACACCCTAATCCTTTTTAACTGTTTCCCAATATTGATATAATATCCAATAAGCTTTGAAATATCGCCCGTTTGGACCGATCAAACTCAATTATACCCACTACATTTTATAGATATATGTGCTTGTTCTTATTAAGGAAACTTTGTCAAATGTTATATTTGTACTTTTTTCTTTTTATTAGTTGTTCTTTGGTCGGTAGACCATTTCTCGTAAACATTTTGGGATGGGTTTTGAATCATATGTATTATTTGGGACCAATTGCAAATGAAGAGCAGCAAAACTGGTCACATTGAAGGCTACTGCCTAATTTTCATTGAATTTTCGCTCACCTGGCCAAAGCTGAACTAAAACTTTGCAGCAATGATATATGACGTGTTGGCAATTTTTGAATGATTTGAAAACATGGTAACTGTTACTAAAAAGAACCACTGAAAATGGCTTATAACTTTACAACTATATAACAGATAGAAAAAAAAATCCGAAGGATCTTTGGCTCTTCGGAATCAAAAGCTCTACTAAAAACCCGAGGATTCCGAAAAAATGACAGAAATTCCAAAACTAGACTAGCGAGCATCATTAACGTACGTTTATACGCTACGTCAAACGCATGTTTTTTACAAACGTACGTCAGACGTGTGTTAAAATTTTGCCTTTGTACATATGAAAGGAAATGTTAAAGCTATCATGAATGTTTGCTTGTATAAAGAAAAATTGAGTGTCAGTTTTGAAGATGTGACTCCAAATATGAAGCACACTTCCTAGAATATGTTGTACAAATAATTTCAAGTTTCTTGGGGGATGTAGGAGATAAAGGAAGTCATTCAATCGAACATTGCTGAGGAAAAATGGAACAAAAAGAATCATGATAAAAAACAACAACAAAAAAACCCCAAAACATATGTAAGCCAATTTCTACGAACAGCAACACGAAATCGTGAATGAAAAGTTAACGTATTTGCATATTTGCTTCATGTCGTTTTGGATTTTATTTTTACACTAAGTTTGTTCTATTCAAAATAAAAGCAGGATTTTGTTGTTATTGTTTTTCGGCAGAACTGGCTTTCGTCTCTTTAACGATGTGGTGGTTTCATGTTAAGTTTTATTTTCAAATAAAATGAAATCATTTTTGTAAGCAGACAACACCACAAAATATGAACCGTTTAGTAGAGTCTATTCATTACCTTATAAGTATTTGACCACAATAATTTTTATTTTGCTGTTTTTGTCTGTACTCCGGGTATTCCGGCATTAGAAAATTCCGCATAAATTGGAAACATTTGTTTTTGTATCTTGTCATAAAGCTGGCATTTGAAGTCAGACAATAGAGATGAGACTATCCCAATAGGTTCTTTATTTGGACCCACATTTTGGTTTCATACTGCTTTTTTGTTGTTAGGTAAAGTGTCTCCGATAATCATGTAGAGACGATGCTTGTTTCAGTCCCCGTTTTTTAAAATGTCTTTTATTAAATTTTGCATATTTATTATGTATGCTGGATATTTTTATACAGAATGTCTGTTGTTTTTGTTTTGGTGGTAGCAATTTGATGCACAACAGTAATTAAATTAGATCAGTTGAAGTTGTATGTCACACTTCGCACATGTTTTACATTATGACGTAACAAGTTATTGATATGTTGCTTTAATGAGTGCTCCTTTCAACATTAACCATCAGAGGTTTTACATAACATGGCAGTTAGTTGAGTGAAAAGATGTCTGTCTCGACCACAGGCGTTTGGGTTCAGGATTATTCTTTTATTAATAACGTGTATATAAAAATTTTCATACTCGTCTATATACTATTTCCACAAGGCAAGAATGTTTGACAGTTCTAAAAATAGAACCTTGGGAAATCTACGAATTTCTTATAGAAGTAGTTTTCCATCGAAATGAAATTGGCAATTGTCTCATTCTTTTTAGTTTTCTCTCTCTTATGGGCTCAAAATTATAGTGTATCAATGTGTAATAACGTCAAATCTAGTCTTTTTTCCTCCGAACCGGACCAAAAATATCACCAGGGACGGAAGTAGATAGGGAAACAATATTCCGCCAAATAAAAGGAATTCCGAGTGACACTACAGTAAGGTAAAATCTAGGTGAGTTAGAACAAAATCTTTTGGCGGAAAAATATGGTCACGATCTTATTTTTAACTACGGGGATAGTAACAAAAACGCCCATTTTTACATTAGGACCTGTTACGTGTACCATAGTTTTACAAAAAGACGTTACAGGATAAATTATATGTGGTTATTCAAATTCAATGATAAAATTGGTACAAGGGGCGGAATATTGTCTCCCTTATCTACTTCCGTCCCTGGTGGTTTTGTGGCTCACTTCGAATGAAAAAAGGTTAGATTTAAAGTCATTGTGCATTGTTACACGATATATATGTGATTTATTGCGAGATAAAAGTGAAAGGATTAAGAAAAATCACCAATATTTTACACAAAACCTTTAATTCTATGAGAAAATGAAGGTTTTCCAAGGGTAAATTTTGTTCTATTTTTAGAACTGTCAAACATTCTTGCCTTGTGGAAATAGTATATAGACGAGTATGATTTTTTTTTACATACACGTTATTAATAAAAGAATAATCCTGAACCCAAACGCCTGTGGTCTCGACATGCATTGAAAACGTCAAGTAAAAATTTAAAAAGTAGACAAAAATCGTTTGGGTCAAATTGCAATTAATTATTATTAGGATATTAATGATTTGTCAATTTCAATTACCAATGTTCTTAATGCAAGTATCAATCAAAACAAAATGTAAATATATAAAATAAAAGTAAATAATTCATAAAGATTAATGAAATCTTAAACTATTTTTTTAATGTAAAACTTGTAAAAGCAAACTCGTACAACACTGATGCTAATTTAAATTGTTTCTATTAAGTTTAGTAGAAAAATAACAATTGAAAATAAAGAATACTCACCAAGATCGAAAACTATCAATTTTGGTCTTGGCTTACTTTCCATGACTGGTCAAGAAAAAGGTCACAATTCCAAAGAATAAAATAAGAATGTTGTAAGAAATTAAGAAAAGTTGTGTCACCCCTCCATGCCTATCTAAGCGATCATATATTGAGCACAAGCCAAATCAATTTGCAACTTAGATTGGCAGTTACGATAATTCGCCGAGATGCATTAGCCGAATGCTCGAACTTGTCACATCTAAGTCTTATTTACTTGAAAATTGGAATCGAAAATGAGCTTCTAAACTAAAGCTTGGCTGTTTATGTAGAAAATTTGGCGCGAAAATCTTCTTTGCATTGGTGAAGCCAATTGTCACGTGACACAATAGAGAAGTTCCTGCTTATTTGTGAATGGCATCTTGGCCATTGATTTTTTATCTGATGAATCTGAGAACGAACTGTGGGTTGTCTTTAGAATAAACATAGGTTAAATTTCAAAACATTTTTTTCTGGCATGCTTCATTTTTCTGCTATCAGTGGTAATTGTCTTGAATTGATAGAGATCGAAAACAGACGTTCTGAGAAAAGTCTGAACATTAAGAGAAACATACATATTTATTGTTTTTACAAAACTCTTCCCCTTTTCGTCATTATATTACCATCATTTTCGCACCAAGTTAAATGCTCATCAGTAAGCATCATAGAACGACTTCGACTAATGCTGGTTGCCTAGGTTCCAACAAATTAAATCTATACTTTTTAAAATATTTTCGATTTAGACAAGTACTAATGGGTGTCATTTCAAAGTAACAAGATATCAATGTGACTGGGATGGCAATGTGGTAACGGACTTAACATTTAATTTCAATTATAATCTAAAGCTCAAGCTTCACGTTTTAAGGTATAGGTACCTAACCTTTTCGAAGATTTACCATTTTGTTAGCTTGAACTTCTATGACACAAGTCTTGCGACAGATAACTCACATATTATTTGTAATTACCAGGCTTCTGTGCATATCTGACACCAATTGTATTAGTTAGAGGAGTCGATGTTTTTTTTTAACTTTCTCTCTTTATTACTTCCTCTGGAAAACAAGCGAAATGGATAGTACCCCACGCGTTTCGCTTTTGGACTCTCAATTTTATCCTTTCATAGCTTGTAAAATTTTGCGGATGAAACATTCGTGATAATATGCACAGTTATACACATGTTGTTCTTCTTGCATTCCAAGTTTTGGTGGTGTTCAGTAGTTTCAGAGAAATTGTGCCCACAAGATGATAGGCCCTAATTGGGATTTTTGGCAAATTTCTAAATTAAAAGGGCTATAACTCTTACAAAGTATTCCAGATCAACATTCCTGGTAACATGTACAACTACAAATGATGTACTCATGTAGTAAGTTTCGATAAATTCCATTGAGTAGTTTCAGAGGACATGCGTCCACAAACAAAAATTCTGGATATCATTAATACAATTTAGTTGTTACCGTTATATATAAGGCAAATTGCATATAAACACCGTTTTTTAAATAGTCTGCGTTTACTACATATATGATAAAGATAATTCTTCGCCATTTAGAGTGATGCTTGACAATTGACATCGGTGATGGAAATCGGAATAAAAGTCCCATTAAAAAATAGAGGAAAAAAGTCAGATGAAAAAGGGTAAAGGAAAACACCATTACTTGAAACAAAGTCACAACATATTTACATTGTGACTTTTTTCCTGTGACTTTCTTCTGTGACTTTTTTCCTGTGACTTTCTTCTGTGACTTTTTTCCTGTGACTTTCTTCTGTTACTTTTTTCCTGTGACTTTCTTCTGTGCCCTTTTTATACCCCGCCACACGAAGTGGCAGGGTATTATGTTATACCCTCAGTTTTTTTCGGTGTCTGTCCGTCCGTCCGTCTGTCTGTCCGTCTGTCCGTCTGTCCGTCTGTCCGTCCCCCGAAGGTTTCCGACCAATAACTTGAAAACGCGTCAAAGGATTTGAATGATATTTTGCACAGCTGTTTAGTACAATAAAATACAGGTCAAGTTCGATTTCCAGCATGATCCAAAAAATAGTTTTCGAGATAGGCCACTTTGAAAAATCAAATTTCATGAAATTTTGAGTTTCCGACCAATAACTTGAAAACGCGTCAAAGGATTTGAATGATATTTTGCACAGCTGTTTAGTACAATAAAATACAGGTCAAGTTTGATTTCCAGCATGATCCAATAAATAGTTTTCGAGATAGGCCACTTTGAAAAATCAAATTTCATGAAATTTTGAGTTTCCGACCAATAACTTGAAAATGCTTCATGGGATTCAAATGATATTTTGTACAGCTATTGAGTACAATAAAATACAGGTCAAGTTCAATTTCCAGCTTGATATGAAAAATAGTTTTCGAGAAAGGCCACTTTGAAATCAAATTTTATGAACTTTTGATATTATAACGTGGCGGGGTATCATTTAATGTCCCATTACATGCCCTATTTTTTCCTGTGACTTTCTTCTGTGCCCTTTTTTCCTGTGATTGTTCTTCTGTGACTCTTCCTATACATTTTCAATCATTATATTATCAAAAAAGTTTGTTGATCACGGGTAAAGTTCAACAACGAAACTTGGGTTTTTTTTTTTGTTTCGTTCTTTTTTTTTGGGGGGGGGGGGGTAGGTTATTCTTGTGGTTTTTGTAATAGTGTTTTTTTTTATTTTGTTTTTTTGTTAGCTCTTTTACGGGAACAGTAGTCGACAAAGGTGTTTTGAGTGCTTTTCGTTTAAAACTTTTGGTTTTTGACCTTCCAATGTTTTTTTATTCAAATGCTGCTGATGATAGTTTACTCTTTAAAATATGCATATACATCATAACCAAATGATCCGTTTATATACTCGTTTTTGGAGGTTGTCTTTTTTACAACGTCACAATAAATGCTTGATTGGAAGAAGAGTCAAATCTTGACTAGAGGAGGGGTAGCGGATGAAAAGATTTTTTATCGTTACCACCCGGCTTCCTTGCTGTCCTCATCATTTTTTTCAATGTCATTTCATTCAATTAAGTAGGACAAAGCTGATTGTCCTACCAAAAGTAAACTTTTGTTTGTTTTGTTATGAAACACTAATAATGCAAGGTCGATACCACAAAAAACTACAAAACAAGAAATTAAAACCAACCTTGACAAATCTACTATATTCATTATTTTCACCTGTTTGCGTTCAAAGCACAACTGTTCGCGATCTAACACTCTAGACAAGTTTGATAGTTTCATTGCCTTTTATTATACATAAAAATACCCTTGATTTTATTATCTCAACAAGTAGATGTTTTCATGCACTTTACTACGATTGATTTTGAAATGAAGAGATTGCTGTCAGAAAAATCATTTGTCAAACAAAATGATTTTAAATGTAAACTTTTCTATTAGTTTTTGAAGATCTTTTTCTATTTTTTTTTTGTACTTACTGCTGTATCCTTTTGGATATTTTTACAACGCACCATGATACAGTTTTAGGATGCAAAAAGGAGTAGATAACATTGTGCTTTTGTTCAGTATTGCCGATGAGCGGTATATTCTTGAAATATACCTATCTAGAATAACTACGTATTTTGTATCAATTGACACCCACTTTTTTGCTTTGTGTATTAAGAATTTGTATTATTTGTTTTCAGATAGCAAATGATAAGGATAAGTGCCCTTTATATAAGCTTGGCAATCACAACTACTGTGCGGTCAAGTAGTTCTAGCTAGAGTACATTGATCTCTAATACCTCAGATTTTCAATTGTAAATTCCGCCTGTTTTCCAAAAAGATTGTACCTATTGCTGCTGTCATAGCTAGAAACTAAGTTCCAAAAAACTATTTTTTTCTTATTCAAGTTTTAACGACATGATCGATTTTATATTAAAAATGATAATTAAGTGAGCTTTGTAACATAAAGACATGATACATTTAGAATGCTTTTAAAAGCTTTGTAATTATTTTCCATGCATGCTTTGGCTCGTTGCTTTATCATTCACTTTCGCCATTAGAAATAAGGGTCGGTCTTTTTGTTTTTCCTTTTTAATAAAAGCGCTATAAATATTATGTAAGTTAAGATTTGTTAATTACACCTGCATTACAGGATGCATGGTACTTTGAAGCTTCAAAGACTTTAATGGAACTTGGTCGTCACTAAGATTGTTTTGGTATCTATGTGTAAAAACGTTGTAAAAAGGTTAATAAGTTACATAAGAAACAGAAGTTTATCAGTTTTTAATTTTCTATTTATTGTTCCTACTAATATTGTATGAAAAGCACGGAAGTGGTATCTTTTGAAACGAGTAAAAAAGTAAATGTTAATGCATTGTAAAGAAGCTAGGAAATACCAAAGGGGCATTCTAATATCACAGTCTATAAAACAAAGACAAAACTAGGAAACAATACTTTATAAATAAAAACACATTTAACAAACCATTAAATATAAAGCAGCGAGCGTCTGACGAAAAAAAAACTAGTATGGTCTTGACATAGAATATCCTCCAAAGTCAGATTTTTTAGTCCTGATGGCAGGGGGGCGTGGCCCCAAAAACCTGACTTGGGAGGATGGCCATGGAACAGATACAGTTTCAGTTTCATGGCGACCAATACTTACCTTCTTTTTTTATTAAATTGATGGTAATGATATAGCATAATTTTGTTTCAAAACATGAGTGAATGAGCTTTGACACCAAAATCTGGATTTATCATTCAAAACCTGCAAACACATTAGGCCATAATACATGTGGATACATTTCGTCATTTCATGATTTTTTTTTCTGGCGTCAGTCGTCATTTTCTTAAAGAATAAAATACCATCCTAATAAACTTTATGTGTTCTAACAATTTACAATAATTGAAAAGAAAGCTTATAATTTCAGAAAAGTGTTATTGCGACCTTGTTGTAAAATTCTATAAAAAGTGTAACATAAATTTCGGTTATCTTAGACTACATCTTTGATTTATTGAAAAACAACATGATAAGATAGAAATATAGTTTTGGAGCATCTGGAATAGTATTGACTTATCTTAATCTTGCTATTTTCATCACTGTTTTTAAATTTCACTTTATTAGCAAATCTATCTTGGTGATAAAACAAGAGGCTCCCAGGAGCCTAAATCGCTCACCTGGTCTTGATGTCAACCCTATATTTTGTACAGCTAAATTACGGCTGAACATTTAAGCAAGCAACAGCTTCTCTCTATCTGCAATAGTTTTCATTCCATAGGCCAAAAACATGAAAAAACATTATTTCAGGGGCCGTAACCCCTATGAGGGGGCATCTGACAACTTCGACCCTATGGAGACTTTTGTAGAGCTAAATGAGCTGAACATTTAAGCAAGCAATAGCTTTTCTCTATATTCAATAGTTTTCTTTCTATAGGCCAAAAACACGAAAAAACATCATTTTAGGGGCCGTAACCCCTACAAGGGGTCATCTGACAACTTCGATCCTATGGAGACTTTAATTGTAGAGCTAAATGAGCTGAACATTTAAGCAAGCAACAGCTTTTCTCTATCTGCAATAGTTTTCTTTCTATAGGCCAAAAACATGAAAAAAACATTATTTCAGGGGCCGTAACCCCTATAAGGGGTCATCTGACAACTTCGACCCTATGGAGACTTTTGTAGAGCTAAATGAGCTGAACATTTAAGCAAGCAATAGTTTTTCTCTATCTTCAATAGTTTTCTTTCTATAGGCTAAAAACATGAAAAAACATCATTTTAGGGGCCGTAACCCCTATAAGGAGTCATCTGACAACTTCGACCCTATGGAGACTTTTGTAGAGCTAAATGAGCTGAACATTTAAGCAAGCAACAGCTTTTCTCTATCTGCAATAGTTTTCATACTATAGGGCAAAAACATGAAAAAACGCTATTTTTCACCTTTAAGGGGCTGTAACCCCTGTAAGTGGTCATCTGACAACTTTGACCAAATGGAGACTTTTGTAGAGCTTTTAATGCTGAAGCAGTGGGGTGGCATCAGATTTCATCTCTCTCTTATACTTTTTGATTTACAAGCCAAAAACAGTAGTCTGACCCCCTGGTCTATTTTTAGCAACGGCGGCCACGTTTTTCGACCAATCAAAAACCCCCACATCAGTTCTGTGGAGGATACCCTAAGGTACCATCAGACCAAATTTGGTTTGATTCTGTTCAGCCGTTTCAGAGGAGAAGAAGTTTGAAGAAAAGTTAACGACGACGACGACGGACGACGACGACCGTGACGCCAAGTGATGGCAATAGCTCACATGGCCTTTGGCCAGGTGAGCTAAAAATGATATAATCATGATAATGTGTGAATTTGAATATTGAACCAATGTTTATTGCTAAAACTGCGGATTATTTTTTTTCTTTTGAACGTAATTTTCATGCACATGCATGGTCTAAGCCTCCGCCAATAACAAAAATCTGACCCATGACTACCTTTTGTCCTCATGGGCCCAGAAAGGCCAAGCGAGGTCATGTAAGTATGTATGTTATAACGAACTTCTAATAACCGAAATATAACAGCTACTGAACATGAAGCTATCTGGAAAAAAATGTCAATGTTTTAATTAAACATGACTTTTTAAGTAGCTTATGAACTTACAGTTTCTTGGAAATCTGGTTTGACGTATTTTTAATCTTACATAAGTGTTCCGACAGGATGACCACAGCATTGACGGTTTTGCTGATGTTGATGTGGTCAGAAATCGGGGTTGAGTAGGAAGCATGGACAGATACGATCAAATCATGAAAGGTCACTTGAATGAATTCCAAGAAATTATATAGTCAACTAGTAGTTTTTCAATGGCCAGGCTTGATTTTTATAAATGAAATTGGGAAAACTCAATATAGAAAAGATGCTCAAACTGATTCATTCTTAAAAAGAAAATTTTTACATGTTAGATTAATGCTCATGATACGAAAGTACAATAAAACCACTTCTCAACAAAAAAAGATCGACTAAAGCCAGGAGTACTACTATAACTATTAGAAGTGGGACACCTTTTTCAGTAAACGATATTTCCAGTTAATGAAAAATTATGACTAAGTAAGTGGAGGTGACCTGAATACGGAACAGATGTCAATTACTATCCAAGATATACCCACTTTCCAAATATCATTCCTCAACTAATTGAAATTGCCAAGATTTTCACTATAGCACAAGATATTGACAAAACAAAAACCATTTCGAACAAACGTATGAACAAACTCAATTGGGCTCGGGGATAATAAAACACAATTTCACGCAAATATGCCATTTGTACAAGTTAGAACAAATTTCATTCAAAAATTTGTACATGTTGCAACATGTACAGCAAAAGGTGTACATGTTGCAACTTGTACGATTGCACCATACATGTTGCAACCTGTACATTTAATTTGTACATGTTGCAACATGTACAAAGTTGCAACTTGTACACAACAACTACACCGATAAATAAATACTTCAAAATCACAATGGAAAATACTCCAACATCGATCGCCGGTCATCCACTTGAATGTTTGATATTCTTTCAATGTCATTATGATCTACAAGCACAATTTTTATCATAAATAAGCTAGCGCAAACCGTTCTTACTAATAAGTGGGCATCTATTGTCTCTTTGATTCCTCTGAAGCTAATTGTCAGGTTATTTGTGTCACGTAAATATTATTTTAGGTTATTGTAATAACAACCAAGTGTTTTTCAAAACATCAGAAACAATTTTAAGCAATCCGAAGCATTCTGTTTGTCGAAATTATATCGTTATCTGATACGAAAATTATCATTATTTCTTGAGCAGGTTAAAGATGTTTTAACCCAACAAATACTTGGCTATTCAGTTTCTCACATTTAACAGTCTAATCGTGGCGATGTTTTATTCCAATAAGTTATAGTCATAGTGGGTAATTGCTTTACTCCCAAGCAGCGTGATTTTAACTATATCGGAAGATGAAAATGAAAGGTGTAATATTATGAACATGAAATGATGATGAAGTGGAGGTAAGGGGGACACAAAGCCAATCGGGGTGGAATTTCTGACTGCCCCTGGAAAAGGGAATCATGGTTAGGAACAGGAAATTTAGCCTCCTCATGGGGATCCTATGGATCCTTCCCTTAATTCCGAGACATGCAGTGCTCAGTGTACTTTAACATGCAAAGAACGTGACATTTTTCCAAACACCACTATGGTTTGGGGCCAGGTTATCTGCATTTAAGCCTGATGACCTCGGCATTCTTTATGAAAGGGCTACCCTAATTCCAATATATAGTTTTCATGCACTTGCTTTGGCCTTCTGGGAAAAACAATATGTATTTCTTCATTTAGCGATAATAAAAGAAAAACAAATTTTGTAAAAATTCAATTCAACATAAGACGTTCCCCGCTCATCAGAGACGGAGCTTCCATTGGAACATGAATGAACAACTGTATTGATGGCAGCTTCCTCTAGAACATGAATGAACAACTGTATTGTTTGTTTGGTTTATAGAACATTTGGCAATGCCTTAGGGGATCTGTGTCGTTGTTGGCATAACTCATGATTATGAAATCATTTCATTTTCCCTTGCCTTGTTTTTGTATAGTGGTTTTATACCATCAAAGTGAAATGCCATTACCCATTTCATTCAAGTTACACAAATATTTTAGATTGTTTTATTAGATTATTGAGAGCTATATTTAAACATTTCATAAAGTACAAGGTACACATATATATATATATTGAGAGTTATATTTAAACATTTCATAAAGTACCAGGTCAAGAAACAAGGCTGCAATAAGTAGTTATCCGAAACTTCAGGAATGCGTTTTATTAACAAACACAAATATTTGAAAGAGCAATGGTGAAAGACTTTTATCATCGAATGAGTTTATAAATGTTGAATAAATATCGGTATTGTTAGGTGCTTATTTCAGAGAAAACCATGCAATTTTGCACAGGCTTAATATTTTCATAGGTGTACCTATAAAAGCCCTATTGGTATAAAGTATTTCCGTAAAATATAATATGGCAGACTTACGGACCTTAACCAGTAACTGGCAATGCTAATACATAAACTTAAAAACTTATTGTGTTGCTTGTTAAAAATTTGATACCTTCCTTTCATGTTTACAAGAGTTTTTCTACACAAACCGAAACCAACCAATTTCACAGACCTGTATTGATATAAGAATCATTGACCCATGGTTGCAGCCCGGGGGGGGGGGGCTACTTCCTATATAATCAATGGTATGGGTGTGCCGCAATATAGGGTCTACTTTTTCAGGCATGAATAAAAATGAAAGTTCCGGATCAATTTCACCTCAAAAAATTATCCCCATTGTGAATTTTCCTCTGAACTGCTATATATACAGTGAAATATATACACAAAAGCATTTTGATATGGTCATAACAGGGTATGATATGAAATGTCAGCTGGCATAACAGGGTATGATTTTCGCAAATTTCTTGATACTGACAGGGTCCGGTTCAGAACAGATCAACGGCACAGGTATACCCTAAATTTTAGGCAGTAGCCCCCCTCCCACCCGGAGTTGCAGGCCTTGTCTTGTCACCCTTGATAGGGGGAAGGTTGGGCCCAAAAAACTAGTTTAACCCCGCCACATATTATATGTGCCTGTCCTAAGCCAGGAATCCTTGACAGAGCTTTCGTTTGTACTTGTCTTTTTTATGTTTTCTGTTCCTTATTTAAGAAGGGGGTCTATCTATGACTATTTCAGTACTGGATTTGAATTATATGCATTTTATTTAGACCATGGACCAATTGCATAACCGCGAGCAGCGCCTACTGGCCTCGTTGAAGGCTGCTGGCGGTTGTCCATTGTGGTTTTCTGAATTGCCGCTTGATTGTGGGCTGTGTCGCGTACACTTACTCCACATCTCATTATTGTCTATTGTCTGTTCACATTTTGGGTGATTGGAAATAGAACTAATGATTAAAAGTCTTCAAAGAAGGACTTTAAGTTACACCATTGCTTTTATAGACATTCAAATACTGCTTCTTGACAAAATTAAGGATTTTGCAGGTTTTCTCTGAAATCCGCTTTTTATAACAACAAATTTGCAGAACTAAAATGGCCATGTAAATCAGACAAAACGCAAAATTAAATAGTCTGAAAGAAGCCAGATTTTAGGCACCAATGGGGCTTTCGAGTGTCAAAGGTCCGAAAGGGTAACGAAAAAACCAGGAAACACGAACGAAAACAGCACGAAAAAACACAAAATAAAAAAATAAAGAATATAAACCGAACAGAAATTAACAACGCGAACTCAAGTCGTAACGAGAGTGAACCCTGTTGCCCCGGAAGAGTAGGCAGTTCATGCTTTGCTATAGCACACCTGTCGCGCTGCCAATTGTAAATTCGGTGTGTCAAATCCGATTAAGGAAGACAAAACACAAACCCATGATACTAATCTGAGAGATAGAAATCCCATATTCTTTTACGAGCGCATGATGTCTTCCGTAAAATTCTTCAGTGATGGCAGCAACATAGGAGAACCATAACCTTGTGTAACCAATATTTGTGTCAGACGTGATCCAAGGAAATCGTGTAATTTCCGCAAGCTCTGGAATAACGAATCAATTGTGATACGTAAACTCCATAGCTGAGCGGACGGAATAATGCTACACAAGACGGAAATGTTTACGATTGGAATGTTGAAGTCATCATGTTTGTCTTAGAGCTTTGTTGAGACGTAATGAAAAGCACAATGTAACGGCTTTAACGATGAAATGGTAGGTCGATGTTTTCATTTATCAGGATGAAATCAATTTTATACATTGTATAAAAACTTTAAAAACTACTTATTTTGTATAAATCATTTCTTGTATCGCCAATTGATGTTTCAAATGACTTGAATATTAAATGATAGGCAAGAAATTGTATTCTCTCATTTCGAGAACGTGAACGATTTTTAAATATTTTTCTTAACTTATTAAGTTATTTAACAAGATGTAAAATTATTTTCCAGTCTTGGTACTTTTTTACATGGATATAAACTTATTAGGTACAAATTTAAATTAAAATACCTATAATAAACAGGGTACAACATGCATTTTCCAATTAATTATATACCATGCCAAATATCTTGAATGCAGAACAAATTCATTATCAGTTGGCAAAACTAAATTTAAGTCAATCACCTTCAAATGTCAACAGCTGTTTTCTGGATTTTAGATTCTAACCAAATATCATTAACAAATGCTTAAAAATAAAATGTACTATTTTACAGAAGATTAAAAATCTAAAAATAGGATAGACGGTTAAAAATAGAAATGAGTTTAATTCGAGTTGGACATGTTCCAGTCTCACCTGTGGTTTTCCGGTTGTTTGTACTTATTCCGAATATCTTACAAAGGATGAGAGGTGTATAATACAACCGGTGATATTCATCGCTATCTGGTTAATAGCATTGAAGTTCTACGTTATACTCTTTGATACAGTAGGCTATCTTCTCAATGTTAGAAGGAGAGCTTTCTTTGAAAATATTTTTATGTTTTTATGATTATAAAGTATACGAGCACATTAATTTCCATTCATACTTTGGCATTATAAAAAGGTCATTGTGCTTTGCATTAATAAACGGTTATAGCTGTTTTGACATTAATATATGGTTATAGCCGAAGAATCGTTAAAATTACTTCCCAACTAATAACATTTTGGAACATGCTAATGTAAAATCGTAAAACTATAAACATCCTTTGAACTTTATTTTTTACAAGTTTTCCGATTTGGTACTAAAACTTTCATTATAAATTACCGGTACTCAAAGCATTTCTTTAACAACTGTTGATTTATTTCAATATCAAGGAAGCTGTGCAATTATGTCTATAGCGTGACAAATTGTAGTTTTTCCATATACTGGCTGCTATGATCCATATAAGCGATCCCTATTTTACGTCAACATCAAAGTTTAAAAATTGTCTAAACTGGAGATTATTGGTTGACCTCTGCATTTACCTCCTAGGTGAAAGATTGGGATTGGGCCAATGTGTAAGTTAAAGGATGAATGTACTTGATGGCCTATAACTTGAGTATAAGGGACAAAAATGCCACTTTTTGTTAATTTTGTTAATTCTCACATGTAATAACTATTGTTTTGGTTGACCAAATGCTGTAAAATTTTACAATTATGTTTTATACCATAAAAGAATGAATGGGATTGTTATTGAACCCCTTTATTTGTTAAGCAATAAGAGACCCAAAAGTTGAAAAACATTCAAATATTTCATTTGTTCCCACAATTACTTTGGTTCTAGTTGGCCAGTTGCTATGAAATTTTACAATGCTGTTCCTTACCATTGCACCATAGATGGTATTAATAAGGGGTACCAGAAGGAAAAAAATACAACTTATTTCCATCCTGGTCCAATTTTTTTGTAACAGTGTACACATATTTTTTTGTCTGGTTTTGAAAAAAAACCTATAAAACTGAGTTTGAAATTCTTGTTAAAACAGTTTTAGAATTGAGCTTTAACCAAACAAAATACTTATCTAGAACAGATTTATCAGGAGCTTGGCAATATTCATACTCCTGCAATACCTATTTGTATACTCGGCAAACATGGACTATCTACATTATGTGAAAGGGCTCTCGTGGTAAAATTATAACACACGTTTTGATGATTGATTATTGCCTTGTTGCGAATGAATCAAAATTTTGACATAAACTGCCAAATAAAATATCCATTTCAAAGAAAATACAAAACATTTCAATGAAAACAGCACGAAATTGGCACTGTCAAATTGACCCAGACTCACTTTTGTTCTCTGTAGTTTGTTACAAACCATTTCATATCTTCTTTTTTATCATGATTTATGAGTTGAATGACCTCCATCAATTCTATTTCTAAAATAGAAAATCAAACACTATGTTTTCATCATTATGTTAATCTTATATATAATTGAATTTGAGTGTTAGAAACATCTTTGAATTATTTATATCAGTTCAATGTCTTAAAATATATATATCGAATAGGTTAAGGCTGAAAAGTGTAAAAAGTGCATGGATTAGCATTTTACGTATAGTAAACTACGTATTTCGTCTCCAGAATTGAATTTTTCATTTTATATTATTAAAAATAAACCAATCTTAAACATAAGTTCAAGTTATCATTGAAATCTCTACCATTCCAGCAAATATGCCTTATAGGATTTTAGGAAATTGTGCAACATAAGCTATTTTTATTGAATAAGTCGATTTATTATTTTTTATTTTAAAAGCATTTGATGTTTTTCCTCTGTTGCATCAAGCCAATATATCAGACATCTCTTTTGGATTCTAAATGGCTGATAAACCGAAGAGCATGAGCTACAACACCATCACTTGGGATCGAACTTGGCACCAGCTCGTTACCTTATGAATTAACTTCTTCACTAGAACAAGTACTTTAAATACTAGAATTTAATGTTTTTCCACTGTGCGCTTCCCCTGTCCTGTGATTGGAAAACTATCTGTCGAACATTTGTGCCAGTATAAACTCACAGATAAGACCAAACCTATCCTGTACAAAAGTGAACTTAGAGCGGAGCAGCGATTCACTTTTCTTGTCTGGTCTGGTTTTCTTGACCAAACCAAGTAGCAGTCCTGGTTTGATTTTGTTTGGAAAGTAGACCAGACCTCATCACAAGTCTGGTTCAGTCAAAGTTCTGGCCTGGTTAGGTTTCAATAGCGGACCAAGAGTGAACCAGACCTAGAGCGGACAAGACCTAAGTTATAGCCTGGTTAGCTTTCAATAGCGAACCTAGAGTGGACCAGGTCTAGATTCTGGTCTGGTCTGCTTTCAGTAGTGAACCTAGAGTGGACGAGACCTAGAGCAAGGAATGATCGATTCTGTATGGATCTGTTCTGCCTGAGGTCAGAGTGAACCAAACTTAGAATAGACTGAACCAAGAGTGAACCAGACCTAGAGTGGACCAGGTCTAAGTTCTGGTCTAGTCTGCTTTTAATAGTGAACCTAGAGTGGACCAGGTCTAAGTTCTGGTCTAGTCTGCTTTTAATAGTGAACCTAGAGTGGACCAGGTCTAAGTTCTGGTCTAGTCTGCTTTCAATAGTGAACCTAGAGTGGTTCAGGTCTAACTTCTGGTCTAGTCTGCTTTCAGTAGTGAACCTAGAGTGGACCAGACCTAGAGCAAGGAATGGTCGGTTCTGTATAGATCTGTTCTGCCTGAGGTCAGAGTGAACCAAACTTAGAATAGACTGAACCTGGAGTGAACCAGAAAGCGACTAATTTGCGGGCATGTGGGCATGCGGGTCTGCGGGCATGCAGGTCTGCGGGCATGCGGGTCTGCGAGCATGCAGGTTTGAAGGCATGCAAGCATGTGGGTCAATGTTGTATTTAGCATGATGGTTAAAACAATTGAACACTCATTTATACAGTGTGATATCAATACCTGCTTAAAAAAGTAATTTTCAACAGGTTGGAATCTTCTCGACCAACATGCATTTACTATAACTCAAGACTTTACACCGTTATTGACATTAAATAGTGTGCCTTTTTATTAAACTTTTCTTTGTGTTTGCTGTTTTAAGCAATTCTCCCAAAGATGCATTAGTAATCAATTGACCGACCAACATCAGTGGTATTTGCAGGGTTCAGCTCTTCAGAAGTCTTACCCAACTTATTAGCCCTCATTGTGCATTTTAAAACTTTTGCACTCTTTTCATATCTTTTAGGCACCTGCTATATTAAAAGGCTATCAAAATGATTTTTGGGGTTTCCCAATGCAAAACATGGACTTAGTCATTAGACGACAAGGGGGTACCCATCTCTGACCCGCAACTTCTCATAGACCCCTTGATGGATTTTCATTAAACTTTCACACAATCTTTGTGACATGATGTAGATGTGCACCTTTTATTTCAAAAATTTCTTGGGGCCGGGGTATTGATTCGTGACCTTCCGCTCACAGTTTTTCTAGTTGTATCTATCACAATTTTTAATTTTTATTATGTTTGGTTGGCTTTTCTTAGGGATGTCTATTGGATTTATTAAACATCAAAAATGGTATATATCACAAAACAGTTGGAAATAATAGACACTATTGACATGTGGAATAAGTGTAACATAATCAAACATGCATGAAACTCTAAAAATATATGTGAACATGAATTGTGACAAGAATGGAATTCCAGGGTCCCCCGCCCATCAAACAATGCTGATATTCGAACTAGACCAAGGTATTAGTGGAATAAACATTTGTTGTAAATTCCATAAATTTAAGATCTGTCAACATCCGTAGGGATGAGAGCGTTTATAAGGTAAATTTTGAAAAAAAAACAGTCATTTTTATGGTCAAAGTCCCATATAACTCCTACAAAATAAACTACCGAACTTAAAGAACATACAAGATATGACAAGGACAATGTAATGTCTCGGCAAAGATTCCTGGTTTAAGACAGACACATATAAAATGTGGCGGGGTTAAACTAGTTTAAGTTTTAAACTAGATCCAACCTTCCCATATTGATAAGCTGCCGCACAAAGTACACATATAAAACACACTGTAAATCACAATCGATGAAAACAGCAAGAAAGGTAATGGTTCCATAAGGTGGAATTTACATTTTGGTCTGTCAGACCTCCTCTTCCTGTTGTACGACTTCCATAGGGTCAGTGTTAAAATTTGAGTAACATTTAACAAATATACATGTATATATATTATAGTCAATTTGAGTTCTATAAATCAACGAAAATTCTTTTAATTTTTTTTGTCTCTCAAATAAAATTTATTTTTTAAACACAAATAAACTTTTTATTAGTATACGAACTCTGATAACAAAAACCAAGATGTTATCTTCTAAAACAAAAAAGTTTTCCATATGGTCAAATGCTAAATATTTCACCAATTTTATTAATACCAAAAATGGTGTGTTTATCTGACGGAACAGCCAGGTGTTGGGCCCACCTGAACATAATTGAAAGGACTAACAATAGGAGATTAGATGACCAATTAGCTCCACAAAGGATTTTTAAAGGTATACAGAGCAAATGCTGTTCCTGGTCACTAGGTTGTACTCCCATGGATTTCTATGAATTTTTGGTCCATTTTTACTATTATGGTCTATGGAAAACATTTTTATTAATCATGCAAAAATTTTGAATTTTTTTGCCTGAGTTCGTATGCCATTAAAAAGTTATGACATATCAAAATAACTAAAATATTTTGAAAGAGGTAAATTTACAAGCCATTTTTCGTTGATTTATAAAACTCAAACGGACTATAGTTAAGGTTTTTCATTATTTATACACAGTGAAACTCGTGGTAATTATTTCCAGATCATTTGATACTTGTGCAAAGTTATTAAAAGCAATTACTTTAATTATTATAAGATCAGCATGACATTCCCAAATTCTATATAAACGAAATAATGCCTGTCAGTACTATAAAAAACATTTTCATTTTAAAACTTGGAAAGTAGATTATATAATTATAATAAACAAAATTGAATGGAGATGATGTAAACACAATTTATATTGATCAATGCGTTCAATAATCAATTGGACAAACAAAAACCTTATAATAATAATAATATATTAATCATATTCCGTTTTTCATAAAGCCACATGCCCGCATGCCCAAATGACCGCAAAATAGCTACTCTGGAGTGAACCAGACCTAGGACAAAGTTTTCTTTTGAAGTGAGCAGGTTCACTTTGGCCAGACTTCTGGTCCACTTTGAAGTTTGGTTGGCATACCGGTTTATAGGTTTTGACCCAACTGTAGGCCTTGCATTTACTAGAGAATGGCACCTATTTGTAGTATTTCATCGTTCAATTGACACACAAAGCCGTGTTAACAGTAGGTGATAATCGTTCAGTTAAGTATGGCATTCTTTAGGCAAAGTATCTGGGTAATGTAAACAGAGCCAATTATCTCTGGACAGATTTTCTATCTCAACCTTCAATCACCGACTTGTTTTTAAACATTCCATTTTGTTTCGAACCCTCTATCAAAACAAACTATCAAGTAAAGTGTAAACAGATTTTTGGCATTATTGTTAGTATTGGCGAGGAATCCGCTACTATTTTGAATCTTAATGGTTAATTTTTGCATGGGCAGCCTGATCCAGACTTGGATATTAAACATCTTCGTTAAGCGAAGACTTGATTGGTCAATGGTAATGACCTATTTAATAGTCTAAGACTTCTTGGTGGAAAGAAGAGTCTAAGCATTAAAACGTGGAAGGGGGCATGTTTTTTTTTTATAAAAAATATTTTGTATCTAATTTGTTATGAAAAAATATATTGGCACTAGAAGTTTACAAAATAATGTATATTTTGTCACGACACTTTTCCGCTGTCGGCGCCGAAAATAGATTTTCTGACCCCACAAAAAAAAACGAAAAAAAACCAAACAACAACAAAACCAGGGCCCCTCTAAATGTTTAAAGGTCGGTTCCAAAATGGGGCATGGAAAAGTTTCAGAATCTAAAAAAATAATTCCGTCAAATTAGCGCAAAGACAAAAGTGATACGATAAAACTGCAACCAGTAACACTATGACATCAGTTTAAAAGTACATATATATGTTAACTGTGCTTATATTGCAGCATTTACTTCAGAGAATTCGTGTTATGTTCTGTATTTTTGTCTCTGTTCTCGATTTGGCTGGATTCTTGAATAGAACAACATTGTCTCAAATTCATGTGTAGGAGGTAAAGTGATAAAAACACTGTAATCAAATTATATTGCACATTTAGTCACTTACTTGCTTTGTCGGAACATTTTTCTATTTAGCCTAGTTTTTGATTCTAGAAATCTTCTAAGTACTAATTATAAGATACTGCCAAACTCTATTTTTTTTTACTTTTCAGTAATTTTGAAATAGCAAAGATTCCAACACCGAAAGGTATTTTGATATACTATACTATTTCCGAATGTTTTAAAATGGTTTACCTCTTAATAGGTCATCTAGATGTGAAGTTATTTTTGAGTCATTGGTAATCAAACATAATATTATAGCAATTTTAGAAGAAAAGTGTTCAATTTCTAGTTCAACAGTGATGTCTTTGAAATATCAGAACTGAAACAGTCATCACAATTGCGATCTTTCCGTTTCTTATTTCCCCTTTGTCATGTTTTTCTTTCTTTCTGAGATTAATCGCGCTGTTGAATAGTGTTTTTTAGCAGAAAAAAAAGCAGCCTTGGCCAGTAAGTCTTAAAATCAACAGCTGTGGTCAGACCTAACATAAATATTACTAAACACAGGACCGTTGAGATTTTCATGCCTACTAAAAGTAACCACTCGGGATTCTGCGTTTCAAGATCCTATTTACGTCGTATGTTAAATATTTTGTTTTTATTTCAACTCTTCTGAATGGAATAATTGTTTTCTGGACATAAAACAGACAACAATATATCAATCATTGTTTAATCTGTGTTTTACTTGTCTGGTCACATTTTAATCTCTGAAACATCTCAATCCATCAATATGATGTTGAAAGCCACACCCTAATAAATCATAATTGTTTAAGATATTTCGTCTTTCTTTGTTAGGATCAGTGTTATGTTGTAAAATTGCCAATCAAAATTCTTCGTGTGATGTAACTGTGTTTATATGACATTTCCAAAAAATCAAATGCTTACATTTTCGATGATTAAATAAGTGAATGATCAAATTGAAACGTTGCTGAAATATTTAATTGACTGAATACAATCATTCTTTCAGCATACTGGATTTTCTAGACATGTATGGGACTAGGCGGTTACTCTAAAATGTTGACCTGGTCTGGTCTACAATTTGGTCTCAAAGTCTCTAACTATGATTTGTAAATGAGAAACAGTTAAACAGAAAAATTATCAAGCAATATATTCTTCTGGTCTGGTCTGGGAATTGTTCTTATGATGATGACTTGAAAATGGTCTTGTCTAAAAGTTGGTCTCAACACGACTAAAGCATGGTCCGGTCTACAGGACCAATTTCCAGACCAGACCATTTTCTAGATGTTTTAGTATCTAATTCCAGACCAGATCAATTTCCAAAAAAATTCAGATCAGACCTGTTTTTAGAGTATACCACAATCTACTTTTGTTTGTCTGGCAATTTGCTTCGTATATTCATTCCTTGTGTCTTTGAGAAAAGTTAGTTTTCGTAACAAAATAATTAACATGTAAAAACAGCGGGGAAATTAATAAATGAAAATACATCTCATGAAAAAATGTTGGAAATAAATAAATGAGCTAATATCAAATTGAAATTAGATAGAAACATGCTTACATATTGCAAATCTAATCAATGTGCTTTTAATAATTTGTTTCTATTATTTTTGCAACATTCTATTACATAGCCCATCTGAAAACCAATTTGACTGCTTTAAATACTTAAGGCTTTTAAATTCTATTATTACCCAATGTTTAAATTGTCTGGAACTCTTAGATCATATCTTGACTATTAGATATGTTTTATCATAAAGATCTACAGAAATATTAAGACTTGTTGAGAGTTATTATTTGATATTTATCTTATATTTGTTGAAATCTTAAATACATGTAGTAAAATTATTTTTTTTACATTATTAAAACAGCTGTAATCAATTCAATTTTTTAATAGCAGTTGAAAACACAAATGCAGGGTTTGCTTTGCCATTTCATATATGAGATTAACTTAATAAAGCACTGCCAACTTATTTTACTAGATATTAGCATTGCTTATAAAGAGATCGAGACGATGGTCTTCAGTTGGCCGGAGAGTAGATTTGTCGGACGGTTTCCGAGTTTTTCCCAGTGCATTCTATAGCAGCCGATCGAGAATATAAGTGAATTATGGTGATGTTTTATGCTGTTTGTAGAGCTTCATTATTCTGGATTCATTTAGAAACAAGCCTTATGCACATGTAAATCCCTCTCCAGTTTGCAATATACCAGTGTGGCCTTTGAGCAGTCTCTTGTCGAACCCTACGGAGGGATTTTTAACATGCATTGATATTGCTCCCCACATAAACGGAACAACAATTTTTCGTTCCCTTCGAATGACTATAGCATCGTTCCATTCCAAAATATGCCTCATAAAGTTTTTACCCCTAACGAGGTTCGAATCACGAACCTTTATGTAAGGGACCGACCATTTAACTTGAAAGGGGGGCCTTGGTTTTTTCCTAAAAAAATATGCTGAAAATTATTTTTGATGAAAAAAATATTTTGGCAGCTGAGGGTAAGAAAAAAAATATTCTGAAGAAAAAAAAATTTCTGATCAAAACAAAAAACCAAGCCCCCCCCCCTTCAAGTTAAATGGTCCGCTTTCGACCAAGCTGAACCAATCGATTAAATTGGCTTATTGTGTTTTGTTTGTTAGTTTGGTTGTTTTGTTGTTGTTGTTGTTGTTGTTGTTGTTGTTGTTGTTGTTGTTGTTGTTGTTGTTGTTGTTGTTGTTGTTGTTGTTGTTGTTGTTGTTGTTGTTGTTGTTGTTGTTGTTGCTTTTCTAACCACACGTGTTCATGCATTGGTAGAGGTTCGAGTATATTAAATTAGAACAATAGTCAGATAAGCTAAGTGTTTACATGTATGTAAATTTGCTTCGTTTTTATGACCACCGGTTGCATATGCTCTATACTGTACAAAATCTGGTTTTTCAATATATTATAAGCTTGACCTTGAAAAGATATTCCGAAAATAATTGATTGTTTCTCAAGGGATTGGGAAAATATTTATACATATTTATCAAAGATTACTGGCATGTTCTATGGGTGCTTAATAGCTAATGCTCGTACATCATGATAGGTTTGCAATATGATAAGCTCAGTCCTATCAGGTACAAATGAGGTTCTCCCTACTGGGAGCAAGATTATGGTAAATTTTCACAATATCTAACTGCTGTTTTACTTATTTAATGTGTCAACCCCTGTCTGAGCTTTGCATGATAAATACATTGTATGCTGCTCCTGCCAAATAGTTCGAATTCGAATAACTTTCTTTTATTTTTTAAATGATTTATTATTGGCATGTTTCAAATACATTCCATCAATTTATTCTACCATAATCAAAATACCATTTCATGAAGTGAATATGTTACATAACAAGTAACCCGTATAAAGCGTCATCATATTGTGGCTGTGAATGTGATAGTTAAATCACTGGTTTTATTATGACCTTAAGATATCCTAACCAAGATTTACTCCCCATTTAAACAATTTGGGTGAAGATCGTCGCATGATCTTAGCCGGTTGGGATTATTTTCCTGGAACAAGACCTTTAGATAAAACTTGATTTTGTCTTGCAATAATCTCTATGTCGAAGAAGAAACAAGGAATGGTCCCTACATGCTTTGCATGCAATTTAAGCATTCATTTGACCTTGAGGTCAAGGGTATATGCTTTATGAATGTCATTCTGATACTTGTCACATCGTCTCAATACATGATGATACATCATTGTAACATGTTAAAAATGTCAAAGGACACGCTTTTCATGTATAATAAGCATTTATTTGGTCCTGGGGTCAAAGGTCAATGTCATTTGAGGGTCATTCTGATACGCGACACACGATGATACATCCTCGTGCCAATTATCAAAGCCCTATGTTAAAAATCAAAACAAGTTATGACCCTTTAGCACCCTTTGTTTTGAGAAAACCAAGGATAAGGGGAAGATAAAGATCTTACAGAAACAAAAGGGTTCAAATTCTGGGAAGGCGAGACAAAATCATCATGATACTTCAAGTTCTTTGTCATTTCAGTCTAAACAACCATAATATCATATTATTCAAAGAAAGACAATTCATTAAATTCATTTCATGCAAGGAACCCAATATGTTCCGACCAGAACATCGCATCTTTCAAAACGGCTCTAATGCAATGGAAATATTGCTTATGATGAAAAAAAGAAGTGTCATACCGCCTTTAGAAAATACATTTTCCCACACTTTGGTGACAACAACAAAAATCTTGGCCCTCAAGTGTTATTTAAAGGGAAATGTGTAACTTATATATCATTTACTACCTCAAAAAAATTGGATATATTGATCATCATTGTCTATTCTTTAAAAAAAAATGTGCAAAAAAAATTGCTCTATAGAATACAGATAAATTTAAAGACTGAAATGGGATTTTTATCTGTATACAAAGAGACAGTTCCGATACAATACTTCTCTATCGACCAACGGAATTGAAATTACCACTGGATTTATCGAGATGGATAACAAAACCCCGATGTAGAGTAATTTTCAGTTTTTGTTTGTATTTTGTTGTTTTATGTACAACAAAGAAACTCCAAACTTTTCATTTAGATATAGACAATCAGAAAAGTATCCAGTAGGCAGAGAAATACCAAGGGACATATTAGACCATATTGAGGGTTTTTAAGCACTTTTAATTCTCAGGTTTTGTTTGTATCCACAACCTTTTAAATAGTCATACCTCAAGAGATCCATACCCTCGATAAAAACAAACAAACAAACAAACAAACAAACAAACAAAACTAAACATTCATTATGAAACCAAGAGATTCACAGCTTAGGAAAAGTTTTGGGTGTCAGAACACTTACTCTATTTTTATTTCATATGCATGCGATTCTAAAAAAACAAGACTATGTAAAAAAAAGTTGATGTACGGCTCCGCAACGTACATCCTTTTTAATGAACGGTCCCTTGTTCGTAGGCGGGGAAAAATATACTAACTATTTTCCTATCCGATTAGCTGTTTAAACCCAGATATATATAGACTAGGGTTTTTCAAGGCTAAAACTTTCTGAAAATACAGATCTATTTTCCTACCTATTCAGAGGAGCTGGAAATAAAAAAGTCTACCTATTCTCAAAGATTTTGTATACCAGATTGAATCAAACTCTTTCAGCAGTTATATATATGAAGTTAATGCGAGTCCCTCTCCAGTGTGCAGTATGCGAGCGTGGTTTTTGTGGCGGCCTCTATTGGGGCGTGTATAAAGGGATCTTTTGTGCATGGATGATACTTTCCGCATACTTGAACGGTTAACCTTTTTCGCCCCTTCCGAAGGACTAAAATCGATCGTTATAAGAGTACACAGTCTTGTAGCATTAACAACGGTGTAAGAACCAGCTAGGGGTTGTTCCGGGGTTTGCATCCTCGGAAACCCAGGGTTCTTCTCTTGCTAACTCATTCATTACCCCTGGGTCATTTTGATATACACAATTGTATGAGTTTGTTCGTTTTGCGTTCAGGATCTGATCTTGAACTTCATAAAATTTAACAATACAGAAACATGTTAAAATCCCATTCGTAAAATGTATTGCGACCATTCAGGAGGCTCGATACAAAAATATCAAAAACGAGGTATTTTAAGTGCAATAACTCTGTATCTATTTGATACTCCAGATTCTTTGGTGGTCACAAGAAACTGAGTACATGACTAAATATACTTAAAATATACTTATATTTAAAATATACGTTTATAATGTAGGTTGTGTCGCGTACACTTATTCCACATCTCATTTTCTTCTATTAAGATAGATAGGATACATTTATTTTTATCTGGGTTTGCTACAACTTTTTGACACCGTAGACTTCCCTGGATGCTGTGTCATATAGATTTATTTTTCACACCAAATATTTTTAGTGGAAGTAAAAAATCCTGGCAATTAAATGGTGAATGTCGGGCGGCGGACGGAGAAATAATTTTCGTAACAGTTTTCTGAGCAACTTTTAATCGAAACCTCACGATACTTATATTTGTTATGCATCACCATAGGGTCCGATATCGTGGGATTCGATTTCGGGTCTGTTGCTCACCTACTTCCTGTTTAGCGAAATTCAGTAATTTTTCCTTTGATTACTGTACATGGTTCATGAGTGTCTGATTTTTTTTCTAAACACAGCAGTAGTCGTCAGTTTCTGTTGGTTTTGACTTTGTTTTCATAGAGTTTTGAGATTTAAAGGTCCCTTTGGTATTTCTAAGATTTTTATAAAAAATGAAAAGCATTTCTAAGAATTTCCCACAGGTTAAAAAAAACGACCCGCGACCTGACATATGAATAAACGACTTACCTTAAAAAAAACATTGAAAACGACCTCCGAGCTAGTTATAATCTACTTGAAAGCATTTAAAAGCGACCTTGCGACCCGTGTTAGCTCCTTTGTTAGTATGGGCTAAAATGATTGAAAATTTATAGTGTTCATACTGTTGCTTTCTTCTGATATGTGATGTTTCAAAATCATTTTAAAAATCATACATTTTTTGCTGAAAAATTGTGCTCCGATATTTTCTTGAGTTTACATAGTTACATATTTGTACTTGTATTTAGGCTACACATAATGTAAAATAATTTCAATACATTTATTGTTCTAACAAATTCTTTACAATTTTAAAACATGATAAATAAACCACATCGTTTAAATGTAAGTGAACAAAATGTTAATCACAATTCTTTCTATTGCTGACAAACCCCAAACATAGATTTCATATTCAAGAACACAAATTCATTCTTCTTTTTCTTAAAAGTTCAGTTTTGGTCTGTTTTGTTGTTTTCCTTTCCTTCCATGGCAAATATGCTAGGCATTTAATTTAGGACTAAAAATAATACATTTTCACCGACTGTGATGTTGATAAGATTGTTTTTATCATTAAAACACAAAGTCACTTCGCCACTCATTTATTCCGATCTTCTTTTATTTTTCCCCTGCACAGGCTTAACATCACAAAAACTTTTTTCGCTAGCGTTTATTTGAAAATCTTTTTCGACACATATTTCAAATAAGTCTATTGACATCTTCTAGACAGAGGGCATCTCGGGAACCACCGGTCATGCTCTGCTTTTGGGACATCCCCAGTTTCCCAATCAGAAAGTATTCCACCACATGCATAGCACTGACACTTATCTCCGACGCCTGAAATTGAAAATCAAAGTTAAGCAAGAATAAAGATTAATACTCAAAACAATACAAAAAACGCCTGATTGAAATCATGCCATAACTGAACCTGGCACATCTAATTTTTGGGGATTACACTCGATTGTCTACATTTTAGGCAAGAGCTTATCTTTTGAGTAAAGCATAGTAGAACAGCACGGCGTCGAACAAAGTTTTTGTTGTTTTAACATCTGACGTCTGTCTGCAAACCTATCTCTTTGTTTTCTTTTTCTTCTTTTTTTTTGGGGGGGGGGGATTGAGATTCGAACATTTATGCTTTTTTAAGGAAAAAATGTGTTTTTGGATACAATTGAATATTCGAATTAAAGCAAAACAGCCACATTATAATCATAACAAAGCTGTTTTAAGGAAGAAGTTGTAGAAAAAAATGTCTTCATTATATTACAAAGATTAAATCAAAAGCACACAAACATGTAAATTGTGGGCATTACACTTCTAGCTGGTCCATAATTCTGCTATGTTGTTCCAACTTCTAGGTTGAACGGCATAGTATATAAGCCCTCTTACAATATGAGGAAATCCCAACTTTGGTCCCTATATTATCAATGATAAACATAAAACCATTCTCAACCAGATTTATAAAAAATATATTTACCTGTAAAGTATAGCCCTGTTTCTGCCAGATCAGTTGGAGATAGAAAATATTCGGGAGACCATTTAGCAAAAGTTAAGAGTCTATCGTTGTATAAAGAGTATTTCCTGTTGAAAAGTTTCACAATGTCAGTGTTTGCAGAGGCTTGTTGCTGAACTACATTTCGCGCAAAGTTAGACGAGTTTTTCCTTTGGACTAGTTCACACTTTCCAAAATGTCGTGCATGTTCATGTTCTATGTCATCGCCGAGTTCAAAACCACTCAAAACGCCACCACAAAAGGAACATTGAACTTTGTCTTGCATCCCCATGTAATAGAAGCCGTCGTTACAAAGCCTTTCGGGGGAAATAATTGATGGTTTAGGCCATTGTGCAAATGTTTCTCGCCTACGGTCATAGTTTTCTCGCAGGGGGCGGAGTCTTTCTAGTGGATGCTGAGGAATGATGTCGAGGTGTTTTCTCAAAGCACAAGGAGAGTGTTGCACTAAGGTTGCCATGATGGTAATTACTAGCTCTGTAATGAAAAAGAACAAAATATTCAGTGGTGTCCAAAATAATACTGCATATAATATTATCAAAGAGGCCGAGCTATTTTTTGTTTACTCTTTTGTGGCATTACCATTATTATTCCATAACTTTTTTATATTTCTATGATTATTGCAGATATTTCAGGCCGTAAATTAGTGAAAGAAAGAAATATTTCCCTTATGTGATCAAATCAAAATTTCTCAACATCAAGTAATATTTTCATTTTGCAAATGAACTAATTTAGATAATTTGCAAAGAAAAAAAAACCTCAAATCTAAAACACTTAAAGTTCTCAATGTAGAAAATTATATCAAAGATACTTACTTCCTTAGCCTTGTAAGAATTTTAGTGTAGTACACTGTGGCTGATAGTTTATTGTATTTATATATTTAAAGACACTGATTTTTCCTTATTCTTAAAATAGACGGTTTCGGTTCAATATTTTGACAAACGGAAACTACCAACTGAAACTTTAAAGATCAATCGATATGGCTTATATAATTTCCAATTTAGGATTTCAAGACAGTTTCAAACAGCGAAGAATCTGATTTGTTACATAAAACTAAACACGAACTCTGTAATGAATTTTGGAGCACATAATCCTGAGACATAATCTACCTACTCAATGTAAAACAATGGAATTGATCTCTCTAAAAGAAAGGAGATTGTTTTGTTGTATTAAGGAAAAATTTTCCTGGTATTAAAGATTTATCTGTTGAAAATTTCACATTGGCAAAATAGCTCAATATGGTATTCATAAACAGAAAATGTGCAAACTTACTTAAAAGAATTGTTCAAATATTACATGTGTATTAAATTCTTAAAAGAATAATTATTAATGAATAATAGATTTAAACAATAGATTTAAACAATATCTCTCAGAATTGGGAGGATTTTTTTTCCTTATTAAGGTAAAAATCATCGACCTATGAGTAGCTGTCATTTTCAGTATAGATGTTCACCGGTGAGATGTTAGTGAGATCACCATCCATTGTTGCAAATTTCAATAGAGGGATTTAAGCATTGCAAACGGACAGACAAACATACTAAAAGCACTATATGTCACTCTAGTTTTGAAGGCTGGACATAAAGAACCTAAATAGGACAGGCTGACTTTTATATCAAGTTTTCCTTCCGCCTCTACACAGTTAATTTACTGTTTAAAATTTATATAACTTAATTGATATATGCATTATAATCTATTTTTTTTTCGAAAAAGCACCGCAACTTTTCTATCAAGACAGAGATAGACGAATTCTACAAGATGCACCGAAAGCAGTTTTCCGTCAACCTATGGCATTCAAAATGTTCCGAGAAATCATTTCAAGATATATAGATGTTTTCATGGTTTTCGAAATACTTATTTAGGACTTGTGCAAGTTTGTTTTATATTGTAAACTTGTTTTTAAACTTGTTTTTGGATTTATACATTTTTATATCTCCCTGGTCTTAACAATCCTTTTAAACCCATAGAAATAACTAATAACTTTTTTGTCCATCACATGTGCGAACGTCCTGCAGGAAAGGACTTGATGAATGAATACATTAGAATTAGTACCAGTAATAAAGATCTCGAGCTAGAATTACCAACTATCTGTAACAAAATTGTTAATATCTATCTAGAGAGTAAATGCAAATAAAATGTGCAACTTACCATCAGTGAGTTCACCCAATAATTTCCCTAAAACTTTCGAAAAACACAAATTTAAATGTTGTTATCTTTTAAACAGTCCAATAAACAAACCAGACCAAGGAAGTAAAATCACATGACATTAAAATTTGCGTTCTTTTCCGTATTTTTCATTTTCAAGTGCAATTTGATTTGTAGATGTGGATGTACATGGGGATGTATCCCCGACTTTTTCCAGCAATAAAAACACATAGATTACATTAAACATTTAGTTTCAGCTCTACTTTCAGACGTTCTTCTTACATGGATTTCCTTTGAAACTTTTTTGTCAAAACTTTAACTCAAATTTATAATATAAAGAATTGAACTTGGATAAATTTGTCCTCTAGCTCCTCTATCAAAGCTTGGGTAACTTAAAGTTCAAATAATATTGTAATGATAGCCTTGTCTTGATAAATCTGTGGATTAAAAGGAGGTTAATATGATATTAATCAGTCTATAAAGTTTCAGTATGCGGAATTAATTTTTTAATACATGTACCCATTATACCTGTGGTGACAGAAGATATTAGCAAAAGTACACTTAGGTACAATATAGAAACTTACTAGAGCTGCCATCAAGATCATGATACCCCTGCTACTTTTGGACTCCATATTGGTAAAAACTCCAATGAATGTTACCTGAGAATAATGAAATTTCTCCTTCATGCACACCCTTCATATAAAGTTTCATCAAAATCCATCATTTGAGCAGTTAAGCAGTTGAAGATGGTCAATACGTAGGATAAGACAGGTGGTTCCTATATACTCCCAAACCGTTGTTACACAATAATTTAACAAATACATAATATTAACCGTAGCAAGACCAATTTATTATGGCCCGACCACGTATGTGGATCGGACATATAGTTTTACCCTTGTCCGTCCGTCCGTCCGTACGTCCGTACGTCCGTAACACTTTGGTTAAGTTCTTGGTTAAGGTCCATTACTCGGATACTAGATGTTGGGGGTCAACGATATTTCACCACCAGATGGGTCTTGGGTAGGGCTACATCACCCACTTGAAATTAGGTCACTGTGACCTATATTTTATGCATGAACGACTTCGGTTAAGTTCTTGGTTAAGGTCCATAACTTGGATACTAGATGTTGGGGGTCAATGGTATTTCACTACTAGATGTGTCTTAGGTAAGGTGACACCACCCACTAGAAATTAGGTCACTGTGACCTATATTTTATGCATGAATGACTTCGGTTAAGTTCTTGGTTAAGGTCCATAACATGGATACTAGATGTTGGGGGTCAATGATATTTCACTACTAGATGTGTCTTAGGTAAGGTGACACCACCCACTAAAATTAGGTCACTGTGACCTATATTTTACGCATGAATGAACTTGGTTAAGTTCTTGGTTAAGGTCCATATCTCAGATACTACATGTTGATGGTCAATGGTATTTCACCACTAGATGTGTCTTGGGTAACATGACACCACCCAATAAAAATTAGGTCACTGTGATCTATATTTTATGCATGAACGACCTCGGTTAAGTTCTTGGTTAAGGTCCATAACTTGGATACTAGATGTTTGAGGTCAATGAAATTTCCCCACTAGATGTGTCTTGGGTAAAGTGACACCATCCACTAGAAATGAGGTCACTGTGACCTATATTTTACGCATGAATGACTTTTGTTAAGTTCTTTGTTAAGGTCCATATCTTGAATACTACATGTTCGGGGTCAATAATATTTCAATTCTCGATGAGTCTTGGTACATGGCACCACCCATCAGAAATAAGGTCACAGCGACCTATATTTTACACATGAACACTTTTGATCAATTTCTTGGAAAAGGTCCATATCCCATGTAATTCACATTGAGGGTCAATGATATTTCAAGAACGGGAGGGCCATCCTGTGGCTCATAGACACATTATCTAGTTAATATTTTTTTACCTTTTATGTCCAAGCAATTTGTACCAGGAATCCTTTGAATCTTGATTAAAAACAATCATGTCCGTTACCTTATTAATGGAAGTTATCCAAGCCGTCAAGCTGTTTATAAAGTGGTTTTAGTTTTAAAATAGCTATACTTCATATGCAGAAGCACAAGTATATTTGATAGTGGTCACAAGAAATTGATAGTATAATGACAACATATACTTAAGATAATTTTTGATACATCTATTTTTGTCTGTGGTTAATAGCTATATATAGGTTATTGACTGCAGATTTCTCTGGATGCTGTCTCCTATGAATTTATTACACAGGTACCCAAAGAATTTTAGTTAATCAGGGACTTTTTATACACAAAACTTTCTCTGTTTCTGCATGTATAAACTCAAACGTATACTCAAACATGAAAGATACAAACTTTCAAGAAATGTCATTCAAAAATGTGAAAGCAGAGGTATCAATGGGGCACGAGAATGTAAAAAGTCCAGAAGGGCAGAAACAAAACCAGTAAGAACTCACGAGAACAGGATGAAAAAACCAACGACATAATACACAGAAATACAAAAAGAGGGTCCCAGGAGCCTGAATCGCTCACCTGGGTTAATGTTAACCCTATGGATGTCAACCCTATGAAGATTTTTGTTGAGCTAAATGAGCTTCTGTGGATTCATTTATTTTCGTGGGTACCGATTTTAGTGGTTTGATGAAAAAGGACGATTCGTGGAACCTTAAAGTCGTGGTTCTGAAGTCTTCAGCATGTAATTCAATGTTGATTTTTTTTTCGTGGGGTATCAAATTTCATGGGCTAAGGGGCCTTTCGTTACCCCTATAAGGAATCATCTGACAACTTTGACTCTATGAAGACTTTTTTAAAGCTTAATGAGCTGAACATTTAAGCAAGCAACCACTTTTCTCTATCTGCTCTTGTTTTCATTCTATAGGCTAAAAAACATGAAAACACGTTAATTTAGGGGCTGTTATCCCTATAAGGAGTCATCTGACAACTTAGACCCTATGAAGGCTTTTGTAGAGCTAAATCAGCTGAACATTTAGGCAAGCAATAGCTTTTCTCTATCAGCAATAGTTTTTATTTTGTAGCCTTGAACACTATTTTTCAACTTTAAGGGGTCGTAACCCCTATAAGGGGTCATCTGACAACTTGGATCATATAAAGACTTTTGTAGAGCTAAATGAGCTGAACATTGATACCCCACGAATAATAAGCAACAGCTTTTTTTCTATCTGCAATAGTTACCATTCTATAGGCCAAAAACATGAAAATACCCTTATTTTAGGGGCTGTTACCCCTGTAAGGAATCATCTGACAACTTCGACACTATTGAGACTTTTATAGAGCTAAATGAGCTGAACATTTAAGCAAGCAACAGCTTTTCTTTATCTACAATAGTTTTCATTCTATTAGTCAAAAACATTAAAAAAAGCTATTTTTCAACTTTAAGGGGAAGTAACCCCTATAAGGGATCATCTGACTACTTCGACCTTATGGAGACTTTTGTAGAGCTTAATGAGCTGAACATTTCACCAAGCAACAGCTTTTCTCTATCTGCAATGGTTTTCATTCTATAGGCCATAAACATGAAAAAAACCTATTTCAGGGGCTGTAACCTCTATTTATGGGGTCATCTGACAACTTCAACATTATGGAGACTTTTGTAGAGCTAAATGAGCTGAACATTTCAGCAAGCAACAGCTTTTCTCTATCTGCAATAGTTTTCATTCTATGGGCCAAAAACATGAAAAGACCCTATTTCAGGGGCTGTAACCCCTATAAGGGATCATCTGACTTTTTCGACCTTATGAAGACTTTTGTAGAGCTAAATGAGCTGAACATTTCACCAAGCAACAGCTTTTCTCTACCTGCAATAGTTTTCATTATATTAGCCAAAAACATGAAAAAATGTTTTTTTTCAACTATAAGGGGCTGTAACCCCTATAAGGGTCATCTGACAACCTTGACCAAATGGAGACTTTTGTAGAACTTTTGATGCTGAAGCAGTAAGGTGGCATTAGATTTCATCTATCTCTTATACTTGTTGATTTACAAGCCAAAAACAGTAGTCTGACCCCCCTGGTCTATTTTTAGTAATGGCGGCCAAAAATCGAAACACAAGTTTCATTAAATTCTGTGTAGAAGTTTCAGAGGAGAAGATTCTTGAAAATTGTTAACGGACAACACCGATGACGGACACCAAGTGATAGTAATAGCTCAGATGGACCTTTGGTCCAGGTGAGCAAAAAAACTAAATAGTAATCAACGTTCCTGAAAATGTCTTTAAATAAACCAGCAATCATTAAATTCTAAAATAAGATAGAGAAAAAACTTTTTTTTAAAAATTATATTTAAAAGCATTAGGGATTTTTGAAGTGTTGATGACCTATAAGTGTCTACTGGGTATTTTGTTATTAGTGACATGGACTTGAGATTTTTTTTGTATGCTTCTTTGAATGCTTCTTATAGAAATGAAATGAGCTAAAATAATTGAAAATTGTATAAAGATCTATACTGCTGCTTTCTTCTGATATGTGATGTATAACTCATACATGATTTCTAGTTGTGTGACTCACCAAAAGCCTTGCTCAATTATTGGAGACAAGTGAAAAGGTCAGCAGGACAATGCTTGTTTATAATCTAAAGATCATGAGATGCTTAAGATTTAAAAAAGGATGGAAATATTTGCTCTGTAATTTCTTTGGTTTATTTTGTTACTGGTATGGGCATAAACAGTGTGTAAAATATTTTCAATAGATACAATTTTATTGTTTGAATTCATATTATATTAAATATAATAGAATTCTTTACAATTTATAAAACATGATAAATAAATAACAGTTTGAATGTATACATGAAACAATGCAAATCACAATTCTTTATATACCTGGGCAAACAAACATTCAATAGTTTTCACAATTCAGATCCACGAACTCATTCTTCTTTTTCTAAATAGTTCAGTTTTGGTCTGTTTCTTGTTTTCATTGCTTGGCTTTCAATTTGGGATCAAATTCAAAGTCTGCTATGACTTTTTCACAGACTGTGCTGTTAAAAAGATCTCTCTTAATTGTTTCTTCCTATCATTAAAACAACCTGAAATGAAAAATAAACTCAAAGGAAAAAGGTTTGCACTTTCTGACACAATAAAATCAAGTTGACTTGTTTTATATTTAGAAAGGTTGGACTACTTATTAATCTAAAAATTAAACATCAAAATTAGACTAGGATGATATTATACAAGAGCATGTCAGGTCAATCCATGCCACTTGTCCCAATCATATTTTACACCACCTTATTATTCATTTCTAAATTAAAAGCCCTACCTAGGTATGAGTTGAGTGTGGACACTTCTAACTCGTCAGCAGTAGAACAGTCCATGTTGTGATACTCATACTTTTTTTAATTTATAATATTTCAAGTTTTTTGGTGAAAAAGTAACGTTTCACTCATATTTATATTCAAATTTCACCACTTTAGAGAAGTAAAATGGGATGGGAACTGATTTGGGATGGTAGAGTGATAATAGCAGACCACAACATGGACACTACACCTGCTAATGGGTCAGCAGTATCTACACCCAACTCATATTTAGGTCAGGCTTCAAAGGAAAGATATGATAAGGGCTGTAAAATATGAATGGGACAAGTGGCCTGCGATTGACCTGACATGCTCTTGTATAATATCATCCAAATTTCTAAGAAATTTGTCAGTTTCGAAAAAGGGGCCAAAAACAGCCCTTATCATATCTTTCCTTTGAAGCCTGACCTAAATATGAGTTGGGTGTAGATACTGCTGACCCATTAGCAGGTGTAGTGTCCATGTTGTGGTCTGCTATTATCACTCTACCATCCCAAATCAGTTCCAATCCCACTATTTCCCCACCCTCTCCTTTAATCTGAAGTTTACCTAGATATAAGGTGGGTGTAGATACTGCTGACCTATTAGCAGTAGTACAGTCCATGTTGTCGTCTGCTATTACGTGGGTGGTAAAGGGTTTTTTTCGTCCATCGTGTTGAGCAATTTTTATTTCCCGTTCATCCGTGCATGGAGGTTCATCGTGCATCGTGTTTCTCTATTTTATTTTTCGTTCATCGTGATTATCATTTTTTTATTGACCGTTCATCGTGATTATCATTTTTATTTGTCGTTCATCCGTGCATGTACCCCCCCTTTACCACTCCCTATTACCACTTCACCATCCCAAATCAGGTCCCATCCCACCATTTCCCCCACCCTCTCCCTTAATCTGAAGCCTTACCTAGATATGAGTTGGGTGTAGATATTGCTGACCCATTAGCAGGTGTACAGTCCATGTTGTCGTCTGCTACTATAGGTCCATCATCCCAAATCAGATCCCATCCTCCCACTCTCTTCTCTTTACCTGTCAACCTACAAATGCAGAACAAATAAATTATTATAGTTTAAGGGGGTACAAAACACCTAAGATAATCAACTCTAAAAAATAAGTTGAACGAATGATTGATTAAAAGAAAATAAGCTTCAAAGTGATGAAAAAAGGAAACTTTCTTTAACTATTTTCTAGGTCTAAACTTCCTTACCTATTTTCTAGGTCTAACACATTGAGTAAGTCACTGAGTAGACCAGAACTCCTTACCTATTTTCTAGGTCTAACACATTGAATAATTCACTGAGTAGACCAAACTTTCTTACCTATTTTCTAGGTCTAACACATTGAGTAAGTCACTGAGTAGACCAAACTTCCTTACCTATTTTCTAGGTCTGACACATTGAGTAAGTCACTGAGTAGACCAAACTTCCTGACCTATTTTCTAGGTCTAACACATTGAGTAAGTCACTGAGTAGACCAGAACTCCTTACCTATTTTCTAGGTCTAACACATTGAGTAAGTCACTGAGTAGAATAAACTTCCTTTAATACCTATTTTCTAGGTCTAAAACATTGAGTAACTCACTGAGTAGACAAAACTTCCTTACCTATTTTCTAGGTCTAACACATTGAGTAAGTCACTGAGTAGACCAAACTTCCTGACCTATTTTCTAGGTCTAACACACTGAGTAAGTCACTGAGTAGACCAAACTTTCTTACCTATTTTCTAGGTCTGACACATTGAGTAAGTCACTGAGAAGACTACACTTCCTTACCTATTTTCTAGATCTAACACATTGAATAATTCACTGAGTAGACCAAACTTTCTTACCTTTTTTTTAGGTCTAACACATTGAGTAAGTCACTGAGTAGACCAAACTTTCTTACCTATTTTCTAGGTCTGACACATTGAGTAAGTCACTGAGAAGACTACACTTCCTTACCTATTTTCTAGATCTAACACATTGAGTAAATCACTGAGTAGACTTAACTTTCTTACCTTTTTTTTAGGTCTAACACATTGAGTAAGTCACTGAGTAGACCAAACTTCCTTACCTATTTTCTAGGTATAGTACATTGAATAAGTTTTTGAGTAGCCCAGACTTTCTTACCTATTTTCTAGGTCTAACACATTGAGTAAGTCACTGAGTAGAATAAATTTCCTTACCTATTTTCTAGGTCTAACACATTGAGTAAGTCACTGAGAAGACCAAACTTTCTTACCTATTTTCTAAGTCTAACACATTGAGTAAGTCACTGAGTAAACCAGACTTCCTGACCTATTTTCTAAGTCTAACACATTGAGTAAGTCACTGAGTAGACCAGACTTCCTTACCTATTTTCTAGATCTAACACATTGAGTAAGTCACTGAGTAGACCAGACTTCCTTACCTATTTTCTAGGTCTAACACATTGAGTAAGTCACTGAGTAAACCAAACTTCCTTACCTATTTTCTAGGTCTAACACATTGAGTACGTCACTGAGTAGACCAAACTTTCTTACCTATTTTCTAAGTCTAACACATTGAGTAAGTCACTGAGTAGACCAGAGGTCCTTACCTATTTTCTAGATCTAACACATTGAGTAAGTCACTGAGTAGACCAGACTTCCTTACCTATTTTCTACATTGAGTAAGTCACTGAGTAGACCAGACTTCCTTACCTATTTTCTAGGTCTAACACACTGAGTAAGTCACTGAGTAGACCAGACTTCCTTACATATTTTCTAGGTCTAACACATTGAGTAAGTCACTGAGAAAACCAAACTTCCTTACCTATTTTCTAGGTCTAACACATTGAGTAAGTCACTGAGTAGACCAAACTTGAGATCATAATCGTCTTTACCACTGGCTGTCAGGGAAGGAGAGGCATTGATTTCTATCAACCAGCTGAAAACAAAGAAAAAGTCAAGTGATATTAGTATGCTACATTAGAGCTTCCACACTATGTCCCTACCTAAGGTCACAAGGTTTTCTTTTTAAGATCTTTATAGGTGGCTTTAAAGACATGTTTTTACTTAGGGCTGTTCCAGCAAAACATACATAGGACCAGGGGAAGGCACTTTTTCTACAGGGGTACCACCCATAGAAGCAAATTATTAAACTTTCCTTATTTTCTTTGAACTTAATACAAGTTTCTAACACCCAACCATACCAGCAAATTAAATTGCCTTCCCCCTCCCATGTATGTTTTGCTGGAACAGCCCTTAGATCACAGGCCATTTTCAATATTTTTTATAAGATACACTGTGTATATTCAACTATTCAGATCAATGGCATTTCAGGCTTCTATTCAGATCAAGAACACCTCTGTTCAGATCAAACTGAAAAAGAAAAGAGCAAGCCTTTCTTGAAAATGTATATCTATACATGTATTTATGAGCTATTTAACATATTTTTCTCTATTTTCACAAAATGCCTATATACAGATATGTGCCTAAATATTTCAGTCACTCTCAATTTTTCCTTTACTTTCTATGTTAATTTACTTATTCTAATTTCTAAGACATTTTTCAGCAGATTTTCATGATTTTTTCACCATTATATATAGCTAAACATTTTAACAGCTTAATGGCATGATTTTAAAATTTTTTTTTGTGTATGGATATAAAAAAGATAAAACTTTTGCATTAACAAAATTTTTGACATATTAAATAGTTTACTTATATTTCTATCGAAATATTTTTAATTAAAACTGTATTCTAATTTAAACAAAGACCATTTTAAGTTGCAAACACAGAGCAAAAAATAATTATTGAAATTGAACAAATGAAATTCAAATATTTCTTAATATGTTGGTGCAGAATTGTTCAAAATCAATTCTGAAATGACATCAGAATATTTTTTTGATTTTTTTAAATTTTACATAGAAACCAATGGGAAAATTTAAAGTGACCATATTCTTTTGGCACATATCTGTGTAGCTGAGGTGTTCAAAATTTCTCAAAGGAGCATTCAAAATGGAATTTAGTAGAGACCCCTAAAAATCATTCAAGTAGTAATGCATGACGTTATGGCAGATACAGGGCAGGCAGGCAGGCTTCGTCCTTCAAACAGGTTTCGCCTGTCTCATATTATGTTATAAATATGAATGTTTAAACAGGCAAGGAAAATTGAAAAAAAAAAAAATCTGTTACTAAATATGATGTTCATTTTGTGAATCATTTATTACTAGTATCTTTATATAACAACAAAATTAACTATAATCAACTGTTATTGATGCAATCTTTGGTAAAAATAGAAAAGTGGTGTGATGTTGCATGTGAATATCACTTCATGAGTTGATTCATAATTATCGACATTACTCACGGTTTTAACTCTACATCTAGTAAAACGTCATAACCATACATCTCGAAACAATGTTTATCATTGATGATGATTTTCTGAACACTCTGTAAACTTTTTATTATTATATTGTCTATGGCTTTAAACATCTTGTAAACCTGGAAGAAAAGAAAATACATTTTATTTAAACTCCCTTCAGATTTCTCTGTGACTTTGGTGAGTATGAATGGAACTTTTTCAAGATAAGTTTTATGGGTAACAACAAAATAATTCAATAAATACATGTTACATATGTACTTCTGTATATTTGATGACTCTAATAACCAAATTAATGAAAACATGTTCCCATTTTCATGACTGCAGATTCTGTTCTTATTAAAGTTCCTTTTATATGATTGATTACTACAATTTTTGCAGTGACAAAAAATAGATGTAATTATCAAGGTGTACATATTCATTGATTTTCAAAGTTTTAATGATTTTGCTCAATATTAAAGTGTAAGTTCGCGATTTTTTCAAAATTTGTACATTGAAAGACAATCATATAAAAATAACTTTGGTGAAATTCCTAGCACTCAAATATGCATAGTTAGGATAAAAATGGCTTTTGAAAGTAAAAAAATTCTATCCATGGTGGGTCACGTGATTTGTTCTAGATGGCGCTGCTCAAAGCCAATACACCGAGTGAATGTTGCATCCTATATCCATGTGGTATTTACCGATGTGTACCACAACAGACAATTTGAAATAATTAAAAATAAGTCGGGATGATAAAATAAAAGTCAGTGTAATGATTAATTGTGAAAAGTTTCAAAATGGTGCCATCCGTTAAGTTCAGAATTAATTCGTAGAAAAAAAAAAAAAAATTGTATAAATTTTAGAATAGCCATCCAGACATTTTTGGAAAATATATTTCAATTTTCAGTATGTTGAATTGCCCTATACTATTTCTTTGTTACATCCTGTTTAAAATTCATGGTTCTCTAGCTGACACCCTACTGGGATTACCTTGCATAATTCGTTTGAATTGATATTATGATAATAAGTTCTTCTGTGCAAACCATCGCACCACAGGGGCTTACTTATCGTTTTTGTTATAAGACTTTATTCCCTTCTACAATCCCCTGGAACAACAGGGTTTCACCTGCCGTTTCCTGTGTATGTTTAGTACCCCCATGCAAACTATCGGCACCACAGGGGTTTAATATTGTTTCCTGTGTATTAGAAGTTGACATTTACCTGTTTGAAATGGGTTCTAGAACACTTTCTTTTAACGAAAATCAACCCCTTTGGTCCGCCAGTGCCATTTGAACATTGAAAAGAGAAAATGTTATTGAAATACCCTTTCTAATTAAAAACATATAAATAATAAACTGTAGGAACCTTTTTTTTTGTTTTTGTCTTGCAAATTATTATGTAGTTAATTAATTGTTTTTTCCACACTTCAAAAACGGAAAAAGTGGGAACTGAAACTCTTTAAACACATTTTTAATTTGGGTACTAGTATTACACAAACCATGCACAAACACGATGTAGCACCACGCTTTGGCTGATTGATAAGTGTAAGGGTAAGGTAGTCAATGGAGTGAACAGGTGATATTGACACCTGCTGATTAATTATACCATATACTTATTAAGAAATTATCAAAAGATGTGCCGGTCCAAAATTTTAAAATCGAGCTGTGGTGGGTGTGTCTAAAGCGGGTTGAGTGCTGCATGGAAATCTTTGATTAGAGGAGCACCTTAATTGACCTATCTGTCAATTATACCTGTAATTAACCGCCGGGGTGTGGCTTATTGAGGTGTGACAGATCGTCCTAATGGTTAATGATTTTAATTGACACCTGTGTATTCATCAAGAACTGAATTGATTGAAAACTAGGGCTACTGTGTCAATAGATTATTTATTATTTGGAATTATATTTAAATATTTTAAAACAATTTAAGGTTGAAGTAAACTATTTGCTTGCTTTTTCGATAAAAAAAATATAATTAAAAAAAACCGTTGGGATTAAAAAATTCATTTATGCCAAATTAAATTCATTTATGCCAAATTATTCATATTCCAAATCACTGTTTTGATCGACAACATCGGTCTTATGTTACAAATATCGTCAATTGGTTAATGTATTTATCATTGGAGATGTGACGTCACATCTCCAATTGGGCTATCCCATAATTCATCATTGTTCATAGCATGGCAGCGCCAATATGGTCTTGTGTATTGGAATAAAATTACGAATATCTTTCTAAATATATCGTTTTTAATGCCCAAACCCGGCATGATGCCTACTCTCATTATAATGAATCAAATAAACTAATAACTCAAAAATCGCGAACTTACACTTTAACACATGTTTTTAGAAGTTTTAATGATGTGGTTCAATATTAACACATGTTTTTAAAAGTTTTAATGATGTGGCTCAACTTTAACAAATGTGTGTACTTGTATATAAGCAATGACCACTGAATGGAAACCTTCTTTCTTATTAGTTTTTTACTGTTGCGTCAACAGTTTTAGCTATAAATTTGGTAAGAAATGATAATACATTTTAAGTTTCTACCTTATCCACCCCATGTTTAGCAGTGAGATACTTTCTCAATTGCTGAGTTGACCATTTACATCCTTTCTCAGGGTCATAATCTGGCGCATTCTTTTGAACAGCAACATTCGTTAAATGAACATCTTCTAGCCGTTAAGGGTAACTTTTTACTTATAACAATGAAAAACTAAAACTATTAACCCTGCTTCAACAACATTGAAGGTTGGAAGGGATGCTTTTTGGACTTTTAAATTATAGGGTTTAGGTAGCAAGCACTCCACTTTCTCTTGAAGTTTAGGTTTCTGTATAAGGGGGGGGGGGGGGTCCAATTATTTCCCCTTAATGAAATCTCAAGCGATATATCTAAATACAATAGAGTTCCTTTTTGTCAAGTTTCATAAAATATCATAACATTGTTACAAACAGTTGTGTTTACAAGATATGTTGGACTAAAACAAGTCCAATTATCTCCCTTTCTAAAAATTATTCAATATTAAATTTTTAAACTAAATCATAAAAGTTTGAGGCTGGCACAAACATTGATTATGTCATTTAGATAGCATCGTGTACTTTAATCTAAATCGCCCATTTCCTTTTTTTCAAATCTAGCACAAATAAATAATAGTTATCTTAAGAGCATCTTAACACACTTTAAAACTACTTAAATATTTCTTTGTTATGGTGACAAGGATAATGGCTACAGGAAACCCATCATCCTCTGAAAATTTCAAGTGAAACTGTGACACACATTTCAAGGTTCTTTATATATAGCATACAAGTTCCCCAAAATATTTTAAGAATCATAAGTCACCAGCCTCTCTAAGTTTAGAAAATCATAAAATCTAAATATAGTCACAGAACATTACCAAATTAAGTTATATTTCTTACTGTCACCAAATACATGTATAGAAAAAAAACTTCATTTTTTTATCAATTTTTGTGTATGTGTACAATTGCTTCACTTACAACATTTTTGTATTTCTACTTTCTATGGATATATATGAGGCTTACTGAAGATAAAAAGTTCATACATAAACATGGAACCCTCTTTTTTTTCTAAATAAGGTCATAAATGAACACAACAAATATCAAACTAAAATTTTCAGCTTGAAATGAATAATAATTAAATATTTATATAAAAGGATACATGAATCTTCTATGGAATCAAGAGAAAATCTAGCATTAGAAAACCTGGCAAATCCACCTCTGTATAGCCAAACCTTTAGTGGATTATACTGAAAAATAAAAGAACTTAATTATGATTATTATTTACAGTAGAACTTCAATACTTGAATAGTCTTTCTTTACACATGTTTATCATATCAGCATCCTATTTTAACCCTGTTTTTGAGGTTTTAGCATGATCTTTTCAGGATGTTAGCTGGTCAATTTGTGAGATTTTCTGAATCCTTGGAATTTTTCCATTAGATAGGGATTTATATTTCTTTTTGTTTTAAATATGGATTATTTGGTCAATAAGAGCTAATTTTTATGTTGTTAATTTCTTGTTTTTATGTCATAGGTTTTTACACTTAAATAAGACAAATGCTTAACCTAAGAAAAAGTCAGAGAAAGCCTTTTTCTGCAACATTTTGAATATTATTGAAAACAAGCTGAGCAAAGTATGAATTAACACTACACACTAGAACATAGACTCTGACATCACTTTACACTGCACACTAGATCAAAGACTCTGACATTAAACTTACACTTCACACTAGAACATACACTCTGACATTATACTTACACTTCACACTAGAACATAGACTGTGACATCAAACTTACACTACACACTAGAACATATACTATAGAATCAAACTTACACTACACACTAGAACATATACTATGACATCAAACTTATACTACACAATAGAACATAGACTCTGACATCAAACTTACACTACACACTAGAACATATACTATGACATCAAACTTATACTACACAATAGAACATAGACTATGACACCAACCTTACATTACACACTAGAACATATACTATGACATCAAACTTACACTACAAACTAGAACATATACTATGACATCAAACTTATACTACACAATAGAACATAGACTGTGACATCAAACTTACACTACACACTAGAACATAGACTCTGACATCAAACTTACACTACACACTAGAACATATACTATGACATCAAACTTATACTACACAATAGAACATAGACTGTGACATCAAACTTACACTACACACTAGAACAAAGACTATAAAACACACTAGAACATAGACTATGATATTTAACTTACACTACACAATAGAACATAAGACTCTGACATCAAACTTATACTTCACAATAGAACATATACTATGACATCAAACTTACACTACATAATAGAACATAGACTATGACATCAAACTTACACTTCACACTAGAACATATACTATGACATCAAACTTACACTACACAATAGAACATAGACTATGACACCAAACTTACATTACACACTAGAACATATACTATGACATCAAACTTACACTACACAATAGAACATATACTATGACATCAAACTTACATTACACACTAGAACATATACTATGACATCACGCTTCCACTACACACTAGAACATGTACTATGACATCACACTTACACTACACACTAGAACATATACTATGACATCAAACTTACACTACACAATAGAACATAGACTATGACACCAAACTTACACTACACACTAGAACATAAACTCTGACATCAAACTTACACTACACAATAGAACATAGACTCTGACATCAAACTCACACTCCACACTAGAACATAGACTCTGACATCAAACTTACAATATACACTAGAACATAGACTCTGACATCAAACTTACAATACACACTAGAACAAAGACTCTGGCACTACACACTAGAACATAGAATCTGACAAACTTACACTATACACTAGAATGTAGACTCTGACATCAAACTTACACTACACACTAGAACATGGACTCTGACATCAAACTTACACTTAACACTAGAACATGGACTCTGACAAATTTACACTACACACTAGAACAAAGACTCTGACAAACTTACACTACACACTAGAACGTAGACTCTGACTACAAACTTACACTAAACACTAGAACATATACTATGACATTAAACTTACACTACAAACTAGAACGTAGACTCTGACATCAAACTTGCGTCCTCCTATCAGTAAAGGGTTTTCTATATATCTCTGTACTACATAGGTCTCTGGGACATCCCTGTTCTGATCTGAGAGGGGCTGGTATTCTCCCTTGGTATAGAGAAAATAAAAATGTTTACAAACTAATAATTAATTATTTAAACTTTAATATGGGTCAAGAAGGGTTCTAAAAGGTTGTGTTATTCAATAAAATTATATCAAGAAATATATAAAACAAAAGAAAATTATTTTTTCCTTTGCATATTTTATATATTTTTCAACTTCATATCATTTGTTCAATCACATAATATGAAGTTGAAAAATAAAAAAAATATATAAAATATGCAAAGGAAAAATGACACAAATGGTTATGATGTTTAAGCAAACATAGTTGTATCAAGGTCTTTTGTTGAGAATTGCGGGAATATGTAACGTCGGCATCGGCGCCGTCGTCTAGTTTTCAGTGACGTTATGAATCGTTTCTATGCTATTATGTTTTGTAAATCTTAGAGTCTGAATAGAATTTGAACCTGAAAGTCGTATTTATTCATAGTTAGAGAAAACCCAAACACAACGCAAAACCAACACCAAATACACACAACATTTGGTACCGATGGACCAGGATTCCAGGAGAGATAGAATGGACGTCAACAGACTCAAATCGCTAAGAGCTGGAAACAGAGCAGCAGTGACGAAAAACATCAGAAAGTTGGAGGACGCCATTGCCGAAACAGATGTCGACACCGAGGAAATTTCATCACTGTTGGGTGCAATTGAGAAGAAAAGGACCGCATTGGAAACGCTAGATGAACAGATTGTCAACAAAACGGAATCGGAAGATATCACCACGGAAGTCACAGAGACAGATGACTACTACCTAGAACTAGACAACAAACTCCGTAAGTTTAAGAAATATCTTAAATCATCTTCATCTACAAATAGTTCAATGCTTCGCACCAACGCTCCAGAGTTTATACCAAGTACTAGTCAAACATATCAGCGTAATGAATTGTCATTTTCAAGCTCCACGTCTAGCCAAAATCATCGTTTGCCTAAACTATCCCTACCAAATTTCAACGGAGATATACTTGAGTGGCAGTACTTCTGGGATTCGTTTGAATCTACCGTACATTCCAATCACACATTGACAGATGTACAGAAATTTTCCTACCTAAAATCACTTCTAGAATTTGAAGCCGCAAGCGTTATTTCAGGATTGACATTAACCAATCTTAACTATCAGAAAGCCATTGATTTACTCAAAAGCAGGTATGGCCAAACGCACAAAATTACAAATGCATATATGAGAGCCTTACTAGATATGCCCGCCCCTGATGAGCACCTAGAGAGTCTCAGGTCATTTTATGATAACGCCGAAGCTTATATCAGAGGATTAGAGTCCTTGGGACAATGTCAGGACATGTTTGGTTCGCTTTTGATACCCGTCATCGTAGGCAAGTTACCGTACGAGTTTAGAAGAAATATTACACGTGAAAACGGGAGTGATGATTGGACTATCCAAAAACTTAGAGATGCCATATGTAAAGAGCTTTCAATTCAAGAATCAAGTCAAGTCATTGGTAAGAGTACGTTTGCCGCCCCCACCGCAAGTTTCATTGCAAATGTCAGTAAAGATTATAGTAAAGGACGTACAAGCAAACCCGCCAAATACCAAGATAAGAAGAAGTCGTGCGCTTATTGTGAAGGTAGCCACCACTCAGTAGACTGCAAAGATGTAATCGAACGCGAGAAAAGAGTCGCAATCATAAAAGAGAAGAAGTTATGCTTCAACTGTTTTGGTACACATAGAGTTTCAGATTGCCATTCCAAATATGACTGCCGCATATGTCACCGGAAGCATCACACTTCATTATGCCAAAAAGATAAAGAAAAGAAGCCAGAAAGCCAAGATCATGTCCACAAAAAAGATAAGTTCGACGCTTCCATGTTATACATATCTGCAAACCAGGAAACATCGAAAATCCTTTTGAAAACTGCAGTCGCACAAGTTATGTCCGGGAATAGTCAAACAGAGGCAAATATTTTCTTCGATGAAGGAGCACAACGTTCATTTATTAGTCAGGAATTAGCCACTAAACTTGAAGTAGAAATAGAAGGATCGGAAACTATTAATATAACATCATTTGCAGACAAAACAAACGGAGTTCGAAATTTAGATAGAACAACTGTACAAATCAAAGCTAACAATGGAGAAATCATTCCGATCAAAGTACTCATAGTACCAAGAATTGCGTCACCCATACAAAACCAGAGCAGAAAAGTTGCACATGACCTACATTACTTACATGGATTAACACTTGCCCATCCCGTCACAGACACTGAATCTTTTGAAGTTTCCATACTAATTGGTGCTGACTTTTATTGGAACGTCGTTCAAGATCATGTTATCCGTGGACACGGACCTACTGCCGTTAGTTCCAAATTAGGTTATTTGTTATCAGGACCAGTACCAGCTACCACAGGAAACCAGTCAACTTCAATGATGAATTTATTCTTATCGCAGAAAATGCCCCAACTAGAATTAGACAGATTCTGGAAGTTGGAAAACATGGGTGTAGATACAAAAGAGATTGAATCGAACAACCAAATGGCAGACGCAATTGATAACTTTATTGAGACTTCAATTTCAAAGGAGGATGGAAAATACGTCTCAAAGCTACCATGGAAAGATAACTGCAAAGATTTATTAACAAATGAAGACAAAGTAGAACACATGACCAGAAATGTAATCCGCCGATTGTCAAAGGACGAAAAAATGTTTAAGATGTATGGACAAATAATAGAAGACCAAGAGAAAAGGGGATTTATTGAAAAGGTCAACACTGGAATTGAGACTAACAATAGGGTCCATTATATTCCTCACCACGCCGTTAAAAAGGATTCCATAACCACGCCTATCAGAATAGTTTACAATTGTAGCTGCAAATCAAACGAGAATGGAGTAAGTTTAAATGACTGTCTAGCAGATTATCCCCCAATGATGAACGAGTTAACATCGATTTTGACCCGTTTTCGTTTACACAAGTTCGCTATGACCGCCGACATAGAAAAGGCATTTTTACAGATAGTACTTGATGCAGAGGACCGCGATGTCACTAGATTCTTCTGGTTAAAGGATCCGACAGACCCAACAAGCGAATTGATAACCTATAGATTCAGAGTAGTTCTTTTTGGAGCGACGTGTTCACCTTTTATTTTGAGCGCCACGTTAATGAAACACTTCCAAGAAAATCTGTCGCCAACTTCTACCGAATTACAAAGAAATCTTTATGTAGATAACGCACTTACAAGCTTTTCCGATGAAAACGAGCTGCTGAAGTTTTACAAGGAATCACGTAAACTACTATCGGGCGGAGGATTCAATTTACGTTCGTGGAACTCAAACAGTGAGAAGTTAAGAAACATCACCAAAACCGACAACGTAGCGGACAACGATCAAATTGTGAAGATATTAGGAATGCGCTGGGATACCAAGTCAGACAAAATCATGTATCAACCGCTAACTCTTACTGAAAACTCTGATCGTAAACTGACCAAAAGGGAAGTTTTGCGTCAATCATCAAGCGTTTTCGATCCACTTGGACTTATTTCCCCAGTAACTGTCAAATCTAAGCTGTTCATGCAAAATCTATGGAGAGAGAACTTACATTGGGACGAGCTACTATCACGTAATCTACAGGATGAATGGAAGTCAATAGCAAATGACATTGAACAGGCTACGAAAACAGAAATATCGCGACAACTCACGTGCAAAAATGGTAACACGGAAGATACATCAATTCACATATTTACAGATTCGAGCAAACAAGCGTATGGAGCCTGTGCCTTTATTGTTAGTGGAAAAACTACAAAGCTTGTGATGTCTAAAAACAGAGTTGCACCAATCAAGGAGATTTCGCTACCCCGCCTCGAGCTTATGGGCGCGCTTATTGGAGCTAGATTAGCGAAGCATATACTCGGAATTATTGATACTCAAAACGTACATTTTTGGTGCGATAGTCAGATTGTATTGAGCTGGATGTCATCAACTAAAACACTACAACCATTTATCGCCAATCGAATAAAAGAAATTCGAAAACTAGTTGAATATAATGACTGGAGATACTGCCCTACGGATCAGAATCCAGCAGATTGTCTTACCCGTGGAATGACAGCTGCACAACTACAAGAATGTTCGTTATGGAAACATGGACCGACATGGCTCACTGATAAAACATTTTGGCCGCAGTGGGATCGAAACATCAATGACTGTAGTACTTTGTCAACTTTAGCAGACGAAGAAAGTAGTGACGAAACTGACCTCACTGAAATCCGTGATACCGAATCATTAATTAAGATTGAGAACTTCAGTTCTTTCAAGAAACTAACGCGAACCGTTGCTTACATGCTAAGATTTATTCACAACTTGAAATCGCAAACAAGTGAGAGAAAAACAGGAATTCTTAGTACCCATGAAATACAGGAAGCCAGATTGACACTCATTCGAAACGTGCAACATATTCAATTTCGAGACGAAATAAGTAGTTTGGAGTCGAATACAAACCAGAAATCTTCAATAGTAAGACAATTGCGATTGTACATAGACGGAAACGGACTTGTGAGATGTGGAGGTAGAATCAACAACGCACCTGTTGACTTCGATACAAAATATCCGATATTACTACCGACTAAACACCATCTTACTTCATTGATAGTAATGGACGCACATCACCGCGTTTTACATGGAGGACCGAATTGTACAATTGCACACATTCATCAGAACTACTGGATTCCACGAATTAGACAATGTGTCAAATTTCACCTTAGAAAATGTGTTAATTGCAAACGCGTAAATGGGAAACCATATGGAGCGCCAGATCCACCACCACTTCCGAAGGACCGGCTGAACAATGAGAGACCATTTTACGTAACTGGTATAGACTTTACCGGCGCTTTGTATACTAAAGGACCCACGAACACCACTTGCAAATCGTACATATGCCTATTTACATGTGCAGCAACACGAGCCGTTCACCTTGAAATTGTAAATGACTTAACCGAAAATACATTTTTATTAGCATTTAGGAGATTTGTTGCTCGCCGATCACTACCGAGTATCATTATGTCGGATAATGCAACTACATTCAAAGCCGCCGCTGAAAGGATTCAGGAACGAGGCACACAATGGAAGTTTATTCCGAATAGAGCTCCGTGGTTCGGAGGTTACTGGGAGCGACTAGTTGGATTAACCAAAACCACGTTGAAAAAGGTGCTTGGAAAATCATGTGTTACAACAGATATGCTTAGAACAATTGTAACAGAAGTCGAGTGCACGATAAATAATCGTCCCATTACCTATATTTCAACGGAAATTACCGATCTACAAGCACTAACGCCGTCACATCTACTTAATGGAAGAAGGCTCGATTCTTTACCGTCCACCATTGATATATCGAATGGACAGTGTGTACAATTAAGCCATTCAAATTGTAACAAACAATACCACAGACAACTACAACTCGTAGAACATTTTCGCTCTAGATGGAGAAACGAGTACCTTACGTCATTACGGGAATTTCATAGAGTGCATGGAAACAATCAACAAACTATTCAAGTCGGGGATGTAGTTCATGTCCACAGCGACACAAACCGTTCATCGTGGAAATTAGCTCTCGTCATCAAGTTGATATCGGGAAGAGATGGACTTACTAGGAGCGCTATCATCAAAACAGAGAATGGATTAACGAATAGACCGATAACAAAACTATATCCTTTGGAACTTCAAAGACAATAATAGATGTCATTCGTTCTGGCCCCGGAGAAGCAAGCATTTTGTGATTAGAGACTTTTTGTGATCAGAGACTTTTGTTTACTAGAGACTTTAATTTTTCGATGATCGATCTGTATGTATAACTTTTTCATGACCGATTTGTATGTAACTTTATTTTAAGTTTTTTCAGTAATTATTTCTTTTCCGCGGCCCCCAGGATGTTGAGAATTGCGGGAATATGTAACGTCGGCATCGGCGCCGTCGTCTAGTTTTCAGTGACGTTATGAATCGTTTCTATGCTATTATGTTTTGTAAATCTTAGAGTCTGAATAGAATTTGAACCTGAAAGTCGTATTTATTCATAGTTAGAGAAAACCCAAACACAACGCAAAACCAACACCAAATACACACAACACTTTCTTACAGTTTGCAATGACTGCTTATCCATGTTTGGCCATATTGAAGGCTGCTGGCTGTTTCCATAGCAGATTTTTAAATTGTCCTTGTTTGATGGATGCTGTGTCTTGGACATTTATTTAACAATTCATTATTTAGTATCTCCTGATTTAAACACCAACAACAACAACCTATGTGTAAGGAACAAAGTTCAGGTAAAGTTGCTCATGGGATTTTTTTAATTTGACTAAAGGGGGTAGACAATATTTTGTCTTCTAAAAAATCTAAATTCTATATATATCATCCAATTATTAGGATTGTTTTTAAACTAATTTTTATGTTCTGATAAAATATAAGTATCATCAGTTCACCTTCTTCCAATCAGTGATGTCTTTAAGTCTTCTGAAGAGGAAGATTCCTTTTCCCTGTGATTTAGCTGCAGGTTTCATTATCCATATCATTCCTGGGTTCTTCTTAAACTCCTCCACAAATATATGGTATTCTGACTGTTAATATGAATATAAAGGGTTGAATCCAGCATTGAAAGCCCAATTGGATTAAATGCATTACCAACTTTAAAAATAAATTCATAGAAATTTCATCTTTGAAATGCCAAATCTTTCATATTTCATTGGACAAAGATAAGATGCAGCATGTTCTTTTGCACTAATAAAACCATATACCTACATTTGTATGCGGCACATTTTGGCTTTTCACAAGTCATTGTTTGTAAACATTGTAATTTTGCAGTAAATTCCATAAATACCCAACCTCAATAAATGCACTGGCAAAAACTTAAAATGTGCTTTTAATGAAACTTTTTTAAGTTTTAGAGTTTAGATTTTTTTTAATTATTAGAAAAATTATCAATCCATCCTGGAGCACAAAGATGTCAATTAAGTACCAGAAAGGTATTATGTTATTATGTTCCACGGTATTATGTTATAATGTTCCACATCTAATTATTTTCTTTTACATGAATATAAATATGTTTCATAGAGATTAGAAACTTCAGTGATAATTGATAAAACTAAGTAGCACTTACAGGTAATTCATATGTTGTTGGGAAGAAATCAAAGCTGAAAGGAAACAAAATAGCTTTGAATACATGTGTTTACTTTTCATCTTTAAACCTCTTTAGGATTAGAATCATGGTAATACTTTACATATAAGTACTTTAAGAAGAAGCAAATCATTTGCAAAATAGTCTTTTTAAAAACTGTTTAGTATAAAAAAGACTTTGGTTAAAATTTATTAAATGCTGTCATATAGGGATTTTCATCTATCATAGAGATATATCATACACATGTACACAGTCTACTTAGAGTATAAATATACTGTGGTCTCATTATTACTCGTTGCAATTTTTTTGGTTTTTATACATCGCCAAACCAAGTGGCGAGGTATTATGTTATGCCTTCATTTTCTTTCGGTGTCTGTCTGTCCGTCTGTCGGTCCGTCTGTCCAGCCCCCGAAGGTTTCCAATTGATAACTTGAAAACAAATCAAAGGATTTGAATGATATTTTGCACAGCTGTTGAGTACATTTGTACAATGAAAGACAGGTCAAGTGTAATTTTCAGGAGGATCCAAAAAATGTTATTGAAGATTTGCCACTTTATAAAGGACTAGGGTTGATAAGGGCCATTTTTGGCCCAAAAATTATTTTTGTTGGAATTCAAGTAAAAATTGTGACAAGACTTAGTTAAATGTCAGTACTTTAATGCTTCATAGACAATTTAATATTTTTGACCCTACTGTGACGTCATAGTGACGTCAAAATTGAACAAATTGCACAAAATTGACCAAATCGGCTGTTTTTTAGCATATTTTTAATAATTTTCGTTCTGGGAAGTGACCGCAACACCCATGTACCACAAAATCCTTTTGGTAACAAATTAAGTTGGTCATGAAAAATATTTTCCCAAAGTATCTATTTGGTACATGGCTGTACATACTACTATTGAAAACAAAATATGCATGAAAATAATGTAAAAACCGCTAATTTTGACCAAATGTTGAAAATCTCGCAACTATTAATGCCATTTTCTGTATATAGATTAAATGGATTGAAATAATTTTCATGGTTTATTATGTCCCTAACCCTTGCCTAAGAAAGTAACACAGTGAATGTAGAATACAAGAACTTTTAATTTTCAGCCATATTTTGAGGCCAAAAACAAGCCTTATCAGCCCTGGTCCTTTTCCAAATTTGAAAATGATGAAATTTTCTGGTCTAAGAAAGATAGCTTATTTCTTTTCTGTCTCTATATATATGCATAGTTTACTGTAAACCAACTTATTTTCGCGAGCAATTTATATTCGCGGATTTCACGAGGAACAGAAATTTGTGAAAGTAAATCATCGCGAAGTAACTCATGTTAATAGTAGATTAATGGTTTTTACGAGAAATCACGAAAAATAAATAGCCGCGAAATAGCCCTATGACACTAAAATGCGAAATATTGTAGTCGCGAAAATAAATTGGTTTACAGTATACAGTATAGTATACAAATATATTTAACATTTGATGAATATTGTGGCGGGGTATCATTAATGTCCCATTAGATGCCCTATATTTGTGGGTAGTTAACAATCAATGAATTGAAATTTAACTTTAATCAATATCCTAAGGACTTTAGAACCACAAAGGGGTATGTTCAGGAAGTGCTGAAATTGGCCCCATATTTGCACAAAGTGTCAACCTTGTACCATCTTAATTAATTTGATGTAATTCAGTTATCAGATAACCAAACTTTACATATTCAGTCTATTCCACATGCTGATGACAATATGCTTGATATTATGATGTCATAAACGTGCTGAAAACTTTGAAAATATCAATATTTGCTTCATTTTTGACAGTCCACAAGAGGTTTTTCTTGAAATTAGTATAGAGCGCATTCGTCGACAACCCTAATTCTTTGCCCATCTATTTTTCTTTTAAAAAAAAAGCATTTCATCACAAAATTGTTTTTGTCGACGCATGCGCTCTATGTTAAAATAAGAGATTTCTAACCAAAAATGCTCAAAAATTGCCAAATATCAATAAATTTCATCAAATGGTATGATTTCTAGCCCAGTGTTCTTCTATCTGCTCAATGTTTTGAACCTAGTGCTAGTTGTTTCTTAAATTGCAACATTTCTTCGAAACATACTTAGCAGTAGTTTCAGAAAGTTTACTCCCTAGTTGAAATTTTGGGCCGAACCTACTCCTTTAAGAATCTAAGAACTGATACTTTTTTGTCAAACAATGAAAATTGGTACCCATGAAAATAAATTAATCCACAATAGTTGATTCAATTAGAAAAGGATAACAAGAAGCATTTTTTTTAAAAACTGTCTTCATATATAGCCACTCTTAGGAGTCATCGGACAGCTTCAACCCAAAAGAGGCTTTTGTAGGGCTTAATGAGCTGAAGATTTAAGCAAGTAACTGCTGAAGAAGAAGGTTGAATTAGAATTTCTCTATCTCTTATACTCAAAAACAGTTGTCTGACCCCCTGGTCTATTTGTAGCAATGGCGGCCATGTTTTTTGACTGATCAAAAATCGAAACACAACTTTTGTGCAAGACACGCTAAGAATCAATCATATCAAGTTTAATTTAATTCTGTTGAGTAGAGTCAGACAACGACGACAACCAACACCAAGTGATGGCAATAGCTCACCTGGACCTTTGGTCCAGGTGAGCTAAAAGGCACATCTTTATGGCATATGTCTATGTTCTAAGTCATTCATTAGTTGCAGTTCTTACCTCTGAGCTTCAGACTTTCCTAGTTCTCTTTCAGTTAACTTTCTTAACCTTTTCAAATTTTTTACCATTAAATTCTTTCTTGTTAGCTACAAATAGACAGAGACATATGACCTTATTTCATTAAAATATATGTATGAACAAAAACAATACGATTAGTACAAACTGATACATGTTCTTTATTTATCCTCTGTTTGACAATATTAATGTGAACATTCAAAAATATCCTAAAGACATCTTCTCATTTGCTTTTTCAGTTTTTTCTAAAAAAACATTTTTGTAAATAAAACTACTAGTAAGCTTACTTAAGACACCCAATGCTTTATATGAGACTCTTTATTTGAAAAAATCTGTCAAAGTAAACAATGGCCAGATTTGTTTAACAGGAAGTAAGTGAGCGACAGACCTGAAATCGAATCCCTCGTAAAGTGAACCCACCCTGAAGCTGTAGACCAAATATGAAGTGACTGTGATTAGTAGTTGCTGAGAAAACTGTTACCAAAAACTTCTTCCCCACACACACACACCACCAACCCCCACCCCAAGACATTCACCATTTTAAAACCCAGATTTTTCACTCAGTGAAATCTAGCCAAAAATTGAAGTCAAATTATATTTACTTAACAAGGTTTTAGAGCTATGAAGTTTCTTTACTCATAGTTTCTCCAATTATTCTTTTACTTTCTTAATGCAAAATTCATCAAAGTTGATCAAGTGATTTAGAAAGAGCTGTGCTTACAAGACTCTCTCTTTCCATTATCTCCATCTGAGCAATGGAATTTTTTATTTCTTATAAGCTTCATCAAAATTCCTCAAAGGAGGAGTTGTACTTACAAGATATGTTGACAGAAAGACAGGGTGACACCTTTACTCAACATTCTTAGTTTTTTTCATACCTCGGACATGGTCAATTCTGAAGCATTTTTTTCTGGTGTTCATGTAGATACATTGTATTATGGGCCATATCCAGGGGTGCAATGTACACCCCTTTTTTGGAGAAAAAGGTTAAAATTTCTAGGAGTGTTTTGTTAAGTCTTGATGCAACCTGTCACATACCCTAAATTTTATGAGAGTTATATGTCAATGTGCTCTTTCACTATTGTGCGAGATTTTTAGTTTATAGTGATTTCTGGTGTTCATGTTTTAAGAGAAACATTGTATTACATGCATTTGATATATTCATACCTCATAGTGATTTCTGAAGTGTAATATTTTCTGGTGTTCATGTAGAAACATTGTGTCATAATTCTGATGTAGCCATTCTCTGTCGCACCAATAAAAATCCCAGTCTCCATCACTGAAAGTAGAAGAAAAGTAGAGTTATGACCCCTTAAATGAAAACAGAAATCCCAGTCACCATCACTAAAAGTAGAAGAAAAGTAGAGTTATGACCCCTTAAATGAAAATAAAATTTCCAAGTCTCTATCACCGAAAGTAGAAGAAAAGTAGTTTAATGGCCCATTAAATGAAATTAGAAATACCAGTTACCATCACTGAAAGAATATGGAAAATAGAGTTATTTAAATGAATCTATAAAAGCCAGTCACTTTTACCGAAAGAAAAAAAAAGAAAAATCTGAGTTATCTCCCATGAAATAAACATATTATAGGTTCAAAACAGACAAACAATTGTTTTTTGTTGTTGTAGACTATCTAAAAATTTACAAAAAAAAAAAATGAAATCAGCTGAAAATCTTATATAAATTCTTAACAATTAATTTGAAAGTAATTAACAAGACAAATGATGAAAGCAACATTAAGCAGGCTATAGTGTAAGAATGCAGGTTTTGCAGACAAAGATTTATCAGAAGTGTTGTTTTATGATTTGAATTGTTCTGTTTTTTCTAAAACATATTGATATTAAAATAAAACAACTGCATGGCTCAAGGTCATCCAACTGTCTAAAACTTGTGACCTTGACCTTGACATTTGACCCTAAAATCAATAGGCTTAAACAATTAATTTCAACTTAACAATACATAATGTATATCATACCAGCTTAAGAGTTAACATGAAATTCATGCAAAAAGTCATATATAATTTAGGGAAACAACGCTCAAAAGATACATGCAGCTATAACACAAATACATTCATATAAACATGTACATTTTGTATAATAATAAATTATAACTTGTATCTGTATGTTGTGCAAATGTGAATTATAATATCCTGATATTTTATTGAATAAATTATTATTATTATTATCTATCATTTTAATATGTTAATTCTGCTACATAAAACAGTAAATATTTGGGTAATTTTTTTGTTCATCTATTATAGAAATACTAAAATGGCAATTTGGAACAGAAAACGATAAGACCAGGTACCTTGTATCCTAAATACTCAAGGTTAATACTACTTCATCAGGAAAAAAATCATAGTAATATACAGGTCTCTGACCCATTGAATCTTAAATTCTGAAACAACCTTTCATAATGAATAAATTATTACTTTGAAGTATAACTGTTAGTATAACTGAAATGGAGGAAGAACAAATTAATTGAATTTTAATATATTATTAGTTTAATATACAAGTGTAGATAGGTATATGAAGAGATAGGTAAAGTTCAAGGTCACCTCAAGGTCATATAAATTGACCTTTATATACATACCTGTGTCTAGGAATAGGGGGCAAGTTACTAAAGCTGTAATAGTTTCACAAAAGTGAAAATAAATGTATCATTTAGAAAATTATTGTATTATCATATTTTTGTAAAACACAAACTTTTATCATTGTAAAATAAGTATAATAATGTAGAATTTCCTGCGACATGGATAATGGAACTGAGAACAAAGACAACCAAAACTGTTATCAAATCTTACAAAATTAAGATACCAAATTAAGCTAAAATAATAAAATTCTGATAATGTAATTATTAACAGCTAAACAGTTATTCTAAAAATTCCTTCAGCTTTTTCAGCAGTAAAAGGATAGAAATATTATCTAAAGCAGAACCATTTAATAGTTAGTATTATGGATGCATGCATAAAAATGTTACACAAGACCTAAAACGTTTGACTGATGAGGTAGTTTGATGTTTTGACTATATGTATAACCAAAATATAGGTCTGCAGTGATGTTTCATAAGATTATGGATCTGCCCTAGCTGCCAATAGGAAGTTTATAGTCATGACTATAGTCTTAGAAGCCTCTGCAGCAACTATTAACTTGAGACTCCCAATGTGCCATGGGTTGTTCACCTTATGACACACCATCCTCAGAGTTAGCTGCTCCAATAACTGACACGAACTCGAGACAAGAATCATTTCCCATCATGAGGAGGTTCTGGTCAGAATTTGGAAGACCACTGATCTCTCCTGATATATACCTCATAAATTTATTTATATAAATTACATAATTGATCGTAATTTAATTTGAGATGTTAAACTGAATTTGAATGGTTGTTACACCCATTTTCTATCTTATCATATAACTAGGGTCATGTGACTCCATTAATGTATTCCAGATAACAATGGAAAATTCAGATAAAGTTCCACCATTACTTTCTTCCCTTGGTGCAAAATGACCTTATAACCATGTTACACTTGTACATTATATAATAAACAAGAATATGTCCAAAAGACATAATGCCCCATCTCGCAACATTTATTTTTTTCGGCAATCACTAAAGCATCAACATGGTTGCTATTAAGGCACTTGTCAATCAGAAGGAATGGACTTCAACTTAACCATTCTTCTATAAGTGGTCAATCATGAGGAAATATAGGTCAATGCCAGCATCCAAAGCATGCATTGTGCTAAGCATCACTAGGTGCACCTATCATACCATTATAGTTGATGTGGCACATGTCAGTAAAAATGAAATGGACTTTAACCATTCTTCTATAAGTGGTCATTCATGCGAAAAATATAGGTCACAGCAAGCATCCAAAGCATGCATTGTGCTTAACATCACTAGGTGCACATACCATACCAATATGGTTGATGTGGCACTTGTCAGTAAGTGGGAATAGACTTTAACCATTTTCTGTATGTGATCATTCATGAGGAAAATATAGGTCACATCCAGCATCCGAAGCATGCATTGTGCTAAGCATCACTAGGTGCACATACCATACCAATATGGTTGCTATGGCACTTGTCAGTAAAAAGGAATGGACTTTAACCATTTTTCTATAAGTGGTCATTCATGCGGAAAATATAGGTCACAGCCAGCATCCGAAGCATGCATTGTGCTTAACATCACTAGGTGCACATACCATACCAATATGGTTGATGTGGCATGTGTCAGTAAGTGGGCATTTGTAAATATGGGATTTGGGACAGACAGACGAACGGACGGACAGAAGGATGAACGGCAGGACAAACGAACTAACGGACAAACGGACCTGAACACTATACGCCCCTCTACTTTCGTAGATGGAGCATAAAAATTGCAATCATTTCTTAAATGGTCAGATTTTGGAATAAAAATGCATGCATTAGTAGAAGAATTAATTCTAAAAGACCTCCGTTCAAATCATATTGTTAGTAAGAATTAAATCTAGAGAAGATAACTGATAGTGTTGAATTAATTTGATCACGAAATAAGCAAATATCATCTTTAACATACCATTCAAGAGTGTTTCATTAATCTCATTATTCATATATTCCAAGTATTTATATTTTTTTTCAAGTCAAAAGATTTATCATGACTAATTCTGCATATGGAAAAATAGCACAAGCATCAAACTACATGTTTAACTGCCTGGTCACCTTCATTACTACATGTTTTGTAACACTATAAATTTACCTTTTTTTTATTTTTCAAGGGCATACTTTAGTTTGAAATACTCTTTTTCTAAAATCACAATGAAGTTTAAAAAGATATGTACAGAAAATAACATGAAAATAAACTGTAGTTTATATGTCTATTGCAGAAAAAGTTCTGAAAGAGAGTCAGTTGAGATATCTTGTTAAATAAATCGTTTGAAAGATAAGAAAATCTGTCTTATCCTGTTATATCCATTAAAGATAAGATCTCTATCTATAAAGATATCCAGTTATATCTTGCACCTTCTACCTTACTTACCCAATCTTTCCTGGTGGTGGCAACAGAGTGGCCTGAGGAGCCACTGGTGGTATTGGTCGACTAAATAATCACCAAATAATCATTGATGAGGCTATATTTCTTATTAATACAAACAAAATTGTAAAAGATAGACCCAGAGATGAGATTTTAAAAATCTAAAGTTACAGAGTGGATATGATATATTTTTTTCCCTTTTTGCCCCAAAATATGTTTAATCCCTGCTTAAATGCTTAAAGCAAATGTTTCTCCTGAGACACGGATCAGATAGCTTGCTCAGCAAATACTGTTTGAATGGGGCAATCTTTGCTCATACTAGCAGTTTTAATTATAAGGTATAATCAAAATGATGGAAGGATGGGTAGCAGATAAACCATAAACTACAAGTCCCCCAACTTTGCTGACAGGCTAAAATAAAATCAAATAGTTTTTTTTTACAAAAGATCGAAAATCCATTAGAGCTTAAGATCTGTAACTAAATTTACATTGAAATAGATTTAAAAGAACCTAACAATTACAAGGAAAGAAAATAGTTAAACTTTTACCTAAAAGTAAAGACTCATTTCATTTGAACAAAAAAAGTTTGAAAGAAGAAAGAAATGTGCAAGAAAAAAATCATTAATTTAAAATTGAGAAAGAAAAATTCAAACATTAAAAAGACAATTATAAAAGTTAAAAAAAGTATGTAAAAATCTAACGATTAACAATCAAAAGAATACCAAAGTGAAACCACAGAACAAAAACATCAAAGAATGAAAACTAAATAACTTCTATAAAAGAATTAAGCCATGAAAATGTGGATACTTAAAATTCTAGGACAACATTCCACCTGAAGTGACATAGCAGATGTGCATATTTTACAACCTTGCCCTCTGTGCTAGATATATAGAAAAAGAAAGGTCCTTCACCTTGGGTGCTGGAAAGTAACATCGAAATACTAAGGTCATGAACTTTGACCTTTGAACTAACCTGTTTCTACTTGGAATGGCTGACCCTGTGGATTGTGAACTTGTTCCCGTATTGCTGTAATGTCAAGGTTAGATTTATGCACTTTATGATGAGGTTAATCTTGAAAAATGGATGCTAAAACTTGATTAATGAAACATTTATTGTCAATAGACTGATGTTCATGTTTCTAAAAATAAGTTGCAGAGAAAAGAATATGACAACACGTACCCCTTGGGTATAATTAACTCAAAAGTCATTCTGATCACATGTAAACGGAGGATAGTGAAATCCTTATCGATTTAAAAGATAATGATATTGCCTACTGGCCATGCAAAGGTGCTAGGATATGTCAAGAAACTGATGTTATTCTGTAAAGCAGCAAGTTAACTTGTTTATTTACAATGAAAAATGAGAGTGTAAGAAGAAACTGGAAGTAACAATTTTTACAAATCATTTACATACAAAGACTTCTTAATTGTTTTAATTAATGAAGCAATAAGACATCCAATGGTAGAAAAACTTTGTAACTATGAAACTGTTATAGATACATATATCTTCACTTTAAATTGTTTTAATGGTCTAAACAAACATGCATCAACTGCTTATAACTAGAATTCATGCCAAAGAATTATTGTAAGCTAGCAGATAGTTGATCCAATGGTCAAAAGAAGGATAACTGATGCTGAGAAATGACAAAAGATAACATAAAGGTCATGTCCTTAAAATGGAAAGATATAAATAGCTGGAAGCTTAGAGGGGTATATAATTTGAATAATTCGTAATGGAACAATTTGCATAGCAAATTCAACTTAAGCATGATGAGCTGACTAATTACTATTACATGTACTGAAAAGTTGAATAGTGCCATTCAAAGAGAAGTTCAGCTGTAAGCCTGCCTAACTGAACTACAGAACGTTATATAGAAGGAAAGAAACTAGTCTGAGATTTTAAAGATATTCAATGCTGATAGAAACACAAGAAAAGGCCAAAGACTTATAAGAATTGAAGTGCTTATTTAAGTTGCTAATATGTATTCATATAATTCAAAGAAAGCAGTTTACTCATCATAAATTCTTATGAATGTAAGCAAACAGAAATATCAGACATATGGTGATAGCAAATTTGGAATGCTGGCAAGAGAGAGCAATAAGCCTATTAAGAATGTGAATAAGAAAAAATGCAATAAGCTTATTGGAAATGTAACCAGGTAAAAAGATATTGACTCATTAAAATTGTTGATAGGAAAAAGCATCTGACTAATAAGTCATACTACCAAGAGAGCAAAGGCTAATTTGAATTGTTTAATGGCAAAAAATCAAATGGCCTATAAGAATTGCTGCAGGTAGGTAAGAAAATACTAAATTCAGAATCTTTGATAGAACAAGAGGCTCCCAGGAGCCTGAATGGCTCACCTGCTCTTGATGTCAACCCTATGAAGACTTTTGTATTGCTAAATGAGCTGAATGTTTATAAGCATGAAAAATCTTTTCTCTATTTGCAATTGCTTTCATTCTAAAATATCAAAAAACACTAAGGGGTTGTAACCCCTATAAGGGGTTATCAGACAACTTCAACCCTATGGAGACTTTTGTAGAGCTAAATGAGCTGAACATTTAAGCAAGCAACAGCTTTTCTCTATCTGCAATAGTTTTCATTCTTTAAGCCAAAAACAGTACTTTTGCCTTTAAGGGGCTATAACCCCTATAAGGGGTCATCTGACAACTTTGACCCTATAAAGACTTTTGTAGAGCTTAATGAGCTGAACATTTTAGCAAGCAACAGCTTTTCTCTATCTGCAATAATTCCATTCTATAGGCCAAAAACACTATTTTTAGCCTTTAAGGGGCCGTAAATCCTATAAGGGGTCATCTGACAACTTTGACTTAATGTAGAATTTGTAGAGCTAAACGAGCTGAACATTTAAGCATGCAACAGCTTATCTCTATCTACAATAGTTTTCATTCTATAGGCCAAAAACATGCAAAAACGCTATTTTTCACCTTTAAGGGGCTGTAACTCCTATAAGGGATCATCTGACAACTTCGACCCTATGGAGACTTTTGTAGAGCTAAATGAGCTGAACATTTAAGCAAGCAATAGCTTTTCTCTATTTACAATAGTTTTCATTCTATAGGCCAAAAACATGCAAAAACGCTATTTTTCACCTTTAAGGGGCTGTAACTCCTATAAGGGATCATCTGACAACTTCGACCAAATGGAGACTTTTGTAGAACTTTTGATGCTGAAGCAGTAGCGTGGCATCAGATTTCATCTATCTCTTATACTTTTTGATTTACAAGCCAAAAACAGTAGTCTGACCCCCCTGGTCTATTTTTAGTAACAGTGGCCATGTTTTTTGACGGATCAAAAATTGAAACACAAGTTTGGTGCAGGACACCCTAAGGATCATTCATACCAAGTTTCATTAAATTCTGTTCAGTAGTTTCAGAGGAGAAGATTTTTGAAAAATTGTTAACAGACGACGACGACGACAGACGACGACAGACGACGACGACGGACGCCAAGTGATGGTAATAGCTCACATGGACCTTCGGTCCAGGTGAGCTAAAAAAAGCTAATTAGAATGCTGACATTGGCCTTAAAATTAGCCAAAGTATAGAAAGAAATAGGTCAAAGATGAATAGGAAAGAATATGAAAGACATCTAAACAAGAATGAAGAATGACCAGAAGTAAACTGCATAGATCACTCTTACCTTGGTTTATTCTGAGTTGATGTTTGGACTGAACCTGAAGTTTGTTGACTGCAATTCAAAAGAGGGAAAATTATGTGATAGCTGATTTCAAAGAACAGAAAATAATCTTATATACATAATGTACTGTTAACTTTATCTTTTCTTTATGGTGTTTTATTACTTGCTTTCAAAAAAGTTTAAACCAAAGATCCTTTAGTTTTAGTCAGAAAAAAAAGGTGCAGAACTGTTGGTAAAATACCAGTAAGAAAAAAAAGCAGTATCAAAGGTTCTGTACAAGATAATATACCTAGGGATACTCTGAGCAATTAAAAAAAAAAGATCCCCCTGTTTATATCTCAATATTTCCAAAACAGAATATGCTAGATTGTTCAGAAGAACAGAATAGACTAGACTGTTTGGAAGAATAGAATATGCTAGGCTATTCAGAAGACTAAATATGCCAGACTGATCAGTAAAATGGAATATTCTAGACTGATCATTAGAATAGAATATTCTAGACTGTTCAGAAGCATAGAATATGAAAGAATATTCTAGACTGTTCAGAAGCATAGAATATGAAAGAATATTCTAGACTGTTCAGAAGAATAGAATATGCTCAATTGTTCAAAAGAATAGAATATTCTAGATTGTTTGGGAGAATAGAAATGCTGGACTGTTCAGAAGAATAGAACATGCTCAATTGTTCAAAAGAATAGAATATGCTAGACTGTTCAGAAGAATAGAATATGCTGGACTGTTCAGAAGAATAGAATATGCTAGACTGTTCAGAAGAATAGAATATGCTGGACTGTTCAGAAGTATAGAATATGCTGGACTGTTCAGAAGAATAGAATATGCTGGACTGTTCAGAAGAATAGAATATGCTGGACTATTCAGAAGAATAGCATATGCTAGACTGTTCAGAAGAATAGAATATGCTGGACTGTTCAGAAGAATAGAATATGCTGGACTGTTCAGAAGAATAGAATATGCTGGACTGTTCAGAAGAATAGAATATGCTGTACTATTCAGAAGAATAGCATATGCTAGACTGTTCAGAAGAATAGAATATGCTGGACTGTTCAGAAGAATAGAATATGCTAGACTGTTCAGAAGAATAGAATATGTTGGACTGTTCAGAAGAATAGAATATGCTAGACTGTTCAGACGAATACAGTATGGTAGACTGTTCAAAGGAATAGAGTATGCTAGACTGTTCAGAAGAATAGAGTATGCTAGACTGTTCAGAAGAATAGAATATGCTCAATTGTTCAAAAGAATAGAATATTCTAGATTGTTTGGGAGAATAGAAATGCTGGACTGTTCAGAAGAATAGAATATGCTCAATTGTTCAAAAGAATAGAATATGCTAGTCTGGTCAGAAGAATAGAATATGCTGGACTATTCAGAAGAATAGAATATGCTAGACTGTTCAGAAGTATAAAATATGATAGACTGTTCAGAAGTATAGAATATGCCAGACTGTTCAGAAGAGTAGAATATGGTAGACTGTTCAGAAGAATAGAATATGCTAGACTGTTCAGAAGAATAGAATATGCTGGACTGTTCAGAAGAATAGAATATGCTGGACTATTCAGAAGAATAGCATATGCTAGACTGTTCAGAAGAATAGAATATGCTGGACTGTTCAGAAGAATAGAATATGCTGGACTGTTCAGAAGAATAGAATATGCTGGACTGTTCAGAAGAATAGAATATGCTGGACTGTTCAGAAGTATAGAATATGCTGGACTGTTCAGAAGAATAGAATATGCTAGACTGTTCAGAAGAATAGAATATGCTGGACTGTTCAGAAGTATAGAATATGCTGGACTGTTCAGAAGAATAGAATATGCTGGACTGTTCAGAAGAATAGAATATGCTGGACTATTCAGAAGAATAGCATATGCTAGACTGTTCAGAAGAATAGAATATGCTGGACTGTTCAGAAGAATAGAATATGCTCAATTGTTCAAAAGAATAGAATATTCTAGATTGTTTGGGAGAATAGAAATGCTGGACTGTTCAGAAGAATAGAATATGCTCAATTGTTCAAAAGAATAGAATATGCTAGTCTGGTCAGAAGAATAGAATATGCTGGACTGTTCAGAAGAATAGAATATGCTGGACTGTTCAGAAGAATAGAATATGCTGGACTGTTCAGAAGAATAGAATATGCTGTACTATTCAGAAGAATAGCATATGCTAGACTGTTCAGAAGAATAGCATATGCTAGACTGTTCAGAAGAATAGAATATGCTGGACTGTTCAGAAGAATAGAATATGCTGGACTGTTCAGAAGAATAGAATATGCTGGACTGTTCAGAAGAATAGAATATGCTGGACTGTTCAGAAGTATAGAATATGCTGGACTGTTCAGAAGAATAGAATATGCTAGACTGTTCAGAAGAATAGAATATGGTAGACTGTTCAAAGGAATAGAGTATGCTAGACTGTTCAGAAGAATAGAGTATGCTCAATTGTTCAAAAGAATAGAATATGCTAGACTGTTCAGAACAAAGAATATTCTAGACTGTTCAGAAGAATAGAATATGCTGGACTATTCAGAAGTATAGAATATGCTGGACTGTTCAGAAGAATAGAATATGCTCAATTGTTCAAAAGAATAGAATATGCTAGACTGTTCAGAACAAAGAATATTCTAGACTGTTCAGAAGAATAGAATATGCTGGACTATTCAGAAGTATAGAATATGCTAGACTGTTCAGAAGAATAGAATATGCTAGACTGTCAGAAGCATAGAATATGCTTGACTGTTCAGAACAAAGAATATTCTAGACTGTTCAGAAGAATAGAATATGCTAGACTGTTCAGAAGAATAGAATATGCTGGACTGTTCAGTAGAATAGAATATGCTGGACTGTTCAGAAGAATAGAATATGCTGGACTATTCAGAAGAATAGAATATGCTAGACTGTTCAGAAGAATAGAGTATGCTAGACTGTTCAGAAGAATAGAGTATGCTAGACTGTTCAGAAGAATAGAATATGCTTGACTATTCAGAACAAAGAATATTCTAGACTGTTCAGAAGAATAGAATATGCTGGACTATTCAGAAGTATAGAATATGCTAGACTGTTCAGAAGAATAGAATATGCTAGACTGTCAGAAGCATAGAATATGCTTGACTGTTCAGAACAAAGAATATTCTAGACTGTTCAGAAGAATAGAATATGCTAGACTGTTCAGAAGAATAGAATATGCTGGACTGTTCAGTAGAATAGAATATGCTGGACTGTTCAGAAGAATAGAATATGCTGGACTATTCAGAAGAATAGCATATGCTAGACTGTCAGAAGCATAGAATATGCTTGACTGTTTAGAACAAAGAATATTCTAGACTGTTCAGAAGAATTGAATTTGCTAGACTGTTCAGAAGAATAGAATATGCTAGACTGTTCAGAAGAAAAGAATATGCTAGACTGTTCAGAAGAATAGAATATGCTGGACTGTTCAGAAGAATAGAATATGCTAGACTGTTCAGAAGAATAGAATATGCTGGACTGTTCAGAAGAATAGCATATGCTAGACTGTCAGAAGAATAGAATATGCTAGACTGTTCAAAAGAATAGAATATGCTAGACTGTTCAGAAGAATAGCACATGCTAGACTGTCAGAAGCATAGAATATGCTAGACTGTCAGGAGCATAGAATATGCTAGACTGTTCAGAAGAATAGAATATGCTAGACTGTTCAGAAGCATAGAATATGCTAGACTGTCAGAAGCATAGAATATGCTGGACTGTTCAGAAGAATAGAATATGCTAGACTGTTCAGAAGAATAGAATATGCTAGACTGTTCAGAAGAATAGAATATGCTGGACTGTTCAGAAGAATAGAATATGCTAGACTGTTCAGAAGAATAGAATATGCTAGACTGTTCAGAAGAATAGAATATGCTAGACTGTTCAGAAGAAAGAGGAACAACAAGCAGCACTCTTACCTTGGTTTATTCTGAGTTGATGTTTGGACTGAACCTGAGGTTTGTTGACTGGAATTCAAAAGTTTCAAAAATATAAGATGATTGTAAAAACTAATTTAAACAAAAATTTGCCTGCTTTGATATTTTGTCTCAACTACCTTTATTGTCTAACATTGTGAGAAAACCCAACTAAATATAATCCTTGTGAGAGGAACATGTAAAAGCGCATGTCACTTGTTTTCCAATCCCATTCTATGTTATCTGTTTGTTATAACGTCATCTATTTGCTAAAAAAATATTGTTTACACTAATCCTTGTGAATTCAACAAGTCCTTTCACTTAAACAATAAATAGAAAAAATCAAGGTTGAGAATATTTTCAAGTTCATAAAACATTGATGATTTCTAATGCAAGAGCAATGCAATATGAATTTCTTAAGAAACTCTTTTATGATTTTAATGATAATCTATGATTCAGCATGCATTGATTTCTTCATGCCTATCAGTACTGAAGCATTTGTTAAAATATCTGCTTGGGTGGCAGCCTTAACTTACCCTGCTGGTCTTGTGCCCTGCTGAGCTGTTCCTATGAGAGTATTTGGACTGAAATTTACAACACATAATTGAGGTATTTACAACAAGTCAAAAGAATATTATATGTGCATATACAAAGGAAAAGCATCATCACATGAATTTGGCAAGTATTTTACAGAATTTGTGTTGCAAAAGGAATTTTTCAAAAGAAACAAGAAAATGTCTAAAAGACATAATGCCCCAGCCCCAACATTGGGACAGCTGAACAAACAGACCAAAACACTAAATGCCTCCTCTTTTTGTAGGTGGGGCATGAAAAGTGATTTAAGCCTTATAATTTACATGAAGTTTTAAAAAAGTTCCATTCTATAAAAAAATTTCCTGACCGAACCTTACTTTTGGCCTATTAAGTTCAGAACATTCTTTAAATATTTACATGTTTTGCATAAGAAAAATTGTAATTATCATTTTCAGATATTAAAAATGTGAAGATATTTTCCCTTTCATTTTCACAACAGCTTTTTTCTTGAAACATACAAGATTAGGGGGAAACTGAAAGTTTATTATTCAACACAACATTTATATACAAGCACACACAAAAAATGATAATAAACTAGCGTTTTTGGCCTGCTTATAAACTAAATATATCAACTATATAAATTTACATTAAAATTCAAAGGTTCAAGTAGCTTATTAGTATTTTAACAATTTAAATGATATTATTAATTATTTTAAGTACGGAAAGCATATGGCATTAATATTTAATGGAAAAAAAGATAAATTTGTGTCAAAACGCATTTGTGAAAATTAGACTAATGGTAAATTCTTAATTCAAAGCTTTCATATAAGGAATATATAATGTAATCTAAAAAATAAAGGAAAATCTATAAGAAACTACAAACATTTATTTAAATTTGAAAAATAATATAATCTATTCAAGATTAAAAATAATGGTTAAGATGTCAGTTGTATGTATATATGTATTTAATTAATGCCAGAATAACTATTAATCATATTGTTTTTATCACAATTTTTTAAATTTATTTTTGTAAAAGGTTTTGTCACAACTCTCAGTGTTATGCAGATATTATAAATTAAAAAATAAAAACTGTAAAAAATTATATTTAAAAGGTTAGCACTATAAGAAACAGCCATATGTTATATTTTCCACACATAATGAAATATTTCCTCCTACATATAACATCTTACCCAGGAACCTCAGTCCAGCCAGGACGATTTCTCAGCACATCTAATATCACATTCTGAAGGGAGCATTTAAAACGTATCTCTCGATCTCTAAAACAGATATAGTTTGTTACAAAGGTTTTCTTTTCCAAATGTAGTGCTTTTTTATATATTGTTGTCTTCACTCAAGAAATTTATAACAGACATCATGCGCTTATGGACAAACAAAGAAGGTCAATCTCTCAGATATATTACAGATGTGGGTTTGTCAAAGAGTTTTGTATTGTTTGTCTATAGCAGATTTGACATGTAGCGGATTAATCATTGGCAACATGACAGATGTATTGTAACAAGCAGGTACTGCAAACCTTTCCAGAGCACCTAAGTTCACTCTAGAGAGAACATAACACTGAATGAAGTTTTATTCATTTATGTGTGTTTTGATGAAGTTCTTTTGTATCAAATGATTTAGTTTTTCATTTTCAAGCATCCAAAATGCCGAATCAGGCCTGGGCACCACAAAACCTAAAAAACCCAGAACACTTTGTTGCCACGAAAAAATTTGGCAATGAACACCTTTATGTACAAATGAAAATCCACAACCTTAAATTATCATGATTATGGAACAAGTTGTACTTTTTAAAAAATATATCCAATTTCAGCACTGCTGGCAAATTCTTTTCAATCTTTTAAAGGGTAAAGGTAACAACAGGCCTCTACCATACTGCAAACATTTTTTAAGCAAACTAGAATGGCCATCTTCTATGGAAGACACATATGTCGCCTGTGTTAAATATATTCCGTAAACAGGAAGTTTATAAATTACAAGTGTAAAATCGCTAAACACCATTATATTGTACTATAGTAGGAAGCTGACATGCCAAATATCAAGAGGCTGTGACATGGCCATACAGCGCATAAAAATTAATGGAGGTTGGAGTTAGCATATGTGTTGTGGTCTCATGTTCATTTAGTCCATATCCTTTCATAAATTATGTAATTGCTAAAAAAAAAACTGTGATGAAAATTTTTGAGATGCTGCAGGATGCAGGATGACGCTGCAATACGACGGATAGTGCAAAAGTAACCTCTATATGTCACAATGCAACACATTGCAGGTGACATAAAAAAGGAAAAACTTGGTCTTACTTGTACACTTACCCAATTATTCCCCTTTGTTGTCGTGGATTCTTACTCTGATAGCCGGGAACCTACAAATACAATCATGACAATCATATCAAAATATGTTTGATCGTTATTAGAACAAAATGGCAACATGGCAAAGAATATGGTAAAACTTCTTGCTGATATTTTCATGAGTTTCATATTTTTGAGGAATAATTATAGGATAATTAATTGGGTCGAGTGAATAACCAAAATATGATCACGAGTCGGTGAACGCACACAGATTTATATGAGTGCGCGGAACTTGTTCCGCGCACGAGTTAAATCTCAGTGCGTTCCCGCACGAGTGATCATATTTTGGTTATTCATGAGACCTAATTGATTATCGTATTTATTACATAGATAAAATGCCGCAATTTAATCGATTTTAATAAATATATTTGAATGGCGTATGAATTTATACCACAGGAGTCATGCCGACAACGCAATACAATTCACGACGTCATAATTAAGTTTGACCGGAAAGGACGCAAGAGTGAAAATATTTTTGTTATTTCACAATGTGAATTTACCAGATTTTATTTCACTGGGAAAAATCGGTATTTCATATGCATCTATGTACAGGTCAGTGTATTTCTACTTTTGTTGCATTTTGTTGTCAACTACAAGTAGTCTTTTATTTGTTGGAAATCTTTACTTAAGCTCATTGATAAGTCCATCCACTAAAACAATAATACCATCACACTATATAACAAGCCTCCAAACTGCATTGGTACAATTTTGTCACTTTTTTAATAAAGAATAATGTTTGCAACAGTTGCTTAAAAACTTAATTTGAAGTGCCCAGCGTTATTTAATTAAACAAGATAAAGTTCACGCTTTTTTCAGACTTGTGCCTTGAGATCATCTAAAATACCAAATAAAATAACAAGAATTCTTCATGATCAGTAGCTTTATACACAATGAAGTGCTGGGGAAAGCTTGTTTTCTGTGATTTTTTTTTGGCATTTATTATATATTCTACTGCAGATTTTATGGCTTAAAGTAACAAACCATTCTGTTATCATGAAAGTTGTACTATTTGCAGATTCACCTACCCTGGTGATTTTTGACATGATCTTCTTTCTCTTTTCAAACAACTTAATCTTTCAAATCTATCGGCAACATGACTGAAAATTAAACAACACCATAATATATTTTATTTAGATTAAGTATATATGTATACTGAAATATTTTTGAAAATATCAAATGACCATTTTTTTTATTGAGAACATAAATTCAAGTCACATTTTTGGCATTACGCAAATTTGTTACACCTGCAGTATGAAAAAAACTAGAAATACATGTCCACACTTCTTGTACATTTGACGATTTTATACAACTGACAAATGATTTGCCTTAATTTCCATCCATCATGTCCATACCCTGCATGGTTGCAAAATACAACTCGTAAGCTTATATTCTCTTATGTTTAATGAAAAATTTCATTACTTTTTACGAGTTTTGATCAAAACAAACAGAAATGATGCACAGTAGGCTGTTTATCAAAAAGAAATTTTGAAAATCTATAAATAGACTGAGATTCAAATAAATAGAAGCGATGGAATAGATTTATACTATTCATTTCTTGAATAATATATTTTAAAGGTTGTTTTATTTTTAAATGTAATTGTTGTATTTGGCAATAATGTTTTGTTCATCGTTTTCTGTGTCTAAATTCTCTAATGATGAATTTAAATTTCATAAAGACTGCATGGCAATCTCAGTCTATTTATAGATTTTTGGAATCACTGATTTTCACAGGGGCTTGAATTCCTGTTATCGACTTGAAAAAAAATCGACCCCCAACTCTATAATACTACGCGGGTATTATAGACATGATAGTAGGGGGGTACATTTTTTTTGTGGTGATTTTATCAAGTCACAGTTTATGGTAATCCTATCCTATGGACAAAATAGTAATTTAACATGCATCTAGACTCATAATCAAAATGCATATATAACCAGCGTCCGCTGGTTGAAAAAGATGTGAAATCGCTCCTTCGGAACGACCCTATAGCATTAGCGATTATACTATACTCAAAAATAGTAGATTCCGGGGTGTGTAATGCATGACGTTTATAAGGACGTTATAGGAACTCCTTTTTTAGGGAGTCACCGTAGCGTCACGCTATAAGCGGCATGCATTATATGCTAGGCGGGGTTGCCGTACGGAGTCCTAGAGACTTCAATTTATAAAAACTCTGTTATACGGGCGTCCGCTGGTTGAAAAAGATGTGAAATCGCTCCTTCGGAACGACCCTATAGCATTAGCGATTATACTATACTCAAAAATAGTAGATTCCGGGGTGTGTAATGCATGACGTTTATAAGGACGTTATAGGAACTCCTTTTTTAGGGAGTCACCGTAGCGTCACGCTATAAGCGGCATGCATTATATGCTAGGCGGGGTTGCCGTACGGAGTCCTAGAGACTTCAATTTATAAAAACTCTGTTATACGGGCGTCCGCTGGTTGAAAAAGATGTGAAATCGCTCCTTCGGAACGACCCTATAGCATTAGCGATTATACTATACTCAAAAATAGTAGATTCCGGGGTGTGTAATGCATGACGTTTATAAGGACGTTATAGGAACTCCTTTTTTAGGGAGTCACCGTAGCGTCACGCTATAAGCGGCATGCATTATATGCTAGGCGGGGTTGCCGTACGGAGTCCTAGAGACTTCAATATATATATATTTATTGGTAATTGTGGAATTTGTATGATATTTGTAGCAATGTATTATGTAGTGCACATGTTCAGATCATGTTGTCCTTTTCTGACAACAGAACTACAGAAGGGATATTTACATTTGTATTCCATAGAATGAAAATTTAAAGGGAATACATGTCAGTGTAGTTTCAAGAACTGTAGTTCTTAGGCAGTAACCAGTTTAAAAGTGGTATAAATTTTCCCAAAGCTAATTTTTTTGTCTCCAATGTAAATACTCCAGAATCCGGTGCTATATGAAATAAAGTTCCGGTTCAATATTTTCTCTGTAACATAAATGAGTTCTTAGATGTTATTCATCTTTTGATTCTTATACAATTCTTCTGAATCATCTCCTAGTTTGATCAATGCATATATATTTTCAAATAAAGTAAAACACCGTCACGTTAAAAAGGTGGAAATCAATTTTTTTCATCGTCACCGGTATAACGGGAAATAACTCTGTTTGCAAAATTCTGGGAAAATGGGAAGAAAAGTTGTTTTGACTTTTGTTTTAGTTAAACTGTGACAAATTGATGATAATGCAATGAATTTTTTATAACTTAAAAAAGGTAAAAGCTTCTGTGCAATTGATCAAGCACAGACGATACTTTCCTGTTTCATACTCAGCCAGTGGCTTGTAGTTGAAAGTTACAAGTGAGCAAATGTTAGAACAAATTGAATCTATTTTTCCTTGATATGAGCACAGGGGCTTAGTACCATGAGTTCGGGAAAGGTTATAGAAGTAATTTTAAAAAAAATTGTACCAAGCCCTGGATCACCTGTACTTGGCAATCACAATACATCCGTCTGTCCGTCCGTCCCGCTATGGAGTGCCTGTCTTGTGTAATCTGAATCTCAAAAACCAAACACTAGATCTTTCTGAAATTTTACACAGTGATTACAGATATATTGAAGATGTGAACCTCCCCTTTTGGGGTCATTTTATAATTTTGTTTAGAAATTAGGGGCCCAAAAGGGGCCAAAAAAGCAACTTTTTAAATTTTTTTCCACATTAACTTTTGTTCTGGTTGACCAAATGCTGTGAAACTTTACAGTAATTAATTCAAAGGCATTCTAAGATAAAAACATTTATTAGGCAATGCAGGTAGTCATAGTAGTCTTTTCAAAAGCTATATAAATAAATCACAACTTATCATACAAACAAATCTTACAGAATCAAAATAAAAATTAAGCAAAGCAATAAGATAAGAATTCAATTCAATTACAAATTAAATCTAATAGATTTAATTTCAACCCTTTTAAACACCTTCCTTCCCACAAAAAGGGAGGGAGGGCGGGTAAAGAAAAATTGGAACACGACGTAGTTCCTTTAGATCATTTGAAGCAAAACAAAATCACAAGAAAATCAAATTCAATTAAATTCAAACTTACAAAAAACTAAAACAAATTAAAAGACCATTTAAAAAACGACTACCTGCCTAAGTGGTGTCACCGAGAATAATGTTTACAGGTAAGTATCTGTGTTTAAATGTAAGTACTATAAACCAATCAAAAAAGTTTTAATTTACACCAACGTAAACAACTGATTACTTTTTAAAGCCATCCAATGAAAAATGATAATATAAAGAAAATAATTATATCAAAATGAAATAAATAATCAAAATCAAAGCATAAAATTATGAAGAATTTATTTTTTCATTAATTAGTCATTTTTATACTGATATAAAAATTTAACAATTAATTCAAAGGCATTCTAAGATACATTGTAAAAACATTTATTAGGCAATGCAGGTAGTCATAGTAGTCTTTTCAAAAGCTATATAAATAAATCACAACTTATCATACAAACAAATCTTACAGAATCAAAATAAAAATTAAGCAAAGCAATAAGATAAGAATTCAATTCAATTACAAATTAAATCTAATAGATTTAATTTCAACCGCCAAACCGCAGGTCCGCCAAAAAATTAAAAGTGAGTATAAAGTGACTTTTTTCTAATTATCAAGATCAAGTCGGCACTATCATTTAAGATCCCTGTCGAGGACTCGAACCTCGATCTCCTGACAAGAGACAGGTGTACTCTCCCTTTGTACTAACAAGGACTATTTTAAATTCAACAGCGCCAACTCTCTTGAAGAATAAAACTTATTTATAAAGAATCAGTATTCGACTCTCTCCAAATATACTACAAGTAGTACACATAAAGGATTCAGAGCAGAAAACCTTCAAAACTAACTTTTATTCAGAATGAGTTTTCTTTATAAATATATATGTATATAATAAACAAGTAAAACCTATTAGATACGCAAAATAAATTAAACTTAACAGACAGATCAAATGAAAAATATTTATACAATGAGTCAGCTATCAACTCTCTCCCAAAAACACTATACGTGTTGCACTATAAGAGATCAGAGATGACAACCCTCGAAACTAAATTTCATTTAATATTTTAAAATTAGAAAAATATATAAATATATATAAACTGTCAATAAACATTCTAAACATGTGCCAAAGTATTAGCAATGAAATGGTACATTTTCATTAATCCCGTTGTGGACAAATGCAAACGATCATACAAGTACAAACATTTAATGGGTTTGCCATACTTAGACAGAAAAAGCTTTTCAACAGACAAGAATCTAACATTATTTTCCTTGTTAGCAATATCACCTAAAGAAAGGTTAAAACCAGCAACTATATCCCTTGTTCGCTTAAAATCAATATGTCTAGGGATGATAGAAAGCAAAAAAATACAAGCCTCTACATTAAGCTTCCTAATTTCTTTAATTATCATAATCATACGATCTCCATAAGTAGCACGACTTAGATGAAGATCATTAGTACCAACAAGTAAAAATATATTTTTAGCATGCGACCATGAAAACACGTACCCTATTATTTAATTTAGTTAACAATCTCTCCGTAGTAAGGCCACCATAGGCGTTCACATCGGTATTTTTCATCTCTGGCAGGTAATTTAGCATTGAGTCAGAGATGACTACTGTTGGATGAGCCCAAGCTTTCAAACCTACAAATCATATATAACTAAATACAGTGAAGTCAAAACATAAATCTAATAAAAAGTTATACAAATTATATAAAATATATACAACGAATTAAAATTTTAATCCCTTATTCATGCGAATAGATACATCTATTTTATCTGAGAGATTGTAAGCCAGGTAAGTCTTGTAAGCGTCACTCTTCCAATCTCCCTGTAATTGAATGAGCTCCGAAGAAACTCCACATTGAAAAGCCCAAGTAGCGCCACCTCTTCTAAAACTGTGAGAAGAATATTTTGATGGATCAAGTCCAATAGTACGAATAAAGGCTCTTAACTTACTTTGAAACATATTGTAAGAAACAGGTACCATTTTCTTATTCTTAAGAATCAAAAAGGCAGGAGAATCTTTAGAAACTTTAAATCTACTACACATGTCAATATAGGCGGAATAAGCACATAGAGGTGACGAAGAATTCTTAACAATAGGGATATCCAAAGTTCGCTCTCCAAATTGAACCGTTTTGGTCCAAGAGAAACGAACAATATAAGTAGGTATCAAAAACAACAATATCTGATCTTTTTAGACATTTATCTTTATCATGGGCAGGACCAACCAAATTAGACTTTCTACATAAAAGAAAGAAAGAAAAAAAGGAATAAACACCAGTAAGTATAATTATCTAAATCGGAAAAATTCATATTCTCTTTTATCTTTAATAAAATGTCAGGCGTAATCGGAAGAGCTGCTTTAACTGAATAAGGATTACATCGCCTTAATCCAGTTATAAACATCTTAAAATAAAAACACTCAAAATGATTAAAAGGTAAATCTAAAATCAAATGTAAAATCTTCACACCATTCAAATAGTTTCTAATAGAATTTACACTTTTGAATGATCTACTCAAAAATTGTGCAAACAAACACACAGTTTGCAAACTACAAGGTAACGCAACAAAATTATAGAAATAACAAAATAGTAAAAAGGCTTTCCATTGAGTTCTTAAGTTATTTCTTGTTCCCAATGCATGGGCTGATCTTAACGAATCCTTCATCTCTAGTCTTAAGCACTCCAAATCAGTTTTACCACTCGTGGAGAAATCTGAAATAGGATTCATCCACATGTACTTCAGAATATGATTGTTCCTGAATCAAGTCCATAAACTTTTCACTAAACTCTGCTCCCAAACTCCATCTGGACAACAAATCAGCATGTCTATTTTCTACCCCTTCAACATATACAGCTTTCAATTCGCACTCCTTTACTGCACATATAAAACAAATTTCCCTCAAACAAGCTTGCAAAAAGCGACTTCTAGTCCTCCCTTGATTAATGACAAAAACAGAAACTTGATTATCACATTTAATGCATATTTTTCTACCCTTTTTTCCCCACAATTTCAAGCAAACAATTACTGACAGTAATTCTAAAGCATTGATATGTAGCTGTTGTTGATTTATAAAATCTGGAAATTCACAATGAAAAAACTGATTCTGACATAGTCCCCCACAACCAGCAAGACACGCATCTGATGACATAAATTCATCTGGTTCAGTCCATTCCTGCAAATTCAAAATGGAAATACCATTATAAACCAACAAGAATTCTGACCACCAGAGTAGATCTTTTTTCAGCTCATCAGGGATCTCCAAATAAGAATGCTTTGCATCAAACTCTCTTAAAAAATTTAGAATCCTAGAAATAAACAACCTACCCGGCTTTACACAACTAGCTACAAAATTCAATTTCCCAACTAATGACTGAACTTCCTTAAGACAGGCAGAAACCTTATTCAACCACAATGTTACCAAATTTGATATTTCTTCTAACCGCGCAGGTGTAACTTCCATAGTCATTTTATCTGTATCAAACCACACGCCTAAAAAACTCATTCTGCAAGTGGGGCCACAAGCTTTCTGACTCGATTCCTCTAATCCGCATGAATCTAAAACCCACTTTAAAGTCTGAAAGGAATCCTCGGCAAAGTCAGAAACCTCCGCCCCTGCAAAGTCATCTAAATAATTAACCACATCAACCCCGTATTTTTTAACAATAAAATTAACAGCATTTGTAACTCTCTGACAGATATAAGCAGATGAAGTTAGACCCATAGGTAAAACCCTATCAACAAAGAAATGTCCCTTCCAAGAAAATCCAACTAAATTGTAATCCTTAGGATCAATGGGAATCTGACGATAAGCCCTTTTTAAATCTCTTTTAAAAAGTTTACAAGAACGACCCTTAGCTTTTATAATCTCAATAAAGTTATCCACATTTGGATAATGTAACGAAATTGTTTCATCTAAATATATATGCTTATCGATTCCATCATTTACTGAACGACCTCTAGGAAAACTTAAGTCTAAAATCACTCTCCTTTCATTCGAATCCGATTTCGGCACAGAATTCAAAGGAGAAATGGCAAGACCATCACTAAAAGGATTTTGACAAAATGGACCAAGGATAGCACCATAACTAAACTCTTTTTTAATATATTCATCGATATCTTTGGCAAAATTCTTTGCACCACCATGATTTCTAACATTAACCTTGCTTGAAATTTTAACCGACTCCCTATCAAAACCTAGAGGCCATCCGAATTCCAACATTTCACAAACTTCATTGTCACTATAATCCGCTAATTCTTTCTTCCAAAATTGAATTATTAGTCTTGAAAAAATAGGTATTTGAAGTTCATTAAAATTATACCCAGAGATCAATGATAACTGATTATGTAGGTCTATTAAAAAACTTTGATCATGTAAAAGCAATTCATATACTTTAACACACAAATTACAATGATTGTGTTCATGTAAATAGCATTCATTTAGTCAAACTTTTGATTTATTTGGGCACTTATCAGAACATTCAGGGTGATCCCTATGGGCCTTGTCAGTTTGAAGACAAGTTGCACAAATGTGATGCACTACTCTATTTACGCCCCTGATTAGAGCTTGATGACTCGTTGTTCTATGCTCACATTTATTCCTCTGATATTTTACACAAAACCACTTTTGTTCCCCATTATCTGAATTCTTAGTAATAGACTTAAAGTTTGACTGTCGAGCTTCTTTAGTCAATGTATGCCCTGCTAAAACAGTATTTTCTAAAATTTGTGGATCATCTGCCCAAGTTTTTCTACCCAATTCAATCAATCGCAGCCAAGCCGCGTAAAAATCAAGGACTGAGCCCCAAATATATATTGAGCTGTAATATGATATCATCTGAAGCATCTTTAAACGACCCTGACGCTCTATCTTATTTTGACAGAAATTGTTAATTATCTCCAGCTCACCAGCTATAAACATTTTAAAATTTAACTGTTTAAATTCAACTTCACGACTTACATATTCATATTGTAAATAATTGTGAGGAAATAATTGAGGATTGACAACTTTGTCAGTTGATTTGGCTGTTAAACCAGATTTTAAACTTTTTCCTCTTTTAGATAAAAGTTTCTGTATTTCAAATTCTGCTGAATCGGAACTGCAATCAGAGTCAGAATCAGATGTAGTCAATCCCTTCCTAATGGAATCAGGAAATCGTACATCCTTCTGAAAATTACAAGCCCCTTTAGAATTTAAATTTAAGTTAGCAAAATCAGTCTGTAGAGATTCAACCGGTTTAGCTTTTGGGTCAGTATGCATTGAACCAAAATCATCTAAACCTAGTCTTCTCATATCCGCGGCTACTAAATCATTTAACTTTTCATTTGATCGCAAATCTTGCAATGTTATCTCATTTTTACTTTTTTTAAAACTACCTTTCTTAGAAGGCTCACCTGATTTCTTCTTCTTTGAAGATCCACTTGTTTTGGGGCCTTTAGTAGTAGCTTCGTTCAGATCCTGCACCTCCGCCTCTAACTTTTCAATATCCCTTTGAAGCTGTGCTTTTCTAAGAGACCTCTTTTTCTCCTCCAGTAGTTTCTTCCTTAACACTAATTCGTCCTCTGAATCAGCATCGTCGTCCTCTTGAACCTCAGTTGACGCTAACGCAGTAGCACCAGTAGCCGCGGCCTCCGTATTCTGTAGCGTATCTTCTTCATTCAAATCCAAGCTGAAATCCTCATCCTCGCTGGCCATCAGCTGCAACTCTGTATCGGACTCAGCCATATTCTGCAATGAAAACTGAACGGCATTGACATCAGTCGTCCCGAATTCATTTAAAATTTTATAATTTTTCCGCGCCACTTTCCGTCGTGGCCTATTCATAATCAATATAAACAAATTAAGAAAAATCCGACGAAGTCTATCAAAATAAAGAAAAATTGGAACACGACGTAGTTCCTTTAGATCATTTGAAGCAAAACAAAATCACAAGAAAATCAAATTCAATTAAATTCAAACTTACAAAAAACTAAAACAAATTAAAAGACCATTTAAAAAACGACTACCTGCCTAAGTGGTGTCACCGAGAATAATGTTTACAGGTAAGTATCTGTGTTTAAATGTAAGTACTATAAACCAATCAAAAAAGTTTGTAAACAACTGATTACTTTTTAAAGCCATCCAATGAAAAATGATAATATAAAGAAAATAATTATATCAAAATGAAATAAATAATCAAAATCAAAGCATAAAATTATGAAGAATTTATTTTTTCATTAATTAGTCATTTTTATACTGATATAAAAATTTAACAATGTTACTTACCATAAAAGAAAGGGTTGGGCTGATTTTGGTTGTCCCCTCTTTTTTCGTTTTGATATTAGGGGCTCAAAAGGGGCCAAAAAAGCGACTTTTAAATTTTTTTCACAATAACTTTTGTTCTGGCGGACCAAATGCTAAGAAATTTTACACTAATGATACTTACCGTATAAGGAAGGGTTGGGCTGATTTTGGGTGTAACTAAGGGCCCAAAAGGGGCCAAAAAAGCAACTTTTTTATGTGTTTCCACAATAACTTGTTTTGGTTGACCAAATGCTATGAAACTTTACAGTAGTGTTACTCACCATAAATTAAAGGGTGGGGATGATTTTGGGGTCCCCTCTCTTTTTGTTTAGGAACGAGGGGCCCGAAAGGGGAAAAAATGTGACAATTTTTATTCATGGTCCGAATTAGAAATTTTTTTTTACAAGTTAATTTTTGTCATATATTGGATACAAAATGGAGGATACAATTATTTCTTGACCCACCTTCTTTGTTTAGCAATAAGGGGACCAAAAGGGGAAAAAAATAGAAACTATTTTTTGGGGGTCTATTTTTCTATATTCAAGTTCGGTAGTTTTGTTATTACCTTTATTTACAATATTGGGTGGCATGTGACAAATATGCTAAAAATGTAAGTCCACCATAGGATGCAAGTGTCAAAATATTTTGACTGTCCATATTGGGCCTAGAACGTACAGGGTTCAACGTTTTGCCGTGCGACGCAGGGCCAGACATCGATTGGTCTTGTTGGCCTGTAGAATGAAAACTATTGCAGATAGAGAAAAGCTGTTGCTTGCTTAAATGTTCATCTCATTTAGCTCTACTAGAGTTTTCATAGGGTCAAAGTTGTCAGATGTCCCCTTATAGGGGTTACAGCCCCTTAAAGGTGAAAAATAGTGTTTTTGACCTGTAGAATGAAAACTATTGCAAATAGAGAATAGCTGTTGCTTGCTTAAATGTACAGCTCATTTAGCCCTAGTAAAGTCTTCGTAGGGTCGAAGTTGTCAGATGATCCCTTTTAGGGGTTACAGTCCCTAAATTAACATGTTTTCATGTTTTTGGCTTATATAATAAAAACTATAGCAGAAAAAGAAAATTGGTTGGTTGCTTTCATGTTCGGTTCATTAAGCTCTCAACAAAAGTCTCTATAGAGTCAAAGTTGTCAGACAGCCCTTAAAATAACATGTTTCACGTTTTTGGCCTACAGAATGAAAACTATCGCTGGTAGAGAAAAAGCTGTTGCTTGCTTAAATGTTCAGCTTATTTAGCTTTACAAAGTTCTTCATATGGTTTACATCAAGACCAGGTGAGCGATTCAGGCTCCTGGGAGCCTCTTGTTACTTGTCCATAAGTGGTTATATAAACTTCAACTTGCCCCTCTCAATTTCAGCTGCGAAGGGCAAGGGGGCAAGCACTTATTTCTAACACTGTTAAGGCAATGCAAGCAGCTGCTATAGTTTTCATATAAAGGCTAAACATATATATGGAAAAAAACATGTTATCTTTAACGGGCCCTTATAAGGAGTTATCTGATAACTTCGACCTAATGGAGATTAGTAGAGCTTTTGAGGATGCAGCAGATTTTTTCTATCTCTTATAGTTTTTGATTTTAAAGCCAAAAACAGTAGTCTGACTCTCAGGTTCATTTTGAGCAAGGGTGTTTGTGTTTTTTGACGGATCAAAAATCAAAACAAACTATTTTTGCAGGATGCTGTAAGGATCAACCATAATAAGTTTACTGTTCAGAAGAACAGACGACTTGACCACAATGATGGACACCAAGTGATGGCAATAACTCACTTAACCAGCGGTCAACATGAGCTAATAAAAACAAAAAATAATATCTTTGCAAACATAGTAATGATCCAGCGTGTTCTCATTGGTTGTTTTTTTTTTACTTTTTGAATGATCTCAATTATATAATAATATTTGTATAATTATACCTCTTTTCAATATCTTTTTTGTTGTAATCTCTTAAAGTTAGTTTGTAAATTTTTGTTCTGAGTTTAAGAAAATTGTGCATCTACATATGGTTAAGCAATGATTTTACAAATGAAATGAACTAAATTTAACACAAGTTATGAACATGTTCTTCAAAGTAAGCTATGTGTATAGGAATACCAATATAAGTTTAGGCATTTTCTTTAATTTTGTTAAAAAATTCCAGGCATTTTGTTAAATGCCTTAATATTTTCAGACATTTTATATAATGCCTATAGGAAATTAGTCATCCTAAAATGTCAGGCATTTTACAAAATACCTGATTTAAGAAAATGACTGTAACATATACATGTATGATTTGTGAACCAAAGGCACGGGCTTGTGCTGTTATATAAAATGTATATTCTTTTCGAAAAGACAACAAACCATAGATAAAAAAATATCCTTGAAGAATGGAGACTAGAAGGAGTAAGTGCCATCTTTAAAAAGGGTAATTAATCACATGCTGGAAACTAAGGCCAGTCAGTCGTAAATCAGTGGTATGCAAGGTATAAGAGAAAATCATCAGGAACCACATCATCAACTTTATGAAAGAATTATGGTTTTATTTCTGGCAGATCGACCATTATTCAGCTGTTAGAAGTAGTAGACAAATGGAAAACACTTAGAGAACTATATCATTATTTGCCAATTATTTCATACTTTCTGGAACGGTCAACCAAAAGAATTTTTTATTTATCTAAAAATAACAAAAAAGTTATGATGAGTTAAAGCTTAAATCCCATTAGATTGTAATAGTTTTCTACCAACCAGTTGACCTGTGTTTGTGACACAGAAGGGTCAGGTGAGCTATTGTCATCGTTAATGTCTGTCGTCTGTCCGTTCGTTAACTTTTCTTCAAAATCTTCTTCTCTGAAACCACTGAAGGAGTTGCTTTGAAACTTTGTACACTTAATCTTTAGGATGTCCTCTACCAAGTTTGTGAAATTTGTGCAGGCCGACCAATGTACATGGCTGCCATTGCTAAAAATAGAACAAGGGGTCAGACCATAGTTTTTAGCTCATAACTTAAAAAGTATAGGAGATAGAGAAAATCATAAGCAGCCTACCATCTTCAGCATCAAAAGCTTTTCAATACTCTCCATTGAGTCAAAGTTGTGGGACAACTTCTTATTGGAGTTATTTCCCCTTAATTGTTAAAATTGACCATTTTCACAGTTTTTGGTCTTTATCTTGAAAACTGTAACTGCTAGAGGAAAAGTTAGCATTTGAGAATTGTGAAGCTCATTGAGATCTACAAAAATGATATCAGAGTCAAAATTGTCAGATGACTCCTTATATGGGTTATGGTCCTTTGAAGGTGAAAAATAGTGTTTTTTGTGTACTTGACCTATAGAATGAAAGCTGTTACAGATAGAGAAAAAATGTTGCTTGCTTAAATCTCCAGTTCAATTACCGGTAGCTCTTTAAAAATATCCATTAGGCTGAAGCTGTCAGATGACTCCCCATAAAAGTTATCAATATGGCCAATAATTGTCAAGTTTTGGGTTATTGCCCTGCAGATTAAGAATAGCTTTTGTTTGCTTGAATTTTTGGCTATATGTGCTCTATAAAAGCCTTCATTATAAGGTGGAAATTGTATGGTGATCCCTTCACCTCAGATACCCGGTACCCAAAATTATTTCATTGACTCAGGCTCCTGGGAGCCTCTATTTTGTTAATGCAATATATTAGGCATGGATCATTGAATTTACCAATTAGTAGTAAATAATACCCTTAAAAATTCAACTTGCCTTTGAAGTCAGGTGAGTTATTCCCTTTTGATTTTAAAAAAAATGTTCAGCAATTTCTGAACTGATTTTCATCGTAAGAAATCCTTTGATTTTTCTTATTTGACTATACTTTATATAATTAGAACAAGTTAAATCAGTCCCTGGGTATATTGATGTGCATAGAAATGATATACATGTATATATATTTTTTTTGGTGAAGTACAGTGTAAGCTTTGTCATATTTGTATCTGGATCTTGTTTATCAGTGATATTTATTGTTGACCTCTTTTATATTTCAATTTTGATCTTTGTGATTGATAATGAGTGATTATGATCAAATTGTTTTATCAGCAGTCTATGTCAACATTATATTTGTCACATCCATATACATGTAAATATTTTCATTTATATAATTGTAGGAAGACTTGAAAAGAATTATTGACTGAATTGTTTAATAATTTAAAGTGGATGATGTCACATTTAAAATGTGAAGGTAAATTACATATGTAAATGAAAACATAACCATAACAGTAGGAATTGAATCCATTCAATAACAAGATTACAACAAAGGTCTCAAGACCAATGATTTATCATTGTATGAATGCCTTTAAAAGACTCACCAGAGATGCTCAAGCCAAAAGATGTTAATAATATAAGCATCCTCTAAGAAAATAGCAAGTTTAAAAAAAATCATATGAATAATTCTAAAACCATAGGATGAAATTAAATCTTTGCATAAAGGAAATACATTTTTGGAGATGAACATGAAGAAATTTCATTTCTCTAAGATCTCATTCAAGGGAGATAAATGAACTTGATATTTTGTCCCATTACAGAGCCAAAAATGGAATGCAGGGTATCATAATCTTTGTCAATGTGTCCCTTTATTAATTACAAAATGTACTTTATCTTTCACTCAATAGATAATCTATAATTTTGATTTCCTATATTTTTTTTCAGAAGAGATGCCTTACACACACATAAATGAACCTGAGTAGTTTTTGAATACTCCTGGCTGGAGGGATGAATAAGAAAAGGTTGTGTAAGCTGTGTTCTACAGGATGGATTTTATGTCTGATAGGTGGTATTTCTATACCCATTATAGACTATGTCATCAAGAAAATGGTTAGACAGGTGAGATTCTAAATGAACAGTAAGAGCCTGTTCCACTATGCCTAATTACCAACAAAGTCATTACAGTTTATCTGACTTTGACTGGTTTCTGTAGGCTTCAAGTTCTAAACTGGTATATTTAAAAGTTTCAAATTATATTCATTATAAATGAAATATGGAAAAAATAATTTGGTAGGCTTGGAACAAACTACTCACAAAGTATTTCAGTTGCCTAAACCTACTGTTGCTCATTGTGATTGCAGGTTGATTTTAATAACTAGATGTGCAACAAAAATAATAACTTACTGGCATGCACAAATGAATAAAAAATATATGTAACATTAAAAAATTTATTGGTCACATCTTTTTAACTCAATATCACACTTTAAGCTCTATAATTTTTCAAGACAGTATGATTTTTATTTATTTCCTTTGCTACAGAATGTCATTATAAAGGAAGGAGGGGTGTTATATGACCTGTGGAAGAATATACCCATTCCTATATACATGCAGTTTTATATGTTTAATGTTACCAATACTGCAGAGATATTAAAAGGTGGAAAGCCATATGTCAAACAGGTTGGACCCTATACTTATATGTAAGTAAGATAAGAATTCAATTAAATGAAATTTTTCTAGCATTCTTTATGTACATGTAAATGAAAAAAGTTCCTCAGCAGTTGTTGATTTTCTCAATTTTGATATTATGCTGTCAACATTTATGATTAATTTTTCTTTTACTCTTTGTAATATTTTTTTAAATCCCTGAAGTATGTCATACATAAAGTCTTACCAGACATTATAAATTTACTGTTTCCTAATCTAGTAGCTATTCAACAAAAACAAGAGTATAAAAAAATGATTTACCATATAATAACTACATGTACTGCTAAGTTTAATTTGGTTTGTTTCTTATCAAGATTTCTATTCTATAAGACTCCATGTTTTCTCTTTTCAGGGAAAAAAGACAGAAGTACAACATAACATTTAACTCTAATGGTACAGTGTCTTACAGACAGAATAGAGTGTTCACGTTTGTCAGAGAAATGTCTGTTGGAAACGATTCAGACGTCTTCCTCACTCCTAATGCTTTATACTGGGTAAGGTTGGTCAATTTAATCATTCCTGGGGATGGGGATGCAGGGGTGAAAAAATCTGTTTGTCGGACTCACGGGGCAGTGCAATTGTAGCTATATGGGCATGCTTTTTTCTCTAGAAGAAAGTCTGTCGGGCCTTTCTATCAAGATAAAAAGCTTTCTTTAATTTTATTTTATATCCAGATTGATAGTTTTCCTTTAATTTTGTGTTAATTTTAGCCTTACATGTAACATCGAAAAAAGTTACTTCCTGGTTCAGATAAATAAAGAATACATAATATACAAATTTAAATCAGAATTATTTTGGCATTTGACAGTTACATACTGGGTTTGTGTTCCAATTCAAGCACTTACTTGAAATTGAATGTTGTATTATAAAATTTCGATTGATAAGTTGATTGATAAAGTCGGTCTTTGATTTCAAGATACATGTTACTATACTTCAAGATCCGAACAGAACAAAAGATAGGCCAATTGACAAATATTGTGGATCTAAAAATAAAGTTTAACTGTGAAAAAATGATTTGGAACTTTTCAACGTTAATCATCATGAAAATTAAAGATTACCATCGGGGTGACAAGAGGAAATAGCCATAATTGTCACCATTTACCTGACAAATAAGATGCCTCAAGGAAGAAAAAAATAAGAATTTGTGGTTTAAAATTAATGAGTGGCACACTTTCAAACTATGTGCACCAAACATTGATTCAAGAAGTCCCATGCCCTATATATGCCATGCCCAACTATGCACGTAATTTTCATCATCACTAAATGACTAAAATCTACTGACTATGAACCAATGATAAATAATTCTAACATTTTGATAACATAAACTGCTTTATTACAGATTATAATGCATAATAACAACAATGTCAAATAACAAAATAAATAAGTCCATTCCATTAAATTTTAAAAATTAAGTCACACAAATTGTTGTCGTACTTACCAGTAAAAAATATCTTGCTATCAATTGGGCTATCAATGACAACAGCCAAGCTTGGGCATTAAGAATCATAAAAAGTCCTGGGCTTGACCTTAAGGAGAAATTTTTTTCCCCTGGGATGGGTTGGGTATTAGGTACAGTGTCCTTCAGACAGAAGAGAGTATTTATACTTGTTGAAGAAATGTCTTTCAGGAATGATTCTTATGTATTCCTCACTCCCAATGCTTTATAATGGGTGGGGTTGGTCACTGTTGTTATAGCTTTGGGGAGTAAAGTGTCCCAAAGACAAAGATATTATTTACATTTGTCAGAAATTTGTCAGAAGGGAATGATTCTGATGTTTTCCTCACTCCTTTTGCTTTATACTGGGTAAGCTTTGTCACTGTTATTAATGATTTGGAGAGTAAAGTGTCCAACAGACAAGGATATTATTCACGTTTACAGAGTTTTATATCAGACAGGGATGATTCTATTTTCTTCCTTACTCCTAATACCTTATACTGGAAAATGTTAGCTACTCTTCTTATTTTAAGTATGTTTATAAAGGATGTTAATGGTAAGTATGTCATGAGTGGAATAGAATTTTTGTCCCCCGCCGCAACGCGTCGGAGGGACTTAGTAATGGTCTCCGTCCATCCGTCCTTCTGTCACGTTTTTTGTGGGTGCAACTCCTCGGACACTACTGAACTGATGTTGCTGAAACTTTACACACTGATAGGGTTCAATTAGATTTTGAAATTTTCAAAATGGCCGCCGTTTCCATGGAAACAGGGAAGAAAGGTCAAAATATAGGACATTCAATATCTTGGTTACCTAGGTGCACAGGGTTCTGAAATTTTGTAGGCTGATAGAGCAAAAGGTACTCTATAATAATACGGAAAAAAAATTTGAAGCGATATTTACGGTTTTCAAGTTATTTAGGAATTTGTGATTTTTCAGTCAAAAAATGGGACTTTGTCAAACGTTTTTGTGGGTGCAACTCCTCGGACACTACTGAACTGATGTTGCTGAAACTTTACACACTGATAGGGTACTGTTAGTAGATGATCATCCCATATTTGAAATTTTCAAAATGGCCGCCGTTTCCATTGAAACAGGGATGAAAGGTCAAAATATAGGACATCCAATATCTCGGTTACCTACGTGCACATGGTTCTGAAATTTTGTAGGCTGATAGAGCAAAAGGTACTCTATAATAATACGAAAAAAAATTTGAAGCAATATTTACGGTTTTCAAGGTTTTTACGAATTTGTGATTTTTCAGTCCGAAAAATGGGACTTTGTCAAACGTTTTTGTGGGTGCAACTCCTTGGATACTACTGAATGGATGTTGCTGAAACTTTACACACTGATAGGGTACTATTAGTAGGTGATCATCCCATATTTGAAATTTTCAAAATGGCTGCTGTTTCCATGGAAACGGGGAAGAAAGGTCAAAATATAGGACATCCAATATCTCGGTTACCTAGATATCGGGGTTCTGAAATTTTGTAGGCTAATAGAACAAAAGGTACTCTATAATAATACGGAAAAAAATTTAAAAAAATATTTTCAGTTTTGGAGTTATTTACGAATTTGTGATTTTCCGGTCCAAAAAATGGGACTTTGTTATATCATACATTTTTGTGGGTGCAACTCCTCGGATACTACTGATCGGATGTTGTTGAAACTTTACACACTGATAGGGTACCGTTAATAGGTGATCATCCCATATTTTGACAACCTATTTCTATCGTTTCTCAGAGAATATATTGCTTGAATTGACACACCACACACGGGGGACACATGGCTACGCGTAGCAATCTTGTATATGTTGCTTGTCCCTGATCTTTCTTCAGAATTGGGGGATATAGAATATGAATTATATTTTTGTCTTAATGTGTGAAAATTTCACAAAATTCTATAAAGGCATTTAAATATAATTCCTGGAAACCTATTTTACATTAGAATTACTGTGGATTCATTTTTTTGTCGTGGGTACCATTTTACGTGGTTTGATGAAAATTGGCAACTTCTTGGATTCTTAAATTCGTGGTTTGAGATCTGTACCATACACATCGATGTTAAAGTTCCTATTCGTTGGGTAAAAAAGTTTGTGAGTAACGCCCACCCATGAAAACAACAAAAATTGATACATCACAAATAATAATGCAATCGCAGTACCTCATAAATTTTTATGGCCCGACCACGTATGTGGATCGGACATATAGTTTTACCCTTGTCCGTCCGTCCGTCCGTCCGTCTTTCCGTCCGTACGTCCGTCCGTAACACTTTGGTTAAGTTCTTGGTTAAGGTCCATTACTTGGATACTAGATGTTGGGGGTCAATGATATTTCACCACCAGATGGGTCTTGGGTAGGGCTACATCACCCACTAGAAATTAGGTCACTGTGACCTATATTTTATGCATGAACGACTTCGGTTAAGTTCTTGGCTAAGGTCCATAACTTGGATACTAGATGTTGGGGGTCAATGATATTTCACCACCAGATGGGTCTTGGGTAGGGCTACACCATCCACTAGAAATTAGGTCACTGTGACCTATATTTTACGCATGAATGACTTTGGTTAAGTTCTTGGTTAAGGTCCATATCTAAGATACTACATGTTGATGGTCAATGGTATTTCACCACTAGATGTTTCTTGGGTAACATGACACCACCCAATAAAAAGTAGGTCACTGTGACCTATATTTTACGCATGAATGACTTCGGTTAAGTTACTGTTTAAGGTCCATTACTTGGATACTAGATGTTGGGGGTCAATGATATTTCACCACTAGATGTGTCTTGGGTAAGGTGACACCATCCGCTAGAAATGAGGTCACTGTGACCTATATTTTACGCATGAATGACTTTGGTTAAGTTCTTGGTTGAGGTCCATATCTTGAATACTACATGTACATGTTAGGGGTCAATAATGTTTCAATACTCGATGAGTCTTGGTAACATGGCACCACCCACCAGAAATAAGGTCACAGTGACCTTTATTTTACACATGAACACTTTTGATCAAGTTCTTGGTAAAGGTCCATATCCCAGGTAATACACATTGAGGGTCAATGATATTTCAAGAACGGGAGGGCCATCCTGTGGCTCATAGACACATTTTCTAGTTTAATGTGTGTTTGTAATCTTCTATAATTTTCATTTTGTAGACAGTCCTTGCTGCACTTAAGAATGAATATGTAGATATAAACAAATTGATCAAAATAGCCTTACAGTTAGAGCAAGAAGGACCCTTTTATTACAAGAGCGTAAGAGAACTTGTATGGGGATATGAGGATCCAAGTCTGAAAATAGCTCATAAAATAGCTCCAGAGTGGTTTTATACAGACTATGTGGGATATTTTATGAATGTGAGTTAAAGCAACTATCAGTTTACAAATTTGATAAATAGATAATATATACACATGTAAATTTAATGTTTATACAAAAGTGTTATTTGCTATGTGTGTTAATTTTTAGAAGTGTAAACCAGCATTAAAACAAAACAATATTTATATAGAAAAAAAGGATTGCAAACCAAAACCCACATACAAACATAAATCAATAAAAAATCATATTAGGGTCAACAAAAGTAATGATATTATGAATAATAAAGATGTATATTTTTTGTTATTTTTCATCAGTCTTTATTCAGTACTTTAAAATATGATTATTCCTCTTTGGTTGCTATCATAAACCCGAGTTTCATAATGAAAATATGGGTATAATAACATTACCAAACAGAAAATCAAGCTAAAAATCAATTCATCAAACACAATGCAAGTAGTTTGCTTACCTGGTCCTTTTAAAAGTATTGCCCAGAGACTTAATTTTCCCTACACTTTTAAGACAGATTGGGTTAAAACGAGGTTAAGTTCTAGTGTCACATGTCCGTTACTCTTAATGATACAGAGCACATAAATGATTTAGCTGTACAAAAAATGTCTACTTTTGTTTTTCAGAAAAATAACACAGATGATGGTGTCTATACTGTTGATACTGGTGCTGAAGACATCAACAACCTGGGTATTATAGACAAATATAATGGATCAAGGTTAGACAATTACACTTTAAACATTGCCATTGGAATAAATTGAAATTGAACATGGTTCTGAGATTTCTCCGACACCACGGGAAATACATTGTAACAAAATATGCCAATGGTGTTTAAGTGACTATGCCCCTGCTTTGAATAAGAAGGCTGTATACTGTTTTAGCTCTGAAATTCTCTATTCCATAGTTTTGTTGCACTTGGCATAAGGAGAAAAGTGGAGGGTAGCTAAGTATCACCTGGGAGAATTTGATCACAGATTTGCTTGATTGTTAGAGTATTGTAATAGTTGTTGTGTGTATTGAATTAAGAATGAATTGGTACATAAGCAAGCTCACATTAAAGAGGTACATTATAATGCTATGATTAAAGTAAGCTTTAGGTTATATTAAAATACAAATAAGTGATAGTAAATACACTTTTAAGCAAAAGGTCACAAAAACGAAAGTAAAAATATCTGATAAAATGTAATGATTTGTCTTCCAGTTACTTGAACTATTGGACCACTTCCTATGCAAACATGGTAAATGGGACAGGTAAATCTAACTTAACTTTAAGATAAGTTTTAAATCATTTGCAATATTTTTTTTTTATCCAGACAGATTGTTAAACAACTTGCAGTGTTAAAGGCTGATGAATTTTCAATGATCATTATTTATGACTGTTGTGTCACATACATCTATTCAAAGAAGCAAAAGGTACTAATGGGGCATCTGAATGTCAATAGTTGGAACTAGCAAAGACAAAACCAGTAAACACAAACGAGAACAGCATGAATAAACAGACAACATAACATAGCACAGAACAACTGAGAGAATAGCTATAAACATATTTAATGATATACATTTATATATATAAAATGAAAAAAATGGTTAGAATTATCTGCAGATAAAGAAATGTGTTTAGCCCTTAATTTTTGCAGAATGTCACAGAGTTACAAATGTGGGTAATAGGATGAGCTGACTGTCAGAAAAAAAAATTAAGGATGATCGCTGGTCAGTTTAAAAATAATAAGGTCTCTAAATTGATATATTTAATGGATAGCCCATAGGTATAGGTACAAACTCAGCTTAAAAAATTCATAGGTCACCAAACTCATTTTTGATATTAAGCGTTCAAAATTTGGCGGGAAAAGGATTTCTCTGACTTTTTCATAGGTTTAACATTGGACTTGTTTAAGTGTAAAAACCTATGAAAAAATAACAAGAAATTTATAAAACTTTGTTAGTTAGCCCTTTTATTTTCTATAAAATAATAATTTAAAAAGAAAAATAGGGGGTTTCGCAAATTTTTTTTCACCATTTTAATGGTAAAATCCAGAGGATTCCAAAAATCTGACAGAAATCTCAAATGCTGACCAGCAATCACCCTTAACAGTTGTCTCAGCAACTAATAATCACAGCCCCTTGATGGTTGAGGTCCCATAGGCTGGGATTTAATTTCAGGTCTGTTGCTCACCTACTTCTACATGTAGTTAAACAAAATCAAGCCATTTTGACAGATTGTTTTTATTGTCAAGCATTGTACTATTGATATCTTCACAGATGGCACTCTGGGTCCACCATACCTGAGTAGGGATAGAGAGTTATACTTATTTTCCTCTGATATATGCAGGTTTGTTTTACTACCATTACTTGTAAATTGGCAGTAGAAAGGTCTGCATGTACTTATCTTTACTAGCTAAGCATTTAATAAGTCCATCATGGATGAACATGTTCAATGGGTTTCTCAATTTCAAAACCACAATTTAACATTACAAAGCGACACAATATAAGTAGTGATTGCGTAATTCTAGTCTCTAGATATAAATAATACAATAGTGTTTGATAACTCAAGAAATATGAAACTACTTGCATTCTTAGAAAGGATTTGATAGAAATATTTCTGCGTAATGTTGCATTTTACCACGCTTTACTCACAAAAGGATTATAAGGAATTCCATCACTAAGAAAATACTGACTTGTTCCAAAGAACTTTGAACACACATATTATACTGTTAAAATTTTTATTTACAATTATAAATGTCACTAACTTTTCCAATTACTTTGTCCTATATTTTATATGTATTGAATTGATCTTTTTTCACTTAACATTGCATCTTTTTGTCAGGTCAGTTACGGGTATTTGGACGTCTACAGTTAAGGTGAAAGACATTTCCTTACGTAGATACACAGCTAGTAAGATGTACGTGGAGAATGCCACACTATACCCTGATAATATAGGCTACTGTACACCTCAATCATCATGTATGGACACTGGTCTCATAAATATCAGTACATGCCAAACAAGTAAGTTTAATCATTGAAATAAAAAACCATGGGGTGCATGTGTCCAGAACAACTAGAAATACTGAATCGGGGTTTGACACTTTAAATTAAAACCTACATCAAACAATGAAATGTGGAATAAGTGTATGCGACACAGCCCAAAATCAAAATCCAACTATAATCGACAACCGCCAGCAGCCTTCAACAATGCCAATGGGTGCTGCTAGGGGTTCTGCAATTGGCCCATGTTCTAAATAAAATGCATATAATTCAAATCCAGTCCTGAAATAGTCACAGATAGACCCCCTTCTTAAAAAAGGAAAATAGATTTAGAAATATCAAAGGGGCATGTGAAAAAGCCCATAAGCTATGAGACATCCAGGAGACATTCAAGAGGGCCAAATTTCTGCACTAGAACTACAAAAAAATTTGCAGAAAGGGGAGGTTTAGAGTCCAGAACACAAACCCCCTTCTCGAACCTCCATTGTTTTAATATGCCGATATTATTTTCAAAGAGACTTATTTATTTTTAGCACCTTGAATAATCCAATTAAATCAGAGTAAAAGAAAAACTTTTCTTTGTCTAATTTGGACATGTTTTTAAATTTTATCTTCTTATTTTCAGTTGATTATTTCCACATTCCTGCTGTGGTTTCACTACCTCATTTTTACATGGCCTCTGACAGAGTAAAGGATTCTGTTGGTGGTCTCAGTCCTAATGCAGAGGAACACCAGACTCATATTGACTTAGAACATGTAAGGCTATTTCTTTACATAACTAGAGATAGGGGCATTTTTTCTTTATACATGTATTTATTTAAATAGAAATACTTAGAAAAACGATAAACAAGATAAAGCACCAAATTCTAAGTTTTTGAAAAAATCCCATTTGAAAGTTGTTTGTCGGCCTGCGAGCCGAATGAAGCAAGACATAGGTGTTACTCTACTGGCGGTGGAGTTAACTTTTGTGTTAAGGTTTTATGAGCACCTTCATATCTCCTAGGTTGATTGAACATTGTATACATATGCCTCAGTAGTAGGTTAGCACAGTTACATCCCCATCTTTTGACCTTGATCTTGATTTTCTGGTTGCCTGACTTTAATTGTTTTTGAGGAATAACAAGGTATTTCGATGGTGCCCGCAGGCGTGACAAACTTAAGTGTTAACTCTTGTTTAAACAGTTATATCTATAAAATAAAGACATCAGACACAATTCTTGAGTTTAGCAGATTTCCAAAGAAACTGAAAAAAAACCAACGTTTTTCTTTGCTACTATGTGGAGCTGTCAGTCACTCAGTTAACAGTCTCTCACATTCTACAGTTCTGAACAGATTATAAAATTGATGAAAGTTTGATATTGGTCATTAAACTTTGTGGACTATGGACCAAAAACTATCTGCTTGACATTTGACTTTTGTATAATTTGAAATATTTTGTTTTAATATAGAAAATAATAAGTATTTATAATAGTTTGAAAATGTTTGAAATTAGAATACAATCTTCACAGATTTGTGATTAGAGTTCATAATTTGTTACTCTTGTCACCTCAGAATAAAGTCTCTATTTGTAATATGGAGTAGGCATTGCCTAAATGCGAGCATAGCTAAAAGGGACTACGTTTTTATGTTCTAAATGTCGACATTCAGGGAATTCGCTATCATTTAATTTCCAATATTTCCATTTGCTTATTTTGGGGCGAGATGGTATGGGGCGATTAAGCTTCGAGACACGTTAGTTTCGTACGTGCATATAACCAAGACGAAACGAGCAGCTTATGTGTATTTATTATTTTAAGAATATTATTTTCTTGCAAAAAACGCAATTTATTATTTTTTTAAGCATTATTTCTTTTCTTATAAATTATATTAACATTCACTCCGGACCTGTAAAAATAATAACCCTTTCCGGACCATAAAAAATCTAAATCAGCATTAGCAAATTTCTCGCGGAAACAAATACCGTAGAGCTCTCCGCTCGAGCGGGCACTTCATGCCCGCTTGCGAGCTATGCTCGCTATTACAATATTAACATGTTTTCAAAACAGAACTAAAAGGGAAGTAGGTAATTATTTCTTCATCAAATAAGCAAATTGGTTTCAATTGTCCTACCTTTGTGCAACTGTAAATTTATTTTTATTGTAGAACACTGGTCTTGTTTTGTTTGCTGCCAAACGGTTACAGATAAATATATACATACAGCCTGTAGAAGGATTTGAGTAAGTTAAAGCAGTCCTACTTAAACCAATATGGACCTTACATGAATTCATTTATAAAGACTCTAGTATTAATATTAGAATCTTGACATTGTATATGAATTACCTGGTAAACAGAAAACCATTTTCATCATTGACAAACAGATTTTGCAAATCTACAATTTGTATATTCATATAAATACATTTATCGTGCATATAATTAAAATGCAGTAATTTTGATGGTTTATTGACACCTTGAATTGTCTTTCATACCTTGATGAAATGGCACTTGTTTCACATGGATGCACAACTAAAATTTGTTTTTATCCAAGTAAATTCTCACAACTTGAATTCGCATTTGGATATTAGTGCGCAAATAAAAAATACACAAACTTACACCATAAAATAAAAGGAAACCAGAAACAAATAAAAAACATTAAAATGTAATTATAAGAATTGAATGTTTGTATTTTGATGTTTCATAGGTGTGTTTAACTGTTGACTGGTCGCACACTTCTAACATGAAGCGCTAGTGCGCTTTATTCAAAATGTGCTATGGTCAACAGTTTTACACTTCAAAGAAACATCAAAATACAAACATTCAGTTCTTAAATGTGGTCAAATAAGGGAAAGGGCCAGATTTTGAAGTCTCATAATTGTTTGGCTATTTCAAGACCTTCAATTCAAAACTAATTCCGAACCTGGGATGATAATACATTCTCCAAAGTAAAGGACTTTCACAGACCATCATGAGTGGGGTTTTTTTTGACTACATGTACATGTAATAATGTTTTCTTTTTCAGTAAAACAACAAACATAAAGAAAGTATCTCTACCAGTCTTCTGGATTAATGAGGTATGTCTTTTATTAAAGCCCTACAGTTTTCATTTTGTCTTTCCACAGCTTTGGGAAAAGCTCAAAACTAAAAACTATACAACTAAAACTAACTTCAACAAATTTATGAGAGTTATAGGTGATTATTTAATTTTTTTTTCATTTAAAGTCATTAGAACACTCTGTTGACTTGTCTCTTAAAACCACTGAATAGATTTTCTGGGAATTTTGTAGGATTGTTTTTATCCATATGAAATTAATCATATTAAATGCCATTTTGATTCAAAAATTTTTATAGGAGTACTGTAATCTGGGAAATTTCGCGGTAAAACGCCTAGATATTAGTTGGCACAGTTTTAAATTCGCGCTGTAATGTTATTGTTCATAGATTACAATGGAAAACAAATATAATCACGCCATTTAATTATCACGCTAGCAATGTCAATGCGAAAACCATGAAAATAAAACTGCTGTGAAAATTTCCCTGATAACTGGAATTGCGCTTAAGGACTTTGTGAATTTTATATCAAAGAAACATTATGTGAGCTCAACTTCTCTGAAAGTGCTGAAAATATTAGAGAGGAGCATGTCCTTATGTGAATTTGTCTGTCCATTGCAAACATCTGTTACAGATTTCTCAGCTTCTACTGAAGGGATTGATTTAAAATTTAGAACACAGCTTACGGGTTAATGGTAAACATTTAACGTTGTATCATGTCTACACTTTCCAGTTCAGTAGGTTGTCTACTTCCTGTTGTTTTGAATTGTCAAGTAGGTGTATGCTAACCATAATCTTGAGCATCCTGAGGTTTAGTAAGTTTAGAAGGATTATGTATAGGTCCTGCAACAAGATAGGAGTACCTACTTTAGGGGGAGGGATTTAATTTTGATGCAGCAGTGGACTATAACCATGTGTAACATTTTTTTGTCCTCTTTGTTGATGTTGAAAAATCAATAGCTTTGTTCAATGTTCCACTTAGCCCTGACATGGCTAAAAATTATTGGATTATTTATATCTGAATAACACTTTTAATTATTTATTACTTAGTAAAAGTAATGGAAAGTTACAGTACATATGTTCCAGCACCTAAAGATCAAAGGTTCTTACATCAATCTGTCATCCTCTAAAAATACATAGCAATTAATCATAATTATTCATACATTTTTCTACCAATTATTTGGCACATCAAGTTCAATTAGATTAACTCCCTTTCTACAAATTAGATTCTCATTATTTTACAAATTACTGAGGTGCCTGTTTAAGAATCACCTATGATGAACTAAGTGCAAATAAACCATTAATGATTATAATTGAACTTTTAGAACTTTTTTCATGCGATGAAATGTAAAAAAAGGATTATTTATTTTTTTAATTGCGTCGCTGAAGGCGAAAGCAGGTCTAGTAGTCTGTCTGTCTGTCCCTCAGTCTTGCTATGGGGTGCCTGTCTTGTGTAATCTGAATCTCAAAAACCAATCACTAGATCTTTCTAAAATTTTACACAGCGATTACAGATATATTGAAGATGTGCAACTCCCTTTTTGGGGTCATTTTATAATTTCGTTTAAAAATTTGGGGACCCAAAAGGGGCCAAAAAGCAACTTTTTTATTTGTTTCCACCATAACTTTTGTTCTGGTTGAACAAATTCTATGAAACTTTACAGTAATGTTACTTACCATAAAATGAGTGGGGTTGATTTTTGGTTTCCCTCTTTTTCCATTTAGAAAAAGGGACCAAAAATGATACTTTTATTAGTTTTTCCACAATAACTTTAATTCTGGTTGACTGATTGTTATAAAATTTTCCAGTAATGTTCCTTACCATAAAATGATTGAATGGAATGATTTTTTAGGTCTCTTTTTTTTTCGTTAATAAATGAGGGGCGGAAAAGGGTCAAACATGCGAATTTTTTTATTTATGTTCTGATGAAAAAAATTTTGCAAGTAAATTTTTGTCATAAATTAGATACAAAATGGAGGAAAAAGATTTTTTTTTACCCACCTTTTCTGTTTAGCAATAAGGGGAACAAAAAGGGGAAAAATAGAAACTTTTAATGTTTTGGTCTCATTTATTATTTATTTATTTTAATTCTTGTTAGATATAAGGATCTTAAACAGTCTGTTAAATATTTTTATTTCCAAATATTTATTGTCAGTCTATAATGGGTTGCTTGTGACAAATATGCTTTGTCAGTCCACCATAGGATGCAAGTGTCAAAAACTATTGACTGTCCATATTGGGCCAAGAATGTTCAGGGTTCAGCGTTTTGCCGTGCAATGCAGGGCCAGTCATCGGTTGGTCTTGTTTTATACAGAAACTGTGTAAATGATGTCCACATGTTTTAGTACATTTTCACATTTCATTTTTATGCCCTGCCTGCAATATGTTATTCTGTCTGTTTGTTTCTGTGTTTGTCCATATAATCATCATGAAACTCTGTACACATACACATCAGGTTACGGACAAGCAAAGATTGGCATAAAATTATACATCTCAAACTGACATTAAGGGAGTACGAGCCTGAAATTTTTTGTAATTAAAAGTTATTAAGAATTGATAATTTGAAAGGAATGGCTCAAAATAGCTTGACTTTATGAAAAAAGTTTTCAAAAACATGGAGCCGTTTTCAAGATATAAGCACCTAAAAATATGGCGGGAAAAAAACTTCACCTAGATTTTTCATAAGAATTACATATGTACATTGAAAATTTTTCTTCTGTTTTAACATAGAATTTATAATTAGAATTGGTTGAAATTTTTAAAAGATGTTTATTAGGACCGTCTCTAACTATTAGAAAAACATGTTGAAAATTTTTTAAGGCATTTGAATGGATAAAAGCTGAGAATCCCGAAAATGTTAAATTTCTGAGGCTCATACTCCCTTAAACTCTGTTATAAGTCATTGTCCTCTTTAAGGATTTTTTGCAAATTTTGCACCTGTTAAGCTCAATATCTTAAAAAGTATATAAGATAATTGAAAAATTTAAATTGGATATTGTTAAGCACATCAAGATCTACAATATATGTGATAAAATCAACGTTGTAGGACCTTTCCTTTTAGGAGTGATTCCCCTTAAAATGTCAAAATTGACCATTTTCACAGGGTTTCCTCATTACATTGAAAACGTTATAGCTAATAAAATGTTCAATTACCCCAAGCTGAACAGGGACTCATCAAGGTACTTTGGAGTACCCTTACTTAATCCTACTATTGAATGTGTTACAATGGAAATTGATCTCTCTGATCAGTTTAAACTTACATCTATAGAGAGGAGATTTTCTTCAGTAAATGACTATTTTCAGTGTGAAATGACCAGGTTGAGATGCGAGCACGTGCAACGATCTCACACTGGTCAATTAACCAATAATAACCACCGGTACTGATATTGATCGATGATGTTGACCAATGAAATGCAATGTTATTTAAAACTTTCGGTTTTTAGAATGAAGCCACCTAAGGTTTTAGAATATAAAATTTTTATTTTTTCGGAAGAAATAGGTACTTACACATGTTCTTGGAAACCGGCAATGATCTTTGACTTGTGATAGAATTTTTTGGGTCTTTTGGCTCGTTCCGCTGCGCTCCACTCACAAAAAGACTGAAAAATTCTATCACTCGTGAAAGATCAGCCGGTCTTTTCCAAGAACTTATGTAAGAACCTATAAATCTTGTTGTATGAAGGAAAAAATTTCCTAGTATAAAAGATTTACCTGTTGAAAATTTCACATTGGTTAAATAGCTCAAAAATGGTATTTATACAAAAGAAAATGTGCAAAATAAATGTCAAAGAGTTGTTTAAAACATTTAATTCATGAAAGAAAATTATTTAGTAGCAAAAATCATAGATATAAGCAATTTCTCTCAGAGATAGGAGTTTTTTCCTACAGGTAAAAATCATCTACCTGTGAGTAGTTTTCATTTTCAATAAAGGTGTGATTTAAACTGATCAAAAAGATTAGCTTCTATTATTACAAAATTCTATAGAAAGATTAAGCACCAGTACTTCAAAGTACCTTGATGAGTTCCTGTTCAGCTTTGGGGAATGAAACATTTTATTGGCTATAACTCCTCTGACACCTTAATGTCAATTAAAACCAAACTTGGTATGTAATAGTTATTACATGAGGACGCGGTGTGTCAGTAAAAGATCACCATGACGACTGGAGGCCGGAGTGGGTGATCTTACTGACACACCAAGTCCGAATGTAATAACTATTTACATCCCAGCCTTCAAAACATGTCATGTAAAATATTATACAAACATTACAATACATTCTGTGCATTTAGAATCAAATAAAAAAAACTTTTTTTACTATTTAATATAGAGTATCCCTATTGGGTCCCTTCAATATTCTTTATGTACTAATTTTTAACGCAAGATTTGCATCGGTTTCGTGGTCTTGTGGATTTGAAGGTGGACTAGAAAAAACGAGGATCCTCGTTCCAATTTCAGGGGGAACTATGTATTTTTTCAATCTTTAAAATTACTTTGTTGTTGATTTTTATAATTTTTCTATGTCCAACTTAGTGAACATTTCTCAAAAAAATTAACAGAAAAAGAACAAAAGAGTTGAAAAAGTAGAAGAGGGTATTCCGAGGGATGATACGGCTCAGATCACCCCTGTTAGAACAAAAGAGCTGGGATGTAAAGTTTGTTATTAGCATTAGGTGTATTTGATTGGTTGTTAAACATGGCCACTTAGGTTTAAAATAAAATATAGGAGGAAATTGCTGTCTTTTACTAATAACTCAAAAAATGTGACAGATTTTTAAATTGTGATGGAAAACAAAGTGATCAGCACCTCAAGATCGACCTGCCCTGAAATTTTGAAAAAGACCCAACAACCCATGAAAGAGTTATTGCCCTTTATCTTGTTTTTTATGAATTTTGCAGTAACAAAAATGTATTAAGCTCAATATATTAAAAACTATATGAACTATTTAAGAAATGTAAATTGCATATTGTTAAGCCCATTATGATCTACATAATATATATTAGGGTCAACATTGTAATACTGTTATTTAAGGGGTTATTCCTAATAGCCTATTCTTCAGACACTTAAGTCAGGTAATCGATTCAGGCTCTTGAGAGCCTCTTGTTATCCTTTGCATTGTTGAGCAACTTTAATACTTTTTTTATTTTTAACCCAAAAAAATCATAGACAGTATACCTTTGAGGCAAACAGACAAAATTGAGGATTGTGCACATCTTATTCTGAGTTTCTTAGACTAAAATTCTACATTTGATGTTATTACAACTTTTCTTATGTCATGCTGATCTCATAATCATATTGTTAAATTTTAAGGATGATGTCTATGTTATTTTTCATCTGATTTTGGTTATTCTTTTTTCATTGCATTCCTCTATAAAATTTGTCAAACATTAATGTTTCAATGGTTTTGATGAATGTGTATCTTCTACTGGCACAATGCAATAGGCAGACGCAGTCACAGTTTGCTATTCTAGATAAGTTTTTATTCTTTATACCCCCCGAAAACAAAGTTTGGGGGGGTATATAGGAAACACCCTGTCTGTCCGTCCGTCCGTCTGTCCACATAATTATACATGTAGTTCTGTACTTGAAGAATTCTTATAAAAAAGAGATATTGTTAATAATAGAAACATATCTTATTTGGTTTTCTTGATCATGAAGGTGCTGAATTTATGTTTATTACATGTTTATATGTTCATGATTCATATTTTGTTATGTCATTTAAATCCATGTGTTGAATGTTTATAATTCTATTCATTGTGTTATAAGGGTTAATGGTTTATATTAATTTTTTTCAATATACTACTATGAGTGTTGTTAGAAAACAATATATAAAACATAAAATACACATTTCAAGCTGGAATATCAATGGCTACAAACACAAGGGTTTTAACAAGTACAGTGACCCAAGGTTTCTAAAAGATATTGTAAATAAAGATATAATTTGTTTAAGTGAAACTCATTGTTCTTTAAATGATTCACTGACACTACCAGGATTTAAATCGATTCACCTTAATAGACCAAAATCAAAGAAAACAAATAAAATTTCAGGTGGCCTGTCAATTTTTATTCGCAGTGAACTAAAAATAGGGGTAAAATTTTTAGAACATAAAACAAACGACTATATATGGCTTAAGTTAGATAAGGAATTTTTTGGCCTTAGACAGGATTTATTTATATGTTTTATTTATAATCCTCCAGCTGCATCTTCATATACACATTCTCTTGATGAAAATTTATTTGAATGCATAGAAAGTGACATAAGAAAATACTCTTTAACAGGAAATATTTTATTAGCTGGAGATATGAATGCTAGGACAGGAAATGGGGAGTTAGATTTCATAGAATTTGATTCAAATGATACAAATATAACTGATGAAGAATATGTTCCTGATAATAATATCCCTATAAGATTTAGTAAAGACAATGTCATCTCTAGTAGAGGCAAAGAATTAAATGAACTTTGTATTTACTCTGGTTTAAGAATTTTAAACGGTAGAACTTTGGGTGACTTCTCTGGTCAAATGACTTGTCATACCCCAAATGGGAGTAGTGTTGTAGACTATATTATTGCTTCTGAACAACTTCTGTCAAAAATATCTTTTTTTAGAGTTCATAAGCTAAATGGGGATTTATCTGACCATTGTCAGGTATCCACAATGATAAATGTAAATGTAAAACTCAATAATGATAATGAAAAACTAATGAAGCTACCATCTCAATATATATGGAATGATAATTCAGCTCAACTTTTTGAAGAGGCACTAAACTCACCTGAAATAAAGTATAAAATTGATGAACTTAATGATAAAGACTATTCTGATAACACTGAGTTGATGGTCAGTGACCTGAATTCGATTTATAAAGAAGCAGCTGAAAAGTCCTTAAAAAGGAAAATAAGCAATAATAATAAACTTAATAGGAATAAAAAAGTAAATAAACAACCTCAATGGTACAATTTGAATTTATCTAATATGAAAAAAAGGTTAAATGAAAAGGCATCATTATTAGAAAAGTTTCCAAGGGACCCAGTTATAAGAGGCTCCTTTTTTAGTTTTCTCAAAGTATACAGAAAAACAAGAAAAAGAGTCAGAAGAGAACACTACAAAAATATAATAGAACAACTTGACTCTCTTCATGAAAATAATCCACAAAAATATTGGTCTCTTTTACGTAGTCTTTCTGAGCATAAAAACTCTTTAGATGGATCAGAAATTAATGCTGAACTTTGGAAAAAATATTTCCAAGATCTCAACAGAGAGCCTTTAAACCCTCCTTTTGACATTGATAACTTACTTAATAATCTAGAAAAAGATAATATATTTACAGAACTAGACGCAACCATTAAAAATTCTGAAATTTCTAAAGCTATAAGCTCATTAAAAAATAAAAAGTCATGTGGTTTTGATCTCATTTCTAATGAAATGATTAAAAACAGCCAAACCATTCTTCTAAATTCATTAAATAAAACATTCAATACCATTCTTAGCACAAGTAAATATCCAAAAGAATGGTCAAGAGGATATATTGTTCCCATATTTAAAAGTGGAAGCAAAGATGATCCCTCAAATTACAGAGGAATCACTGTAGTTAGTAATCTTGGTAAATTGTTTGCAAAAATACTAAATAATAGATTAGAAAACTTTATGATATCTAGAAATATGATAAAGAAAGAACAAATAGGATTTTGTAAAGGTAAAAGAACTGTAGATCATATTTTTGTATTAAAAACCCTTATTGATAAATATACACAAGGAGAGAACAAACAGCTCTTTTCTTGCTTTGTAGATCTCAGAAAAGCCTTTGACACAGTCTGGCATAAAGGTTTATTTTTATACCCCCCACTTCAAAAGTGGGGGGTATATAGTGATAGGGGTGTCCGTCCTTCCGTCCGTCCTTCTGTCCGTCCTTCCGTCCGTCCTTCCGTTACACTTTAGGGTACCCATCTCTTATCCGCAACTGCTCCTAAACCCCTTGATGGATTTTCATGAAACTTACACACAATCTTTGTTACATAATGTAGATGTGCACCTACTATTTTAAAATTTGATCAGAATGATTTTTGGGGTTTCCCATAGCAAAACATGGACTTAGCCATTCGGCTACATGGGGGTACCCATCTCTTATCCGCAACTCCTCCTAAACCCCTTGGTGGATTTTCATGAAACTTACACACAATCTTTGTGACATAATGTAGATGTGCACCTACTATTTTAAAATTTGATCAGAATGATTTTTGGGGTTTCCCATAGCAAAACATGGACTTAGCTATTCGGCTACATGGGGGTACCCATCTCTTATCCGCAACTCCTCCTAAACCCCTTGGTGGATTTTCATGAAACTTACACACAATCTTTGTGACATAATGTAGATGTGCACCTACTATTTTAAAATTTGATCAGAATGATTTTTGGGGTTTCCCATAGCAAAACATGGACTTAGCTATTCGGCTACATGGGGGTACCCATCTCTTATCCGCAACTCCTCCTAAACCCCTTGATTGATTTTCATGAAACTTACACACAATCTCTGTGACATAATGTAGATGTGCATCTCCTATTTTAAAATTTTATCTGAGAAATTTTTTTGGGGGGTGGGGGGTATTTATTTGTGAGCTGCGGCTCACAGTTTTTCTAGTATAAATTAAAAAAGATAGGAACAAGTGACCTTTTCTATAATATTATAAAGCAAATGTATGGTAATACTGAGCTATCAGTCAAAATAGACAAAAATAATGTTACTGACAGCTTCCAATCTAATATTGGAGTCAGACAAGGCGATAACTTGAGCCCCAACCTCTTTAAAATTTTCATAAATGACTTGCCAGAAATTTTGGAAACAGAATGTGATCCTGTTAATCTTAACAATATTAATTTAAACTGCTTACTCTATGCAGATGACCTTGTATTGGTATCAAAAACTGCAGAGGGGCTCCAAAACTCTATTAACAAATTAAATACCTATTGTAAGACATGGGGCCTAGAAGTAAGTATCAAAAAGACAAAAACTATAGTTTTTAATAAAAGTGGGAAGACAGTTAAAAACACATTCTATTTAAACAATAATCCCATTGAAAAGGGTAGGACATACAAGTATTTACATGATTTAGGACTCAATTTTTCAACCTGTGGATCCTTCACAGAAGCCAAGACTGACCTATACAACAGAGGTCTTAAAGCGCTCTATAAAATGACAAAATATTTTGAATCTAAGAGACCAAGCATAAAAACAATTATGCACTTATTTGATCACACTGTGAAACCAATTTTGTTATATGGTAGTGAGATATGGGGAAGTTTTATTGGTAATAAACTAAAAGAAGGTGATTATTGTTTTATTTCTAAAATATTTAATAACTTAAAACAGGAACATGTTCATTTAAAATTTTGCAAATATTTATTAGGGGTTGGAAAAAGGTCCACATCTTCAGCAGTGATGGGAGAATTGGGAAGGTATCCACTTTACACCAATATATTTACTTATATGTTTAAATACTTGCAACGTCTATGCTCTTCTAATGACATTTTACTAAAAAATGCATATGAAGAGTCAATAAATTTAGACAATGCAGGTAAAAACAGTTGGTACAGTTGTATGAACTCTATCATGAAATACTTAAATATTAATCTTAATATGTGCATTACTTCCAAGAGTAACATAAAATTATTAATTATTAACAAAGTAAAAACTATTTACAACAAAATCTGGAAAGACGATATATTCAATGATAATAAGAGTAGGTCTGGAAATTAATTGAGAACCTACAGATTATTTAAAAATATTTTCTCTTATGAACCATATTTAGACTACTTTGCTGAAGACAAAAGAAAACTATTTACAAAGTTCAGAATAAGTGCACACAGGTTAGAGATAGAAACAGGAAGATATAAAAATATCCCTGCAGAGAATAGAATTTGTGGGTTGTGTGATGCTGGAGTGGGAGATGAAATTCATTTTCTTCTCCAGTGTCCAAAACTTAGCAAAGAAAGATCTAAATTTCTACAGGAAATAAATAATATTAATAATAACTTTTGTAGATTGGATACCACTTCCCAATTCATCTGGCTATTGTCTTCTGAAGACCAAATAATTTTAAATAAACTTATTGATTTCTTACAATTAATTAACACTGAAAGAAATAAAATTCTTGACGCATGAATATTATTTAAATACACATACTATGTACCTTTTAAAGTACCAACTTGGGTCACTGTGCTAATTAAAATATTTTTCCCTTTTACTCTATACATTGATAATTCTCATTTTCATATGTTTTCACTCCCTTTGTTAATCTTAATTCTATCAATATATTGTACAATCATTCTTTATTTTATTTTAAGTTGTAGCAGCTCTACATGGGCGTCATAATTGACATAATAAAATTATTCTATTCTATTCTATTCTATTCTATTCTGTAAGCGCTTCTCCTCCTAAACGTCTTGAAGGATTTTTCTGAAACTTTACCTAAAGGAAGTACATCATATGTAGATGTGCATGAAGAATTTTCATCGCTCTTGGATATCATTCAGGGGAGATAATTGGACTTAGACTTTTTAAATACATTATTGAATGGGAAACCTCGTAAGCGCTTCTCCTCCAAAACGGCTTGAAGGATTTAGATGACACTTTACATGAAGATAGTACATCATCTGTAGATGTGCATGAAGAAATTTTATTGCTCTCGATTATCATCGAGGGGAGATAACTGGACTTGAGATTTTTTTTTTCACAGTACAGAGTCCAATATGAAGGGGGGGTATCCTTTTGTGAGCTCGCTCACAGTATTACTTGTTTCTTCCTGTTGTTATTGTTTGTGTTGACTGGTTTTGTCTTTGCACTTTCAGATGTGATCTTTCCATGCCCCATTGGCATTGGCGGATCCAGAAATTCTTAAAAGAGGGGACCCACTGACTGGCCAAAGAGGAGGCCTGCTTTGGTCATGCTTCATTGATTTCCTATATATTCAACCAAAATTTTTACACCATAATGGGCCTCCCCCTCTGGATCCGCCTATGATTGGTATCTCTCTGCTTACTTCATCTATCATGTCAATGTTCATACATGTACTTTTAATTTCTGAGGATTCTTTATCGAATATTTTTAAGCACTCCTTACTTTTTGAATTTATGTGTTTTCTATTAATTAGTTTCATTATTAAGGCAGTACTAAGTTAAAGGATTGGTACTTTTGCATAGATAATCGTGACATTACCTCCCCTTTATTTCAACTTTGTTTACATAACCGTCATGTACATGTACTTTGTTACATAATAATTAAGGAACAGCTGGTAGAAGCATTCACAACTTCAAACAATTTTCTGTGATTAATGGCCATTACTTCAGACATGATAGTGTTGCTTCCCCAAAGATGTTTTAATTATACTTTGAGCTAGCATTTAGTTTTCATCTAGGCAAAAAAAAAGAATAAATAGATGCATCTTTTGTTTGAACTTCCTTTTAAATATGAAAACTGAACTGCCAATTCAATTTAAATAGAATGATTAATATTTCTAAATTATATTCATTTATAAGTACACCAAACATGTTAAAAATCAAAATTTATAGGTTTTCAATTAACCAAATTGTTCTGATATAATCAACACAATAAAAGTGTCATCACAAGGTGTAAAGATGAGTACATGATGACTTCAACTTTCCAATTGTCAACTTCCCTTCTTGTGAAGCACCATCTTGTCTGCTTCTGCTATTAATGTATTACAATTGATTTGTATTCCAGAGCTGGTGGCAGCAGGACTTTCATTGATTTCCTTGGCAGAGTGTCACATCTTGCACAAAAATTGCTAACATAATGTAATGTTGCTCCTCTGTTACTCTCTTCTTTGAGAAATTTTATGGAAGACATCATGTGCTCTTAGACATATATGGGATATATCTCTCTCAGATGAGTTCCGATGTTGCTTTGTCATAGGGTTTTGTTCTATCTGCCTTTATTGGATTTGACACAGTGAATTGACAAATGGCAGTGCGCTGGGTGTGCTTTAGCAAGCAGGAACTGCTTTCTCTTCCAGAACATCTGAGTTCTCTCTTGTTACGACTTTAGTTCTGTTCAGTCATGTCAGTTGTTTTTGTTTTTTATTTTTTGCATTTCTTCTTGCTGTTTTTTTTTTGGGTGTTCACATTCATGTTTACTGGTTTTGTCATTGCCCCTTTTGACTTTTTCACTTGATTTCCCCACTGGTCTTTGCTCTGCTTTTTTCATCAGAAAAATTTAAAAGTTAAATTTACAGCTTGAAGAGCATGACTTAAGACTGAAATGGGTCTTTGGATAGTCTGTTTTTAATCCTAAGATAGCTTTCGTATGTACACCATCCCTAAATAATTTTCATTTTCAATGCATAAAAAAACAGCAAAAAAATATTCAGATTATGATATAAAGTTCATGAGTACCTAGTCACTTTTTTCTTTAAATCATAATAAACTTGGTTTATGACCAGTTTTAATTACTCATGAAAAGATTGTTAAATATAGTTATACTGATAAACTTTGTACCCATTAACTGACTTTGTGATGAGTTCAAACATATTTTGTCAGATGTTTACTATCTGTTTGTATTGAAAACAGGTGAAAGCAGATCTTTCATAAAAGTTGAAAATCAATGATACTATAAAACAATGTAGTAAATGTCTTTTTTCTCTATCTTTGACAGGTTTTCATGTTAGAAGTTCTCACATGCTCCTTTAACAATTTTACTTTTAATTTGATTATGATTTTATGAGGCATCTGCTTTTTGTTTCTTTAAACTTTAAAAAACTGCAAAGCTATAATAATAAAAAACTAGGATGCACAAACCAAGATGTATTGTAGTGTGTAACACCCTTGGGAATATATTTTTCTATGTTTTTTTTTTCTTTTTTCTATTTATCTTTTTAGTTTTCTGATTGCCTGTATTTTCTAGATCTTCATAGATATTGATACCAATAGATAATAATTTCTGGCAGGTTGCCATCCCCCCTCTTGTCAGACTGATGAGTTTGCCATCATATTGTTGATGAAATCTCTATCAAACTTATCTGAACTTTATCAAGACACTTACCATCAGCCTCTGGAACAATATTTACACTTTTTATAGAAAATTGTTTTTTACTTAGAAAAATAAACATAAAAACATCTGCTGGTTTTGGTGTGTGGGAGGAGCACCCATATCTATAGGGTCAAATATTAAGAGTACAACCTTAAGGACAACAACAGTAACCTGAATAAATCTGTTGGTTGCAGTAGTCGATTGAATTTTACCCATTTTAGGGCTAATTTTATTCCCTGCTTAAAAATTGGGGGTATGGGTGATAGGGTGTCTTGACATCCTTTTGACTGTGTGTTAAAATTTTGTTCTTCTGTTACATCTCTTGGTATCTAGCTGTCTCTTATCAGTTGTTCCCTATAAATCCCTCAATTCATTTTCATGGAACTCTTCACAAAATCTTTGCACCTCCTATTTTAAAATTTGATCTGATTGAATATTTTTGTTTCACATAGCAAAACATAGATGACAAGGGCATTCCTATTTCTTTAGGCAACTCCTCCTAAACTGCTCTAGATATTTTAATGAAACTTCCACACAATTTCTGTGACTTAATGTAGATGTGCATGTCTTATTTTAAATTTGACCAGATTGATTTTTTGTGGGTTTCTGATATTAAAACATGGACTTCTCCATTAGATGACAAGGGGTGCTATTCCTCCTAAACCTTTCAATTAAGTTTTTCTAGTTTAGTTTAATATCAGTTATACAATGATAAAAAATTAGGGGTACAATAACATTTCAAAGTTTGGATTGAGAACAACTTACAAAATATCAACAAAAGAGAATGGAGTGCATTTTATAAGTACTGAAATAGCATACTTTACGTAAAAGTTGTTTGAACAAATGCAATCACTGTTTTTTCTTTTTCTTTTATGGAAATCTTTCATAACTTTGTTTGGATTGAGTGGTAAAATAAATATTATTTGAAATTTGTTATCTTAAGACATTTTATGTCACTATGAAAAGCCTGTGATGATACACTTTATGGGAATTTACTCTGTCTGACCTGTCTAACAGGTACCATCTTCAAATAAAAAGTTCATTACAACATCAAGTCAGTCATTCCCCTAGAAGTTGAGCTTGTTTGATCATAAAGAGAACTTGATACTTAAACAACTGATTTGTACTCAGGGTGTGGAATTCATTGATTAATAAGTAAAGATAAAATAATGGCAAGCCATGATAAAATATTTATAAACCATGACCACTGCAGATAACTACAGACTCTGCCAACATGCCTCATATCAAATGAAATATACCATGATGCTTTGATATTTAGTGCTAACAGAAAATGATTGTTACTTTTTATCTTTATTGAAAGGTTTTGGTTTATTTACCAGGAGCTGACTGTTTGGTTCTGTCAATATTTAAGAGCTTTTGAGAAGTTGCAATAACAACCAAATCTGCAAGTCTGCTTTGTGGTTTTTTTTACAACAATATATACCAATCATTTTAAGAACTTGCTTCAATAAATATGCAATAATTAAACTATGCCTCCCACATTGGAGACTAAATGACTAGCATATTGTTTCCAAAAAATTGTGAGGTTCTGAATTGGCTGCATGTTTTTGATGAGCACTAAACAAGACTACCAACTGTTCATGCAATGACGAAAACAGACAAAAGATGATTCAAACTACTCTTAACTAAACCACAAAAAAATGATTACTTATAAGGCTTGTGGCTGATGATATATTTCACTTTTGTCATCCTTGTTTAACTTTTCCTAGATTTGCTTCAGTTACTTACAATAGTTTAAGGCTGATTTAATGAATTTGTACAGATTTAGAGTTCAAATTATCTGCACTAAAAAGGATCTGTATTAGAGAGGAGGAATATTTAACCAATTTTGCTTAATATAACATTAATGTACATCCTTCTTCAGTGGTAATAATTTAATCAATAGCAAGCATATCTTTACACCTATATTGTTCTTTTATGTCCTGTAAGCAGAATCTTTATTTGCACATTTTCTTATCCTTATATTTCAGACTGCAATGGTAAATGACAAGTATGCCAACCAACTGAAGAGTATGCTGTTTACACCAAAGTTGGTAGTATGGGTTGTACAGCTGATAATGATCATTGGTGGGTCTCTACTCCTGCTAGTCTCTGTATTCTATGGGATCTATGCAACATGGAAAAATAAACAGGTATGTTGTTTAAAATAGCCAGGTGTGGATTAAGAGACAGGGGAGGGGTTTTGGTGGATGATGATAATATGTGGCTCACTCATCCTTCTCACCTTGGTAGTGTATGGGATGGAAAATTACCAGGTAGGGTTGATTACAATATCCATTAGTCAATCCCGGTGTAGGGGTATCAGAAGGTGATGGTCATTGGTACTTCTATCATCCTTTGTGAGCTATGGAGTCTAATATTGCAACATTGAGAAATAAATAGGTAATATAGCAGCCAGTGAAGGTAACAATCCCCTACATTTTGGTGAAGAGACATGTTATTTTTGTCCTTTCCATCCATTTGTCACAAGGTTTTTGTCTCACCTGTGACGAAAAGTCGCGGAAGGCGAGACATAGGTATTACTTTCCGGCGGCGACGGTGGCGTCGTAAACTTTTTTGTAAGACTTTTGTGGACAATGAATTGCATGAAAAGTATAATAGCTAGGCATCTGATATTTGGTATACAGACAGTTCAGGTTATGGTCTACGCAACTGTCACCATGCCGTGTTACCCTGACCCCATTTTCACGCTCCAGTGACTCTGTGAACTTAGATCTTTTTTCAGGCTGTAAACTTTTTTGTAAGACTTTTGTGGACGATGAATTGCTGGAAAAGTATAATAGCTAGGCATCTGATATTTGGGATACAGACAGTTCAGGTTATGGTCTACGCAGCTGTCACCATGCCGTGTGACCCTGACCCCATTTTCACGCTCCAGTGACTCTGTGAACTTAGGTCTTTTTCAGGTCGAAAACTTTTTTGTAAGACTCTTATGAAATGATTTCTGGAAAAGTATAATAGCTAGGCATCTGATATTGGGTATACAGACAGTTGTGGTTATGGTTAACGTAGCAGTCTCCATGCCATGTGACCATGACCCCATTTTTAGGGTCCAGTGACTCTGTGAACTTCGTTTTTTTTTTTTCAGGCAGAAAACTTTTTGCAATGCTTGTGTAGACAATAAATTGCTTGAAAAGTATAATAGCTAGGCATCTGATACTGGTTATACAGACACAATTTGTGTTTATATCAAGAAATGAAAGCTTAGGTGGTTGACTTTAAGTGATGGTGCCAGCAGGCGAGACATACTTTTAGTTGCCACACTTGTTCTACTCGAATCCTTTGAAATCAAACAAAAAAACTTGCTATGTAGCAAGTACATCATATGTACACTTTGCCAAGACTCAGACTGTAAAGCCAACAATTTAACTATCTTGATTGAAGAGGAATCAATGTGTGTATACCAAGGAAAAGTCAAAAGAAGTGCTTGTGCATGCCATCAAAAACCAAGTAGGTTATTACAACTGTTTTAAAATTTTGAATGAGCAAAAACTAAAATTTCCCCACTTATGATTTAAGAGTGTTTTTGCCTGCAGAGAATCGATAACATGTAAATTTTGTGTTGGTTTTTGCAATTCAGAATGAATCACTATCAGATGATTTCTAAAATTATATCTTACTAATTCTTGTTGCTATGTTTATTTTATTTATGAAAAAACACCTTAACCCTTCAATAGTTCTTGCAAATTAAAGATCACTATCATCAGACAGTATAATTTACAGTTTGCTTAGTTTTATTTCTGAAAACCTTTAAATATATGCTCTTCTATATCTAATGGGATCAGAAGATACATCTACAGTGTAACCTGTCCAAACTTAACCCACTTGAAACTGAAAAAGTTGTTGGTGTTGACAGGTGTTCTATATAATATTGATGAAAATTCAAATAATGGAACTAAAAACGAAGTTAACAGGTTTTGCTTATTCAAAGTTTGGTTTGGTTTACACAGATTTCACTGTATAGCAAGTTAAGGATCATTATCCTGTGTGTCTCCTATGTAAGAACCATAGTAAGACAAACATTGATCATTATCACTAGTGATGCTCACAGTAATTAGTAGTCTTTGTCTGTTGTCTGAAGCTGTGAAGAATTAATGTCATGTTATTCTTGTACCTGTAATGACTATGTTTACCCTGGTCAATAGAGAAAACATGACATACCATACAGCTAGGGTCAGGTGGACACTGAAAAGTCATAGTTCTTAAAATGACATTCTGTAAAACTTGGAAGTTGAAAGAATTAATGTCATGTTATTCTTGTACCTGTAATGACTATGTTCACCCTGGTCAATAGAGAAAACATGACATATACTATATAGCTAGGGTCAGGTGGACAGTAAACGAAGGCTGATATAGGACCAGTGACACCAGTGCACCCAGAGGTCACCTGTTTGATAGATATTTGGCTAGGAACTGTCTGCAGCAAGAGATCTCATAATATTTTTAGCAATTGCAAACCCTACTGTTCGAACATTTCAAGAGCCCCAACAGATGACCAATCTTTATTTCTTATTTCAATAAAGAAAATATGAAATTCTGTACAGCTTAGTTCAGGAGGATGGTGAAAAGCTGTAGTTCTAACCTTCTATGTTTGTTGAAGTAACTGCGCAATGCACTTAATTATCTCTTCTACATTAGTTGAGTTATTTGCCGAAATTGCCCAAAGTTCATTGTTCCTCTGGATACTCAGTTATACCATTCAATAAAACTTACTGCCCTATACATGTATAACCCATGTGCATAAAACCCTAGCATTCACTGTAGGAGTGCTTCTTTAGTTGAAGACATTGTAAGACAGAAAGCATAGCACATACAATAAAAGTTTTAAGCAAAACAAGAAAACTTCATGCTTTCTTATCAATCCTTCAAATTTATATCAAAAGTGAATACTAGGTCTTAGGATAACAAAACAGTTGGAAAACAGTGTTACCACTGACAGGGTTAACATTGTCATGATACTAGTTTCCTCTGAGGAATTTTCAAGCACTCAAAAGTTGATATTACATTATCTCTCTGCTACTGTGACTATTCTTTGTTCTAGAAATACCTCCATTATTTTATTGGTGTCTTTACTACACTGTTAATTTTTCAATTTTGTACTTGGCATGATATGAATTTAATGTTTCTGTGTCATGTAGCTATTCATTAGTAAAAATGTAGTATAGGCAATTCAAAGATATCATTATCTGACAGCTTATATCCATGTCTATTGTCTTATGAACCCACTTTTTACTCAACTGTTAAGTGTTTGTAAAAGCCAATTCTTAAAATTTTGAAAAAAAGGTTACAGACAATAAATAAGATAAAGCAGAACAAAAAAGCCTCAAATTTTCCAGTTGTGTAGAAAAGGTTTAGATTTGTAAGACTTCTCAAAAAACAAAACAAAAAACAAATAATAAAGCTAACTGAAAAAAAAATCTTTAAAATCAATATTGTATAGAAAAAAAATTGGCTGCTAAAAATAAAAAAATCTTAAAAATAGGAACATTTTTAACAAAATCTTTGATTAAATTTGAAAATTACTATCATCACTATCAACTTTTCAGATACCCTAGAAATTGGTATCTAGTACAGAGGATAAGATTTTGATGGTGGTATTATAAGTTAAGCTTTATAGCTGACAGAGTTATTAAATACAAGCCTTGAATTGACATTAGTTTCTATATTTGCTTGCTTGGTACTATAAAAAACCTTTAGATAATATCTTCATGTTTACTTAGAAAAAACAAAAGCTTCAAAAATAAGTTATAGAATAAGTCTTTGCCAAATTTCTGACCTTGTCAAAATAACATCTAGAAAATGACTGAAAATAACAAAATTGTTTTTTTTGTTTTGGGGCAATGTTTGATTGAGATTCAGTTCTTTTACACTTGCAGCTTAACATTTTTGTATGCAGTCTCAGGCCTCAAATAATCCACAGATTTTAGTAAGATTTATTGTGTCTGTACCTTCATTTCTGTTCGGTTGATTGGATGTTTTGTGTTTCTTTGTGCTGTTCTTCTTCCTGTTTACCGGTTTTGTAATTGCCCTTTTGGAATTTGTGCCTTTTTGCTTCTTTCCTCTAAAATTAGTATCATCAAACATTTTTTTGTGGAAGTTTTACAAAAAGGATTGGCTTTGCATTGGATCTGGAAACTTAAGGACAGCTCTGAAAACTCAAGAGTGGTGATGTGATGATGGCCCTTCAATTAAATATATGAACATGCAAAATATCTTTTTCATTCTCTTAATTTAGAAGAATGTTACTTGTTATGTTCCAAATAAAATATTGATTAAAAAATGTTCTTCAGTAAAAAATAGAACCTCAGAGTAGGGACCCCTCCTTAAAACATTCATTAAAAACATTCGTTTAGTAATTATACGATCCTAACATTTAGCCCACAGACAAAACAAACACCAACTAAGATGCATTATTTTCAATGTATCTGAAAAAGAGAACAGAAATCCAATTTATTTAATTGAAAACACATTATATTTGAATGGATTAAACAGAAATAGACAAGAAGATTTGCCAATAAAAATATATATGTGGTAATTATTACATGTCTTTAGTACTTCATAGAAGTTCTGTGGAATTTGGTAAATCCATTCACAACAGCTGATAGGAAATTAGTATTTGAATGTAATAAAGGCCACTGAAATCAAATTCAAAAATATTTGTTGTAATACAAGATTGTTTTTGGAAATTTACCTGTACAGCTCAATAAATGGTCCTGGGCAACAAAGTTGCTGTGGTTATACATATAGGTTATTACATATCAAAAGCCATATCGAGCCCTCTTAGTGAGCACGAGAGGCCTGATATGGCCATATCAGGACACTGGCAGACCTGTCAAGTGTCACGCAACTCACGTGAGACTCACATATCTAGTCACAATTTGGCGGCAAATTTCTTTGATCTTTTAATGTTTTCATTTGATCTTTCAATTTTTCATCAAATCTTATGCAAGCAGCTCATAAAAACTTGACAGCCCTGCACTGGTCAAATATGGCTTGGATGTTTCCGGCTGTTTCATCCTGGCAAATTCAGGCATATAAACGCTAAATGTGTGATAAATGTATTTATTGTCTTGTCAATGTGTCATTTGTCTATCTGGTCATCTCGGTTGCCATGAGCAAAAGTTACGTGTAGATTGAAAAATATTGAAGTCAGGGAAAAGCCATTGGTTGCTTAACCTTCAGATCAAGAAGCTCTTTAAAAGTCTCCATTGGGTCAAAGTTGTCAGATGACCCCTTTTAGAGGTTATGTCCCTTCAAAGATTTAAATTATGTTTACATTTTGAATTAAGAAATGTTGCAAGAGTTTCATGCATTATGCCATTAGAAGTGGGGTGTGAGAAATCCTGAACACAAACATAGTACTTTTGAACATAGGTCTAGAACTGTTCATCCCTTGTGTAAATGAAAAAGCTATATTTCTAATACAGCATTGCTGTTGTTACATGAGAACCTTATAATGATTTCAATTAGCCTATTCAGATAGTTTATTAAATTTTACTTATCAATTAGAACTATTTAATTTTATTTACATTTACAAAACTTCAGATAGAGGGCAGGTGCTTTGGGATTTTTGTAGTATTAATTCTATCTTAATGATAAAAACCACAGGATGAGCTACTTAAATTTTACTTTATTTCTTTATTTTTTATATTTAAATGATTCTGTTTTAATGGTATTCTTAGCAGGTTGCAAGCTCTTTATAGGTGGTTTTAATCAATGCACATGTACTATTTTTAGTTTAGTGTTGGTATTTACAGACATATTTTTTGGTCTTTTCTGTCCCATTCAGGTTTCATCTTTTAAATCATTTCTCTTGAGAAATAACTTTTACCTTTTTAAAAAGTTTTGGATCTTTTAAAAACAATGGACAAGCATGATTTTGAAAAAAAGATTCTAAATGGACATGCATGCTTCTGGAGTGCTCTAGTCTAGCTTTTACTAGTGTGGTTGTCAGTTCTATTAAACAAAAACTCTTTTTTTTCTGTTTTTATAGATTTTTCTGAAGGGAGGTAACCAACTATCTTCACCAATTGAAGGAGATGAAAGACAGCCCCTTGTTACAACGTGATGGACATTTGTCAAGAAAGAAGTGGTTAGACTGAAAAGTACATTTGGAAAATTTACAGACTAATCCAAACATGGCATTTGTATGAAAGAACTTGATGACCACATGAGAATAATGTCAAAATAATTTGGTAGTTAAAATCCTTTGCTCAAAATATTAAATTCTAGTCAATAATGATAACAAGTGCTACAATGTTTATATTACCTCATTGAAAAAAGTTATTGTTTTTGCTGAAAAAAAATACTCATCATTTTTTGACAATCATAAAATATATTGAATTGAAATCTGATGAATGTTTCATAATTGTGTGGGTTTTTTTTGCCAGATTTCTTGAAATGCAAATATAGATAAGTGAAAGTCTTGCTTTTGGCAAGAAAACAATTATTTTTCACATTTTGTTTCAACAATCTAAATTAGACTCTTGATATTTGGTTTGCAACATCAGCATTTTGGTCCTATATCTTGAGATGCATTTTCAGGATTATCACTCTCCTACTTCTGTCAAACGAAATAACACACCCACTCTCCCCCTAAAAAAAATAATAATGTCAGCAAACTATTTACCCCCCTAAATTTTGATAACCTGTAGAAAATCTGCATTAGTTGATTTGTACATTATTTGTTTATATATTATTTTATTGTAAAGCTGGTTTTATATTATAATTGTACAAAATATTGACAGTATCTATTACTAAAGCCATCTGTGATAAAATCATTCATTACATTTTCCTTTGTCTTGTTAAGATTTTTTGTCATCTTCATACATAAAATTTAGATAACTTCATTGTTTTGTAGTAGAATACTTTAACGTTTTTGAGCAAAAATCATATTTTTTATAAACTGCAACACGAAATGGTGAAGTGTTTTATTATTCTCTATTTTTGTTTGTGCCTGACAATCTATTTGTATGTCTGCCTATTTAAAGCAAAAAATAATGTGAAAAACTCACTAAAATAACCTGCTGTCCAAAATTAAAGATCCTTGACTAAAAAACCTTGTTGAATTTTAATTGTTTACATCCCCATGAAAATTTAAAAGAGGCATACATGTGACGGATCTGTGATGACAAAGCTGGAGATTTTGAATTTTTAGGCTGGAGATTGGACAAAAAAGCGGGAGATTTTCAACGTTCATAAAAATTGCATTTCAGTGTCAATTGAGGGCACTAGCGTGTGCCAAATATACATGGCTTCACTGATTAATCTCAAACTGTTTATGCAATCATCGGGTCAATTATGGCAATAAACTTTTAACTAACACCTATACCTGTTAATTTAACGTCTACCTAATTGACAAACCCCTAAAACACCGGAAATGTTTTATGACTGATCAATTAAAATGTCTATAAAATTAAAATTTTGCCATGTTTTGAAAAAGCGGGAGATTACACAAAAAGTCGGGAGAACGGGAGATGGATAAAAAAAGTCGGGAGATTTCGTCTCCCGGCAGCAGAATCACATGTATGAAGAGGATATTTAAGATTTTTTCAAAAAGTTCTTTTGAACAAAAGGTAAGAGCACAAAACATGAAAATGTAGGCAAATGAAGACATTAAAAATACTTCTGTTCATAAGAAAAAATTCCAATAAAGTATCATGGGAAAATTATTCATGTTACAGAACTTGAAACAAATTTATTGATTTTTAATGAAAACAGACACATCAATAATTTTGTGAGCCTGTTGCACCTGCATTTTTTAGACAGGTGTGCCATATTAGAATGAGGCATCAATATTTTACAACAAACTATTGTACATATTTTCTTGGGTGTGTCAAAGGGAATTAATTTTGTAGATGGATTCTGTCTTGAATTGTCTCCCCATTAAAACAACTAATATCACTTACTATCTATTTAACCACTTTTTTGTTAACATGAATGAAAAGATAGACAGCTTTTTATACAAGTATCAAATTTTTGTAATTGGCAGATATTAGGAAAAACCTTGCAAAAACATGTGGGCACAAACTTTTGATCAAAAGATTTATTTTTAGTTATCTTAAAAGAAAAATGTGTTTGATATCCAAATATCAATTATATAGATAAGTTCCAAGGTACATCATATTGCTTTGCATTAAAACTTCAGAAATCTTAAAACTAAGATAGCTATTTTTTGTTCCAAAAGATAACTTTTTTGAGAATTTGATGAGGATTAACTTATTTTTATTTCAAAAGATGATTTTAAGAGTTTTAGTTCATGATTTAATTATTTTGAATAATTTATTAGTACTTATTTGAAATAAGTGTTAAATTGTTTGGTTTAATTATGATTTCTTTCAGTTTCCTTTTGATGTTGTATTCTGATACAATGATATATGACAACTTAAGATGTATTTATGTTATGTTGAATTTAGTGTTAAGTATTACACCAAATGGTTTTTTTTTTAAGCAATCATCTATCAAAGCATTGTAAATAATCAAATATTAGAAAATTTTGAATGATTAAAGCCTTTTTAAGTAGGCTTTAAGTAACATTAGTTAAGTTGGTATTCATTATTCTTATATCTTTTCATTAATCTTTTATTTATAGAATGATTTAACATTATATGTCTACATTTATATGCAATTTTGCATAAAAGTATGCAGATGTTATATTAACAATTAAACCTTGTTAAATTTTCATTTTTTTTACTGAAGCAGATAATCCTTATTGGTTTGTAATGACTAAGAAGCATAAAAATACCACAGGAGCATTTTTTCAAATTGCCAGATTTCAAATTTTTCAAAGTCCATCAAAACAAAGAAAAAACCAGGAGACCTTGCAGACAACAAAAAAAAACTAGATTGATTGTGTACAAGCAATTTTAAAACATTGAGCATGAACTCTGGTGCTTCTTAAGAGTACACGTAAGTTGATAGCAATAGCATAAAGAGGAAAATGACTTCATTTTGACTCAATTTGATGAGGACTTTGTAAGATGTTTCCATTGTATCCAACTTTTTATAAATGTCTTTTTAACAAATGCAACCAAACATCATTACTAGCATTTCCCTTTGAAAATAAAATTCTCAGGTGGTGTTTGAGTCCTGCTTTTAAGTTACAAAACCGGGACTTCCTCACCTGTATATGATTAGATTGTCAGTTACCTGCCGAAGATCGTTGGTTTCCTCCACCAATAAAACGGTCCGCCCTATATGGTTCAGGTGCATTGAAAACACACACACTGAAAACAAAATCAAGAGTTATGTACAAAACTTAAAAGGTTGAATACCGAACTAACAACTAATTTTTTTGTCAAGTTGAGGAAGGCATGACTTAGAAATGACTTCTGTGGTAATAGTGTTGAAGCATGTCCACAATTGGTTTGATTGCATAGAAATCTGTAATATATTTTTTGAAAAAATCTTTATAGAAAATGACAGATTTTGAGAATTGATACATGTGAATGCTTAAACTCCCAAACTATAAGTGATACTTTTATGAAATTTTAAGCAGTGATCTAGTACCATTTCAGAATTCCCATGTTCAAAAGACATCTATTTCCGCCGATGGGGCAATTTCTGACTTCTGTCAGTAATCTAGTTTCAACATTTAGTGCTTGTTCAATGCTATTTGAGTGTTATATTCCATAAGATTAAATTGGTTGTTGTCATTGTATGTTAACTTGAGAGTTCCCTCAATAACTTTAGTTCTAGTTATCCAATTGCTATGAAATTTGACAATGATGTTCTTTACCATAAAAGGATGGATGGGATTGATTTTGGGAGTCCTGCCTTTTTTGTTGAGAAATTAGGGACCATAAAGGGTCCAAAAAGGCTACTAATTTGTTTGTTCCCACAATAACTTTTGTTCTGGTCTACCAAAAGCTGTGAAATTTTACAATAATGTGTAATACCATACAAGAATGAATGGAATTGATTTTGCCCCCCACCCATATTTGTCTAGAAATTAGGGGCCCAAAAGGGGCAACATTTCAAATTCAATTCAATGCTAGTCCTTCGGAAGTGACGAAAAAAGGTTGATCTGTGTATAGGAAGAGAAATACCCTGTGCACGTAATAGACCCCTCTGTAGAATTCAAAAAGAGTAGGCTCAATTGGGACCGCTACAAAGGCCACACTCGCAAACTGCAAACTGGATAGGGATTTATAGAAGCAATCCAGTATAAATAGATATGTTTAAACTAATTCAAATGTTTTATTTGTTCCCACAATAACTTTGGTTCTGGTTGGCAAACTGCAATGAATTTGACCCTTTTTATTTAGAAATAAGGAGCCCAAAAAGGGGACAAAACTGCAACTTTTTATGCCCCCGCGACGACATGTCGGGGGGGCATTAAGTTTTACTCATGTCCGTACGTACGTACGTATGTCCGGTCCTAAGCGAATTTTAGACCTGTTGGACATCTACTTCCTGTTTGGGGCTGGATCGATACCAAAATCGACAAGCTTTTCTCAGAAACCGTACATGGGAATGATTTGAAACTTGGTAGGATGGTTAAAAGTATGATAAACTATGCTCCTAAGCGACTTTCAGACCTGTCGGACTTCACCTTTTATTTGAGGCCAGCGGGGGCATCCATGTCCCATAAACGTAGCTTTATCAAAAAGAACGGAAAACGCAGGTACAAGTATTTGGTAGTCGGTTATAAAAAGACTTACTTTGTCATCCGAGAGTCTAGCAAGAAAAACAAATTTACAGAAGATCAAATAATAGAGATGCTCAATTTTCTAATCGACAACATATTTGTACAGTTTGGTGGACGTGTTTTTCAGCAAACAATAGGTATCCCAATGGGCACAAATTGTGCACCATTGCTTGCCGATTTGTTTCTTCATTCATATGAAGCAGACTTCTTACAATCACTTCTAGACAAAAAGGACCGCAAACTTGCTTTATCCTTCAATCTCACATTTCGTTATATTGATGATGTCCTTTCACTAAACAATCCTCGATTTGGTGACTATTTACATCTCATATATCCGAAGGAACTTGAGATAAAAGACACTACAGATTCTAGGAGGTCCGCTTCATATTTGGATCTATTTCTCGAAATTGACACACAAGGAAGGCTTTGTACAAAGCTCTATGACAAACGTGATGACTTCAACTTTCCAATAGTTAACTTTCCCTTTCTGTGTAGCAACATTCCGTCCGCTCCAGCATATGGAGTTTACGTATCACAATTGATTCGTTATTCCAGAGCATGTGGGGAGTACAACGACTTCCTTGATAGAGCTACACGACTGACAAGCAAATTGTTAACACAGGGATACGTTGCTCCCAGGTTGTTGTCTAGTCCGAGATTGTTCTGACGTCCTACGGCTTTTTTTCCAGACAAGCTGGGGCCCCAGCTTGTCTGGAAAAAAAGTCGTAGGACGTCAGAGCAATCTCGGACTAGTTGTTGTCATCACTCAAGAAATTTTACGGACGACATCATGTGCTTGTATACAAATACGGGATTTCTATCTCTCAGATGAGCACAGATGTTCGTTTGACATAGAGTTTTGTAATGTCATCGTTTCCGGATTTGACCAACACTTAATCGATCTTTGGCAACGTGACGGATGTGCTATAGCAAGCAGGAACTGCTTACTCTTCCGGAGCACCTGAGTTCACTCTCGTTTCGACTTGAGTTCGCGTTGCTGAATGCGGTTTTGTTGTTATGTGTGTGTGTGTGTGTGTGTTTATGTTGTTATGTGGTTTGTTTTGTTGTGATGATTTTTTGTCTGCCGGTTTTGTCTTTGTCTTTACGGTTTTATGATACTGATTACCCCTTTGGTACACCTTTGCTTCCGTCCTAAGCGACTTTTAGACCTGTCGGACTTCCCATTGGCACATTCTTTCTTTATTTTATTTCTTGTCTAATTTTGAAAATAATTTTTGCAAGGTTTTTTTTTCAAGTAGTGGATACAAAATGGAGGAATAATTTTTGCAACCCCTCTTTTTCGGCTAAGAAATTAGGGACCAATAGGTGCAAAAATTTAAACCTTTATTTTTTTTTTGTCCAATTAATTATTGTCAAGTATAGTGGATTTACAAAATAGAGGAGTAATTTTGTGGATCCCACCATTCCTGTTATAAAAATAAGGGTCAAAAGGGGTAATATTTTTGTAACTAATTTTTTCGTTCCACTTTAAAAAAAAACTATTGGATTCCTTGTTAAAATGTGGATTGAAAGTCCACCAAAGAATGCATTTGTCAACAAACTTTGTCAGTCCATCACAGACTTCATGTGTCCAGAGCAATTGACTATCCATATTGAGCCTCAAATGTATGGGGTTAAACATGTTGTGGTTGTATCAGCGAAGCTTTTTGTTTAGCCTTTTTGTGTATATATGACCATGTTGGAAGTCAAATGTATCTTTAATGACAATTTTCATGCTATATCAGTCAATTGGGTTAAGGTGTTGAGGAGAAGTATATCTCTGTGTTACCATGCATGTGGCTTCTTTGGCTGTATATAAAATCAGTGCTGAATTACTCATTTACTGGAACCAGTTACAATAAAGATGCCATGTCATGAACATTTATTCTGCTACTGGTTATATTTCTCATTTATATAAGCCCAGCATTACCTTTTAGGCCTTCCAAATTGCCTGAACACCATGTTTATCATAATAGAAATACCGTTAAGATAAGTTTTGTGCCAAAGTGTGTTGATAGATTGTTTATTGCTTAGCATTGAGGGCAAACAGATCAATAGTATATGAACTGAAACTGTTATCTCTTTTGTAGATAGTAGTTGGCTCTTAATTCAGAGATAGTAACAGTTTAAAGTTGTATAACTAAAAGCTACAAGAACTATTATCAAAGATATTTTGTAGAAACATTACCTTTCACCAGTCAGGTGACCTATTGCCATCACTAGGTGTCCCCGGTTGGTGTCTGTCTCTGTCTATCCGTTTGTTCGTTCGACTTTTTAAAAAATGGTATGCATGCTCACAAACCTCTTTATCAAATGCAACCAACATATGGCATAATGGTTCCATAGGTTGTCCTCAACAAAACTATCATTTGGATTTTTTATGTTCAAGCTTAATACAGTGAAGATTCAACATGTTCAATTCATGGTTAAAAGCTGTGTTGTTACATGTATGTGTAATGGATGTGCTTTTACTAATTGCTTTAGAAGAACAAACATCCTGTAATCTGTAACATCCAATATAGTTAGTTATAATTGAAAAACCAAAAGTCTTAATTATCAAAACCCTCTGTTCTAGTCATTAGGGATCCTCCAAAAATCATTGGTGTCAGAATTTAGGTAGAAGTTTCTGGACAAATTGATTGATTTTGTGCTTTAACCGTGTATTCACCCTGTGCAAAAATGTTTTGTCAAATTAGAAACAAATTGTGGATAGTTAGTTTCTCAGTTTTATTCGTGTTCTTACAGGCTAAATAATGGTAAGTTTTTCTTAGTTTTTCATTTTATTTACATATTAAAAGCGAATATGTGCCAGAAAGACACGATCCACATATTGATATTATTTTTATATAACAAACAAAAAATATTCAATGTGTGTGAAGCGCTTTTCTGGACTCACCTTCCGACGTCAGACACGCTAGGGGTCGAAAAATTTGAAGACCGGTAGGATATTAGATTTGAACAAACAAAACATTAAAGGCAAAAAATATATCAAAAATGACTAATCGAGGTAAACTTATCAACTGGATAAGTGATAGCCACAATTTTAGATCAGAACATAAAAAAAACTGGAAATATGTAAACAGTGACTTTCCAACACATATTCCAGTACTCGAAAAATATATAAGAGCACGGGGAAGCTTTCTACGACCTCCACACGGCACTAAAGCCAAACTCTGAAATAATAGCGAAAGAATATGGAATAGCTATTTTCACTAATTCTTCCGTTTGAATGACCAAATGCATTGAATTCATTGTTTTGTTTTATTTGTAATTTATAATTATCTGCCATGAAGTCTAAAATATCTTCTTGTCTAAAAACTTTTAATTTTAAATATACTTGTACATCAATTAAGAATGTTTCAACAAATTTTTTCAAGTAGATAGATGCATTGATGATTTGTAAGCAAAATAATGGAAGTTTTCAGAAACAACATTACAAAAACCCACGCGACTTTATCTAATGAAACAAATGGTCACTCCGAACAAGGTGAGCTATCAGCAAGTGCTGTTAAAAGCAACAAGGCAAATATCTAACTCGCACGACATATATCTTTACCTATTAAATGGTGATGATAGCAACCATGCATTTTTACTGTTCACACTTATTCCCTGTGACATGTGTGCTGTATAGTCTGCTGTCCTTATAACAAATACGCATTAGAACACCTTGAGAAAACGAGTTTTTCTTGTATATATATATGTCAAAATGCCAGAATTAGAAAACATAAAACAAAAAAAGTCGTAAAAAAACCTTGTTTCAAAGTGTTTGATGCTCAGATACAGTGCGAATTGGCCTTGAAAACGATGGCAACATTCAAAACAGTGCTTGGAGAAACCATGGCAGATTCATAAGGAACTACTGCTAAACTTTGAAAAAAAAAGTATTATTGCATTTCAATGTTGCATTTTCGATTTTTCCATTTTCAAAGTAAAGGGGGGTCCACTAGATTCCACTAGAAGGTCATAGCTTTATACATTAATATCACGAGTCCTGCATTACATCTTATTTGTAAAAAGAAACCCCCATATCTCACCAAAAATACCCTGCTCTTCATGAAATATCAATCGCTTAATCAAATAACAAAGATCATCTATAACATGTGGTATACTGGCCATCGTTAACCGTTGGCAAACTGAAAACAATGAAAAAAAAATACATTATATATTTTTTTTTTACAAAAAAAAGGACAATATGAGAAAAAAGTAGACAACAGACTAAAGATAAGGCTGCTGTCTATACCTTCTCCTATTGTCTTTTCTTTGTTTAGTCAAGCACAGATAACTTGATGACTTTTTGGACCGTTCAGCGTTGCACGGGCGTAAAACACCAACTCACTCACTCACTCACCCTCAGTTTGCCAGAACCGTATAGTCGGTAACTATATGATATGATGTGAACAAGGACACGATTCTACTGGACAGGATGCTTGCTTTCATTAACCGATGATTCTGATGGCAGCACTTAGCTTACCTGAGTGTTGTTGGACTGGTAAAAAGGCCTATTTATAAGCGATTTTATATGTCAAGGGTGCTGAAAATGTAGGAAAAATATTTACGTATGTTAAAACACTTGCTGGGGAAAACATTAATCTTTAGTGATATTGAAAGGTAATGGAACCAAAATTTTTCTTCAGCTGGATCCGTATCAAGATCAGAGGTGTTAAAATGGTGAAACATAAATCTTATCATCATAACATTTACAAAAATAACACGTAAACAGCAAGACAACATAATATATAACTTGAAATGATCTGTTAAACCCACGTATAATGATAAAATTTATATAGAGTATCTTTTATAATCAGAAAGGCATAGCCAAATATTTAATAATTTTTGCCAGATGAAAAAAAGGTGCTCGTTTATATCGAAGAAAAAAGCAAAACAAAAACTTCAAAGATTGATAATATATAGACCGCATGCCTTTTTAGCAGATAAGTTTTCTTCTTTAGACGCTTGCAAGTATACTTTGATCTGATATAAAAGTTTCTTACTTTGTCTTGCGAACCTAATTTCGTTCTTTTTTCATTACCCGTCGTCCGCCAATCATCCTATCTTCTCCCAGCTTTGTGACCAAAATTTCTGTGGCAGTTTTCTTGGTAATTACATGCCACAACCTCTTGATTGGCATGTAGCTTCCTCTTAATAGAGCAATATATGATGTAAAGCAACGTTACGCCCATAACTTATCTACTTCCTGTTAACCGAAGATTTCAATACACAGGCGACAGACGTCTTATATGGAAGACGCCAATGTTGTTTTTCGATGTTCTGGAAATTTGTTTAACGATTGCATCTTACCCATGCTGGAACAACTTTACATTCTATATAGCGCTTTGTATATAATGCAGTAAAGTATAAACAATTTAATGAGGCGCCAAACGCCATATTTCATACATGTATTAAAAACAAAAACAAAAACAAAAGAAAAAACACAACAAGATTTTAAAATTTAGGATATATAACTTTACATGAACACCCTCAACCGAAACTTGAAGGATGACAAACTTCGTGAACTTATGGAGTTTGGAGTTTTTCCTCAAATTCAAACTCTTTCCTCAACAAATTGATGATGCCAAAGAGTAGGTTGAAAAAAGTCGGAGCGTAATTCCCACTATCCCACTTTTCAGCAGGGTTAGAAGTGTTGCTGGTAAAAAGTTCTGGCATTTGGAAATATATTTCAATGGAAAATTCAAACTTTGTAAAAGATAATTTCATTCATGTTAAGATTCAATGGAGATGAACAATTAGCTGTATGTTTTGACTATGATGTAAAATTAAATGAGTTGGCACCAAAACCTTCAATACACCGATAATCATAGATCAATGATTAGCACCCTCCTCATCAATTCTTACAGTTTATCTTAAAGATAACGCGTGACTCACAGCATGAGATCATTTTAGAGAAGAAAAAGTACCTTCTGAACACAAACATATGTTTCCTAATTATCCCCATCATTATCCACACATGTGTAATATACAAGAAATCTGCGGATTACTTCAGCCTCAGTCCCCCCTTACCACCCCGTAACCATTCACCAGTGCCATTAACCGGCAACGCCATGAAACAGACACTGACAGTTGTATGCCAAACTTCTGTGTTTACGGTGAAATATTAATGAACCACGTGATTTTAATATACAGTTTCAGAAAGATATTTGGATTTCTTATCAAAATAATTCTATTTTGATGTTCAAGATTTTAATCTCCTCTACCAAAGAGTGAAGAACCACAGACAGTGTTGATTCAGATATCAACACATTCGCCTTGTAACATTTCGGCTCTTCAGAAAGTGCATTGGAAGGATACAGCATTCACTATGTAGTCTTGGATATTTTTATAACGCTTTCTATCCTCTTTTTGCGGACCAATTTTTTATATTATGTATCGTAACCGTTATTCTAAGGATCTTTTGACGAGAACTGTAAGTTTTTGTTTTAACTAACCCCACGTTGAGGACTATTTTATTTGTTATTTAACTTTTGAGAAAGATTCTTTAATATTGCCTAACCATATTTGTTTTTATGACAACGATATTATAATAATAAAAAAGAACATTTCATTCTTATTAAGGTATATTAAGACTCAAATTAAAAAAAAAAGTATAACATTTAGGTATTTCCATAATTATTTCAAGCCAGGTGTCCTACTGCTTTGCAATTCACATGTTTTTTTTTTTTTTAGTATTCATTTGTTTGTTTATTTTTGGTTCTCATCTTCATGGGTTTATTTTCTTAGAATTAAAACTAACAAAAACTACACTTTTTCATATTTTAATGCAATCATATTGCTAGTATTTACATTACACCTCCATTTTACCATCTTGTTATAAAAATTAAACAGCGTATGAAATGACCTAATCGTTCGTGTCCATCTGTTCTCTATCAAGGCCGCTTTTACAGATTATTCAATTAACTCATATTGAAGACGATTCTCTTGGACTGCTGTTGGCGTACATTGCATGTGCTTGAGTAAAAACACATGCTGCATACCTTTCCGACATGCACTGAGCTGTCAGTCAATTAGTCTCCCTCCAGAGAATAGCAAATATTGCATGTGTACGTGAATAAATGAGCATATTGTTAATTTGTATAAGAAAGCTCTTCAATACCACATTTTTCCAAATTTCAAGGAAAAACATTGGATAGAAAATGATATTTTCCATCCTTTAATTGAAAATCACAAAATAATCATTTTTCATTTCATTAAAATTTACTCGAAATATTTATGTCCTCTTAAAAGGCAAGATTATCTCAAAAAGTTTTGATAAATTTTCATTTTATCACCACTCAATCATTTTTGGAAAAATATCAAAATAAGCTTGATGCACGAAATAGCTGTTTATTTGCTAAACATTATAGATTTATGCCAAAAAATTATAATGCGCATATCATTTCCTCATATTGTACTATTCACTAAAATACAGAACATTATCACAGAAAACACAACAAAGACTATTTCATGATATTTCTTGTTATTTTATAAATAAAACAATATTCTCGCATTTAAGACATTCAATGTAACGTTTTTGCATTGTCATGATTTTTGCTACTTCTTTTTTATTATCCTCTGTTTGGTTATCACGTATTCTTTGTTAGGGATACCTACATCATATGCTGCGCAAAATCTGAAAAAAAAAATCACATTCTTGGCAGTTACGGGTTGGCGACTATTGGAAACTTTTTTTCCCTTTTCTTCGTATGAGGATACTACCTTCGTCAGATGAATAACATCCAACAAACCTTTTGTAGGATATCATATGTGTTTGAAATAAACCCGACAAAGAGTGCTTGGGATTGTCCTCCCGTGACCGAAGACTTCAAGACCATCTTTGCACATCATAGCAAGTCGAAAAAGGGCTTAAATTTTGTCAGTATTTTTTATCATAGACCTGTATTAAATGTACATGGTTTAAATCTGGACCTTTAAACTAAGAATTTCTGGAGATACATTCATACATCTGCAAATTTTCGTTTTGCTATTGTTATATGGTAAAACAAGGGGCAGAAAATTTTTAATGAGGACGAAAGTGGGGTTTCTGACCAATTTTGCTAAAAATTCAACACAAAAATAAAAAAAAGGAAAAGGAGGATTTTACAACTATGGAACACCCCCTCTTAATCTCTAACCTCAATAAAGGACGCTGTATCAATAATTGAATACTGAAGCTGTGTACCAAATTTGATATACAAAAAAAGTACGTATAGAAGCCGAAAATTTGATAAGGATATTACCTTTCATGATCTTTAAATAAATATTGTAGGATCGGACTGACAATTTGCCATGAAGGCAAGTTACTCATATTCCAATATGTACCAATGAGGCAACCAAATATCGTAAATCCTAAATGGCGAAGACAAAATTGGTAGACAAACCACACAAAACACAAAAACATACATTACAACAAAACCGTAATCAGCAACGTTAACTCAAGTCGAACTCTGGTGTTCTGGAAGAATAAGCAGTTCTGGTATTTGTCTGCAAGCAGATGAAGTCTTCCGTAAAATTTCTTGAGTGATGACAAAAATCAAGAAACAAAGTAAGCCTGTGGTAGGCACCGGCCAATTTAATTTGTATGGGAGGGGTTGTGTTTCCATCAAAAATTTGACAGAAAAGGTTAAGGGAAAAAATATTCTCAATCTGAGGAAGGATTTCTGCCGTATGAAATAATGCTAACCATCACTTTGGCCCCCATGTTAGTTTTGGGCTAAAGAGATATAATATGATATATATTTCTTTAGACCAAAACTGACCTCGGGCCTCTGTGCTAATAATGAAAAAAAATATCTTTGCGTCGCCAACCTTAAAATAACAAGAACAGAATTCCTGGGTCCCCCGCCGAGGGGCAAAAGTTCTAAGTCAGCCCGCTTAACAGGAAGTAGATAAGGGACAGACCCGGAAACGCATCCCAACATATGGGACCCCTACCTTAAGCTGCATACCAAATACCAAAAGCCTACAAATAGTAATAGCTGAGAAATCTGTGACGAAAAATTTTCCATTTTTATCCCTTAAAAAATTCTAAGTAGGTAAGCGACAGACCTGAAAACACACCCCACCATATGGGACCCCTACCTTAAGCTACATTATACATACCAAATATCAAAAGCCTGCTAATAGTAATAGCTGAGAAATATGTTACGATTTTTTTTTTCAATTTTGACCCTTAAAAAATTCTAAGTCGGCTCTTTAAACAGGAAGTTGGTAAGCCACAGACCTGGAAACACATCTCATCATACGGGGCCAAATATCAAAAGCCTACGATTTATAGTTTCTGAGAGATCTGTTACGAAAAAAAAAATGGGACGGACGGACGGACGGACGGACGGACGGACACCGGCATTTCTATGTCCCCTCTTCGCGTTGCAGCTGGGGACAAAAATATCTTTGGACCGGAACAAAAAACCAGGCCCACCTTCAAGTTAATTAAGAGGTCGGTCGCTTAGCGAATTGCCTGTCATGCGTGATGCTCTATCAAGGAAACTACAATATTCCCCACATACCGAATCAGTGTGGTACATAAACTCCAGATGCTGGAGCGAACAGAATGTTGCTAGACAAAAAGGGAAAGTTGAAGTAATCACGTTTCTCATACAGCTTTGTTCAAAGCCACCCTTGTGTGTCGATTTCGAAATATAATTCTAAATATGCAGCGGATCTCTTGGAATCTGTTGTGTCCTTTACCTCGAGTTCCTGTGGATAAATGAATTGCCAACTGTCACCAAATCTAGGATTGTTAAGTGAAAGGATATCGTCAATATAACGAAATGTAAAATTAGAGGATAAAGGAAGTCTATATCCTTTTGTCTAGAAGTGGTTTGAGAAGTCTACTCATATGAACGAAGAAACAAATCGGCAAGTAACGGTGCACAATTCGTACCCGTTGAGATGCCAATTGTTTGCTGAAAAATACATCCACCAAACTACAAATATGTAAAGCATATCTATTATTTGTTCTTCTGTAATTTTTTTCTTTTTACAACACTCATGATGACAAAAAAAGTCTTGTTATACCAGATATTTGTACCTGCATTTTAGAAAGAACTACTAGTATGTTTTATCAATTGTGTTGAACGAAATCTTGCGAACGATCATTTCTTTGAGTGGAGAATGCCTTCAGTTCTTTTGAATTTTTGAGAATCCACATTTGATTGACACTATTTCTAGATTTTCTTCATCTTGAACATATATGTTGAACTTTAGAAATACATAATAGATTTCAGCATGTTATTGTATGAAATTGACACTCGATGCAGTTTGTTTAAAAAGCGCTTTGCCAAATGTGATCAAAGTTCCAGCATATTATAGTGTATGAAATCTCCGTCCACATTTGGTCACATTAGCGTCTGTACTGAATTTCACGGCTATCATATTTGGGTAACTTTTGTCTGACCTAAGCAAAAACGTTTGTAAACCAGTTGAATAATTGTTAATTTTGTTTGAGGATATACTCTACTTTTAAAATGTCAAATCTGAAATAGAAATTATACATTAAATCAAAACAAACAAACAAACAAACAAAATATTTTATTGTCAATCAAAGACGCTCTTTAAGGCAGAATAATTAACATAAATTTCATACATTGATTGAAATGATTAAAAAATCAAATGTATGCTTTGCATAAAGACTAGCTTTATGTTCTTCAGACCGACTAGATCTGTGCTGATGTTGTTGTAATCTTTAAGCTTGGGTTGTATAGGATGGGTTTAATCCTTTGTCAATACAGATACTTGTTTCTTCAGCTTAATGGACAGTTATATGTGCCGAAGGTTCAATGCATCTTGGTTGCTCAAATTAAACGATATATTGGTAGATTTAAAACCTATAAAGATGTCAAAAAGTTATTGTAATGTCAAAAGTGCACGCTTCTTACATGTCAGGAAATGGTTACCGGCATCAAAGCATTAAATCATATATTGAGCTTGATATAATTTTAGTACTTAATATTTCACAACACAATATCAAAGAGCATTTGAATCTCAAATTTATTCGACTTTAAGCGACGTAAAAACCACGCAGAAGCTTCTGTGCGGTTTTTGCTTGTATATGCGACGTGACAAAATAATAGTAGTTTTTGCTTGTATATGCGATGTAACAAAATATTAGCAGACGCAAGCTTCTGTGTGGTTATTGCTATTGTCTGTACCATCACTCATTATTTCATCTTACATTTTCAGATTTATTAAAGAAAAACAATCATGAGGCGAGAAAGAACGGTAAAGTTACTTTGATGTTGTGCCTTTCTGATACTTTTGTTTCACGTTTTTCTCTCTCACTTTTTTGTTTTGTTGTTCATCCTTCACAAATCACAAGGGTTTACCATCGTTTCAACAGAATTACAACCCTCTTTTTGATGACTCAATTTCACAATGCACAAAATCTTGTCAAATTTGCATGTTTGTCCGGCTTTGGATGTTTAATAACCATGAACCGGGCTTGATAACGTGGGTACTTATTTTCACCCATCCTCACAATTTCAGGGCTCCCGTGTCCATATACAGATATGTACACAGGAGCCCTGACATTGTGAGGATGATTTTCACCATTTTACCATTCAGTTCACGGGTATTCAATTTCGCGTTTTTTTATCAGTGTTTAACTTATTTCATACATATCATTCCATTTCGCGAATATTTGATTTTGCGAAAGTTGCCTGACCGCGAAATCCGTGAAAATAAATACCTAGGGAAAATAAGTTCATTTACAGTAATTTAATGCTGTGGTGCTTTGTATTTTGACAATATTTTCGTTTCTGAAAGGATACTACGTTGAATGTTGGAAATTCAATTTTACCTTTTAGATTTGATTAAATCTTGCAAGTAAAAGCTATGGCGAAATTCCAGGCGACCTATTAAAAACTGATGATCAGTGATCTATAAAGACTCATCAGAGACGCTCTAGTCAGAACTTGAACAGCCACTGAAGTAACATGATAAGGGGACAAAGAGCAATATGCATTTATAGAGGGGGCCGTTGGGTTTATTTCGTTCTCCGTTATTGGCAATTTTTATTTTCCGTGAATTGTGATTTGCTGAAATCATTTTCCGTGAATCGTGATTGGAAGTTACACGTGAACCGTTCTCAGCAAAATATTTTGTACGTCCGTGATTCGTTTTAAGCATGTTTTACAGTAATACACAGTCAAACTTTTATCCGTGAACAAAAAATTAGCAGTTTTCCGTGTTTCGTTATCTGCATTTTTAATTCTTCGTGATTCGTCATCAGGACCCCCTTTATAAATTTGATAGTATCCAACAGGGACTAGTTTATTTCTATAATTAGACTAACATTAATTAAGAACGGTTATAAAAAAAATAATAAAATTCTCTGAAACGTAAATGTTTGTTTCAGTAAATGTCAGGTCTCAGAAATGAATTGCTTTTTTATACGAATGCAAAAAATTGCGGACGTATAATGGTATGATGCTGTCGTCTTCGTCTGCGTCCGTTTCTGTTTGGGAATACGAGTGTCCATGTCGTTATCTGTTAACGTTAGTGTTACCACGATACCTTAAGTTGTTATCCGATTGCCATGAAACTTTACAATAATGTTCCTTACCATAAAAGGATAGATTGGATTGATTTTGGGGGTTCCATCTTTTTTTCGTTTAGAAATTAGGGGTCAGAAAAATTGCTACTTTCTTGTTTGTTACACAATAACTTATGTTCTGGTTTACCCAATGCTGTGAAATTTTACAATAATGTTTTATACCATATAAGGGTTTACCATTTTGGGTCCCCTAAAAGGCCCTTCTTTATTCATTTTGAAATCAGGGGCCCAAAAGGGGAAAAAAATTATAAAATATTTTATTATTTGATCCGCAATAACTTTGGTTCTAGCTGTCCAATTGCTTTGAAATTTGACAATGTTAGCTTTACTACTAAAACATCCTTAGGATCGATTTTTGAGGTCCGTCCCTCTATTTAAAAATAAGGGGTCGAAAGGGGGAAATAATGGAACATTTTAGCTCACCTGGGCCGAAGTCCATGTGAGCTATTACATCACTTGGCGTCCGTCGTCGTCGTCTGTCGTCCGTTAACAATTTTTCAAAATCTTCTCCTTGGTATGAATGATCCTTAGGGTGTCTTGCATCAAACTTGTGCTTCGAATTTTGATCCGTCAAAAAACATGGCCACCGTTACTATAAATAGACCAGGGGGGTCAGACTACTGTTTTTGGCTTGTAAATAAAAAAGTAAAAGAGATAGATGTAATATGATGCCACCCTACTGCCTCAGCATCAAAAGTTCCACAAAAGTCTCCAATTGGTCGAAGTTGTCAGATGATCTCTTCTAGGGGTTACAGCCCCTTAAATGTGAAAAATAGCGTTTTTCTTGTTTTTGGCCTACAGAATGAAAACTATTGCAGATAGAGAAAAGCTGTTGCTTGCTTAAATGTTCCGCTCATTTCGCTCTTCAAAAGTCTCCATAAAGTCGAAGTTGTCAGATGACCCCTTAAAGGCGAAAAATAGTGTTTTAGCCTTATAGAATGAAAACTATTGCAGAAAGGGAAAATCTGTAGCTTGCTTAAATGTTCAGCTTATTTAGTTCTACAAAAGCATGAATAGGGTTGAAGTTGTCAGATATTACAGCCTCTAAATTAATATTTTTTCATGTTTTTGGTTTATATAATGAAAACTATAGCAGATAAAGAAAAGTGGTTGTTTGCTTAAATGTTCAGTTCATTAAGCTCTTAACAAAAGTCTCTATAGAGTCAAAGTGTTCAGACGGCCCTTAAAATAACATTTTGCACATTTTTGGCCTACAGAATGAAAACTTTTGCTGAAAGAGAAAAGCTGTTGCTTGCTTAAATGTTCAGCTTATTTAGCTCTACAAAGTTTTTCATAGGGTTGACATCAAGACCAGGTGATCGATTCAGGCTCCTGGGAGCCTCTTGTTTATTTATGGTTGGATTTTTAAAAAAATTGCAAGCTAAGTCTTGTCAATTAGTTCATACGAAATGGAGGATTGATTATTGCAATCTCCGTTTTTTCCATTATGAAATTAGGAGCCAAAAAGGGCCAAAATCGAAACTTTTTATTTATTGCCCGATTTCATTTTTTTTTTATAATCAATTCAAGTAGTGAATTTCAAAATTGAGGATTAATATTGTGAAAGGCCCTCCCCCTAATTGCCGTTAGGGTCCAAAAAGGGGCTAAAATTAATTAAATATAGCAGATATCCTTAATTAGCAGCCAAAAAGGTGATATTTGAGGGGTTGGGGGATGAAATATTTTGTAACTGTAATTTTTTTGGTTTGCTATAAAAAATATTAATTTCCTTATGAAATATTGGTGGAAAGTCCACCCAAGGTTGCATGTGTCAAAAGCCATTGACTATCCATATTGGGCCTAAAACGTACAGGGTTTGACATGTTGCGGTCGTATCATGCTGCGCTCGGCGAAGCTTTTTATCGAAATAAGGTCTCGCCTGCCACGAATGTTTCGAAAGGCGAGATTTATGTATTTCTTCAGTCTGTGTAATGTGAACAAGTTATGGTACATCATTGATATTTAGTATACAGTTGCATTAGCATCAGTATAGATCAATTTCAAGAGCCTTTCATTTCTGTGCTCCTGTAGTCACAGTCTACTGACTTTGAAATGTTATAGTGATTTTACCAATGTTAATCTCTTTTTTTACGTTTGTTTAAAATGAAGCAGTTATGGTACACCATTGATTTTTATATGCAGTGGTATTATCATCAATACAGACCAACTTTAAAAGCATTTGGCTGTATGTTCCTGCAGTCACGATCCACTGACTGAGTTTTTATAGGGTTTTGTGTATGTTATTTTTTTGTTGTTATAAAAGTTTTTATGGTGCATCATTGATATTCGGTATGCATTAGCATCAGTAAAGATCAATATCTGTATGCGCTACTGACTTTGTCCAATATTAATTTTTTACTTCATTTGATATTGTGTCCAGCTGCATATCTGTGTTTTATGCTGTTATAATGGTTTCTTATAAGCAAAGGGGAATAACGCTAATAATTTTGCTTAAACTTTTCTGGTACAATATCAAAGCAACTTTTCCAACATATTTCATCTTGTATTAAGTTATTCATAAACAAATATTTAAACCACTACATTATAATGCGTAAACAAATAAAGTTTCATATAAAAAATGTTAGATTTTATAACCATATAACATTAATGAACCTAAAGACCACAGTCAGTACATACCTCATTTTTAAGTTTTTTTTAAACTGTGTGATACCAACGTCTTATTTTTTTTATAGATTTTGGATTGTTGTAAATTAAACAAACATACTTGTTTGTGTGAAGTACACCACACATGTAGATTTATTCATTCATTTTTCAAACATAACATTCATTTATTCTTCTCTAAAAACTCTGTTATGATAACAAAAATATTATTTAGCAATTTAATTCTTCATCTTATTTATAATAGGTAAAAAGTTATTAACTTCATCATGCTCGTTGCCAAGAAATAATTGGATCTTGAATAAAAAATAAGGCTTTCAATTTTCTTACATATTTCTTTGATTAGATCTGACCAAACAGTAATCATACTCCCATCCAGTAGAACTCGCAGAAGTTTTACTGCTTAGCCCTGATCATTACGAATCTATTCACCTGTGGTTTTGGTGAAAGCTGTAATGAGATTACTCTCTGATCAAAGACTAGTGATAGAGTACAGGGGTAGACGGTAGCTCTACCACATGTACATCTCTACTGTGATCTATCTATACTGATCCATTGTTTACAAGTTCTTTATAATCATGCAGAAATACTCTTCGTCACGTGATAAGGACTTTGCCATGGTGCCAAAATTTCCATGGCAAGTGAACTATTCCTCTGTCTTTTCAAATTATACATTTTTTCCTGTGATTTATTTATTAGTTTTGGACGATGATATGATTATATGTATTAACTCTGCATTGTTCTAAGGAAAGTGTTTTGTTATTTCAGCCTTCGTTCGACAGAGGATACGGAAGTTTAAGCAGTAGTCGCAGTCAGGGATCTGTAAGTCTTACGTATATGTTATCATTTACTTTTTTTCTCTAAAAGTTAAGTAAAAAAACCTAAGCCAATCTTTCGTGGTTTTGTGCACAATACTTCTCAGGCTAGTCCAGTAATTTTACACCATCGGTGGTATTGGAAATAAAAACTACCAGATTACTTATTCGGGTATGTTTGGAATTGATTAGATATCTAAACACTTTTACTAAATATAATAGATCTATAAATCTAACGATGAAACTCACCAAAAACTTGCCATAGCAAAGTTATAGGCACGTAAACCAAGTTATTTTAATTTCTTACAATTTGTTTGTTCTTAGAATAGTTATTATGGGCAAAATCTTAAGCTTTTTGGCAAGGACTTTAACTCATATAAAGCAACTCAGCGAATAAAGTTCGCAATATTTAATTTTCAGTATATTTAGTTGCCAAGAGACACAGATATGTGTATTGTCAATAAAAAACATTTTGTAATGACAAGAAGCGCTGTTCGAATAACTGATAATTCTCCCGTTTAAGACCCCCCCCCCCCTGAAAAATAAGTACAAATGTATTTCTTTGAATTATTTTAAAGATGCATCAGCATTTATATATAGAATAAACGTTATGCTACTTGTTGATAATATGTCACATGGAGCCTTCGACACAGGCATTTGTCCAATATTCTATCCGTTATAATTAGGAACTGTATGCTTACATTAGCCCTTGTTACGGCTCTAATGCATAAAACACCATGAATACAGATATAGAGCATATAGCCATCAATGGAGCCTTGTTACTCTAAATGCTCTTGGACAGTTCGTCCCGAGGAGATCATAAGCCCAGTATAGCTTTATTTATGTGGTATTGATTGGATTTCAAGACTTAGAATGCCCCGTATCTTACTAGTAGAGCTAAAAGAGAAAATATGATTTACATCACTTATTTCTAAAAGATAAAAGAACCGAAAAACCAGTTTTAGAATAGTCGGTTAATCTTACTTATCAAACTTTCTAATTTTTGTGACACATTCTTGTGGTATCAAGGTTACGTCAAGATCCACTAAAATTAATAGGCATCAAAGTATATATCCAGTGACCGTAAAGGCGAAGTCCAGCATGCAAAAGCCCCATATGTTTAAGATAGCGCCTTTTGGATGCATGGATGCATCCTCTGATGTTAATTAATACATAGGTCTTCACTTTCTTTATCACAGTAAGGACAATGGGAGACAGTTGTGGACAATAGACTAATGTGAGAAAATGGTAGACAACAGCTTAATACAAACTGTTGTTGACATAATTTCCCATTTTCCTTTTCTTTGTTAAAAATCACACACTGTAAACTTGTTTTGAACTGTCTTCAAGTTTCCAGCGTTAACCATACCCGTTAATACCCCGTGGACTTGATGAGCTAATTATTGAAAAAATCATGCTTCGAAATCGAAATTTTGATCTGGTAAACGTGTTCCTATCATAACCTCATTTATACGATACATTTAGAAATGCTATAAAATTTATTTTAGGAAATCAATTTACTGAAATTGCCTCAGGTTTTTTATTCGTGATTTAGACGTCTTTGACGTAAATTATGCTGCAATGGCGCCAAACAGCAGAAACTTTAAAACAGTCGTTTTGTCTTTTCTGAAGTTTGATATTTGATGTGTCTTTAGGGACCGACCGTCCATTTTGGGCTGGGTTTTTTTTCATAAAAAATATTTTGAATCTGATTTCTTTTATGAAAATAAAATATCTCTATAGACAGGTTAAGAAAAAACTTCTAGTAATGTTAATAATGACAAAAAAACTGTTGTGAAGCTTTAAAAAATTTCTGGGCGGCAAAAAATTCTGACCAGAACAAAAAAAGCCAAGCCCTCCCTCCCTTTCAAATTAAATGGTAGATGCTTAAGCAGATACAATCTGATTTAAATAATGCAAAAAATGATTATTTTGCCTTTTATTCGCCATCTGATAAGTAAATATTTTTGACTTATTGCTGGTCTTCTTCAACTTCGTGGAGATCAGAATCAAACTCTTTTTATGTAAAAAATGTATCAGTAAAATACCTATATTGTTGTGTTTTGGGGGCATTTTTGAAGTCGTTTAACAAAATCATTAGCCTTTTAAAAAATATTTTAGCATCTTATGAATAATCAATATTACGACGAATGTCTATGCCAGCAACACTACATCTAGCGCGCACTGTTTCTCGCTTAAAATATCATTTTAGACTCTTTAATCTTGCTAATCATAGGTTAGAAAATCTGGTAGCATCAATAAGGGTTCATCATAAAACTAAGGGACCGCCTGACCGACCATTAATTTAAGTTAAGGGGAGAAATAAGGTGTCCAAGTCCTAATAAAGAATCGAATCTCTAATGAAAGAAAATGTTTCAACAGCAGAAGTTCAGCTATCTAAGAATAATGCAAATAATGGAAAAAAAGATTGTCAAGACTCCTTTAATAAATAAATATTTTTGTTCAGACCAGAACCACTTGCTCCTCTCTATCAATATATTGTTAGATTCAATGTGCCATATTTTCGCATGGCACATTGACTCTTACAAAATATTGATGAGGGGAGTAAATTTCCTTGCTACGTATGGAACAATTAAAGCAAGTCCCCGTTCCAGAACAAATGCTTCCGCCTTCAAGTTAATGGCAGTTGATCCCTTAGACTTACAAATGCATTTGGGAATACTTTAAAACCTTCAACTAAAAATCAAATGGGCAAATGTCAATTAGCAATTAAATATATCATTTAAAGTACATTTGCTCATACAAAAATCCACAAAAATTGTCATGTACATGAATCATGAGCAAGAATGCTTAAACAGACAGCTTCTGTGACGTCATCGAGCATTTGACGAATGATTCCACGAAAGAAAAATGTACAAAACATATACAAACTATCAACAAAGAGTTAATTATCAGGCGTATAATTAGACGACTCTACTGTTTGGAACATTATCAAGGACGGGGTAATGTTTAGCAAACAACGACCTGTTAAACGAAGTTTCTGCCAGAAAACACCAACACAAAATGACGTCGTTCATTTCTAGATAACTATCGAGATGATGTCATTACTCAAACTTTATATATAAATATGAAGGAATTATTGTGTTTTAACAGTTGATAGGCAGTCGCAGACGGGCAAGTATCACGAAGCTCGTTGTTTTGCTTTTTTGAAACAATGCTTTGACGCTTTGCTTTTCCCTAAATAAATTTGTTTTGCAGTCTTAGTTCAGAATTGACCATAGTCTAAGATCCACTTCTCGGGTCAAGAGTTCTTGGTTTACGCGTTGCTCCTGAGGTTGTTCCTAATAAACGGAGAAGCTGGACGATGTTTTGGACAAATAATTTAATTTTAACTCTTATCATTCGTTTCTAAGCAGAAACCACGAATTGGCATGCATTTTCTTGCTTTAACCCTTCAAATCTAAGTAATTTTCCGAAGCAAGGCTTTTTTACCTCCTGACATTATACAAACATGAGAAAGACTTTTATCTGCTATCATCTTCAGTTAATGCTTGTCCGCGTTTGCATATGAAGCATTAAAACAATTTTGTCATGTGTGAAACCGTCCTGTTTTATATTGAACAAGGCGACTATATTTCTTAATCAAGAGGCTCCCAGGAGCCTAAATCGCTCACCTGTTCTTGATGTCAGCCCTATATTTTGTAGAGCTAAATGGGCTGAACATTTAAGCAAGCAACAGTTTTTCTTTATCTACTATAGTTTTCATTCTATAGGCCAAAAAAAAGCCGTAACCCCTATAAGGTGTCACCTGACAACGTCGACCCTATGGAAAGGTTATTTTAGGGGCCGTAACCCCTATTAAGGGTCATCTGACAGCTTCGATCCTATTGAGACTTTTGTAGAGCTAAATAAACTGAACATTTAAGCAAGCAACAGCTTTTCTCTATCTGCTACAGTTTTCATTCTATAGGCCAAAAACATGAAAAAGGTTATTTTAGGGGCCGTAACCCCTATTTAGGGTCATCTGACAACTTCGATCCTATTGAGACTTTTGTAGAGCTAAATGAACTGAACATTTAAGCAAGCAACAGTTTTTCTCTATCTGCTATAGTTTTCTTTCTATAGACCAAAACATGAAAAAACATCATTTTAGGGGCCGTAACCCCGATAAGGGGTCATCTGACAAATTCGACCCTATGGAGACTTTTGTACAGCTTAATTAGCTGAACATTTAAGCAAGCAACAGCTTCTCTCTATCTGCAATAGTTTTCATTCCATAGGCCAAAAACATGATAAAAAACATTATTTCAGGGGCCGTAACCCCTATAAGGGGTCATCTGACAACTTCGACCCTATGGAGACTTTTGTAGAGCTAAATGAGCGTACATTTAAGCAAGCAACAGCTTTTCTCTATCTGCAATAGTTTTCATACTATAGGGCAAAAACATGAAAAAACGCTATTTTTCACCTTTAAGGGGCTGTAACCCCTATAAGGGATCATCTGACAACTTGGACCAGAGGAGACTTTAGTAGAACTTTTGATGCTGAAGCAGTAGGGTGGCATCAGATTTCATCTATCTCTTATACTTTTTGATTTACAAGCCAAAAACAGTAGTCTGACCCCCCTGGTCTATTTTTAGCAACGGCGGCCAGGTTTTTCGACGAATCAAAAATCTCCACATCAGTTCTGTGGGGGATACCCTTAAGTACAACCAGACCAAATTTGGTTTGAATCTGTGCAGCCGTTTCAGAGGAGAAGAAGTTTGAAGAAAAGTTAACGACGACGGACGACGACGACGGACGCCAAGTGATGGCAATAGCTCACCTGGCCTTTGGCCAGGTGAGCTAAAAAGAAGATTTGTACAGTTGCAATTAAGACAATAATAAGTACTTATAAAACAAAAGCGCAAATTATAGTAGCAACAACACAGGCCCTTGTTTCTAGAAAAAAAACCTTATATAATAACCATACCATGTACACTGTAAAAATGGTGTTTAGAATCTAATCACTTTTAAAACACTTTCAGCCCTAAACATGTTTAGATTGTGTTTAAATCCGAAACACTTATAAAACAAAAGCGCAAATTATAGTAGCAACAACACAGGCACTTGTTTCTAGAAAAAAAAACTTATATAATAACCATACCATGTACACTGTAAAAATGGTGTTTAGAATCTAATCACTTTTAAAACACTTTCAGCCCTAAACATGTTTAGATTGTGTTTAAATCCGAAACACTTTCCAAATTAAACATGTAAAAAGCTAAACATGTTTAGGTTTTAAACATGTTTCACTTCTTAAAAATATCAATCTTAGAAATTTTCCTTATACTATTTTCATTAATCTAAACACAATCCTAAACATGTTTAGATGCTAAACGTGTTAAAAATTCAACACAAATTTGTGTTTAGGATTGTGTTTAGTAAGTTTTTTTTTCTAGAAAACAAGTGCCTGTGAGAAACAACCTGAGATATGCAAAGCATTTAGCGACTTTAAAATAGTTCACTTTTCAAGAGAGCAACTGTGTAGGCATCCGGCAGTCAAAATATGGACAGTGCCACAAAATTTTATCATTTTTTTATTTTATTTTATAAACGTAAAATTGTGAAGAAAGAGCATGGTTATTGGATCAGGTTTTTTTGTTCGAAATGATTAGACATAATTGTTAAGTAAATTACACGTAACAGATGATTTGCTGGAACTGATTCTATCATTATCATTGGTGATGCATCGCCATAAAACACTAATAGATAACAGCTGATCGTCTGCTTTTGGCATTCTGTGAGGTTATGTAAGGGGGCACTTCAAAATGTATTGAATAAAAAGTAATGGAAATGCACCACTCCAACATGTACAGATTCCAAGAGGTAGCGCGGCGAAGAAATGCAAAAAAAAAAATACAAACCTATTCCTAAACAAGCTATTTCATGATAAGAAGTGACAAAAAAGATGCTGATGAATTTAACGAAATGAAAAATAAATCAACATCAGCAACGCATATATATACACCTTTCATTCTACATATACATGTATTACGTATATGCTGATTTTGTATTTTCTTATCTACTTTCAGCTTTATGACAATATTGGAGCGGGTTATACTTCTAAGTACGGTGGAACAGGAAAATCTAGTAACTATTTGAGTCCATCATACGGATCTCCACGTGATAAGTATACTTCAAGCGCTAGTGCCACCACCAGGGACAAATCGTACAATTCACCGAACAGATTATCTGGTTATAACATCGGAGGCGTTGGTGTGAGGGATCGAATGCAAAAATTCGCCGCTGGCGATAACAGAGGGAACAAAGAAATGTATACGCCTTTACATAGCGTTCGTGGAAGTTCACAATCAAGAGATAATCCTAGTTGGGATAAATATTCTTCACGAACTGCAAATTCTGACCCTTATGCAAATAGATCTGGATATCTATCTGATTATGGGGGAAGCAACAGGTCTTTAGCATCATACGACAGAGGGTCATCTCGGTCTGGGAGAAGTTATAATCCACCAAGTCGAGAAAGTTCGCCGATCAGCAGCAGGTCATCAAGATACGGTGATTATACAAGTGCGTCGCCGTATTCTACATATGAAAGCTCGCCGCCAATATCTCGGCGATACGAACGTCAGCAATCTAGGGAACCTGATGATTCATATTCACGGCGACGAGACTCAGTAAGTGAATATATAAAACCACCGCCACCAAGGCGAAGACAAATATCCTCTGACGAAAGTGATACAGACGACAGTGCACCGGAAGCAGAAAAAGACGCGCCTAAGGGAAGATATAAAATATCTCGTGGAACATCTCCTATGCACGAAGGCGAAAGTCCGAAAAAGGAAACAAAGCGGAATAAATTTAAAGACAAAAAAGCTATTGCTCGTACAAAACGAATACGAAATACTACAAGAGAAATAAGACGAGAGAATATTTATAAAGAATTCAAAGAAATGGCAGACGCATCTGTACAAACCAACGAAGTTTCTCCTCGACGTAGAGGCCGTGGTCGTCAAGCCAGCGAAAGTGATGAAATGCGAGATAAGGCAGCATTAGCTGCACTTGCTATGATGGAGAACTCAGGTGGTGTTCCAAATGATTCTTACTATAAGACTAGAGACAAATTTAACAACGAACCAATGTCGCCTGGTTATAGCACGCCGGACCAAAAACGATATTCTCGAAGAGAAAACGAAATAGTTCAAGATGCACCTCCTGAAAAGTCGTGGAGGCAATCAGTGTACGGTGATGACGCTGAAGACAATCGAAGCAGACAAAATCCGCGCACAAGCACTCCTATGACGTCTGCAGAAAAACGCTCCAGCAGGAATTCTCAGGCGGTAGATCCAAGACCTGAGTACAATAGATCATCATCGCGAGAAAGCATATTAGATGAACCGTCAGGTCGAAGAAGACGTAAAAGTCGCGAAATATTAGATGATCCAGGTGGACCGGAAGAACAACCACCTCCGTTACCACCTCGTCGTTTGCGAAGCAGAGAAATTCTGGATGCCCCTGATCCCGAAGCACCACTTACGCCAGAGACAATTTCATTAAGGGACAGTATAGCAAAAGTACAAGAGTGGAAACAACAACTCCCAGAACCAGATTCTTATCATGGCGATCGACTGACTCCGAAATCTGCAAAACTCAGGCGTGGAGTTGGACCAGCTCCAAGTGATCACTCGGAAGAATATTTTTCAGCTCAAGATTATCCTCCACCTCCGCCTCCATCAAGAAACAATAGAGACGTTTCACCTGAAAGACCTCGATCTAGCCGCGAGCAGAGATCCTCTGGTGGCTATTACAGGAGCGATTCAGTTAGATCAACTAGAGAGAATTCGCCTTCTTATTCACGTGATACGTCACCAAACAGACTAAGATCTCGGTCGAGGCGAAGCCGAGAGCATTCACTCGATAACGTTTTTGATGACGATAAAGATCAACGACACCCACCCAATAAAGATTTCCGAAAATCTGCGCTAAATAGATCAGACCATTTCGATAACGGTGATCCATATCACCGTCAAGATAGTATTCCTACAAAGGGGAATAGAAAATCTGGTAGTTCTTCCGATGCATTTTCAAGGGACGATTCACCCAACAGAGCCAGACGTTTGAGACGAGAAGGGTCACGAGAAGATGTCATTGACGAAAGGCGACCAGGCCATGCTAGTGATAGCTCTAATTTCGGTTTTAATAGAGATGGGTCGCCTAACAGAATCCAGGGAAGGCGTGTTCGGAGTAGGCAGAATTCCCGGGAAGACATGCTTGATGACAGAAAACCATCCAGACCAAACTCTAGAGAAGGTATAGTCGATGATCATAGATCTGCAAAATCAAGTAGATCTACTAGTCGTCATAACTCTCGTGAAGATGTTTTGGATGATAGGGGCAAACGCTTTTCTGCAAGGGACAGACCCCACAGTCTGGCCGTTTCTAACGAAAGCCTTGCACACTTAAGCAACGAAGGTTCACTGCGTTCAATTAACTCTGTTGTCACTGACGACGGCACTGTAAAAAGATCGCCGTCGTCAGCTTTTTCGAATGAAACTCAAGCTCACCCTGACCACGTAAGTGCTGGTAAACAGTCTCCTAGAAAAGACAAAAGTGGTTATATCAATCAAAGTCAAGATATTGATCACGTGTTAGACGACGTACAAGGAGCACCTGCCGATTTATCACGTCGTATAGGACAACGTGGGCCTCGGCCTTCGTCTTCGGATGGATATTACATGGATAGTAAGAATATTGATGATGTATTGAATGGGAGGTCACAAAATCTGATGGATACACCTGTGCCAAAAACCCCAACCCCTCTAAAGCCATCCTCTAAAGCCCTAGGTAAATACACGTTCAATTTGGCGTGGTTATGTCAACATAATATGATTCCTTGTGAATTTCTTGCTAAATATTTCATGGTGCCACAGAAGGAAGCATATTTTGTAGACTTTAACCACGAGCTTTTAATATTGTGTCCATTTAAATTCCTTCCAGCATGGTTGGCGTGTAGTGTAGTCTATCCTCTAACTACAGTCTTAGATCTTTCTAAATTTTACACTATGCCTTTTTTTCTTTTCTTTTCCATAACACAAAGTGGCCTTATAGTAAACATATATAGTAAATTATAATAGTATATTAGGTGTATCTATTCTGCTTTTGTGGTTTCAACGTTTGTTGAAGCTTCAATGCATGTTACATTGCGAGAGTACTGTCGTAGTTCTAGTCCTATACAATTTTTCAAAAGTGATTTCAATCTTTAATTGATTGAACCATGCGGTAGATTTCAGTACGTTTCTGGGTGAAAATGTTGTCTATTTGCTTTTTTGTCTTTGTATTTTCTAACAATCAGTCACTTATAATCAGAGGGTCCATGTAGTGTAAATTGGCATCACCAACGAGTGGCAAAATTCGTTGAAGAAAAACAATTAAAACGAACGAAAGAAGTCATTTTATTTTGCATTTTAGCTCAAATAGTACTTTGTACAAAGAAAATATAGTTAAACAGGTCAAACCGATTTAAGTATAAAAGGACCACTTAGTCAACTGGGTGTTTGGTAGCAATAGAGTCAATTGGACCATCTGACTATAAAGTAGTTTGAACTAATATTTGTTCAAATCTTGGTTTTAATCGTGGGTAGATTCTTTATAAAATTGCATTGAAAGGGGTAGGCCTATTCTTCCGCATGGTAACTTTGGACCCTGTCCCATTTTAGATTATTTTCTCATAAATTTACATATCCTTTTTCGGAATGTGTACCTCGTTAAAGACTGAATTGTATGTCTTAATGCAAAATATAAGATTTTTATTTCATTTCTTGTTCATTTTATAAGTCTTGAAATGCTGAACGATAAATTCTGTCAGAGCAATCTCAGGATTTATGATGGATAACCATATTACAGAATTATCTACCATCTCCTTTCATAACTTTCGAGTAATTTAATTTTCAGACCGGCTACAAAAAAAATGCATTTTGATACATTCGTTCTGTTTTACTAAAGTACATTCTAACAATGTGATTCAAAGTTTACATATTCCTTTTTGAATGCAGCATTGCAGTTTTTGGCAATTAACATAGCTTCTGTTTACAATACAGGGAATTTTCCACTTAATTTCATTGCACATTTTAAACAGTGCATTGTACTTTTGCAGAATATAAACGGAACATAAGACTATTGTGATCAATTAAACTTGCACTTAAAAAACTGAATCCTCGATTGCACTATTGTTATAAATTTATTAAAGGAAATCGTCGAAAAATATTTTAATGCATGTAATTGATGAGCCCTTGGAGAGAGTTTTATTACATTATGTCTGCCTGTCTGTGTACATGAGATTACTTCTAGATCTTATTTACCAAATTTATCCTCTATATCATGCACGCTAACACAGATCTGTCAGACGATGAAAGCAAATTGATTTTATGCCGGCTTTCTCTTCAAAATTTACTGTGAGGGGCTTTTGGAAAGATCATGAAAATGTGGCTAAAGTCAGTTTACTATATATCTCAGAATTTGTGATCTCCAATTCTACAGGGTCCGATAATCAAAGCATTTTTGTCGAAATTGCATCAAATGGCAAAGTCGCAGTACGTACACTTTCGGAACTCTTAAGTGGAACTTTCTCTCTGTTCTGGTATGTAATTTGCTTGGGATGTTTTCATTTGTTGTTATGATTTTCTTTGCATTTATACTTGTTATTACTTACATAACAATGCTTTTATATCGTAAATTTCGACATATTAGAAACTTGTCATAAAAATGTTCTTCTAATGCGGTATTTCAAATTTACCCGATTTTCGTGTAGGTATGTTAAGAAAAAGATTATATAAAGTTGTAGTATGTTCTATTTACATCGATCGTATATAATAACACAATATATACCGCATACCAAATCCATTCTTACATGATTCTACCATTCTTGTGTTAAAAAATAACGTACGGACAAAACAAAAACACAAAGCAGATTGAGCCAAAAACGTATGATTTTATCATCTGAAAGGTGTGCAGAAGTTATGACTAGGGCACTTATGAAACATGACATAAACGAAGTATGTATCATTATGGTTACTGCGCAATTAAACCATTTTCATATTGTAGAATACAAACACAAGTTAGATGCATTTATAAAGTTTCAGTTATTCCGTTGGTATTAATAATTTTGTTTTTCAGAAAAAGATACCTTGCTTCTTTTGTTAAGGTTTGTTATTTCATGGAATATATTTGTACATAAATTTTCGGCTTTGTTAAACATTTGAAAAGTTGAGAAATTCATTTTATGTGTACTTTTTAGAGTTATTGGTTAAAAATATAGTCTCCTTAATGTTGCTTGTGGATTTTTCTGTTTATGGAATCATGTAATACTATTTTGTTCATTCTCGCAGAAGAAAAACTTGTTGATGTTGAATCTCCAATGACCCCCAAAAAGGCTTCCATCACAAATGCTCCTCCAAATAGGGGTGCTGATGCCAGGATGAGGCGGACCATCTCAGAAACGGGACAGCAGATGTGGGACAGTCTGAAAAAGAACAAAGGATCAGTAACAATAACAGATATTCTCAGACTTTGCGAAAAGCCAAGTTCAAAGGTCATCCGAGTACCAGGTGTAACTGAGGGCTTTAGTGATGTTAATTTCAAGGGATATCCCACTGCTAATGAAATGCTGGAAAATATGGGAGTAGAGGTTAAAAAGGTATGGATTTTAAATTAGCGTTCAAAGAACACTAACTCTGTATTTTTTCTCTATTAAATCCCATAGGTAGGATAAGAAGAATAACTCCGTTAGGTCTAAATGCTTACTGAGCCATTTATTTTAAGTGGGGTTGCAAGTATAACCTTTTCAGAAAGAAAAAGAAATATATTATTCGTGGATTTGTTTATGACTGCACTTGCGTATTCATATATATGTGAGAATATCATAATTTTCTCAGTATACATGTATTCCACGTTCATATACATAACAGTAGCCTCGTGTTATTATATGGTCTTATATGAATAGTGCTAGTATTTGCATGTAAAATTTCCAACTCGGTCAAAACGGGTAGTTTGTCCTTTTGTGCGGCCAATTGCTAGGTTTTTATTTTTATTTTTCTTCAATGTCGGGCTTAAATTGTGACCAATGGTCGTTGCTCGCTGTTTTTTAATTGGCCCTGGATTAGTGAGTCAAGCCAAATCCTGAAGTGCAATGCAAGACCTTCTTCTTGACCGAAAAAACCCAAAACAATCAAGATGCTTTTTGTCTAATAGATTGTATTTCTTAAAAAGTCCTTTTGCCAATTTATAACAAAATCAAAGTAAAAAGCATTTCATAAAAGGACTTAATCTTAAGCATACGTATGGGAGCCTGTAAATCACGGCAGGAGTTCATAATTTCTGGATATTTTGTTTTTGTTTATTTAAGTTTTGTTTTTATATATTGATCTATTTTTTATTTTGTTTCATAGTTTTAGTCATTTATTTTCTATTTTTTATTTTGTTTCATAGTTTTAGTCATTTATTTTCGGTCGCCCGGGAGGCGAATAGGCCTGCAGCAGCGCTAAGCTTGTCGGTAAAAGTCCACTAAAGAGCGCTCAGAAACCTGACATCGGGGTCAGGCCGCTTTGCCCACAAAGCGACTGGGATGTGTGCCCCAGGTGGTTGAATGGGGCAGCCCTGACATCGAGAGATGCGGGGTCGTCAGGCGATAATGCGGAAAACCTGACCGCAAACCATAGTGGTGCACCGTGTTGGGAAAAATGTCACGTTCCTCGCACGTTAAAGAACCCTGCTGCAGGTCTCGGTAAGAGTAGTACCCGTAGGATCCCCATGCAGGAGGCAAAATTTCCCATCACTCCCTACCCACCACTCCTTTTTTCCAGTGGCAGTCAAAACTCTCCTACCCGATTGGCCTTGTGTCCCCATTTCCTCCACTTCATCATCATTTCATGTTCATTGTATCACCACTTTCATGTTCATCTCCCGGATATAGCCGAAATCGCGCTGCTTGGGAGTAAAGCAACAACTAACTAACTAACTAAATTATTTTCGGTCAGAAGAAGGACCTTTACACTCCCCCTCTTTTTAAGTATTTTTTATGCTGTTGTAAGTTTAACAAAAAATATATACATGTAATAACAGTTGGTGTAAGATTTTTGCATTATCACAGTGACAGCTAATTTGACTTTGATTTTAAAAAAGGGAAAAAAACACAGGTGAGATTTTTTTTTCAAATCGTCTGCTACTCACCTGTTTACTTCCGCCGCTGCAGGTGAATCACTAAAACAAATCTAACAAACTGACACTTGATACAAGATTTGATAATTTGTATGATAACGGGATTTTAAGTTTGTTGAGTTCGCATCTGTATTTATTTTCCATCATTTTGAGTTAAATGTATGGACAAAATGCGATTTGGCGCAGGAATATATCCAAGTGCAGAGGTCAATAATTCGGAATCAATAAGATCAAACATGGCGACCTTCGAGTGTCGAGTACAATATTTGGATGATACTGATCCTTTTTCTAGTACAAACTTTCCTGAACCTACTCGACCACCCTCGTATATTTTTCATAGGACTGTACCTTTGATAAATCAAATAGGAGGTGTTCATAAACTTCTTGGATCTCCCCACAAAGTAAGTGTTTCTGTTCGATTCCAAGCATTTCGATGAACTTGATTTCAGGTAACGAATGTTTACATGCGATACCAAACTCATCAGCTGTTTCAAAATTTCGCATCCATATACCGATTGATCGCCTGTTTTAATTAGATAACTCATTTTTTTCATCGGTGTCATCATTATCTTCCAATTTAGGTTTCATTGTATCTGATTTTTTAAAAGTTTTTATTTCCTTTTTTCGAAAAAGGGGGGGGGGGTCATGTAGACACTAGAGGGGGGGTAGGAGGGGGCCTGATCCCGGAATCCCGAACTAATTTTTACAAAATCCGTCATCCCGACTTAAAAATGAGAAAATCCTGAAGCCCGGTAAAGTTGATATAATTTTATCCCGGAATCCCGAACTTAAATTGTCCAAATCCCGGAATCCCGAGCTTAAATATGGCCAATCCCGGTGTCCCTAAAAAGGTCCTACCCCCCCCCCCCCTCACACTAGAAAAATGTAAGTCCAAGTTTCTGTTGCAATTACTGAATACAGCTGCAAATGTTCATGTTAATATTAAAGTTCAGTTTTCAATCTCTATTGCATTGCAACTGCAGTGAGTCATTCACATAGGTGTTAACCCTCCCGATTCCTGCGGGAGCCTCCCGAAAATTTAAGCTATCTCCCGAGAAATAAATTACTCCCGAGCGGGAGACACTTAACTCCCGACTTTTAATACCCTCCCGCATAATCTCCCGTAATTTTACATTTTCTGTCCCAAAATCATTCTTTCCTTTCCTTTCTATAAGTTTAAGAAACAACCAACGCATTTACTCAATCAGCTGATTGAAAATCGATAATCTGTCTTATTGTTTACCTGTCAGTGTTATCAAAACACACGAAATAGTGTTAATTAGTGAGTTGAGAACAATAAATGAGTTGAAATTTAATCCAATTATATCTGCTGGGTGACATATTTATTGCTTCCACACTTTGAATGAATACTGAGAGTGTTAAAAATTACAATCTCCATTGAAAAATTATAGATCGGGGGTAACATAGTAAGGGGGAGAGAAACTAGGAATAATGAAACAATTACCAAAATTACTTCCCTTTCTTTATGGAAACTATGCGCACAATTTTTAAGACAAAAATGTCGCTACGCAAAATCTCCCTGAAATTAAAACTGGTTTCAGGGAGATCTCCCTCATTGGAGTCCCAAAAGGTTAACACCTATGGTCATTCACTTTTACTGTACGTGTACTTAAACAAAAATGTACATGTGTGTACAAATGTACATGTATGTACAGTGATTTTTTTTTTTAAGGAGACAAATTTTTAATTTTCTTGCATTATTCAGTTTGTTTCTGATCTACATTACATGTACATGTGTAAGTTTGGCCATCGAGATGAACTCTTCAGATTGCAGCTAAATACATAAACATTTGTATTTTTACAACAATCTTTTAAAAAACATACATGAACAACATTTACATGTTAATATTACTTTTTAGCTTGAAGATTGTGCATTACAAATATATCGATACCACAATGGAACTCAGGGAGATTATGGAACATACTTGGATCTTGAATCCAATATTGATGAACAAAGTGAAGAGCTGGAAGGATTTCAAGACCAGTAAGTATATAGTCTGCTATTTATCCTCCAGACTCTTTCTGTTTGTTGTATAAACTTAACTATTGGTTTTGAAATCTTAATGCAGTTTAGTGTTGTAACATATCATTAAAGCTGCAAATCTTTGCAAGTTTTTATTTTTTGTGTGAACATGTATCATGTGTATAAAATACATGTATAATTTATTGATATTTTTGTATTAACTTACATGTATTATTCTTTAAAAAGCATTTGGTTCTACAATGTAGCTAGACATTAAATGTACTTTAATGGAAGAAACTTTAAACTTTCAGTATGTAACTGAAATTGATTTCACATCAAACTATATATATGTAAAAAGTATATGGATTACCTTCTTTTCAAAATATAAATTTTAACAATAACATTATGATTGCATTGAAAATGTTACTTCTTTAATTTCCATCTGAAAATGTTGAATGATTGAAATTTATTTCTGGGTTGCTGAGTGCATAATGTCATAACAAACCTTGTATAAATGTCCATGTATGTTCATTTTTGTGTACATGTAAACCATACTCATTTAAAAATAATTGTAAAATGCTGTCTGCATGTTCTTATTTATAACTTACATGAAAAAATTATGTATTGAATTAGAATAGTAAACCTAGGTTTCGTAATGCTTGTCCAAGTTGACTAAGGTTGATAATTTGTACATTTATGCACATGTAGATCTTTTTACACAACTCACCAAGATTGTATATGTTGCTTTCGTGCCTTTCTGTCAATTAAGTACGTGAATGTGCATTATTAATATTGTTCATACCTACCAGAAGGACAATTGTTTATCTGACATTGAAAGAAAATTCCATAATTACTAGAATGAAGTCATTTGAAAATGAAACAAACACATATATTTTAAGATTCACATTAAAATTGGTCATTGGGAAAGACATAGTTTGTCTAGTTGGTATACAAGCATGATGTCATCCCTGTCCCCAATTCTTTAATACAGTATTTAACAAGAAAATTCGGGTAACTTTTTTGAAACATTGATTTTTTGTAGCAAAAAACAAAGTGATGAAAGGTACAGTATTTGAAATAAAAGGAGATGTTTTGTTTCTCCAAACTTTGGAATTAAAAAAAAACTCATTTTAGAAATTTGAAGGTTTATGAGTAGCTTATATTATCAGCATTGATTTTTTTTTGCTGTTTGAGGTGACTTTTTGCAATGTCATGGCAGTGTGTTTGTTACAAGCGTGATACCTGTAGTTGCTAGAATTATTTAGTCATAATTTATATGTTTTGTTAGTGATTAACTTTGTAGGTAGACCTCGTGTGTATGTGTGCTGTCATTTATATATTTTCAAGCTTTATATATTTTACTAACATGTACATGTAATATCCTATAACACAGTTTTTATGTTCATTTTGCAGCTTGTTGTACATGTACATTGTACATCTGTACAAGCTACATCTGTTAAAGAATTAAATGTATAAATTAAATCATACAGAATATAAAACATTGTAGCATTATTGTTATCTTGTACGCAGTGTACATGTAACGATATAAATGTTACATGTATAGATTCTGTGGTATATTACATCCTTTGAGATTATTCCAAGAAAGATTCATTGAAAGCTGCATGGTTTTAAGCATGTGGTTTTATCAACAGATTCATGTAAAGTTTATCACATCTTATCAGAGCTGTTTCTATTTACATCTTGTATTTCCTGTAACCTTCCGTTACATTCTCCGCAGCTTCTCTAGTCTGATACCTAGTCTTTATTAAATTTATTTTCTGATTAGTATACTTAGAGTTCAGATAACCTACATTATTTTTTCTCCTAATTGCATTGATTTTGAATAAAGTGAAGTACAATGTAAAGTAATGAACTATGTACATGTAAGAAATTCATATGCATAGACAAGAAAATTCTAACATAAACAATTAATGTAAATCAGCGGCTAAGCTTTTTAAATAAGCCTGTTTGTCTGCAAGTACATGTAACTCTTTCATACAATATGTTTTTTTTCTAATGTCTTTAACCAGACACAATTACATGTTATGTATAATGCATGTTGCATACAAATAACTGCATTAGTATCAAGTTAGAACTATAGATTCTTGCAATTCTGTGTACAACATGATGTTTTATAAACCAAAAGAAAATGCATATTCTAAATTGTATTTCAATTCTCTCTTATATTTTTGTAGAAGAAAGAATGCACTGATATTGAGAACCCAGTTAACAGTTAGGGTACATGCTGTTATTGGTAAGTTCAGAAAAACAAACTCCCAACATCCCATACATTATGTTCCTATATATATATATCATGTACAATGAACTTTTTGGGGCTTGAACTGTTATTTATATGATTGGCAAATAAATTTGATGGTTTAAAAATATGCCCAAAGACTTGAAAGAGCAGTTTTATTTGAGTAGTACATTGTAGGTTCTTAAAAGGTGGCATTAGTTACAGAAACTAAAAATGGTCAGGTGGTAATTTTACACTGGAATTGGCAGGTTTCCACTGAGGAACTTAAATAATAGTTCTTAAATATTTATTTACTGTTAAACTACATAATACAATAGGACATTAAAGCCATATTTACAAAAATAAAAAATTCTCCCATGAAAGTTTTCTTCCTGAATAAACATGAACATGTACGAAAAAGTAAACATCCATTAGGTTACAATTTTCAATTGTCCACAAATGTCATGCTAACTAAATAGTACATAAGATTATCTAATGTTTTAAAAATCTTTTGATCCAATGAATTTATCCTTTATGATGTGATATAAACCCTCTCCAAAGCCCGTAGGGGACCATCTTCATAACCCAAACTAACGGTCTTTTAAATGTGAATGTAATCCCTTTGAAAATATTGGTCTAATGATACCTATATTACATGGATTGGAATGTCATATTATTCCTATAATATAAACACTCACTGCATTAAATGGTGTTATAAATATTTTGAAGTCAATACATTTTCCATATTAAATTTAACATGGAGATTTATATTGTTAAAATCAGAGTTCAATACTATAAAATTGAGTACAGTTATGATCACCTGAAAGAATTTTATTGGCATTCTTTTGTTAGAAGATGATTCAGATGAAAGATGGTAGAACATAGTCAATTAAATAGTTACTTATATGTAAATACATCAAATGAGGTATATTTCTATGTAAATATTGACTGTCAAATGATTCAGACACATGTTATATGTAAATACATATTCAATGTGTTTCCATTTCATATTGGATGTTTAGTACTGCAAAATAAACAATTCATATATTACTGTTTCTACTAGTCTGACATTGTTTTGCTGGAATGTGTATTTATTTGTAAGAAAAAAAAGTATAGAAGCAAAAAATTATTACATGTTTAGATATATACATTGTAAACCTCATACATGTATGTAGCGCAGAATGTATTGTAGTCCACTGCAACAGAAAAATGTTAAGTATTCAATTTACAATGCATCTTCAAATACTTGACTTAAATCAACCATACTTAACATGCTCAAAAGAATCCAAAATAAAAATTTATGTTTTGTAATGTTGAATGTTGAAGTACATATATCATGTATATTAAAAAATAAATTTATGAACATATTTACATATTGAATCATTTGTTTGATTTGAATATGTCTTTTCAAGTTTCTAAGGTATTTTTCTTTGCTATCAGTATCACAATATAATTTTGATTTAAAACATATTGATACTCTCAAAATTATTTTTATTCTACAGTTCTTTGGTCATCTTAAGAAAACCATGAATTGTTTAAGAGTCTACAAACAAAAAGTGGGTTTCTGAAAAATGACCAAAATAAAAAGAAAGCTCTTAGTTTCTTTATTCTAAAGTAAAATGTAGTTTGATTGAATTAAACCTTATTTCATGGTTAGTTAGTGACCCTATCTGTGTTCTAGATGAAGCAGAACCTACTATAACCCAGACCAGACTATTTCATTACCCTCATCTGTCAAATACCTGCCAAATATCATTACTTTATGTAAAAGTTATATCATACAGCTAGTCAGATCTCAGGTATTATCCTGATCAGTTATATTGCATAGTATACATGTAATTAAGATTTCATTAGATGAAAAGAATAAGTTAACTCATTGTGTGATAGATTGATACTTAGTTTAGCCTTTGCATACATGTAGATGTTCTCCTTAATCATACAATGTATTCCTTCAAATAAGAATTTTATTTTAGCTTTATAAAATCATAGGAATAAGTAAATTTTTGTTCGAAGAGGTTATCAAAACATTAAGTTTGAAACTAAGTGTAAAATACTTGTCAAGAAACGAGTCTTGCTTATTTTAAAATTCCTTAAATACTTATATAGATAATCACCCAAATGTCACAAATATAAATAAGCTAATTTGACAACATTTATTGTGTCAAAAATAAAAGTATCAGCTATTCATTTATCAGATTGTTAAACTTTGTGGACTTTAGTGTTGACAAATAAGGCACTTTTGACCCCCTGTTGAATGTCTCAAGGTGCTAATCAGCTGGAATAAACATGTCCTTAACTTCCCTCTTGATCATGTTCAAGTTTTAAACTTTGATATTCTTGATACTTGATACAAAATAATAATTCATTGATAATCGCATACATTATTTCCTTTTGTTAAAAATTGTTGAAAATGACTTGTCAGAATACACGCTACATACAAAATTTTGTAGTATTATGGGCACATCAAACTCCAAAAAGTAACATTTCACGACCTATGATTGATACTTATATTAAATTTTATTGATCTATTTCAGGTTGTTGCAGAAAATTGAATTTTATTATGCCCCCGCGACGACATGTCGGGGGGCATTAAGTTTTACTCATGTCCGTCCGTCCGTCCGTACGTACGTACGTACGTACGTCCGTACGAAATTTCCGTCAAGCTTTTCTCAGGAACCGTAAATGAGAATGATTTGAAACTTGGTAGGATTGTTCAGTAGGACAAACTGTACGTCCTAAGCAATTTGCAGTTCTGTCGGACATCTACTTCCTGTTTGTGACTTAGGCAAATGTGAAAATATGTGATCGTGACTATGAAAATTTTCGTCAAGCTTTTCTCAAGAACTGTACATGATAATGATTTGAAACTTGGTAGGGTGGTTCAGTATGACAAACTATACGTCCTAAGCCATTTTCAGACCTGTCGGACATCTACTTCCTGTTTGGGACTTAGGCTGATGTGAAAATGTGTGAACATGACTTTAAAAATTTCCGTCAAGCTTTTCTCAGGAACCGTACATGAGAATGATTTGAAACTTAGTAGGATGGTTCATTATCACAACATACATGTGATTCTCCCGCCGGGAGACGAAATCTCCCGACTTTTTGATCCATCTCCCGTTCTCCCGACTTTTTGTGTAATCTCCCGCTTTTTCAAGACATGACAAAATTTTAGTTTTATAGACATTTTTTATGATCAGTCATAAAACATTTCCGGTGTTTTAGGGGTTTGTGATTTAGGTGGACGATAATTTATCAGGTAAAGGTGTTAATTAATTAAAGGTTTATTGCCATAATTGACCTGATGATTGTATAAACAGTTTGAGATTAATCAGTGAAGCCATTTATATTTGGCACACGCTAATGCCGTCAATTGACATTGAAATGCAATTTTAATGAGCGTTGAAAATCTCCCGCTTTATTGTCCAATCTCCAGCCAAAAAAATCTAAATCTCCAGCTTTGTCATCACGGATCCGTCACATGTATGTCACAAACTGTATGTCCTAAGCGACTTTCAGGTCTGTCAAACATCAATTTCCTGTTTGGGGCCTAGCGGGGGCATCTGTGTCCCATGGACACATTCCTTCTTTATTTTTTAAATGTTTTTGAAAAAAGGTAGTTTTACACAGACAAAAGCATGTTTTTGATGTCTACTGTGATGACAACATGGATGACAATGTTTTTCATTTTTTTTTTTCTTCAGAAAAGTTGCTGAACTCCCATGGTAGAGAATTAAGAAGAGCTTTATTTTCATTAAAACAGATATTTCAGGTCAGTACATTTGTACATGTATCATGTCATTGACCCCAAACTGATGTTTATCTAAATTAAAACCTCTAATATTTTGACCTCCCAGTAGCAGTTTATCTCAAGGGTAAAAATTGATCTGTAAATCCTAACAAAAATTTCAAAAATGGTCCTTGTAGGAAATAATAATAATAATTATAGCTACTAGTAACTTATTAAATAAGATACTTAAGAATGGATATTGTTCTTTTTTTTAATTCCATAACAATGCTTACCCCACATGTTGCATTTGTATAAATATTGTCATTTATGAAAAAGAATATTACCAAGAAAATTATACTCAGGGTTTCTAATCTATTTGCCCACGATATCCTATTTATAGAAAACTTGACAGAAAGAAAACAATTGACCAACATTCTTTAAGCAACCACATCTCTCTTATTGTTGACAGTGATTCAGTGTAAAAATGCTGGTCACTTGAAAAGTATGAAAGAGGTCTTAAAAAGTTCATTCATGATACATTTCCTTCAACCTCCATATTGAAAACATTCAAAGTAGATCAAGTTCTAAGCACTAATATTTTCTAAGTACACAAAAAAATACTAACAGCTTTATCATGCACAAAATTAATGAATATATACATGTATACATGTATATGAATATCATTCTGATTCTTTTGAAAGTTATAAAATAGAGCACCCTCGCTGTAGTGCTATAGTACAATGGTGCTGATAATTCCGTACAAGTACCGTGACAATGTTATAAATTTCTGTCAATCTTCTCTCTTTCTTGTACAGGATGACAAAGATTTGGTCCATGAATTTGTCAACAATGATGGACTGGACTGTCTCATTAAGGTTGGATCTGAAGCTGACCAGAATTATCAAAATTACATTCTTAGAGGTAAGTTTTACTGTATTTTGTAAATGTACTACATTGTAAACCTTTGAACTCTGTTAAACTAGTTAATTCTGAGACAATAAAGGACCAAAAGTTTTTCCATGATGATGATAATCTAAGTTGCTTGAGATACGGACACATCAAAAATGCTCTATTCAAAGAAATGACCAGTGCAAGACAATTATTATCAGATAGCCATGTTCAATATCTTTTCAACATAAATATTCTCTTTTATTCAAATCACATTCTGTCAATAGGAATGCTGATAAATGAAGAAATTATCCTTCTGCCTTCTATTTGTTTAAGAGATACCTTGACTTCATTTCCTACAAATTTCTATACATCCTCATTATTACCCTAACAACCTTGTAATTAATATAGCTTGTTCATGACGAACTTCACCATTAGTTGATTATGTAATTATGCAATGTTTACATTGGAGTTATAAGACAGAATTCTCTTTTACATGATTTTTCAAGCAGTGATTTTGAGGTTTCATACCGGAAATATTTGTTTGGTTTCCAAAATCAAAATTTGAATAAGATTTATTTAAATAGTTACAAAACTATAGTTTATAAAAGAATGAAATTGTGAAACAAATTACTTTTCAATTGTATTCATTAAAACCCTTTCTATTCAACACATATGGTTCAGTGTGAATTTCTACATATGGATAATTGGTCCTGTAATTACAGTCCTAACAATGCTGTAAATCATTGATTTTGGGACTATATTTCAATAGCTTTTCTTCGGAATAATTATCAGATCATAGATTTCATGTCTATTGTAAACGATTATATACAAGTACAGCTCTTAAAAGATAAAAAGTAATAAAAAGATTTATGAAAGCTTCATAAAATATATTGTGTAGAAAAAGTAATAAAACCTGTTTTATGGTATTGTCTACATGTATAACTGAAAGTGTTAAGATAAACACTTATCTGTTTTGACTTAATAGTATATATATGGTGTATCAATATCATATTTTAGGATTCAAGTACTTGTTGAGCAGTTTTTGTCTCGCCTGCGACGAATAGTCGCGGAAGGCGAGACATAGGTATTACTTTCCGGCGGCGGCGGCGTCGTAAACTTTTTTGTAAGACTTTTGTGGACAATGAATTGCTTGAAAAGTATAATAGCTAGGCATCTGATATTTGGTATACAGACAGTTCAGGTTATGGTCTACGCAACTGTCACCATGCCATGTGACCGTGACCCCATTTTCACGCTCCAGTGACTCTGTGAACTTAGGTCTTTTTTCAGGCCGTAAACTTTTTTGTAAGACTTTTGTGGACGATGAATTGCTGGAAAAGTATATTAGCTAGGCATCTGATATTTGGTACACAGACAGTTCAGGTTATGGTCTACACAACTGTCACCATGTTTTGTAACCCTGACCCCATTTTCACGCTCCAGTGACTCTGTGACCTTAGGTCTTTTTTCAGGCCGTAAACATTTTTGTAAGACTTTTGTGGACGATGAATTGATGGAAAAGTATATTAGCTAGACATCTGATATTTGGTATACAGACAGTTCAGGTTATGGTCTACGCAACTGTCACCATGCCATGTGACCCTGACCCCATTTTCACGCTCCAGTGACTCTGTGAACTTAGGTCATTTTTCAGGCCGTAAACTTTTTTCTAAGACTTTGTGGACGATGAATTGCTGGAAAAGTATATTAGCTAGGCATCTGATATTAGGTATACAGACAGTTTAGGTTATGGTCTACGCAACTGTCACCATGCCATGTGACCATGGCCCCATTTTCACGCTTTAGTGACTGTGAACTTAGGTCTTTTTTTCAGACAGAAAACTTTTTGTAATACTTGTGTGGACAATGGATTGCTTGAATAGTATAATAACTAGGCATCTGTTTTTAGGTATACAGACACTTTTTGTGTTTATATCAAGAAATGAAAGCTTAGGTAGTTGATTTTAGTGATGGTGCCGGCAGGCGAGACATACTTTTAGTGGCCACACTTGTATCTTTGGGCTACTTCATGTAGATTTCAATTTCGTCAATATTATTATTGTAAATAAGCACTAAATTTTGATATACATTGAATTGAAGCCTTAGGCCTTTTGATTCAGATATTGTCATCAGTTCTGTCTGTTAGCATTTTAAAGTTAAAAATGTTAAAGTGGTCCAATTTTCCAAAAGCTCACTTCCAGAGGTTACATTTTTTTTACCTTTGATGTTTGGTCAACATTTCTAAAAAAAATCCACAAAAGTGTTTACTGTGATCAATACCTTATTTTGTCTAGGTACTTATCTTTAAACTTGACACTGTTGATTACAAATCAATGCACGTCAAAGGCTACTTTGTTATGATTTATGCATTAAGTCAAACTGTTACTTTTAACACTTGTGATATGGTCCAAAACGGTTAAAAAAAAGATTGTGCCAAAGCATGAAAAGCATACCTGCAACTTGCATGTAATACTTTCAAATCTGGCTAAGAACTGATTCAGTACCTGATGTTAGAGGGGCATAACTGAAAATTTATGGTACATGTAGCTTAACCCTCCAATATATAACTTCAATGCAAACAAGGCTTTTTTGTTTATGTTCCCCTTTCTATAAAATAACATGTATAAAAGTTTGACTTTCTACTCATTTCATAGCAAGCCCCTCGATTCCTGTGGCGTTTCTCGTGGGGAGTACAGTATGTCTATTTTAATTGTCTACTACATGTAATTATAAATTCTTGAATCATTTCCTGATCCCATTAAAACAAGTGTTTGGTCAAGGCTTTTGTGTTTGTATGAATTGTAGATTGTACACACTTAAACATTTAATCTGTTGACAAATTTAAAGAGCTTGTAAACATTCATAGTAGGTATAGTTGTACTTGGACAACATTAGTGGTTTGATGGCATCCTAAGCTTTATAACTTGGTGCCATCCTTCTTAGTATTAGGGTATTGAAGGATGACTTCAAGGTCACTGACATTGTTTAGGGAAACCGGACTAAGAAAGAGATATTGGAGGTTTTTTGGTCATAGATACAGGGGGATTTTGTTGATTTACTTTTCCTTAGACATTACTCTTAGTTTAAAAGCAGATTCCATAATAAGTCTTTTAAAAATAAATGATTTTATTTTTAAGAAAATTCAAGCCATTTGCCAACTGGTTGTCCACAAATAAATATACTCATAAAAAATTTACAATAATTTGTTTATGGTATTAGTACTACAAAATATTTGTGGTAAAACAGATTGCAAGGATAAAAACATACTAGAAAGTGTGATGTCCTATATGAGTGGTCCCTTGAGCCTAAGGACATGGGATCAATGTTGTCAAGTCACTAGAATACCACATCAGTGTAAAATAGACCTTAATGACCCACAATGAATTATAATGGACCTCTATTGGGTACAAATTGGTGTTTTATTAGGTCTTAAGTGGGAAGTACATTTGTAAACAAATACCACTGAAGTGACAAGTGGAAGGGGTGGATACTATATTTGTTTCATTGTCAAGAAATAGGAATAGATTATCGTTATCATATTACACTAGTAAACCTAAAAGTCTAAACACCCCGGATTTTGGCCAAAATATTAAAGACAGTCGAAGTCCTAGACTTTTTCCGTCCGTTTTGGACGTTGACGATTTCTTTATCCGCATCGTATATTATTTATCCCAATCCTGACATATTCAGACCAGTCGTACAAATTTTCGACGTCCTAATAACCACGCCCACCGAGTTACATCGAGAGACGCGATTTGATTGGACGGTTATTTATCGGGTGGTCAGCGTGCACGTGGTCTATACTAATTAACGCGATAGAATCGTTAATCATACAATAATTGCAAGGTCTCATATAAACGAGCGTCGAATGCAATCGAATTAGATTTAAATTATATTTTATAATCGGGCGGCGAATGCAATTACGGAATTACGGAAAATGTTTACATGTTAATAAAAGTCTTTGGTTTGTTTTAAGATTTAAATAATTTTGATTTTAGTTTAAATTATAATTCGTTGAATGCAGAAAATCACGGTGACACCAATTTAGTTTTATATAAATGAGCGGCGATTGCAATCATTATAAATGTCATGAATTTTACGCTAAAAGTATGGATCGTGATTAATATTGTTTTCATTTCATTAAAATTATAAAAGGTTGACTGCAAAAAATCACGATGACACCAACTATATTTATGGCTTTTTTTTTCATTTTGGATAATATGTGATCGTTTAATTTGAAATGAAAAAAAAATATTTTGATTTTAATGATTCATAAGAATATTTGTTTTATATCATGTATATATAGATTACTGTTTTGTAAGTTGAACGTTGACTATTTTCTTATACTATTTGTGCGGCGAATGCAATTACGGAATTACGGAAAATGTTAAAATGTTAATAAAAGTCTTGAGTTTGTTTTTAGATTTTAATCATTTTGATTTAAGTTATAATAGGTCGACGCAAAAAATCACGGTGACACCAACTCAAGTTTGTTTATTTTCTTTTACGCCCTCTTTACATGTTTCCCTTCAAATATGTTTTTTTAAGAAGATCTGGAACAACAAATTCGTAAGTGTCGAGTTTATATTTATTTTTATTAAATGACTAGAAAATATCTTTAGATAGGGCCTTCTAATAAAAGAAGGCCCTGGTTTAGAGTATATGAAACTTTCTAAAAGAGTTAATATTTATTTATAATGAATATGCACTAAACGAAAGTGTTAACTTCATTTATCATTCATTAATTTGTTTAAATGTTGTTTGTATGTTTTTTTCTGGTCGGAATACTTTTTTTTTAGATGCTTTATTGTATGGTAAGTAATAATTGCATGGACTAAGTCACTTTCGTTTATTGTTGCATACTTCGTTGAACTGTTCAGTTTTTTGTTTGTTCTTTTCTTAATCGTTATATTAATTTGTTTCTATTGTTATTTTATTAACGCTATGAAATGCTAGTAACCCCATCCTCCCAAGTCATGTTTTCGAGCTCCCTCGGGGGAAAAAATGCGACTTGGGAGCCGGGCTTGGGAGAACGTGGTATCCGAAGTTTTATTGCATGCACATAATTAATCTTTATTAATTAACTTGACAACGAACATTTGGCGATATTATTTAAATGCCTTTTGTAAAAAGATACAGAATAAAAATCATGATTAATGTTGTCCTTGTTTGAATTTTTGAATTTCATTAATGTGGTTTTGTGTGAATACGGTGAATTTTAAAAAGTTATAAACTAATACGAATGATTATTTGTGATTTTCTACGAAAAAAAAGACTAAATTGGAGAAAAATTTGGGTTAAGAGCAAAGTTATATGATATCCTGGATATATCATAAGATTTCCCATTAAAGTCTTGAGATAAAAAAAAAACAATGATGTTATCAAAAAATATTTTGGGTAAGTATATGCAGCAAATAAATACAGCTACGAACTTAGATGTGGTTACACGATTTACCATAAAATTTCTAATATTTTTTGTCGCCGAAATTTCCGATTTTTACATTCAAAATTGTTTAAAACACCAGGTTTTTCTTTCCTTGTGATGCACATGGTCGATATCTTCGGTGCTGGATTTGGCTTCCTTGTTCGAACTTATTGGTTTTGAGTACTTTTCGTTTTCAACAGTTTTGGATTTTGGGCTTCCAATGTTTGATTATAATGCTACTGATGGTAGGTTTCTGCTTGAAATATCGATATATAGCATATCCAAATTAACCGTTCATACCCGCGTTTTGGTATTTGTAAATGAGGAGGCTGCTTTTCTGCTAAAGATATCTTCGAAAATAAGGCCCCTAGTTGTTAAAGGCTGTAATCGCTTAACATTTTGGACTGTCGATTTATACCTGGTGGACAATGTGTTAATGCTATCATTTATTTTCAAAATCTGTAAATAAAACTGATTCGAGTGCATACATAATAAGCGCTAGCCCCGATTTGGAATGACCATTTCCCATTTCAGTTCGAAATTTAAATGTCAGTATATCCTGAAAACGAATTTCACCTACATAAAAAAATTATGTGTTTTACCTATTACATGTCTGAAAAAAAAATAGGTAGGTGTCAGTTTATTTGCATTTTTGTTATGGGGGGTAAACGGGGAGAAGAATTGAAGTTTAACGGTGCTTAAGCAAAAATGACAATTTGACAAACATCTGTATTATCTATATTACAGCCCGATGTGATTTATTTTCACATCTCACCACCGATACTTGTTGAAACTGTACACAGCTAATCCATTTGCATCTAGCTGTTAATAAATCTAATAACAATGATTTTTTTATGAAATTATAACAGAAAAAAAAACCACATTTTTGTATCTTGTTTGGCGTTTCCCCCCCTTCCTAGGTAAAAAAAAAATCAACAGACACATACATAAAAAAAATGATTCAACAACAGGAATAAATTAACTTTATCAGTTAAAAACGTTAATAAAAAAACTAACAACAAATCTGAAAATTTATTTTACTGACACCTCTTTGAACATTTTAAATCCAACCTCTATCAATTTTAATTCATGATATTAATTAATGGTATTAATGTCAGGTGGTGGCCTACTACTGTATGGTTTCATCACATTCATAAGTAAAAGCTAGGTAGACAAATTTATGACATTCTGTTTATTTAACTGTTTATTGCAAGTGAGTGTCAGCTACCCCCATATAACAAAAACGTGAAAATTGGGCTACCAACTTTATGACTGACATTTATGACAACTACGCCAAGTATACCTATCTATAATATCTATCACAATTCCATTTTATTCTCATTTCAAAATGGATTCTTCTACTCATACAACGTGCTTTTGTTTGTCTTGTGATTCTCTTGGTGGTAAAGTTGTGACTATTCGGACTATGCGTGATCATGTTCAACAAATGATTCAGAATGGTTATACTCCAGCAAGTTATCCTTGGTTAAGGCAGTTTTTTCCATCTGAACCACTGATACAGGTAAGTAACATTTTAGTTAACTTTTCACATTCACAATGCTGTAGGTTCATTATTTACATTTGTAACATCATATATGGCCCAGGTAAAAGGCATTAAACCCTTAAACACAGGCTTAAAAAGATCAAAGTTTCAGTAGCAGATTCAAAAAGTTTTGAAAGGGAGTTCTTTCTGTTGTGTACCGAGGTTGAGGCGGGTATTAGGTCAATCTGACAAAAAATACAAAACTGCCCAAAAAAGGGGCTCAAAATCTCTCTCTGGATCCACCACTGGTAGCCAAAGACATGCATATATATCCTTCCAGGTTGAAACTTTCAGACATGTTGGAACTATTAACAGTTGTATTTCTGATTTAATAAAACAAAAAAACCAGACGACAGTAGGGAATTATTATACCTTGAAACATGATTGGAATTGTACACAATAAACAGACTAATCTACTACCCGTGTAAAATTAATACACAGGAAATTGCGTAATTGTAAACAAAACAATAGTAAAAAAAATTAACCTGTCTATTTTGCCGATTCTTGCTACTTTAGTGCTGAAATAATAAAAAAAAAATTCTTCCCATTTTTTTTAGAGAGTGAAGCTCATAGTCTCAATATATATTTGACAAATTGTTGTTTTAAGCATATCCAGATCTACTAAGATGAAACAGGGTCAACGTTATAGGCTATAGGCTTCAATCGCTAAAACATTCAGATAATTGAGCTCTTAATTTTTAGGCTTCAAGACCATGATGTCAGATAAAACTGATGATCATTTCAATGTCACTAAAAGATTCTCCGAGCGCAGCATAATACGACCACAGCACGCCGAACCCTGACATGCAGCCCATAGTGGACTGAAAGTTTTTTGACATATGGCATATGCAGCCTTTGGTGAACTTTCCATCCACATAATAAAAGGGATTTATTTTTTTAAAGGCAGACTAATAAATAACAGTCGCAAAATACCCCCTTTTGTTTACAAATAAGAGCATCTGGTTTTGATCCTTTTTGCCACTTACGGCAATTAGGGGGAGAATAGTGCCAAAAACTAATCTTTAATATTGTAAAGTTAATGAGTATTGTATTCCGGGATTGTATTGTTGAAGCCTTAAAAAAGGTATATGGCAAGATTTAAAAGCCATCTTATTGCGTTAACTGGCAATGTTCATCAAATAACCCAAAATGACCATAATCCGGTCTAGATCTCCATGCATGCAACTTAAATGGATAAGGCACGCCTTAGCCCTAAGATACCTCCATTGTCATGGTCCAGATTTTTTTTAACAACAACGTTCAGGAATGGTCTCTCTTTTACAAGGTCGATTTCTCTAGTCATGGTTAAGCTAATGTGTAAACAGTCTTGGTTATTTCAAAAAGTAATACGTGCCTCTAAATTTGACAATTTGACGAAAATAACATACACGCGTGTCTTGTGTATGCGTTCCCTTAATATTTTAAAATTATGTCTAACTCACACGAGTTTGCTTGAGAGCAAATAGTATACTGTATAGCTAGCTTACACAAAAAAGTGCGAGGCGACAATTGTATCGAGCACCAAACAAATCAGCAAAGAATGTAAATTGTATGAACAATACAAACACGAACATATGTCTAAAAGGCATAATCCTCATATATCGCAACATTTGGCACGGACGGACAGACGAACAGACCTAAATTCGAACACTATTATGCCTCCTGTTTTCCTAGATGTGGCATACAATATATATATTATATATATGCGGCTATAAGTGTTTAATCTTATTAGTTATTTACAGTCGGGAAATAAATTCGGTTAGTATAACAAAAAAAAAAGAACAACAACAAAAAAAAAACCATGCGAAATTGGTCGCTGAACGAATTGTGATTACAACCTGAAAACATATATTTAAAAAACAAATAAACACAACCTCAGACCCCCCCCTAAAAAAACAATAAACAAAACAAAAACGAAACAAAGATAATACAAAAGCAACAGAATACTTACAATACTTGCGAATAATATCTACAACTAAACTAAGAGTTATCAACAATAAAAACGGCAATATCGTATGTATCATATATACTATTCAAAATTATTACTTTTGGGGTATTTAATCTATAAAACAAATAGTATAAGAAAAAAGTCAACGTTCAACTTACAAAACAGTAATCTATATATAAAACAAATATTCTTATGAATCATTAAAATCAAAATATTTTTTTTTTCATTTCAAATAAAAAGCCATAAATATAGTTGGTGTCACCGTGATTTTTTGCAGTCAACCTTTTATAATTTTAATGAAATGAAAACAATATTAATCACGATCCATACTTTTAGCGTAAAATTCATGACATTTATAATGATTGCAATCGCCGCTCATTTATATAAAACTAAATTGGTGTCACCGTGATTTTCTGCATTCAACGAATTATAATTTAAACTAAAATCAAAATTATTTAAATCTTAAAACAAACCCAAGACTTTTATTAACATGTAAACATTTTCCGTAATTCCGTAATTGCATTCGCCGCCCGATTATAAAATATAATTTAAATCTAATTCGATTGCATTCGACGCTCGTTTATATGAGACCTTGCAATTATTGTATGATTAACGATTCTATCGCGTTAATTAGTATAGACCACGTGCACGCTGACCACCCGATAAATAACCGTCCAATCAAATCGCGTCTCTCGATGTAACTCGGTGGGCGTGGTTATTAGGACGTCGAAAATTTGTACGACTGGTCTGAATATGTCAGGATTGGGATAAATAATATACGATGCGGATAAAGAAATCGTCAACGTCCAAAACGGACGGGAAAAGTCTAGGACTTCGACTGTCTTTAATATTTTGGCCAAAATCCGGGGGGTTTAGACTTTTAGGTTTACTAGTGTTATCATGTAGTTCTTAGACTATTACTAGTACAAAATGAATAAAGAGTAGTAAAACGTGGAGTGAAACTGAAACAGATTATCTTAATTTCTAGAAGCAAGCAATAAGTACATGTTGAATCTTTCAGTTCAATCCTAACTTAAACCAAGAATAAAACTGTTTTTTATACATTCTATATCTATATGTCTTTAACTGACATGTTATGTGCATGCTGGGTATGAAATAAATGATTCTGTGAGACTGCCCCTTTCCATTCTTTAAAATATGTATGTCTTGTATGTAAAAGTTTGTACACATGACATATATATAGATTTTTTGACGATTAAATCATTTTTGATTTAGTTGACAGACCAAAATAATACCGTATTCACTTTGAAAACAAATTATAAAGAATTAACCCAATTCTTTAAAGTAATCTGTTACTACAAAAGAAAACATTACATGTAAAGGTTATTCTACACCTGGTTATCTTGTAAAATAACAGACAATTTTCTTGTAATTGATAAAAGACAAAATTATTTGTTTTGTTGGAATACAAGATACTACATTAAAACTTTTTTTGTGAAAAATTACACCTATGAAATTACAGCTTAAACATATAGAATATAACATTGTGGACCAATAAGTACTATCAACCTTTTATCTGCTTCTTAACTCTCTCACAAAAATTCCCTGATAAGTACATGTAGAAGTTCTCACTTGCACTGATTTAAAGTTTAAGTTTTGTCTGAATAGTTATAAGTGTTCTAAAAAATAAAAAGTTGAAATCTTTTCTGCATTTTCAAATTTACTGCTTAAAGCACAACCCTTTACATTAAAAAATTCAAGAACATAGTAAATTAAACAAAAACATGTGAACATGGTGAAGGTCAACATATCTAGAATTAAAATAAATAAGTTCATTACCGGTATGATGTTTTGCTGATCCCTTTTTGATCATTTTGTTTTATTTCAGCTTTGGGACAAGTGATGCTATATGTAGATGGTATGAATGGAGTTATCAACCATAATGAGACCATACAGTGGCTCTACTCACTTCTTTCTTCAAAAGTAAGTAGAAAAGGGCTATTGAGAAATAATGTCTTGAACCGAAGGCTTGTAGCATACATTTGTAAATGGACTGTACTACACCCTTGCTCACCTGTAAGTTCAATGAATTCGTCCCCTGTATGTTGGCAGTTTTCTTTGAGTTTGACCACTCTAGTTATTCTGACTACCATATGTACAAATGCATCTTACTTGTGTAAGAAACCTGGTCCAAACCCAACCTTTTCTAGAAAACCTACTAGAATAGAAACAAAAAACAAATAAACCTTATTTTATATGTACAAGTATGTTTGATTCATGCGGGACTTTGCAGTTGTTGCTTAAGACACAGACAGCATGCCATCTTCTGTCTGTATCATTATCATATTGAATAGGCTTTTGAACAGCTTCTACAATATACAGATAAAATTATAAAGAATTCAATTTGTATGCACCACATCCAAAGATTTTGTAGCATTAGGGATTGCATAATATAGATTTATTCATTTGGTATGTAAAATATAAGTACTTTTAGCCAGTCAGTCAAGAATTTTATATTGATTACTGTACAAAAATTATAGAATAAAGCTTTATTTCATAAGATCGAACCTAGAATAAATTGGTCCAGACTTTTTGTCTCTCTGTTCAAACTTTTATTTTCTTTTTTTGATCTAATAGCTTTATGTTTATGTTTTCATTTATTGTTTACTGGAGGAAAGTTATGTGTAAATAAAAGGGAGTGACTTAAACTTCAAAAAAAACATTTTGACTAGAGGGGATTATAATGTTGTTAGCACATGGGGGTGGTATGGTATCCTAATAACTGTTACATCGTAATCTTACCTTGTAGTCATACAGGTATATGTGACGCAACAACGAATGTTTACAATATCACCTACTAGAAAATTGACGATTATTTGATAGTCAACAACTTCAAAATTGGATTATCCCTTTGAGATTTCAATGAATTTGAAATTGAAAATAAAATTTCATAAAAGTGAAAATGATAAAGTAATGATCCCTGTTTCTATTTGAATGGGTGTTCCTGGCCTGCTTGTTATAATTTAGAAATAAAATTGATCTTCTGCTTTTGACCTGAGTGTTGTAACTGATTTTATTAAATTTTTAATCAGCCCACTTAAAGTCTTATGTATGTAACATGTTTGTATAATGTCATAGTAATCTTTAGATGATTTATTTTAGCTAGGGTGTTTTCAAGAGTCTAAAATCAGAACTTTTTATATTGATACTCTTGGGTGTAACCTATGCACATGTACTGTTAATTGATTGGAATTTGTGCACAGAATTTATTCAAGGGCCAAAAATTTGGTACAAACATATTAACTTTCTTCAATTGTGAATATAACAATCGTCACCACAAAATTTAGTTATGTAAAATGCACCTAAAAAATTAAATGATCTATAATTGAAATGGTAAATGAAAAGAAAAGATGGAAATATTCTTTGAATATAAGACAAGTAAAATTCTGTAATCCCGAACCAATGTATTCATATCAGACTAGGTTGGCTAGGTTGCTGTGGTTGGTGTGAGGTGAATGCACTGATTTTGGTTAAACCTGAAAAATATTGACTTAAAATGACATTGACTAATATAAAGTAATCTTACAGAATTTATTTCACATCAAAATAAATTTTGTTTTGACGGGGCTTCACTTAATCAAAACTTTAACTATGAGACACAATTGATTAATTTCATTTTAATAAAAGTTTAATCCGATATTGAAGATTAATTTTTAGCCTAGTCAGACTTGATGTTGTTAGGTTTGCGGTTAGATGTCCTACTATGTTAATGAACTGCCTTACATATATATAATGTGACAAGACTGATGTAAGATTCATCTCTTTTTAATGTACTGCCTGTATTGTATAAAGCTGTAAATTGATGACTGTCCTTTATTCAAGGTCTTTTAAAACACAAAATAAAAAGTCCCTTTAAATGCTTTTAGAGTCCTGGTGTCAAAAAATCTATTATTTGCAACCAAACAAATATACATGACATTATCAACAAATGTAGAAAAAGAGTTAGAATAATGTGTTTTGCTGTGAAAAAATCCTTTAAAGCAGATTTTCTAGCAACTTTCAATACATATTTCTGTCTATATATGCAGTCCTATATGCACTTATATGACCCATGAATTTGCAATATTTTTCCCATCAATAAACATACATTTTTGCTTGTCTCTTGATAGGATCTTCATGAAGAATCAACCAGCAATTAACAGAAATACGTTCTTCCTTATATCTTACTAGTTGTACTAAAAGTTCTATCTAAATGAAAAGTGTGGAGCCATTTGACCTTTAACCTTAATTTGACTACTATGATGGATATCGGAACCTAAATCACCTTACTAATATAAAAAAATGTCCATTTTTCATTAACTGGCTACAAATACCCATAGGTTATGATGATAATCTATTAGATTTTTATGGTTTTCTCACAATAAATTTATAACCTTTAGTAAGAAAGTAATATTTTTTTGTCTGGTATGTTCAGAGGTGACATGAGATTTTATATTTATATCTTGAGAAAAAAATACTTTGATTTTATTGTGTAAAAGAAATTACCATCGTCAGTCTACCCTTTCTTCCGATAGAGAAAAGATGAAATATATCAAAATAATGCATGCTTGCCAAAAACCTTTAAAAGTTTTATATTTATCATATTCCTAACTTAGAAGTATACAAGCATATAAAAAATATTACATTATGTGCTGTTATGAAAATTCATTAAGCTCTATATTCTCAATAAAATAATGGCCAAAGCCTTAATAATGTATGTTGAATTATTTTCTATTTTCAGTTTCGTCTGGTTGTCAAGACTTCTCTAAAGTTACTGTTAGTATTTGTTGAGTATACAGAGACCAACACTGTGCTACTGTTACAAGCCATCAGTTCTGTAGATAAGAGAAGAGGTAAAATGCTTGTTATTCCCCACCTAAAAAATCTTGCATTGACCTAAGAATAAAAATATAATGGATTAGATTCAAAACCAATCCCCAAATATTTAAAGACTCATTTCTGGACATAAAACTATTAGAATAAAAAGGACAAACATAGGCTTTAACAAAGATACCTGGCTCAGGACAGGCACATTTAAAATGTGGCCAGGTTAAACTAGTTTTCTGGGCGCAACCCCCTATTGGTAATCTTTACCAAAGCACAAAAATAATACCGGGGTACATGGTAAAAATCGAATCAATAAAAGTCCAATTCAAAAAAGGGAGAACCTGAGACATAAAGACTGCATGTTTGAATGAGTTACTTTGGATCCCATAAGAAAGGTGGCCCTGTTTAGTTTACCATGTTGTTGAGTAAGTTCATAAAGTTATTAGGAATTAAAGATATCCAATTCAGCTTCAATTTCAAACTCCTTAAAATTAAGGACTTCTCAAATTTCACAAATTTAATTTTTAACTATTTTTATGAGCACAAAACTTTTATCAAGATGTAATGCAGATGTTATTGCATTTAAAGGTGTAACTTAACCCCTTTTTTCGCTCAGAATTTTGCTCTGCAGTAATACAAACCATAGCTTTAATATTATTATATCAGCTCCTTAAAGTATATTTTGTTAAATCATTGTGACTTGAGAGAAAATTCAATAATTTTAGAATGAAAACGTCATTGTTGACAGAGTTATTCATTCACAGGTACTAACTTAATAAAATTATAGATTTTGAATGCTGATAATTTTAGTTACAGCTATTTTACTATTGTTGTAAAAGCACTTGAATGAAGAAGACAAAAATTAAGGGTTTTAAATGTCAAGCTTTTTTGACAAGAGACTGGACTAATTTTAGCCTTGTTAGGTGTCAAGCTAAATAATGTTTATGTTTTGAATGATTTCCTATCGTGTTTTTCATGGGAAATGATAGCCAAGTTGCCCAAGGGCTTACATTCCATTGAGTATAGTTGTAAAAAGTCACCATTAAGAGAGGTGTGAAAAAACTCGAGGGGTAGTGTAATCTACAGTGTAAAGTGGTCAATAAAAATGTGAGATTAAAGCCATTGCTAAGGGGTTGTCGTGCTTCGTTGACGTCAGTTTTATGGGAATTTGCATGAAGCAAAACAACAGTGTGGGACAAAATTTGTCATAGCGTTTATACATCTAGAGTACTCTTTTGAAAAAGATAATTCTGCAGCATTGGATAAATGATTTAAACATGTAATACATGTAATAGAAAGACTATAAAATTTCTTATTTCTATAAATTGTACCTATACTACATTGTAAAAGTAGATTAATTGTATCCTGAAGCCTCGTAGTATTTTCTGTCTAGTAATCAAATTTGAGAATAGGAAATGAGCCTGGTATCATTTTAAGCATTGTTATTCATAAAATTATGTCTCGATCTTGAGTTAGATCCCTATCATTTTCATAGTTAGTTGCAAGGTCATCCTTACACGATGACAGATAACCAGCTTAAAAGATTCAGGGGGACCTATTATCACCTCGGAACCTAGTATCTCCTTTATCTGGTTGAATCAGATCTTACAAAAATCACCTATTGTAATCTGTTAGGTCTTATCAAGTTTCAACATCGTAGATTTAACTGATTGAACTACTAAAATTGAGGTCTGGTATTGTATGATAAAATGTGTATTACGTCCATAGTATTGTTTACATGCTACTGAATCTGGTGGACTTGTATGATAAATAGTGGCAGACATGGTGGCAACATATAATAAGATGTTAGATGTCTTAATTCTATTTGTGTGACTTATATAATTTCATCCAAGTATTCAAAAAATTTCTATTTAAATGAAGTATAGAATGCCACAGTTTGAAAACTGTAAACATACTTGTTGAATTGAACTTCTATCGATTTGATTTTTACTGTGTGTTAGTTTGTGCTTTGTTATTGATTATCATTGGGGGGAAGGTAGGCGCCAAAAAACTAGTTTAACCCCGCCACATTTTAATGTGCCTGTCCTAAGCCAGGAATCTTTATCAAAGCTTATGTTTGTATTTAGTCGAATTTTTGTTAATTGTTTTTTGTCAAGAAGAGGGTCTTTCAATGCACTTTGGGATTGGGCTTGAATCATATGTATTTTATTTTCAATCCAGGGGCCAATTGAAAAACAGCGAGCAGCGACCGCTGGTCACATTGAAGGCTGCTGGCTGTTTTCCATTGTGGATATTTAAAATATATGTTTATAATGTAGGTTGTGTCGCGTACACTTATTCCACATCTCATTTTCTTCTATACTTATTTTGTGGGTACTGAAGTTCAAAATTTTACAATTTCACACAAGTTCATGGGTTTTTAATTTCACATTTTTTATTCAACTTATATTATTTTTTTCACTTGTATATGCCTGACAGCAAAGTCTGTGAATCATGATGAAAACAAGCATTCTGAGAGTATTGCAAAACAATACTTAGTCCCCTACCGGCCTCATATTTCAGTCACTGGTAACAATTTGTCAAACAAATGAATACCTAAACTTGATCAGTTTATTATCTACAAGGAACAATAAAAAAAGTTTAGAAAAGAAAATTGCAATAGATTTTCAAACTTCAAAGGGCCATATCTCCCATAAAAATTTGTGGACCGGCACGAAACTCAAACTTGGTCTGTAACTCATCAAGGTAAACTCACAGACAAAAAATCAGTTCATTGTCTATAAGCGTTTAAAAAAAAATGGGGAAAACTGATATTTTAGTGAATGTGCAAAGTTCAAAGGGCCATAACTCCCATAAAAATTTGTGGATCGGCACGAAACTCAAACTTGATCTGTAACTCATCAAGATAAATTTACATACCAAAAATCAGTTCATTATCTAAAAGCGTTTAGAAAAAAAGTGCGGAAAACTGAAACTTTAGTGAATTTTCAAAGTTCAATGGGCCATAACTCCCATAAAAAATTGTGGACCGGCACGAAACTCAAACTTGATCTGTAACTCATAAAGGTTAACTCACATACAAAAAATCAGTTCATTATCTAAAAGCGTTTAGAAAAAAAGTGCAGAAAACTGAAATTTAGTGAATTTTCAAAGTTCAAAGGGCCATAACTCCCATAAAAAATTGTGGACCGGCAGGAAACCTAAACTTGATCTGTAACTCATCAAGGTAAACTCACATACCAAAAATCAGTTCATTATCTATAAGCCTTTAGAAAAAAGTGCGGAAAACTGAGGCGTGACAGACAGACAGACGGACAGAGCGCAAACCTATAGTCCCCTTCGGCTTTCGCCGGTAGGGGACTAATAAGTACGTGTACAGTACATACTATATTAAATTAGCTTGCAACCATTTAAAACTTTTTTTAATGTACATGTGTATTACAAGATTTTCAAAAAATGAGGGGATTTGTTTACAAGTGATTTGCTATCATAGCTCATTCTTTCATTGCACTCATTCAGCAATCAACATTACCTATGCAATTCTGTGCCTCCGTTCTCTGCTCCTCCACATTTAATAGGATACCATAACCTTTACAATGAGACTGACTTCATAGAAACCCTTAAAAAGACATTGGTCAATCTGTACAAAGCACTTAAAATGTCTCCTGTCTTTTTCAGGATTGAGTCCATGGACAAACATCATGAGTATTTTAGATGAAAAAGATGGAGGTGACACAGAACTCCTTATATATGCCATGACCCTGGTTAATAAAGTAAGTTATGCAGAGCTGATCTCTCTGTACAATTAAAGTACCCTTAAGTATAACAAAAACTCAGGTGCTCCCACATTTTTATCAAAGACAAATATGCAAAAATGCATGTTGAATGCTCACAAAAGAACATAACTACAACAGAAATGCAACTAATCTTCAATGATAATAGCCAGTACATAATCATGATAATCTTCAATGTAACCAATTGCTCTGCTTACTATTATACAAATGGTCAGACCAAAATTACAATTGATGTTTAAGCAGTACAAATTCTTTGAGAAATATATTAACTAAAATACATGTGTGACAACAAAATATTAGATAAAATATTAGGTGTCTTTTCATCATGTATACAAAAACCCAACAAATTAAATATAGTAATCTTGTTCATACATGTACATGTATACATTTTACCTTATTTTGTCTCCTAACTAGGTACTAAATGCCATTCCAGACCAGGACACATTTTATGATGTAACCGATGCTTTAGAAGAACTAGAGATGGAGCGTGTTACCCAACGCCATATGAACAGGAATGGAGCTGACTTAGATCTGATCGCCCAGTTCCAACAATATGAAGCTGCATTAAAACATGAAGATCAAGTGGAAGACGATGAAGAAATACAAACAGAAAATCTTAGGTTCTTATGACTTTACCAGTTCCAGATTATATACTTATTTATCTTCAAATCCTTAATTCTAAAGTTAATAGCTTCTCTGGAGTCTTAGCTTTAAATGATACAGTTAAATCAATAACAAAAATAAAATACACCAAAAACAGAAATTCAAAAATAATTCCAACAAGAATATATCCAAAAGACATAATGTCCTATCTCGCAACATTTTAAACAAAGGAACAGACCCAAACACTTTATGCCACCTACTTTGGTAGATGCGGCATAAAAATCCATGAAGTAGATTTGTTGATTTAATAGAGTTTTTGTCTCGCCTGCGAAGCAGAGCGGGACATAGGTGTTACTTTACCGGTGGCGGCGGCGATGACGGCGGCGTTAACTTTTTGGAAAAGTTTTATGAGCACCTCCATATCTCAAGAACTATAGGTCCTGGGTTGATGAAACTTGGTATGCATATGCCCCAGTAGTAGCTTAGCACAGTTGCATCCCCATCTTTTGACCTTGACCTTGATTTTCCGGTTGAGTGACTTTGAAAATTTTCAATACATGAAATAGCAATGAAAAAGTTTTGCGAGCACCTCCATATCTCAAGAACTATAGGTCCTAGGTTGATGAAACTTGGTATGCATATGCCCCAGTAGTAGCTTAGCTCAGTTGCATCCCCATCTTTTGACCTTGACCTTGATTTTCCGGTTGAGTGACTTTGACAATTTTCAATACATATAATAGCAATGGAAAAGTTTTGCGAGCACCTCCATATCTCAAGAACTATAGGTCCTAGGTTGATGAAACTTGGTATGCATATGCCCCAATAGTAGCTTACCACAGTTGCATCCCCATCTTTTGACCTTGACCTTGATTTTTCGGTTGAGTGACTTTGACAATTTTCAATACATATAATAGCAATGAAAAAGTTTTGCGAGCACCTCCATATCTCAAGAACTATAGGTCCTAGGTTGATGAAACTTGGTTTACATATGCCCCAGTAGTAGCTTAGCACAGTTGCATCCCCATCTTTTGACCTTGACCTTGATTTTCTGGTTGAGTGACTTTGATTATTTTTATTGCATATATTTGCAATGTTTAAGTTCTATAAACATCTTTTGATCTCAGAAACTGAAAATCCATGTAAATTCAAAATATAGTGGAAGTAAGAAAGAATAATTGTTTCTGATGGTGCCGGCAGGCGAGACATACTTTAGTGTTAACTCTTGTTTAGGGTAAGTTATAAAAATAAGAAAAACACCTATCTGCTGTATATTTGATTGATAATTTTTTAAAATTTTGAAAGTAAATAAAAGTATTGACAAAAAATCATTATTACAATTTAATTTTGTAGACGTACTCCAAGGACCAAGAGTGATGCTGATGGTGTAAGGAAAAGTAGACGATACTCAACAGGAATGATGAATAAAAAGATACCAAAACAGAAGAGCATGCCTCTACTTGCCCTCGCTGAGGAACAAAAACCTGGGGCAGAAAGATATGCTGAACTCAGGAACCAGTCAATGCAGTAAATATATTAGAGAAATATACCCCCAAATAATTAGTTAAAATATATTTTATTGCTTTAATATGAAAACATAAGAATGGATACAAGTAATAGTTTCACTTAGGTAGTCCTTTTTCCAAAATAGAGTTTTACCACAGAAGTAGAAAAACACTGTTCTCCTGTTTAAAGAAAGAAGCATATGCTAATATTAAGAAGTTTTCGTGAATTGTATGTTTTGAAATTAACCTAAGACTCAAGAATATGAAACAATGTTTGACAATGTCCAAAACCTTAGACTATTTAAGGAAGACTTAAACACTTATAAACACACATTGACAACAATAACATACAAGTAAATTTGTCACTTTTCTACTTACCAGCATATATTTATAAGTTGCCTGCACATTTGCACTCCCTGTTATCTTATATCCTGTGTCTTGCCCTGTCTCAATTTTTTGGTCAATTTCAATTCAAATGCATGCCACACTTTCTTGAAACGTAGTTGTAGCTCAATCTTAGTAAAAAATGGTGTAAGCTGATTTTATGCCAGTCACCCATATATTAATTGTTTACATATATAAACATTTTCCTGAAGTGATTAAAACAAAACATACATCTTCTGTAAACCTTCATCTTCCATCTAAATGAAGTTTTATTTCTTCTTTTTTTACCAGAAATAACATGTTAATACCAGAAAATATTGAAGACCAGATGCCAGATCCTAACAGAAAGCGTTGGATGAGACAAGAAGATGAAGAATCAGAGCCACCAGATAAAGACATGCCAAAATATCAAGTCAACGGGACAGCAGAACTTAGTCCTAAACAACACAGTAAGTTACAGAGAGACTATTTGTTAAACAGTTATACAATTTCTTTTGATATGAAAATTACAGTTTGAACGTTCTTTATAATCTGTTAAGTTTGTTGATACTCAAGCATTTTATATATTTATTGTTATATGACCATAGAAGGCACATTTTAGATGTATATAATGTATGTTCAAATAGATATTAATGTATAAATCATGAACAATTCTTGAATGTTTGGCACATTTTAGATGTATATAATGTATGTTCAAATAGATATTAATGTATAAATCATGAACAATTCTTGAATGTTTAAGATTTATGATTCAAGCAACTTTATTATTTCAACAAACCTTTAGTATCTTATACCATTTGTAAAATAACTTTGAACAAAAATGTATATGATTAATATTCAAAAAAATATATTATAGCCTTATGTCTAAAGTGTGTCTTCTATGAACTGTAAGCAGAGGTTAATGTATGTCTGCTATAGAATGAAAGCTTAACTAAATTATTTGGATGACCAGCATTGTATTAACGAGGAAAACTATCAAAACTGCAGCTCAAGCATTATTGTTATTTGAATATATTAACCTGTTGCTTTTGTTCTTTTTATTTTTTGCAGAGAATGACTTAAATTTTTTGCTTTAGTTTTTTTTCTTTGATCTATTTAAATTCTAATTTTTACATAAAATTGATAGAATTGGAATTTATAAGATCAATTTCAATGGCATGAACATATACAAGTTTCTGTCTTTTAAAAGGGCCTTGCAGTCATATGTGATTAAGCGTCAACACTAAAAAAAAATTCTGAAAATCAAATTTATTTTGGATAGAAATCCACTTGAGAAAATTGATAATGTTTCGTTCTTGAATGAAGAACAAATTTTTACAGTTTGTAAAACCACATGGCATGATATATTTAGGTTCTGATGGTGTTAGCACAAGTGGTAATGAGAATGATGACCTAGTTTCAGTCAGTGAATGTAAAGATGACCTAGTTTCAGTCACTGACAGTAAAGATGACCTACTTTCCCTTGCTGACAGTAAAGATGATATGCTTTCTGTTGCGGAAAGTAGGGAAGATGTATTTTCTGTTGATGATAAGGAAGATGATTTGTTTTCGGTTGATGAAAGTGCTAGAGAATCTGACAAATTGTCAATAGGTGAATCTGGTGGTAAGGAGTTGTCTTCTCCTTGTAGACACTTCCTCCTTGATCATGTGACACATCTTTTCCTTTAGTCACATGACTTTTCCTACATTTGGATGGATCACATTTTTGACATATTTTTATCCTTTTGTTTGTAGTTCACAATGACCATATTTCTTGACTGTTAACATTTTGTGCTTTTCTTGGTGTAAACGCTTTATGGATCACATGTTTTTCACCATACATGACAAATATTCATTCTGCAGATAAAAGTTTAAGATAATTATAATGTAAAAGCATTAACTATTTCTGATGCGGTGATTTTACAGATCTGCAAATAATATAAAAGGCTAATATCACTTGGCAACATTTCCATGTCATCTGAAAGAAGTAAAAGATGAAAAAACAGGTGAAATATAATACTTTTTTCCTGTCACATGTACTTGCAGAATGAATATTTGGCTTAACACATGTGAATCAGGTTGCACCAAAGACCTATGCATTTGATTTATATTTTATCTTATTTTGGGTTAGATTTTGTTACTTTTTTGTTGAATGAACAATGAACAACCTACTGCAATGCTACTTAGTATACTGAATAAGGATTTAGATTTTTCCTAGTTTTCAAACCAAATTGATTTAATTATACTATTTGAATATTTTGATATATTTCAAAATTTTATAAACCTATAAACTTTTGAATTTTTTGGGGTCAATCTGACTAAATCTTTTGTTAACTTATGTTCAGAGTTTTATTGGAGGGGGAGGGGTAAAACTTCACTTATCTGTATATGGATACAAATAAGCAACTTTTTAGCATTGCAGATTTTTATTTGCCCTTCCATTGTTTGGCTTTGATCACCTTGAGTGATTCACTAACACAAGCATGGTCTGTAATCCTACAGATGCCACTCGGTCACGGAGGGATCGCAGAGAAAGACAACGATCATTTCTCAAGGAACAGGAGCATGAAAAAATACGTCAAAGAGTGGTCAATAGGGTTGGAGATAGGTCATCGGTCGCCAGCACTTCATCAACTGACACAACTTGTAGTAGTGATAACAATATTCCTCCCCCGGTAGATATACCGAGGGAGATCACAACCACTAATTCTTCACCTGTCCAAGGTGAAAACGACAGACTGGGTGGTAAGGTTTTCACTAACATTTCTGTTGATTACTAACTTGTCATGGAGTGCACTGTGTGAAACAAAACAAAAACTGTTTCAATTTTTTTTTGCTTTAAGACCTTTGCTCTTCCTATGATTTCTTTGACATATTTGCTGCAGACATCTGAACTACAAATGGTCTTCTCTTAATCTTAAAAGTATAATATTTTGATTGAATTTTTATGTAACATACACATGTATTCCCAAGAAAGGCATAGTAAAGAATGAATGAGAAATATCTAAAAAACATCTTCTTATGTATTTTGTTAATTGATTTGAACAACAAATATCCCCCCCCTCATACTTGTTGATTCAGGTTGTCCTCTATACTCTTAATGGTTCATTGACTTTTTTGTGCTTACATTTTGGAAAGATATTCCTTATGTTACATATTTAATCTTGTTAATTTCAGATGACGGTAGACAGAAAAACCATGGTTATTCAATACACCAGCAAAATGATTTTGAGAAACAGAATAATAAAATTAACGAAATTCTTAACAATAATAGTATGGAAACAAACAATAATGAAATGGCTGACAATAGTAGTAACAGTCGATGGATGAAATACATGCAAAAGACAAAGGAGGAAGAAGAAAAGCAAAAAGAAAAAGAATTACAAGAAAAATTACAATCTCAACAGTTACCTGATGTTGATGTGTTTAAATCTCGAGGTGAAAGTGTATCTCATATAAAAGACGCTTTACAACAATCGGGAGGTGGAATTCCCATGGGATTACCTCAGGTGGAATCCATTCAACCTAATATTGACAGATTTCAACAAAAACCAGAAATTACTTCTCCTAAGGATAAACAAGCACCTTCTGGGGATAAAAGTGGACTTATTTCTAAAGCCAAAGAAGGTTTAACCAGACAAAATGAAGTCCCAAGGACTAGACCAATGTCACCTGAGGTCAAAACAGAAAGTGATTTACAGTGGGACAAACTGCAAAAAAGAATGCATCGTCCATTAAAAATAAAAGATCTGGACTTCACAGATTTAGGTGATGATGAAGACATTGATGTTTTTGCTCCTGTGCCATTTATGGGTGGTGTTCCTGGGGGACCACCCCCTCCTCCTATGCCAGGGATGGGTGGTCCACCAGCACCACCCCCTCCTCCTGGCTTTGGACCTCCTGCTCCCCCTCCTTTACCAGGAGGTATACCTCCTCCCCCACCTATGGGTGGGGCTCCTCCTATAGACCTTAACTTGCCACCCCCTCCAGGGGCGACATTAAAGAAGAAAAAGAAAACATTAAAACTCCATTGGAAAATTGTACAACCAGAGATTCCTCACCCATCAACCAAAGGGGAAACTGTTTGGAAGGATTTGATAGATGTCAAAGTCGATCCTGAGAAAATAGAGCATTTGTTTGAGACCAGATTAAGTGAAGTTAAACAAAAGGTCAGTATCATTGCCCTTCCACCTCTATAGAGCTTTCTTTCATTATTGTCATTCATTATTAAAATAATAATAACAAAAAATGTTATGATATTTATAGGCAAATATCCATTAGTTGTAACTTTATTAAAAAGTACTTTAAGGATGCAAATATTATTGAACCATTGCATTTTCAAAATGGTAACATATAAGGAATCTTTGCTATGGTGCAAAATAAGAAAACATTGAAACCATGTTTACTAATTAGCTAGAGTTAGATTAGTTTATGTTGTACATCATCTGTCAGCATGAAATTATCACTTTCTTTCTTTTCAATTAATATCTTTTCTCATTTTAAAATGGAAATTCAAATATGAGTAATTGTGTCCATTGAGAAATTGAACTAAAAATATGAAATTGAAACTAAATCTCTACAAAACTGGACTCTGTTATTAAATAAATACATAAAAAACTCTTCTGTATTTTATATTTTTAAATAATACTTTTAATGAAAATTCTTCTTTAGAACTGAAACAATACAACCTCATAACTTAAATATTTCTTGTTAATTTCTTTTACAAGCATTTATATTTTATTACTTCAGTCTTAAGACATAAAAAGTCACATTCTATTTCTGTCAAGTTATCTTTATGTATTATTATGGTACTTTTCATTACATTAAAACTTTCTACACAGTCAAATTAATTCTATGATATTAATACATGACATTTTTCTCTTTCATGCTGTGTGTTGCTGTCTCTGTTTGGTCATGGTGCCTAATTTGCTATTGCATGTATAAAATTTACAGGATGTGGTAAGGATGATGGGATATATTACTATTTATAGATTTCCCCTCCAATGTGATTTACCCGTATTGTTACCAGGATGTTTTCTCACTGTTCTAATTTTGTATCTCCTATTTAAGCTAATGTAAATCCTGTCTTAACTTAATCCTGATTAATCCAAAAACTAGTTTCTTTCCCATTTTTTCAACTTCTGTACAAATTTGAATCTGTATACATTGGACACTTGTCTATTCCAAACACACTTTAGTCCTGAAGGTGTTTGGCTTAGAAAGGTACCATGTATTTGAATTTGTGATCTTTTTCATAAGTGGGAAGAGTTGTAAGCTTTTATTTCCACTGAAAGTGATGTTTAAATATCCTGGTAATCAGTATAAACCAACCCCTTAAATTCTCATATTGAAATATTTTAGTTTTCATACAAAAACATATTATTTTCTAAAAAAAAAGATGTGTGTCTTTTATATCTTCAGTTTTGACAAGAAAACTTTAGCACTTCAATCCACTTCCCCTATTGAAAGCACCATTTTCAGTCTTGAATTTTGCAAAGATTGGACAATTTGTTGAGAACATAGATAGAATTTCAGCATGTTAGTTAACCCAACACCAATCCTCAAATTAATGCATGTGTAACCCCACCCTCCCTTTAGTGTTTCCTTAAGTTGCTTATGCTTGATGTGCTTCCTCATGATAGTTCATTTCATTGAAATAGGTTAGATTTCATAATTCAGACTTTTCTGCTAAAAAAAGAAAATCTTTGAACATCCACAACCATATGGGAAAACATGTAAAAGTTTGACACTTCCATAGTAAACTGCAGCAAATGAAAAATTCAGACACATGTGAAAATATAAGGAAAAAGATCAAGAAATGTGGAATAAGTGTAAGTGACACAACCTATATAAAGAAACAGCAATTTAAAGATGCACAATGGATAAAGCCTTTATCCTTTAATGTGACCACCCCGGCCAATAGTAGCTACTCACTGTTTCATATTTGTCCCTAGATCAAAATTATGATGCATATGATTTAAACTTGAACACTACTGAGGTGATACACTTGTTGTGAATTAAGTATCTGTAGCCCCTATCTTTAGTTTGTTGCCTTAGATTTGAATGTTGTATCCATGCATTGAATATAATTTTCAGAAAACTGATGCTGCTGGTAAAAAGGAGATAAATGTCCTTGACCCTAAAAGGTCAAATGCCATAAACATTGGTTTAACAGTACTACCTCCTCCAAGGACCATCAAAGCAGGAATTCTGAAGATGGATAACTCTATCATGAACAAGGAAGGAATTGAGGTAGGAATATTGTTTGAGGTGGATATGATAAAATACTTTTAACGCTCATTCTCTGCTGTATCACCTGTTGACACTTTATAGGTCATTTTTTAAGGTCAAACAAGGCTAATCAAACTTATCATTGTTATTATTATTTACAATATTTATAAAGCGCCTATTTAATATTACTCTAAGCGCTGTACAATTAATATACGATAAAGTCAGGTAAGACTTTAAAATATATAATATGTAAAATGTACATGTACAATACATTTAATTTAGACATAGGTAGCAATTTATTAAACATAAAACAAAAGACAATATGAGCTGACCATTGTATAAATCCAATCAAAAATATTTTAAACATGGATCTCAGCTGTTGCACATAAAAGAGTATGTATCATTTCACAATTACATTCAAAATTTCACATTTATGAATATTCTTTAAGAAATATATTTTTAGAAAATGAAAACCTAATAAAATCTTGAATTTTCTGTTTCAAAACAAGTTTTATCTTTCCATTAATGACATTATGACTTTGTATTTTCAGAAAATCCTGACATCTATGATTCCAACAGACGAGGAGAAGAGTAAGATTTTAGAAGCTCAGATGGCCAACCCTGACATCCCCCTGGGTACTGCCGAGCAGTTCCTGTTAACTCTATCGTCCATCAGTGAGCTACAGGCTAGACTGTCTCTCTGGTTGTTCAAGTTAGACTATGAAGTCATTGAATCAGTAAGTTTATTACATGTATTACACAAACAATGTTTTCCAGATTTCAAGTTTATTTCCCTACCTTATTAAAATGATATAATGTTTGTTGAATTTCTTCTATTGATAAAAACACAGAAATGCATTTCAGCTGCATCTATCATTGAATTTAAGATTTGGATACTGATATAATAGATAGATAATACAAAATGCTTAAGATTTTATAAAAAAAATTATTTTAACTATCAACAAGGACTTCAATTGTTATAAAGAATGTTTTAAAACCTTACTAACATTAAATATTGCAGGAGGTAGCTGAACCATTGAGTGATTTGAAGAAAGGAATTGATGAGTTACGGAACAATAAGACGTTTAAATGTATCTTGTCTGTTGTTCTAACCATTGGTAACTTCCTTAACGGAGCGTCTGTAAGTTTTATGTTTCATACTGATGGATACTTTTAAAAAAGAATTGAAAAGAACGAGTTATGAAGTAAATGTACATGACACAAGATCACATCATAAACATGGAAATTAAACAAAGCAAGGTACAGAGCTTTTATTAGTGCTTCTCATCCTAAAGTCACAGGGAGGCGGGCCTTTAACATGAAGTAAAGCCCCTGGCACATACAAACTTAAAAATCTGTTTACATCCACAAGTAAATCCAAAACAGTTCATACTGTTGGGTACAAAATCACAGTTTCAAACTTGTACAAACATTGTCATCTACACTTAAAAGGGTGGCCGAGTGGACCAAGGGGCTGGTTTAAATACAATGCTATTGATCATTAGCCTAGTACCCCAACATGGTAGTTGATCCAATTCTGGTTTGTAGTTTACAAAAACAGGACTTTCCCACCTGTATGTAATTAGGTTTGTCAGTAACCTGCCCAAGGTCTTTTTTTACCTCTGGAAACTCCGGTTTCCTCTACCTTTTTAAATGAATGCTCTTTATTGCCCAGGTTCATGGAAACTGGCGTAAAAACACCAAAGTCCAAAAATATAAATTTCCAAAACATCAAAAGAATTTAAAAGACATTTTAATGAATAATTTAAAACATATAATAATTAATTAAACATGAATAAGTATTTGATATAATATGCATTTTCTTTTTCAGGCAAGAGGTTTTAGTATAGAATATTTAACCAAAATACCTGAAGTGAAAGACACTGTACATAAACATTCATTACTTCATCATTTGTGTAGTATCATCATTGACCAGTTCCCAGACACAACAGATTTATACTCAGATATAGGCACATTAGCTAGGTGTTCAAGGGTAAGTCTGTCTGTAATTCTGTTTGTCCAACTTTCATTTGTCAATTGCAAAGGCTCGTTTACACAAGCCAAGTGTTGAAAATGAACGAAATGGACCTTCGATTTGCAAAGATATGAAAGCCCATTATCTTTAATTTCTTTTCATGTTTATACATTTATTTGGTTGATATTTTTAAATATCATATGCATTCAATTTATAATAGGAAAAACGCATGTATTAAGAAAATGACTGTAAACCCTAATACAGCTTAATGAAAATTGAAAATACAATTTACTCCAATTCAGCTAATTGCCAAGGTATGTATTTTTTAAAACAATTATTCTGCTGAATGATATTGTGAACCTTCATATTTTTGATTTTATTTTTTCAGGTTGATTGGGATGAACTCACTAATAAATTAAACAAATTAGAGTCAGATTGTAAAGCATCATGGGATCATTTACGTGCAATAGCTAAACATGACGGAAGCTCAAGTTCTAGTATCAAGTCCAAGTAAGATTAATGCAAATTATACAATAGAAAAAAAAGAGAAATTTTATATACTTGAAAATATTAAAGACTATGGACCTTCATAAGTGTAAAGTGTTGGTGGTGTAAAGCAAACATTTTCAATTCAACTTTTTTTTCTTGGCAGATTTGCTATGAAAAAAGTGTTTGATAAATATTGTATTGAAAAATTTTTAATACTTCTAATGGTTGTTTCCATACAATTTACAAACAGTTTCAAATATTCATTAAATCAAAGAAGGATTTAATTCCAAATGATATAAAAATTATTCTTTAAACACTTAGGTTCAGTATTCCAAGGTTGGTATACCAGATTTCAATTCCATGCACATTATACAAATCACCATCCATATAGTTTGTCAAAATATAAAACACAGTGCTTCATTATCAAGTGATAAAAGTGTGTATAAAGCATTATTTTGTACACATAATGCAAAAGAAAATGTAGCAGTGGGTAGTGTTTTTTTGTGTTGATGATAAAAAAACCTTTTAATGAAATTCAGGATCCGGATGATTGTAAAAAATGTTACTTGTGTTGAATGATGTAAAATAAAATGAAAAGAATTTTGTCCTGCCATACACAAAGATTTTATCCTACTTTCAACAAAATCCTTTCTCGTTTCCCTTCTTGAAATCTGCTCATTGCACTTTCATCAACAATTTTGAAGGGTAATGATTGAAAAGGTTATATATAACAATATGCTGTTGTATGATAAACATTCAAATTTTTCCATGCAAGTCATCAGTGTTATTTGAATAACCTTTTTGATATCATGAGTTGAAATGTCATGTTTGAGTGTGATTTGATCTTGGTGAAAGAGTTCATTTTCAATGGTTATGGAATATCACTTACTTATTTTAGTGCTATATTTTCAAGGGTGCCAAGAAAAGTTATGGGGCATACAGTTTTAGGGATTGTCTGCCTGTCTGTACTACTGATAAGTTGATTTCTAAGAAACCATCAATCAGCCAGTTCTTCATGAAATATTGTACATTTATTTATCATAACAAGGAAAATTCATTGCAGTAAAATTATGCTGTTCCAACAAATCTATACAGAGAAGCCATTCAGTTGTTTTTAGCTTACATTTGTAAATTAAGCATTTTAATAAAACTTGAGATTGACATTGGCTTCTTAAAACATGTTAATAGAAGTTGTTTAATTTTAGAAACAGAGTAAATTGAAAGTCAATATTATAATTTTTACTATAATTTCAGATTATCAGAGTTCTTATCTGACGCTGCAGAAAGAATAATGATATTAAAGATTGTTCATAGAAGAGTTAGTCACAGGTAAGTATTTTATTTTGGAAAAGTAAAAAATGTCAACAGAACAAAGCTAATATCAAAACAGGATTGTCTCTATCTTATTATACCACATGCAACAAAGTTGCAGATTCGTTGCGGTATTATGTTTTTGACTGGTCCGTTCATCAGTCCTCCGTCTGTCCGTCTATGATCAAAGTTTGTGAAAGCAAACTCCTCTTTAACTACTGAACAGAATTTAGTGAAATTTGGCAGCAAGAAGTACACTATATGTGGTTGTGCATATTACCAAAAAAAATTTATCCACAAATTTTTATGGGAGTTATGACCCTTTGGACATAGTAATTTGCAGAAAATCATGATTCTAGTTTATGAATGCAAACGACTGAACAGAAATAAAATTAAATTTGGTATGCAAAAAGTACATCTTATTTAGTTGTGCATGTTTCCAAGAATTTTTTATCCTCAAATTTTTGTGAGTGTTATCTTACTTATGGCCTTGGACTAAGAAATTTTCAGAAAATCCTTATTACCGTTTGTGAAGGCAACTTCTCTTAAACTACTGAACAGAAATTAACGAAACTTGGTATGCAAAAAGTATAACATATGTAACTGTGTATGCTATCACAAATTTTTAATTTGCAAAAGATTACTAGCTCAAGGACTCAGTGATTCCTAAGGTGTTTTTGGTTTTACCGGACCGAACTCAATTTTGAACAAATATTTATATAGATTTAATTGGAAAAAATTTTTTTTTTTTTACTGGACCGAATCAATTTTTACCAGACATTTCATTCGGTCCGGCAACTCGGAATCACTGCAAGGTTAATTTTTATAGTCCAATAGCTCACTAAGGTCCTTTCATTACTAAATACATCTAGTAATATAAAGGCTAATGTGTTAAGTTTTAATTCCCAAGATTAGAAGGCAAACAAATAATATTCAGGTTGGTTACTATTTAAATCATTATTTGAACGGTTTCTTATAATCAGAATTTCCTGAAGCTTCTTTTGATAGAAAACCCATGATATCTGACAGAAATTTATCTATTATTATTTTCATTACAGGTATACCAAATTATTGTTATGGATGGGTTTACCACCTCATACAGCCAAAGATCTCAAAATTAATTCTTTCTGTAAAATCGTCAGTGAATTTGCACTGGAATATCGTACGACCAGGGAGAAGGTTATTCAGCAGCTAGAGAAAAAGGCAAACCAGAGAGAACGCAAAAAGACAAGAGGAAAAATGATTGTAGATGTAAGTCTGAAAGATCGTCCTGACAAATTTTTTTACAATATACTTTTGTAGAAACTCTGTTTTTTTACCATTCTTTTACTGAATACCTACAGTATGTAATATGATTGGTCTATATTTCAACTTCAAGTAAAGTAGCATCTTTGTTTTAAAATAAGTAAAATTCATGTTATGTAAAACTGTTAAATTAAAAACAGGATAAAAGAAACCAAAACAAAATATTTATTTAAATGCAGAGTAATTAAAGTGCAACTAAAACGGTTATAACAACTTGATCTTATTTAAAAGTTTTTAATTTTCTAAGATCAATGCAAAAAATCCGATCAAAATCCGTTGACAAATAAGGGAGATGTGAGTGTTTGAAGTTCAAAATTTCGCACCTTTCAAAATCTAATCAACGATATTTCCGGAATAGAATTACATGCGAGCTAACCGGAAGTGACGCACAAGGGGGAACCGAGATAGTTAGCTATTAAAGTAGGAATGTGTATTTGAAAGGGGAATTAAAGATATTAGCAATGAAATATAAATCATTTCGGTGGCAATTTTTACATAAAGATTTAAAGGAAATACCCAACGTCATTTACAAATGCATATACATTTTCCAATTTTTAACAATACATTTTACATCAGATGATATTCTAAAAAGATATGCCGTCACAGGAATGAAGTTAAAAGCTTTTTAAAATTTTTATTGATTAAATGTTAAATCAAGGAATCAAAGTACTAGAATTCCTTGGTTAAATAAATCCTATGATTTAAGCAAATAATTGTCATAATTGCACAAAATTTCAAGTTTTTACAGCAGCAATCAGTATGTACACGTACATATGATGCAATCAAAGGAACTTATCAATTTAAAACAGTTGTGTTGTCTTTATTGTTGAAAGTGTTGATTTAAATCATATATGTCAAAAAGCAGGTCTATGGAATTGGACGGTGTCAGGATTCCAGTCCTCATGATAATTACCTGATTTATTAACCCATGCTGAGTATGGTCTGATTAAACAAACGCAGGTGTGAAGTGAAATGAAATTAGTCGACCAATATATCACCATAGGGGGGCAATTCACAATTTGGGGACAAGCAATTTTTAAACTCGAGCATCTTCTCAAATTATGTTTTATTATTGTATAGAAATACAAAAATGATAAAATAAAATAAAATAAATAAATTCCTGGATTCTACATGGCTTCATACTGTTGTTGGGCATATACTGTTGATATCAGCGTCTACAATTTTATTAAGTTTACCGTAGAAAAAAAAGTTAGATAGTGAGTTATTGCTTTACTCCCAAGCAGCAGGAATTCGGCTATATCCGGAAGATGAACATGAAAGTAAAAAAAAACATGTTAAAACATCACGCATATCCCAGAGCATCGTCTTTTAATTGGTGCCCTCTGCAAACAAACAAATTTGAATCCAGAAATTAATTCTACAATATATTTAATTAGTAAAAAGTTCACTAATATGCACAATACGTTCGTAGATGGGCATACCAATTCCGCCAATTCCTCCAATTCATGAAATGTCCTGCCCCCCTTCTTAAAATGTATCAGAGTTACGGACTTAACCAAGAACTTAACAAAAGTGTTACGGACGTGTGCACGGATGGAATAACGGATGGACAAGGGTTAAACTATATGGCCGATATGGTCGGGTCATACAAATAACGAGAACAGGCAAACGGGTACACATCTCGTAAATCTGTATATGCAAGAATATATAGGAAACCATGGCATAATGTTGAATGTGTGAATGCAAAAACGGTAATTTAATTAAAACCTATGATGTCTTAGCTTCCTGTGTAATAGTGTCAGTTACATCGGTTACATCGAAAATATCTGATGGAATAGACACACACATCTGTTCCTTCCTCAAAGCTTCATGCGAGCGACCTCAAATATGCATCAGTATCATTACTGGCCTGTCACATTTCTGACTTATAAGATTTTGAAAGAATAAACTTCTCTTAATAATGATTTTCTTTTATCATTTTTTTCATCTTCACATCTTGTTAGAGTACTGTATAAAGTTTTAAGTGATTTTACATATGTTTTATATCATACATGTATTTTATTTCTTTATTTAAATAATAAATTGTAAAGATAAACTACCGTTTGCTATTGTAACTAGTGTAAACAAATTAATCGGTTCCCCCTCTGACATAGCACGGTGAGTGGCATTAGTGACGCGAAAGCGGAAGTTATAAAGGTGAGATTTTAAGAAATTAACACTAAATTGCCAATATCTTTGTTATTTGTCATCGGAATCAAGTCGGGTTTTTTGCTTTGATCTTAGAAAATTAAGATCTATGAAATGAAAGAAAGTTGTAATAGACGTTTTAGTTGCACTTTAATCTATAACCTTTACCAATACCATAACAAGCTGTGGGAAGCTGTGTTATTTTTGCAATCAACGAAAACATTGAAGATTCTTTACCATGATAATTAAATAAATGATTTTGTTTATGTCAGATGAACTAATCATGACATAAAAAAAAAACTATAATTCAACATTTTTTTTCAAGACTGAAAAATTCTCCAACTCCAAAGAAAAACACAAAGAACAAGAACTACAAAAGATTTTATCCAATGGTTATGTTAGCTGTGATGATCGTGGTTTGCCAGGCCAGAAGCATAGAAGTAGAAGACCTCGTAAGTTGATGTTATTATGGATAACATTAAATGTATAAGACCAAACTTCTATAAATTAAGAACAGTTTGAAAATATGCCAACTCTGTTAAGAAAACAGCCATCAGCTATCAGCTGGTTCCATAAAGCACCTTTTGCAAGCCAAGTGTTATGATCAGCTAAAGTCATCTTGTTAACAGAACAGTCAGCAAATTAACACCCTTGGCTAGCAAAGATACAAATAACAATGTTATGCAAAACTATCAATATAATTTCATCTTCAAAACTTCTACAAGTTCTACAAATAATGTCAGATAAATTCTTTCCAGGTGCATTTTAAAGATTAGGATGAATGTTTTCCACCAGAAAAGACCAAAAATTGAGGAGGAAAAATATGTTCTGCTGAAATTTTAAGTTTTAAATAAAAATAAATGTATCTGAATAACACATTTAAACCTTCAGGTAGATAATTTTTAACGTTTTTACATGCATTTTCTTTGTTAAAGACTCACAAGAGTGATTCTAGCTAAAACTAAGTTGAAATGTCTTGGAAAACTAAAAACCTTAGCTTTTGATAATGCATTGTTGATATGTTATAACTTTATTATTTTTAGTTGATTCGGTCGGTAATAAGAGTTCTCGTAGCTGTGTAACAACCGATTCAGAGATGTACGATACAGGTGACGACGACTTACTAGAAGCATGTGTTCGTACTGCGACAGCAGCACCAACTAGTCGAGCACCAAGGGAAAGAAAACGTGCCAAAAATCATCGAAAATCTTGTATGTATTTTATTATTGTCATGATTTAGTTTGATATTTTTTACTAGTGATTTTAGAACAGTACCTTTTCTCTCTGTTGTCATTTATTTCATAAACCTCTCCTTTTGTAATGGTACATGCTGGCATTCATGGCCTTTTGAAATCATTCAAATTTAGATAACTTTGTATTATAATTTTGGTTCTCATTTATATAAGAAAATAAGATTGATATAAAAAGGTAAGTATAAATGCTTAGGAGAATAAATCACTGCAAATATGTCTAAACCCAAAACATATTTGGAACCCAAAAACACTACTCCTGTAAAAGCTTAAAAACATACTATATAACCTGATACATCTTAACCCCAAGGGATTGGATTTAAACCAAACTGTCTGACATAGATAACAAAAGAAATGATATATAACACCTGTCATAGTATCTGATGGATGAGATGTATCATTTTTCTGTGTAATTTAAACCAGATCTGTTGGATTTAAATTGTATCCATTTGGTTTTGATGTAGAAAGTCATATGGTGTAATAAAACACTTCCATCAGATTCCAACCTTAATAAATGATTGTCATTACAGCTGAGCGTAGAACGTCATTCCTGTGGTAGTTGGTAGGTCCCTTGAGTTTGGTGTGAAAATTTTTTTGTTTATGTTTAAATTGTCCTGACCAATTTTGTTCATCAACTTTATTTCGACAAAGTTGTATGTCAATAACTTGATGCTTCTTATTGGATTGTCTTCTTGCCCCTTGGCATGCCCTTTCTTTTTTTGTATAACTTAACTACCATGTTGCAAATCATTCCTTAGTTTTTTTTCTCTTTTTGTTTCTCGTTACTTTTTTGTAACATCCTCAATAAATAAGAAATCTCTTAACAATTGCATATTAAATTTTGTTATTTTTCTTGCACTATATTCAGTTTGATTATGGTATCTTTATATTTCTTTATTCACTTAATGTAAATTGGGTTTGTTATGATATGTGGTATTTGATCAAGTTGGTTGAAATTTGATGCAAAAATTATGGTTTTATAAAAGGAACTTCTTAGAAAAATTCAGACTTTTCTTAGCTCTTAAAAACTAAAGATTTTAAATATTTTTATCATCTTCATCTTTTATTTGTTCCCTAAATTCCTTTACTCTATTGCTCCAATTCTATAACTGTAATGTTGAATGATATAAGAATTAGTAGGCATGGGGCGTGCTCAAGTGTGGTAGAAATTGCATGGTTAGTTCTGTACCAACATGTCCTACTTGTATACATTCATGATTGAATCATTTTAAGATTAACCCTCAAGGGAAATAACCATATTCTTGTTAACCCACATGACAGAAACCTTTAAATTCAATGTGAAGTAAGACTCCTTGTTCTTAAACCATTACTGGTGGTGTGTAAAACAAAATACATGTATTGAGGTATTTAATGAGTCTTAGCCTGTGTAAATCACTGGACTTTTATATTTTAAGTTCTTGGGTTATGGCAAAAATATATTCATTTTCTGCTTGAAGAAACCTGCAATTTATAATTGACCTTATGTTATTACATTTTTCCTTTATTTGCTATTTTGAGATGAGATGTATATCACAACACAATTATAATCCAGACTATAGGCTAGTACTTCTCCTGCATTTGATGAAGTAGTTGGCTAAATTTGAGAAAAAATCCAGGTTTTTGATAGCATTCACTGCATGAAGATCTGACAAAATATTAAAATGTTTTGATATATTGAAAGGGTAAATTTGATTAGACAAAGATTTCCCGATTGGAAAGTATTGGGGGAGATAACTTGAATTTTTGGTGGGAAAGGGGGGATAATTTGTCAGATTGTGCACTGAAAATGTCAAACCTTTGTCATGATTCGATACACCTCTCTATATAAGCACTATTTGATTTGTTTCAGTTCGAGATAGTGACACTGATCATTACTAGGTAACCAGAAAAAAACAGATTGCTAATTGTTTGTTAGACATTTTATTTGAATGTTTTATGCCACAATTTTTTATTAATTTTATTCCTTCAGTGTATGTTGATTGTGAACACCGATCACTTATGCCCCCACACGTTTGATGGATGTTGTACACAACTTTTTAAGTTCTTTTTATTCTTTTTCCCCCAGTTGTGATTTCTTCTGAATATTCTTTAAACATTTTTTTCTTTTTTGTCTTTATCATTTCTCATTTGACTAAAACTATTTGTTGAAATCATGAAGCATGATTAACAATTTCATTTTAGTTTTTCTTCCTCTTTAGTTTAATACTATATGTATTTATTAATAAAATTCAAACTTCAAAAAACAGCCTTAATATTTACAATTCCATGCCAAAAATTTGTTAAGCTGATTTAAGTATAATTGTTGAAAATCAAGGCCTTCATCTTTATTTTGATAGGAAACTGTCAGTTTAGGTACATATTTGTTTGTTGTTTTGTTCAGTAGTCTTGTCAGGATATTGCTGCACTTGTGAAGGGTTAATTTGGGTCCCACATATACATACACTGGCTTTAATTTGTAGCTAGAGATATATACATCAGTTAACGGTATAATCCAACATTGCTTATGAGAAACTTGAAGAAAAAGTATATATTTTCAAATATACAATATTGTAAGAATAGTTTATTGAAGTTTCCAATACTTTAATTAGAAAAAAACTATTTATAGTTTTTGCATTATTAAACCATAAAAAAAATAATTGTCATTCCTGAATTCTTTGTAAAGTAATTATATCAATGTTGGATTTGCCTCCATTAGAAGAGCTTACTGCAAATTTTGAAACATTAAGATGTTGTCCAGAAAGTCTGTCTATAAACTTTGAATTGTTCCATTTAGGTTGTCTCCCCTTGTTGTGATGTAAACATATATATGATAAACCAAACTGTACCTTCTTGAAAGTTTTATGGTGCATTCTATTTCTAGTCTTTATGTCCGAGACAAGAATGAACTTTCCTTCAATACAAAGAGCTTGAAAAATCTTGTCAAAGTTATAATTCTAACAGTTGTATTGTTAGTGTGCGAGCATGATCGCATGGACTGTTTATTTGTTGGTTTATGTATCGTTCTAAAACAAATGTTAGGTATATGTTTTCGAGAAGAATTCTTTTCAAAATTTGTTGGAAATACATGTATGTCTTAAGAAAAAATGCAATATTATAGATGTTAGCTAAGTTGATTAATCTGCACTTTATAGAATTTGGCATAAACAATAGAACAAATAGCGTACAAAGTATATATATAGGAGAAAGTTTAACAGCTTTGCAAGTTAACAGATTTGTCCCTTAGTGTTGCACTTCAATGAGACAGAAATGAAAATACTGCACATTTTTTAAATAATTGAAAGTATATCAAATAATATAGAATTAAAGAACCTTTTTGTATTATAGAAATCTACATATATATGAATAAATACTAACAAGACCATGTTAGATTTTAGTCTTCGGTAGATTCAATGATTTGTGATTAGACTCAATGTGCTGTCCAATCCATCAAAACATGTATAATAATATGTATATTCTATCCTATATGATATTAGAGTATCTTATATGAGTTTGCTCTATTTTTCAGTGAGAAGGACCCTCAAAGGAGGTTTGACTGCTGAAGAATGGGAAACTGTGGCTTCTTATTCAGATGCCGTCTGAGGAAGCAGTGCGAAACTGTGGTGAAAAAAGTAATGCTAGCTGTCTCATTGCTGTTATGGCAACCCTGATGCAATATGTACACAAGTGACTACGTCAGTCTTTCAGAAATCTCAACACAATGTCCCCATCAAGGCTCATCGTCTCATGACATCTAATGTCCATTCATTTACATATTCATGAGATTGTAGAATATTAGCTTATGTCAAAGATGTTTTTGTTACATTAAATATCTTGTTTGCTTTTTAAATATTGTAACTTTTAATTATCATTCTTCATGAAGTACTCAAATCAATTACATTGTTTTTGGTGGTTAGATATATTGGCTTCATTTTTTTATACGACCGCAAAATTTTGCGATCGTATAATGTTATGGCGATGTCGTCGTCGTCGTCGTCGTCGTCGTTGTCGTCGTTGTCGTCTGGGAACATTTGGTTTCCGTGCGATAACTTGAGTAATTGTTGACCAATTGTTTTAAAATTTTGATATGATGTTTTTAACCACTAAAGGAAGGTTGGTATTGTATTTGGGGTTTGTAGCCCCTACCGTTTTAGAAAAAAGGGCCAAAAGGGGCTAAAACGGGTGCATTGACAAAACTGTTGTAAAATGTTTGTTATTCATTCGATTTTGAAAATTCTTTTTTTAATGAATTCCTCATTAAATTCTGTCAACTAAATGTGTCAATGATTTCGATATTTATTGCACCGTTACATTGCTACAGGGGGTCAAAAAGGGGCCACACCCCAAAAATCGACTTTTTTATTTGTGGTCCGATTTTCAAAATCTTTTTTTCATTGGAATCCTTGTTCTTTTTGGCTATTCCTGCAATTGCATTATTTATATAAAGTCATTCATTTTTAAGCTGAAAAAATATTTTAGCTTAGTTGGAGAATTTAACATGGAATTTTTAATACACTAAAATGATCTGACATTTATAAGCTTTGCTTACCTAAGTTGTACTGAAGGTTGTACCAATACAAAAGTGCCTTTCTTACAATAATTTCCTTGATTTGTGTACCTCAGAGATGGATGATCTAGTTTTAGGACTTGGATAGATATTTTATAATTGTATTTATGTAGTGTAATTTTATTTAAGGCTGGTTCTTAAATGAGATATTTATATATGCATGCTATGAAGACGAATCAATAATGTTTGATGTTGTATCATAGATTTTTAACAGTAACTTATGAGTATATAGTGCTTTCTTACCCCAAATGTACAGTCTTGGAATATGTAAAAGTTTTTAACCGTTATTTATTGTGTTTTATTCAGTACTAAGCATTTTATTGTACATAAGTTTTGCATTTGGAATTAGGCCTTTGAAGATCATGCAGTTCAGAAAATATTTTTATGAGGGATGACTTTCTAACAAAAAATATGCAAGGGTTTCTCTTATTAATGATATAAGCATAGATGGAATTTCTATTAACAATTTTGATATATTTCCGTTCAAACACACACAAAATCTCTTTCAAATAACTTATCCAATGAATCATTGTTATTTTGAATCAGTTTTTCTTTGGTAATAGGCCAGAAGATTTTATCTTGTTTTAATGTATAGTCTGTGATAGTATAATATATATCTTTGTTAAGAGCAACACAAGTTATGACGTTTGAGATTTGACTTTTACTTAGCTCCTGTGATGCATAATTATATTTGTTTTGTGTATCCATGTGTCAGGTGTGTATATTGCACTCTGTTTTGCACAATCTAGTTTTAAAATCTACAATCGATTAAATTTAGAACCAATAAGGCTTCTGTTATTGCTTGCCTTTAACAATTCAATTATCATTTTGAGTGTTCATTTCCTTTTCAAAATACATGGTAGTTTTAAATTAGTTCAATTTCTAATCATTTTAGATGTAGAACAAAATTATTTTTTCTTGCCATGGTGATTTGAAATAATTCAATATTAGAGGTAATTGTTGCAATATTTTGTGTTTTCTTGGTGTACAAGGTTAAGTTTTATTGTTAGCTTTCTTTGTTTTTTATTTGTCTCATTTCCAATTATTTTGTTTGTTTCACTTTTATGTGTAAATTTTGAGACCTTTTAATTTATTTTTGTTAACATTTTTATTATATATACATTAAACATGCTTGTCAGTATTATATAGAAAGGAGATAACTCTTAATTATCCTTAGAAGCAGGGTTATGTATGTGTTCATGTTTTACCAAGCTATATTGATCGATAATTTGCATAAAGAACAAACAGCCAATGGAACAAAGATTATACAAGTATATGATTAATTCATTTAGAGGCTCCTTTTGGCCATAAAATTAAATTGCTTTGTATGTTATCATCAAACTGATATTTAGTTCCATCCTTTTATTTAAAAAATAATCTGCTTTAACCATTATAAATTTCTTGTAAGGGTTGTATACAACGCATTTACAGAGTTATCTCCACTTTGTCAGCCTAGTCAAATGTCCATGACGACACACATTTGATAATTCATATCGATCGGAATGTAACTAGTGTGCCTCTGCAAAAAAAAAAATCCTGCCATATTTTGTGCATCATTTTTTATAACAATATGAAAAAAATAGACAATAAACAATTTTCTACAGAGTGATTTTTATTCTTTTGCCTAAATTCTTCCATGGCTTTCCTGTAAGATTTCAGTTGCTTTATAAAAAAAGTAAAGCCTGTTAATTTTGAAGACTTGGATGTTCATTATCATTTGCAAATCTTTAATGTGACCTGTAACATTTTGGTCACTTTCAGCTTTGTTGTCTTCCACCTTGCAGAATCAAAAAATGTCTGTCACTCTCAGTTTCAGTGTTACATGTCAATGTCTTTAATTTTGATAATATGTATCATATTCTTCCTGTTCTCACAATTATTTTATTTTATAGTTTTTGTCATGATTTATCAAGGACAAAGTCTCATGAAGATAGCACTTATAGTTTTTAAATATGTCCAATAGAAAAATAACGAGATGTGTATAAGTGTAAGCTCACATTTCAAGTGGTAATTATACCCCCCGCAAACAAAGTTTGGGGGGTATATAGGAAATATCCTGTCCGTCTGTCCACATAACTCGTAAGCCCTTCTCCTCCTAAACCGCTTGAAGGATTTTGATGAAACTTTACCTGGTAATTATACCCCCTGCAAACAAAGTTTGGGGGGGGGGTATATAGGAAACACCCTGTCTGTCTGTCTGTCCGTCTGTCCACATAACTCGTAAGCGCTCCTAAACCGCTTGAAGGATTTTGATGAAAATTTACCTGAAAAAACTACATATCATGCAGATGTGCATGAAGAATTTTCATTGCTCTTTGATATCATTCAGGGGAGATAATTGGACTTAGACTTTTAAAATACATTATTCAATGGGAGACCTCGTAAGCGCAACTCCTCCTAAACCGCTCAAAGGATTTTGATGAAACTTTACATGAAGGAAGTACATTATATGTAGATGTGCATGAAGAATTTTCATCGCAATCAGACATCATTCAGGGGAGATAATTGGACTTGGACTTTTTAAATACATTGTTCAATGGGAAACCTCGTAAGCACTTCTCCTCCTAAAACGCTTGAAGGATTTTGCTGAAACTTTACATGAAGGAAGTACATCATATGTAGATAAGCATGAAGAATTTTCATTGCAATCAGACATCATTCAGGGGAGATAATTGGACTTAGACTTTTTAAATACATTATTCAATGGGAAACCTCGTAAGCACAACCCCTCCTATAACGTTTGATGGATTTTGTTGAAACTTTACATGAAGATAGTACATCATCTGAAGATGTGCATGAAGAATTTGTATTGCTATGAGTTATCATCGAGGGAAGATAATTGGACTTGAGATTTTTCTTTTACAGTACAGAGTCCAATATAAAGCAGGGGGTATCCTTTTGTGAGCTCGCTCACAGTATTACTTGTTTAGACTAACATAATATGATCCCAAAAATTTGAGGTCGTATTAAAACCACAATGGAAAACCGACAGCAGCCATCAACAAGGCCAGTAGGCTCTGCTCATGGTTCTGCAATCGACCCAAGGTCTAAATAAAATGCATAGAATTCAAATCCAGTCCTGAAATAGTCCAAGAAAGACCCTCTTCTTAAACAAGGAACAGAAAAAATCAAAAAGACAAGTAAAAACAAAAGCTTTGTAAAAGATTCTTGGCTTAGGATGTTGAAAGGTTAAACTAGTTTTTTTGTCCAACCTCCCCCCTATCAATAATCTGAGACGAAGCACAAAAACTAAAACAATAAAAATCTAATGGATCAATGTTAAATTCCACTAGAGGGAACCTTAGCAACAAGAACAAACGAATAGAAGAGGAACTCTCTATGGAACACTCATTGTTACTAACAGCTATCTGAGAATCATTAATTGACTGATGAAAAAAAATCAAACATATCGACATAGTTTGAGATTACTTTTCACATTCTATGCCACTAATCAGTAAACAAGAATCACCCAGGAGCCAGATTCGATTACCTGGTCCTTAAGCCAGAAGGGTATTTTGTTGAGACTTTTGTAAAGCTTAGTATGTTTTCCTTTATCTCAAGCTCTCTGAGCTGAAAAGCCTAAAACCCTTCAGATTTCTCCTATACAGCTGCTGAGTAATAAGCCACTTAAAGTGGTATTACCATATGTCCTTATATAGTAACAGTGTTCATGTTTTTTGCAAATCAAATATTGAAACTTAACTTTGATGTATCAATCATACATCTACTAAGTTTCATTAAATTCTGTTCAGTAGTTTTAGAGAACATTTTTGAATAATTGTTCACAGATGACCATTGACGCCAAATGATGGCAATAGCTCACCTGTGGTAGAGGTGAGCTTAGAATGGGTCTTAGATAAAAATGGCCTAATGATGTGAAACTGCAAGTAGGTTAGTGACCGACCTAAAATAAAATCCAATATGGAAATCATGCTGCATACAAAATATCAACAGAATGTAGTATATAGTACCTGTAACAAACATTTTTCAAGTCCTCATTCACAATTTTATAATCTAGATTGTCATGACCATAAAAGGATCAAAGACAAAAAAAGAACCGGTTTTATTACAAAGGTAGTAAGTGAACATGAGACTTCAAATAAAATTATAGGATGCTGATGCTGCATACTAAATATTACAAGACTGTAAAAAGAAGTTGCTATGGAAACAATTCAATACTTTACTGCTTCTACCATAAACAGTACCAGAAGATGCAACTGTAATAGAAAATGATGAGATGTGGAATAAGTGTACGCGACACAGCCCACAATTAAGCGGGAATTTAGAAAAACCACAATGGACAACCGCCAGCAGCCCTCAACGTAAGAATCCTTGCATTCTATAGCTAAAGTCCAATGTACAATGAAAAGTCTGATATAAGTACTAATATAATTTATTTCATCCTTCAGTAAGAACAAATTCTAATAACTGAGGGTCTTTGTTTTCCCAAAATTGAAACGTTTCTTTCAACTGTTTCCAGGCAATCTGATATTTCTCTGAAGTCTTCTTACATTCATGGTATGTGCTTGTTGAACAAAGCTTTCTATAAATGAAAATAAAAGGTGTTAATGAAGCCTAACATTTAAAAAAAATATCTTCAATGCAATTTTCTGTTAATTTCAGTATAGATGTGTGACATAGCTAAAGGTGTGCTGGAACAATTAGAAACTGCTTATCCTTCCAGAGCACCTGAATTCATTGTTGATGTTGGTGTTGCTAATTTCAGCTTGGTTGTTTATTTTTGTGTGTGTATTTTATGTTACCAGTTTGTTCGTGTTTTTTGTTGTTGTATAAACTGATGTTGCCTTCCCTTGACTGGTGCATTGGTACTTTTTTGCTTCTTCATGTAGTAATTGGGTTTCTATTATTGCAGTATTACGATCTTAATACAAAAATTGTTACCTCATCAATTTTTTTTTTATTGCAAAAGCACAATTTTTAAAATATACATGTAGTAATATACCTTATTGATAATGGTCTTTCATTCTTTGGAATAATGTTAACAATTCCCCAAAATCTTTGGAACAATGCATAGCTTGAGATGATAGACCTAAAAAAGAAGCTTTTTTTATCAGTCCTTATTCTTGATAAGATTTATAGGTTCTTACATAGAAAAGACCGGCTGATCTTTCAGGAGTGATACAATTTTTTTTCATATTTTGGAGCACAGTGGAATAGGTCAAAAGACCCCCCAAAAAATCACAAGTGGAAGATCAATGCCAGTTTCCCAAGAACACATGTATTAAGTACCTATTTCTTCAAAATCAAACATTGTCAAGTTGTCCTCTCTAACAACTCACCATATTGGTTTTGCTAGTTTTGTTGTGACTTTATGTTTCATTGAAAACTTTATATTGTGACGTTGCATTTCTTTGGAAATACTTCTTTGTGACATCCAAAATGTGTTCTCCTTTGAACTATTTTATCAATGACATCCTTGTTAACAAATTAAACAATTGGGGGATTCGTTGACTTGAGATTTTAAATAAATTATCTTCATATTTCCCCCACTAATATTTTAAAATTTCATTCAGATTTGAAAACACAAAATATATTTTTAGAAGCGATATTATTAATATTCACACTACATTAGTAACTTTGAGAAGCATATCCAGACAAAATAAAAAAATCAATATCAGCATGAGGCAAATTTATCGCGGGAACTTGCCATAGAGCTCTCACAGGCACTTTGTGCCTGCTAAGAGCTGTATTCTCTATTATATTGGTTACAAGTACAAGAGGCTCCCAAGAGCCTGAATCGCTCACCTGAACTACACAGATACATAAATTTGTAGATATTTTTGTGCATAACCATATGGGATTTAAATTTATGAATTATCTTGGTTAGTTTTCAAGATATTGGGCTTAATAAGTGCAAATTTGGCAAAAATAAGGAAAAAGAACAATAACTCCCACATCAGCAGTCAGATCTTTTCCGAAATTTCAGGACAGGTAGATCTTAATATGCTGATCACTTTTTGATTCTTACACAATTTTGATATCTGAAACCAGCTTTGAGTTATTAGCAAAAAAATGAAATTTGCCCCTATGTTCTATTTTTAGCCATGGTGGCCATGTTTTTTTACAAATCAAAAATCTGAACGATAGAGTTGTAGCATATAAGCTATCAAACAGTGTGCCATGTTAAGATGCAGTTGGTCTTACCGTTTCAGACAAGTCAGGGGAAAAGTAATGAACAATGGTAAATATTGACGCTTTAAGGGCCATAACTCCTATAAGAAATGGTTCTACAGCTTTGACCTAATTACATGAAATTTAGATCTTGATGTGCTTAATCATATGCAATTTGAATTTTTGAAATACCTCGTATAGTTTTCAAGATATAGGGCTACATAAGTGAAAAACTTTGAAAAAATCCAGAAAAAGGGCAATAACTCCTATGTCGTTTGTTGGATCTTCTTGAAAATTTCAGAGCAGGTAGATCTTGAGATGCTAACCACTTTTGTTTCCCATCAGAATTTTGATATCTGTTACTGTTTTTGAGTTATTTGCAAAAAACTGTAATTTGACCCCTATGTTCTATTTTAAGCCATGGAGGCCATATTTTTTGACGAATCAAAAATCCGAACGATAGAATAGTAGCATTAATGCTATTAAACAACTGTGCCAAGTTTGGTTGAAGTTGGATGAATGGTGTCAGACAAGTTAATCTTTAAAATTCAGGGTAAAAGTAATGAAAAATGGTAAATTTTGACGCTTTAAGGGCCATAACTCCTAAAAGAAATGGTTCTACAGCTTTGACCTAATTACATGAAATGTAGATCTTGATGTGCTTAATCATATGCAATTTGAATTTTTAAAATATCTTGTATAGTTTTCAAGATATAGGGCTAAATAAGTGCAAAATTTTGAAAAAATCCAGAAAAAGGGCAATAATTCCTACATTGGTTGTTGGATCTTTTTGAAAATTTCTGGGCAGGTAGATCTTGAGGTGCTGATCACTTTTACCCTTACCAGAATTTTAATATCTGTGACCGTTTTTGAGTTATTTGCAAAAAACTGTATTTGACCCCCCTGTTCTATTTTTAGCCATGGCGGCCATGTTTTTTTACGAATCAAAAATCCGAACCGATAGTTTTGTAGGCCATACCCTAAAGATCAACTACACCAAGTTTGGTTTCAATTGGACTTATGGTGTCAGAGGAGTTAACGTTTGAAAAAGTTTACGGACGGACGACGGACGCCAAGTGACGCCAATAGCTCACATGACCCTTCGGGTCAGGTGAGCTAAAAAACAATACTTTGTGTATGTACGGTACTTTTAAATTAAATCAATGACACAAGGTAAGAACTCTACATTATACACATTTTTTCACCTAGATTTAGGGTCAGACCAATTTTTCTTTGCAACACCTTGTCTTTTCCCATTCACTATACAGTCTGTGGTATCAGGTGCACACCAAAGTATTGCTAAAAAGATACAAAGAATTTCAATTTAATTTATTGTTATACATATTTGGGGAAAGGTTTTGAATCTTATGCATTAATTGTATTTTAAATATTGGGCCAATTCAAGACAGCGAGCAGCAACTGCTGGCCGGATTCTATCGTGGATTTTTTTAAAATAGCTGTTTGTTTATGTAGGTTGTGTTGCATACACTTATACCACATCTCATTATTGTCTACATATATAAGAATGTACAAAAAATATACATATACAATGTCCCATGCATTTCATTTGTTTTGGCTTAAATTACTGCCAGTAAATAAATAATGAGTGCATTGTATCCCAATCTGTGAGCCACTGATCACTCAGTATACCCCTGCAGCTTATACCCCAAATTGATTGAATGAGTAAACAGGAAGTAGATAGCCGACAGACCTAATTTTGATACTCACAATAATAGCATAAACCAGATATCTAGTCACTGTGAATTGTAGTTGCTGAGAAAAGGGTTATGAAAATGTTCAACAATTGACCAGTTATGTGAAATTTGAGTAAGTCAGTTAACAGAAAGTAGAAATCTGACAGACCTAATTTTGGATAATCAGGATAACCCCAAACTAATTTCATAAGAGCAAAAAAAGTATAAAAAATATCGAAAAATATCAATCTTTTCAAAGGCATACACCACTGGCATGTTTAATTTGTTTGTACATAGATTAATCCTTGATAAGCTCTGATGAGTTCGGTATGGACAATTTTTTTAACATGATTAATGAAGCAAACGGAAAAAACAATGGTGGTTATTTGGTTTGGACAGTATTTGGTTTTAATAGGTTAAATCACTATATATTTTGTCAAAAATTCTATGGGACTTGGAATTTTGTTTGATTTGTCATGAAATTTGCTTGTGTCATGGTTCACTGTATAAGGAAAGTTATATTGAGGACGGACAGACTGAAGGAGGTAAACCAGTATACCCCCATCTTCTTCGAGGCAGAGGTATAATAATACCTTCACAGTTGAAATATTGATCATGCCTAATAATATACCTGCTGCGCAAGGGTTTCCTTCATGTACACAATCTTTAGAATCTTCAAACTGTAACTGTGACTGAAGCAAAACAGGGGAGGTAATTATATAACCTTCTGGTAAACCAATAACATTACTTGATCTGGTAACTACTGCTCTGTGCAATGCTGGCTCATCATACAAACACCTTAGAAAGTAAACATTTTGGCATGTTATTTTCATGTGACAATAGATAAAAAACTGGGTATCCTGTACATGTATTGTTTTCATATTTAGCAGAAAAGAACCCTCGAACAACTCCAAATTACAACATATTGTTTCAAAGTTGCTAGTCTTTTCAACAAAGTTTTATGATAACAAGAATATGTCCAAAAAACATAATGCCCCATTTCGCAACATATGCCTCCTACTATTGTAGATGGGGCATAAAAATGTAGTTTCAAGCAAATTTGTCAATATTGAATTTAAAGATGATGATACTGTAGTTTCAGTAATATTCGTGGGGTATCAATTTTCGTGGTTTTCGTGGGTGGCCTTGACCCACAAAATTTGATATCCCACGAAAAGGAAATTTAACATTGATCTGTATGCTGCAGACTTCAGAACAACAAATTTAAGAATCCACGAACTCATACTTTTTCATCAAACCACAAAAATTGGTACCCACAAAAATAAACAAATCCACAGTAAATGAATGGCCTTACACAGTCACTCAATGAAGTAAAAAAACACATTATTTTTTTTGTACTTACCTACCAATAACTATAGTTGACAGATAAATAGGGCCTTCAATGAAATGACTAAGGAGGGCACCTTGACAGCCCACGACATTCCATCGAGCTAGTTTATCACTACATGACATTGACAAGGTCCTCTCACCACGTCCTGGTTTAGTACGAAACACACCCACCATATGATATTCAGTTCTCTCCCCTTGCATGTCTTGATCGCCACCAGTGACACATTTAGCCCCAGTTCTATTTATATCATTCAAGAAGGTATCAGTACATTGACATAAGCCTTTGTCCATGCTGGCTAGTCTTGGATACTTTGCAACACTTTTGTATGTAATATCACTTAGCCTTTTTGTAGATTTTGGATTTTCAGTGTTATCGATTGTACAAACAGTTCCCTCAGCATATCCAATTTCATGACAATCTGTAGATCTTTTAAAACCACCTTTAAGACTTTCTACATTTAAAACTTCATTAGAGTTCTCTAGTTGTGGGTCAGATATAGATTTTTCATGTTCACTACAACTCACTTTATGCTTGGTAACTGTCTTGTTTCTTTCTTCATTTGATTTCACATTTTTGTCCAATGAACATATGCTGTGACTATGTGTATAGTCTAGAGTACATTTTGATGGACTCCCAACAGAATTTGAACCTGTTTCTTCTCTCCTAACCCATTTTTCATTTCTAATGGGGAAAATAGATGAATCACCACCTGAAAAGCAGTAAAATAACTATTTTAAGCCATGAATAATCAGTTACTACTTAATGGATTTTCCAAAGGTTTGAATGATGTTCTTTTATATGTATGTTTAGTGCTACCCAGCATCTTGTGTCCTGCATCCTACTGCAACATAACAAAACCTTTGTGTCACACTTTTAGAGAATATACATGCCACACACTTGAAATTAGGTATATGTAAGTAGCTTTATGTTGTAAAACATATTGTAGAGCAATTCTATGTCTGTAAATCATCAACTTCTACTTGTTGAATACATGTACTCAAAAACACAGGTGATATACATCTTCCATGGGAGACTGCAATTCTAATTTTCTATTGGAAACACAGTATTGTACTCAGTCTACATCATTTGATATATTAAAATAAACTCCATGCTTTACTTACAAGGGGTATGACTACAGAAGAAATGAAACTTAACATGATCCTTCAGGTGGCATCTCCATGTGTCTTTGTCTGGTGGAGTAAAAATCTGACTTATCTCCCCCTGGTATGATAACTCCAGTTGGTTGTACAAGTATCTATGGAAAACAGAATATAGCATGTTAAGTTAAGTATTGAGACATTAGATTCTCTAAATCATAGGTCTATAAAAAGTCACAACTGCCCGTCATGGGGACTCATTCCACTTTAATTGATAAAAAACCCTGCTATTTCAGCATTTGCTTATTTTCATTTAGAAGGGGGAGGTTTGGTGTTTGATCCACCATTTCTTTTGAAATGCCTGTGCCAAATTAAGACCATTGCATCTTAAATTTCTCCAGTGTTTCTTCCTTGGTTTGTCTTTTCGTTTGGACACTTGGTATTGATCCTCCGAATTCGGTAATTTTGTGACTGTTAATGTAGAAATTTTAACATGGGGGTTATTTTCGCTTAATTCATAGCCACACAATTTTCGCAAATATATCCCCCACGTGAATGATTTATTCTTTGTGTAGAGCCAATATGAATAATCAGAAAATCACGAAATTATACCCCACGTGAATGGTTGGCTTGACAAAAACGCGAAAAATATCACACTGCAAAAATTTCCATATTTACAGTATTACCTTTGTTTTTCATACAATTACTACATAGAAAAGCAGGTCTTAATGTAAATACCTGCTGAAAAGTTATATAAATATTATCAATATTTAGATATTTGGCTACTACATCTTATTTTTACCGCAGCTGATGCCTCATGTATTAAATGGACAAAAAAGTTGAATTCAAACATACATGTAAACATCATGTAAATACTTATGTTGATAGTGTTTTTGTTATGAAATACTTACATCAAAAATCCTCTTCTGGCTAGTACTTCAGCATGACTGTCATTGACTACGTCACCTGAAAAAAAATGCATATGGTTTTTATTTTTTGTTATCAAACCTTAAGTACAATACCCAGAAATATTTTAAACAGAATTCAGTGTTAATTATCAATTAAGCACCAACCATTTTTACTTGGAAGTCACTTGACTTCCGACTTTTCCAAGTAAAGTAATTGGTCTAAATTAAGTCCGCATCCCGAGACATATAGCATCTAATTTTATGTGCATTAGTCTTCCTGTACAAGTTTTTATTTTATGGGGGGTAAATGAGCTTTCTATTCTGTATTTTACAAGCCCCTACAAATTGTCTGATGTGTTTTCAAATTTCATTTAAAATGATGATACATGTATAGTATTTTCTATATTTTTCATAACCTGTTAAAAACTACATTTTGTGTATCATGTGACTTTAGTCACCTGTGCGATGGGGAAATATATTTCAGCGAGAATATACAAATTATGGAAATTAAAACCATTAATGCTTAATATAAAAGTTACCGGAAAATAGTTATATCGATTTCATATCGTTGTAAGATAGCGTGGTTCATAAATAAATAAAGATCTATTTAAATTCAGTAATTGCCTTTTTCTGTCGAAAAAGTTATAAACCACAACACAAATCACTTGCCTTCGTTCAAATGTGACTTTCAAGTAAACGGTACCAACGGTACTTTGATGTAGGTTTGCTATGAGTAGCATTCATTTACAAATGTAATTATCTCATCACATCTTTTTCCTGTTTCAGTAAAACCAGTCAACACAAAATAAAACAACCACAAACAAACAGAAAACACATAAAAACATACAAACGTCAACTGACAAAGTGAACTCAAGCCGCAATGAGAGTAAACTCGGGTGCGGCAGAAGAGTAAACAGTTCCTGCCTTTTGCAACACACTCGTCACCTTGCCAATGATCACAGCGTGGGACTATGTGGATGTGGAAGTTTAGATTTGTTAAGTTAAGCATAAGTTAACAATGTGAATGATGTTATTTCAGCATGTTCAGCAGAAAATTTACCAGCTGAGCTTAGCTGTGACTTCCCTAAACACTTTGTTCCTGTTCCAATAGCTACCACTTCTAAATCAGCATCATTTTCTGAGAAGAAAAAGCAGTTATCAGTTATTACAAATTTATATATTGTCATCAATACATTTTGGTTATTATATATTTGGGATAAACTGAATGGACAATATGTTATTTCTTATTATGTATGTATTGCTTCTTTTGCTCCTTGTGGGCGACTGATTTAGAAAAAAAAAAGCTTTTGGCCCTCTTCATTTTTTAAAACTTATATCTTAATGAGGCATGCAACCTTTCCTATTTCTGAAAATAGAACTCTATCATGCCTAAAGAAGCATTTGAAGAGTTTTATATTAACGCTTTCCATACTGGATTTACCTGGTTTTTAGGTTTCTATGACTGCATTAATGTGCATATGACAGTTAAAAAAAAATTATGTACATGTATCAAATAGTAAATAATAAAAACAAATTCTAAGAATTTAGAAAAAATATCATTGTACCTCCAATGGACTGTACAACACCAGCTAAAACTGTCCATTCTTTTCCTTTCTGTGGTTTACCCTTTTTCAATAGTTTCCTATACTTATCATAACACATGGATGCAACTATGTCTTCAAACTTATTGACCATAATTTCTATATAAAAAAATGATAAAATAAATTACAAATGACTTATTATGTATTACAACTCATTTTACTAAATGTAATAGGTGGCATGGACATTTCAAACAAACAAGTCAACTGATGTGACCTTCTTAAATTATAGCAAACATTTCAATTGTTAAAAACACTGCTTACTCACTACTCTGACTCTGATTTAGGTTCATCAGGACAATGAACTTTTTTAAAGAAAATCTTATTATATGTACAGCACATGCAACATATTTTCAGGACAAATAGAGAAAAGTAGGACCTAGATATGGACACACCTAATTACATTGACACACCTTTTTATTTGAAGATGGCATGGTTTTTTTTTCAGTACCATTTTTTTTCCATTCAAAACTGTTTTTGTTTATATATATATATTATATAT